>CM056994.1:230525990-231743490 GCA_029891345.1 Dryococelus australis | reverse complement strand
GTAAATGCTGAATTTTTTCATGTGGCGCTATTACAAAATGGCTTATCAACAACAATATTCACCTCTGAATTTAATACTTCCAACTTATCCTGTCGGCATACTAAATTTAGTTTGAATCTGTTGAATGGCTTCCATAATAGGACATATCGCCCTAAATTTTCAACTTTTCGCCATTTTAAAAGTAAGTCCCCAGCATTTTTGAAAATTATAAAATTCTGGTGTCCTTACTATGTACTACATGTGTACCGAGTTTGGTGAAATTCGGTTAATGTGTTCAAAACTTCAAGGGGACACACACGTGCATAGACACACACACACACAAACACACACACAATAACATAGATACACATATACATACACGCACACAGAAACAGACAGAAAAGTGATCAAAAGACCTTTCTTTCCTTCGGAAGGCAGGCTAATAAAACATGTAAAATAGTAACAGAATCAGCAAAAAATAAAATATAGTTCATCATTGTCCCTATACACAAAACATAAAATTAAATTGAAGCAAAATGGAATTACTCTCATTTTAGTTGTTATTTATTTTACTATATACTGGCTGGTATCACTGAAACTTATTATTTGAAGATGTGGTTTGACGTTTCTTGTAGTTTTTATTCTATTCCTATCTTGTTTTAATTTTTTTTGCAGGAATGCTACAAAAATAATGGAACCTGCCAGTGACCACTACTAAAAATATTCTAACCAAGCTTGGCCATAGATGTGGAAATATACAGACTCTTATGTTTCTACACAATGTTGTTACAGTTCTGAAGATTATGTTGTTCTAAGAAAGACGGCGCAATTCACCCAAATGTTTTACAAGATTGAATTGTTGTATATTTGGTTGATATTTTAGAGCATCACTTAATTTAATCGAGGGTTAAAAGCCAACAGACAAAGGCATGTTTATAAAAGATTGCCTACATTGATGCATTTTCCAAAAATGGTTAAATGAATCATCACATATATTACACATGATATCTTTTGTAAAGTAATTCAATTCTTGAAGTTCTCCCATATGTTTGACGCAAAACTGCCTTTTGAAGACAAGCTAGCCAACAAGTTGGTTGGAACTTTCATAGTAATATTCTGTAACTGTGACATATAATCCAAAGTTAAACTTTAAATTGGGTAATTTATTTATCTGGAGAATATTATTCCATACCATGCAAGATGGTAATTTTGTTTCATATGGTGGTAGTAATTTGCTCTACGCCTAGCACTTAAAATAGAAGGGAAGAGAATAATGGAAGTTATATAATTGAAATATATATAAATAATTCAAAATGCACATCAATTTCAGATTTTGTTGGAAAATAGATCAGCGATACACTTCTTTAGTTTGCTCTGCTGATGAAAAAGGCCTATTATTTTTCTCTTAAATGTTTCGCAATTTATCCTGCAGTAGAAAAACAGATCAATGTATAATTAATGAAGTTCAAATAGTTATATGGGTCTGTCAAAAACATAAATGAACACATTTTGGATACACAGGGCCACTAAAATTGTTTTGGACTCTAAATGTAGACATTTATTTGAGGTATCTGGATACACTTTGTGGGAGAGATTGCCCACAAAAACTGCGTTGTGCTCACGCCACAGTACTTCAAAAATGTTCCTGTGTACACTAGGCTCAGGGCAGGTATTTTAGAAATATTTTAACGACATCATCTCAATAAAAGTGTTAAAAAACTTGAAACTCTTTATTTTAATGCATTGTCAAAATACAATTGTAAAACATTTGTGAAATATTTTAATGTCATATTACAATATGCTTTAAATTATAATGTAAATAGTTTATATATATATATATAGTAAAAATATGGTTTTAATATATAGTTTCAATATTTTAAATATATTGTTACAATATATTTCTCAGATAATTTTTCACGCTAAAATTGTTTTTGAAACATAGTTTATAAGTAGGGACAGGTGTTTTTCGTGAAAATATGTGTATGTTCTTCGTTCTTGCATGTGTATATTAAAGATATGGCTTCTCAAGTTCTGCTCGAGGGAAGAGTAAAATAGTTTTTTTCTTTGTTATATATATATATATATATATATATATATATATATATATATATATATATATATACACACACACAAGGTAGTGACATATAATAAGCGGAAATAATGCCAGCAATTGTTACATATGGTATATACTAATTATACTTAATAGTAATTTCATTGGGGCTTCACGTAATTTGCAATATATACCATAGAATATGATAGTAATAAGGGCTATGAAGATCGGGTTGTTTATGTAGTAAAACACGTAAAATGTATATCCAATATATTTATATCGGGTCACTAGATCATCTTTATTGCGAGAATACCTTTGGAAAACAAAACTTAATTCAAAAAATGTGATTCATAGGGGTATACAAGTATAGGTTATACAAGTATAAACAACTCTAAATAAGCAGTGTCGGAATATCATTTAATTCTTTTAAATTTTCCCAGGCTTTCCTCGTCCATATTCACGAGAGAATTGTACTAAGTAACAAATTATTAGTATAAACTATACATTTAGTATGTGATATAAAGAGATGTTCACAGGTAGTGTTTACAAGCTGTTGCCGTATATCGCAATGATACATTTGTTGACCAATAATAAACAGAGACAGGGTACATATGCGCATCGATTTTGGTTAACGTGACAGCTGGGAGAATGCACAATTTCAGTGTACCACGTGAATTTGTCTGTATGAAGACGTTTGATGTATGAATGCTATTTAGCGTGTCTAACTGCGATTATTTTCATTTCAAGTGTTGAATCAAATTACTGTCCTAGAATATGAGTGTCTCTTTGCATTTATGTTCATGTGAGGCGTTAAATATAATTATCGTACGGAAATAAGTGTTTGAGGAGTTTCGACAAACTGAATGTACGCCTACATGTTCTATAAGCGAGTTATAGGCAATAAATCGACAAGGACGTATATTCGCCGCCTACATGTGAGTAACGTAATTTAAACTCTAGTTTTGCATTAAAAGTAAGTGTATTTAATTGTACTGTGTAGTGTTTTATGTGAAATTAGGACTTGTATGTCTTATGTGCTGCTGCCGCTAGCCATGGAAAACACAGACAACCTAACCAAATTAAACTTATCTTCACATTATGTGAATCACAGGGAGTGGATGAACCACCGTGAGCTTACTTATTTTACTTTTTGTAACACACTATCTCGTGTCAGCACACTCTTCCCTTGAAATCATGTTTCGTGAAGTTAGTTTGAGATAGATTAGGTCTTCAAGCGTTTAACGTGGTTAACTAACCTAAACAATATATAATTATGTAAACTGTATGTGTTTTACCCCACAATTTCCCTGGTTATCATGGCCATCCCCACTATCGCATTTGGTAGTATGTAATGCGAATATTGTGATGCCCCTAGTAAATTCGTGCTTAGTGTAATTAGAAATTACGAATTAACGTGGCAAGAGAAATTAAACGACTTTGAACTAACTTATATTTTACGTGTTTTATCCCAAAATTTTCGTGATCGTCATAGCCCTTCCAATTATCACATTTGATAGTACCTTATGCGAATATGGCAATGCCCTTAGAAAATTAGTATTCTGTGTACAACTAACATCGATTTATACCATTTTCCGGGATTTTTTTTTGCTATTAACAGAATAATCCCTAATTTATATAATTACCATAAACAACGAAAATTAATATTTTTCCAACATTTACTTACAAATCTGCACATACGAATTAACAATTTCACACGAGAAATTAAATTAACTCAAGTTAAAGAATGCCATATTTATTATTGAATACACATATTTCTTCCTTCAAGGGAGTACATCTCAGTGGTAGAGCATTCGACTATAAATCGGGATGTCACCGGTTCAAGCCCGGGTGCCCCCTTTCTAAATCTTGAATCGACAGTTCTGTGACTCTTATTATATGTACGACCTATTGGACTTACCTTTCTCTGAAAATTAAAATTAACTCTTTAATATTTCTTTTTGAAAAAGACATATTAACTTGATTCGAATCAGAAAGTATTTATGTAGTAAAATCTCTTATAGCTGATTACATGGGCGTGCCTGATGCACGGTGAACAGCCACCTTAACGGTTGTAAGTTACGGCCTGTGTTACATAATACAAAATAGCTTAAAGTTTTAACAGCGACGTTCTGGATTTGAAATCAGAGTTATGTGTGTACATGACGGTCGTTCATTAATTCAGTTTAGTATAAGTTCAACACATAAGCTCTCCCTTCGCATTTTTAACCTATTGCAGTGGTGGATCTAGAAGGGGAGGTTCCATAGGGTCATGGTCCCTCCTGATATTGTTCTTAAAAATAGAAACGTCAAGTAAAAATATAAAAACTATACCTACCTTAAATTCACACATAACCCAGTGCTTCAGAAAAGGTAACGCACACAAAAATACTCTATTTGCGTTCAAACAAATTATTTAGTTCAAATTGCCAATGACACATATCATAGAAGGTTAACCATTCCCCACTTAATCATTCCCATTTCCAGCATAACAGAGTTGCGCTTGTACACCTGTTCACCCTTGTCCTTCGGCCTTAATCCCTACACCTCTTCCCTGTCCGCCCTTTTCCATTCCGGCATCACATAGTTACACCAAATACAACAGAGTACTCTACTGTATTTGGTTACACCTAGCACGTATTCAACACCCTCCTCCTTCTAACCACCATCGATATTGTTTACAACAATTCTTTCAGAGTATCAGTAACAGCGATTAGTCATTTTAAAAGTGTCGCCGGTAGCTGCACGCGCAGGTGATTGTGTTTCCATCGGCCAGTGAACACTGATCACATGAGCAGTGTCTACTTACTCGCAAGTCGCAACTTCATGCCACATTACAGGACTTTATTTATGGCAGGCAACATTTTTAAATAATGTTAAGAAAAATGTAACCATTAGTATTAAGGTTTAATTTATTGCCTCGCTAACATGAATTAATCATTTCATATTTGCAATCAAATTTCCACTACAAACTTTGCTTCACAAACTACCGCATATCGGCTGCATGTTATAACATAAAACTTTTACCCTCCTGTACAAACAACAAAGGGAAACGATAATACTTGTTTGAAGTGCCACAATATGTACCACACATTATAGTTATAAGTCACACTGACATTTCGTGGACTCTAAAATAACTTCAAACAAAATGTTAACTGATATGCTACATTAAACCGCATGGTTAACTATTGCAGGAGGCACTAGCTGAATTTGTTTTAATATCCGTGTGAGTTGCACGATAAACACGAGAGTCGAAACTCCATTTTGGAAAACCGACGCAGTCAAGTAAATCATTTCTTGATTGTTTGCAAAATAATTAATCTTAAGTTACCAATAGGAATATATATATATATATATATTTGTGTGTGTGTATTTATATTTGTACGTGTGAGTGTGAGTGAGTTTGTACGTGAAAAATATATTATTTAGGAAATAGACAACTGGAATCGTCCCAACACCAAAACGATGGACACATTCTTCAAAAATCGGGACATATGAAGAAGGTTTCCCAACAGCCTGGTAATGGAAGTGAAGTGGAACGTTGTCAGGAGGAAAACTGAATTGCAGTGGCTGAACTGGAACTGGAAGAACTGAATCCATATGAGCTTGAACCTGCAGTAACCGCACTGCGGGATGGAGAATCAATGACCTCTAGTGCTGGTGGTGGAGTAGGTAGTGTACACTGCCCATATTGTTTCATATCCTCAGCTATGACGAGAACTTTATTATCAAACATCTGGGATACGATACATAATACATGTTCATTACTCTGCACATTGGCAAAAAAAATATTACTTTTGCGAAACAGCTGGGCGAACGTTTCTGTATACAGTTTGTTGATACGTTTCGTTTCATGGCCCGTAGTCTGGCATCCCTGGCCGAGTACCTACAACCTTTAAGATTTATCAACACTGCGAAATTCTTCACCCCCTATAAACTACCTCTCGCCACACGCAAAGGCGTTTTTCGGAACGATTATGTCAACTCGTGGAAGAAGCTGAATGAGCTGAAGCTGCCCCCTAAAGACGCTTTCTTTAACAAGCTGACGGACTCGGGAATCAGCGACGATGAATACGTTCACGCCCAGACAGTATGGAAAGAGTTCGGCTGTAGCACTCGTAAGTGTTACTCAGAATTTATTGTATTTGAAGACAGATGTGCTAATTCTATCAGACGTATTTGAAAACTTTAGAATTGTGTGTATGTCAACATAGAGGCCCGATTGTGTACACTACATCAGCGCCCCAGGTTTTGCTTTCGATACTATGTTGTGTATGACGGGAGTCGAGATCGAACTTCTGGACTATAGCGCGCACATGTTTGTAGAAAACGGAATTCGTGGTGGCGTGGCCCAGTGCGTCAAACGTCATGCGGTAGCAAATAACACCTTTGCGTCACAAACATATGACCCCAGCAAGTCCACCACGTTTTTGCAATAACTCGACGCAAACAACTCGAACGGCTGGGTCATTTCGCTACCGTTGCCAGCACGCAATTTTAGGTGGGCCGATGTGAACATCGATATAATGTAACATTCCAGGCGATGCTTGTACTGGCTATATTCTCGAAGTCGATGTCGAGTACTCCGCGACCCTGAACGATGAACATCGTGATTTGCCATTTCGTCCCGTTAACCAATGTCGCCCGGGCTCCAAAATAAGAAAAATTACACCGTCCACTACTGCAACGTAAAACAGGCTCTCGAACATGGATTAAAGCTTACGAAAATACATAGTGTACTTGAATTCGTACAAAGTCCCTGGCTAAAACCCTACATTGAGCTCAACACCGCAAAACGTCAAGACGTCCAGAACGATTTCGAAAAAGAATTCTTTAAATTGGCGAATAATGCAACATTCGGAAAATGTATGGAAAAATAAAAGAAAAACCCAAAATATGTAGCTAGTGTTCAGAAAAAAACTACTTTAAAAAACTGCTGGTGACACCGCCATTCTTAGACCTAACAATTAGTAGTGATAATCTTTCCCTTATCCATCTACAGCATGAATTTCTTCTCTTTGATAAGCCTATCTATGCTGTGTTCACTGCCCTCGAATTATCAACAACTTTAATGTACAATTTCCATTACGATGTGATGTAGGCCCGGTACGGAGATGACCTTGAGCTCTTGCATATCGACACCGACTTGTTTCTGTTGCAGATTCGAACCCCAGATATTACCTAGATTTGGCCAACGATCGCAAATTTAAAAATCAATTTCATACAAGCGTCTACCTAATCACACACCCCTGCTACTCGGACACGAACAAGAGAGTGCGGGGAGGGAAATAATGATAGAATTCGTGTGGTTACGACACAAACACAAATTATTTTCAGAATATATAAATAAATTGGCCCTGACATGGACGGATGACAAGATGCGGATACAGGACGATGGCAGACACACACTACCGTGCGGGTACATTTCAACATACAAAAATATCTATTATAACATTCGTTTCACTCACATCTGCGTATAGAGATACATCAGGTCCACTGATTGCATGCATTGATATGTAGCTACCGCTCGATCAGCCATACACATGGATAACGTAGGTGGAAACGGTGTCAACATGGTATAAAATGCTTGCTGGTTCCTGGGAGAGGGTGAATGAGGCCGGGATGCAAGGGCGGTTCCTCACCTCGGGGGTGTCAAATCTGAAGCGATTTCACTCCCCCTTCTCCCCCAACGGAATACATAATTTCATCATAACGGGCCGATGTGCGGCGCTAAAATGCGAAGTGTGCTTAAAGGCTGTTCACGATAAAGTGAGCACTTTTGAAATTAACATTAGAAAAGTGCCACTGCCCCTACCTGCATATATTTTAATGGGTGCCCTGAATGACATACGGCACAGTAAAGTTCCGTAGTTCCGTATCTTAACGACGAATAAAAAGTGTTGGGTAACCATTTGTGATAACTTAAAGTATTTCTTACTCTTACTGTTTTTTAATGCATCGAAGTGTGAAAATTACCAGATTTGTTAAATATTTACTTTTATAATAATTTCACAGTTTAACTTGACCAAGGCACGTATAAAATGATGAGGCCCATGACAATGTTAAGCTTGCATAAGGCGGAAGAATACACAACGTGCATACAAGTAGATACTAAGCAGGGCTTTCAAAAGTGCTCACTTTACCGCAAATAGCCTATACCATTTTCGCTTTCGCAATTTAATATTTGCAATTACGCACATAAACATGGGTTCTGCATCACTGGTCAACGAGGGTTTAAAGTCAATTCCTGGAAGGTTCCAGTGCTTACCCACCTGTCGAAATTGTGAGGTGCAAAATGGTGGCTATATGGTACCCTCGAAAAAACATCTGGAGGTGGCACTATATTTGTAACTTGTTTTTTGTGCTTCTGCGGCAGTCGATTTACTTTCCATTTTCCCCCATGACAGTTTGTTTTCTATGATTTTATATCTTATGTTTTTTATTCTGCTTATTAGTTTACTCGCTGGTTCGGGGTTTTTTTCACTTTAATTGTCTGTATGTTTCTCGATTTCCATGTTTACTTACGTTTCCTCGAGGGTGCCTGTATAGTACTGCATTAATTAATATTTGTTTCGTCGTTGAACCTGCTATTATTATACTTTGGTGAGTTGCATACCTGTTTGGTGGCATTTTTTCTGCTCGTTAATATTTTTTCAGCATTGGTCCTGGAATGTTTAAATCTTTTTTGGGCTACGCACTCCTGTACTTGTGCGGAGGCGGATGCTGTGGAGGAGGCGGGAGGGAGCTATGGAGCTATGGAGCGATGGAGCGAGTGGAGCAAGTGGTGCAGGTGAATTTTTCGGGGGGGGGGGGGGATTATTTCTTTCTGCACCTGTATAGAGTGTTTTTTTTCTCTCTCTATTTATTGATAATATTTCATCATTGGTCCTGACATTGTTTTTCTTTGGTGGGCTGCGTACTTCTTTCACTTGTGCGGATCAGTATTTTCTCTGTGTTAATATTTTTCAGTGTCGGTCCTGAAATTCGGTTTTGTATTTTTGCTTGTTAGGAGTTTTGGACGACACATTTTTTCCTTGTTAGGGGCTTCTAAGGATACATTTTTCATTATTGTCTATATGGTTCTGTGTCTGTGTGATCATTTCTTTCTGTATTTATTAATATATACATCATCGCTGGTTCTGGCATCGCTGGTGGGCTGTCTCTTCCAACATTTTTTTCTGTATTTGTTCGTCATTGGTCCTGCAATATGTGCACCGTTGGTGGGGTGTATATTTCTGAATATTTTCCTTCGTTGGTTTTACACTTTTTCGTCATTGGTGGGGCCATGTACTTCTGTGCCTAAGCGGAGCATCGTTTGTGTACGTGTTAATAATTTTCATTCCTGATTCTACACTTTTTCACCAGTGTTGGTGGGTACTTCTGTTAATATTTTTTGTCAATGATTCTACGTTTTTCGTCATTGGTCCTGACATTTTCTCATCGTTGGTGAGATGCTTACTTCTGTATTTATTCATATTATTCGAAGTAAGTGCTACAATTAGGTGTCGTTGGTGCTACAATCTTTCATCGGTGGTGTGTATAATTCTGCTTCTTCTGGCATTTTTTCATCGGTGCCTGTATAGTTTTGTCTGTGTGGGCATTTTTTTCTGTATTTTTTCGTCAATAGGTTTACATTATTCTCGTCATTGGTCCTAAAATTTTCTCATTGTTGGTTGCCTGCGTACTTCTGTTGATATTGTTCGTCGTTGGTGCTACAACTTTTCGTCGGTGGAGTGCGTACTTCTATATTTTCTGACATTTTCTTTCATCATTTCCTGTATAGTTGTGTGTCAGCATTTTTTTCTGTATTTTTTCGTCGTTGGTCATGCAACTTGTTCATCGTTGGTGGGACATATGCTTATGTTTCTTTTGGAATTTTTTAATCATTGGTGAGCTGCATACTTCTGTATTTATTCATATTGCTCGCGGTTGGTCCTACATTTTCTCATCGTTGTGAGCTGCGTACCTATGTGTGGATGTTTGTTTCTGTATTTATTCTGTATTTCTTTGTGGTTGACACTGATGTTTTCTCATCGTTGGTAGACTATGTTCTTCTTTACCTGTACAGAGAGTCTTTTCTGTATTTTTTCGTCCATGGTTCTACACTTTTTCGTCGGTGTTGGTGTATACTTCTGCATGGACATTTTTTAATGTATTTTTTCGTCAATGGTTCTACATTATTTTCGTCGTTGGTGGGTTGCATACCTATACAGAGAGTCATTTCTGTAAGCATTACTATTTTTGCATTAGTAGCACTAAGGTTTGTTCATTGTTGATGCGGAGCATTCTTCTGATTATTTTCCCGCGTTAGTTCTATACTTTTTCATCGTTGGTGGAGCATGTACTTATGTGCCTATGCGGAGCGTCTTTCTGTACGTGTTAATATTTTTCACCCCTGGTTCTATACTTTTTTCTCAGTGTTGGAGTGTACTTCTGTTAATATTTTTCGTCATCGGTTGTACATTTCTCGTCATTGTTCCTGACATATATTATATCGTATGTGAGCTGCGTACTTCTGTATTTATTCATATTGTTTGTTGATAGTCCTGCATTTTCTTATCATTGCTAGCTGCATACCTGCATAAGCGATTCCTTGGACCTTGGAACCGAGAACTAGATATTATGGAGTTGTTTTTTTTTATAAAAATCCTTTAAAATTTATTTTGTGATCTAATGATTATCTCCGTAAGATATAGGTGCGTTCCGACGACGCACGCCACAATATGATGATTGTTTTCTGCACACAATGTTTGTAAACGACAACTTCTTAAGAGGATGGTAAATTTCCAACGTTGAAAACCCAAGTATACCAAAACATGCCAAATACATCATAACATTAACATAACATTAACAACTCCCGGGTCTCTGGTTGGGGATGGGGCATTACAGTACACTCTTAGAGAACTGCAGAGGTATAAAACAAATTTAAATCTCCAAAGTGCTGCAAGAATAAACTGTATAAGTGGGTTACAATGCTGAAAATTATACCAACATATGACAAAAGAAATCCATGGTAAAAAGAGATAACAAGTAAGAAAACAACAAAAAGTAAAGTGAATAAACAGATTATAGAATAGGGGAAGAAAGGAAAAATAATAAGTACATAGATAGGGTGGGTAAGAACAATACCACCTCTAGTGGTTACTGTAACAATGGGTAAGATGCCACAAATAAAATATTTCACCCCTCCCAAATCCAGTGAAGGATGAGGGCTGGAAACCCTCCCCCCCCCCCAGGAATTGGCTTTAAATCCTAGCTGGAGGCCCAAAAAGTCATCGCATCCTCAATCCCCGCGCATAAGTGCACAAGTGAAACTGCCGAATTGAAATACTAAATGTAACAATCTATAGTCAAAATTGCAGGTGGTTGCACTTTCTCTCTCTCTCTCTCTCACTCTCTCTCTCTCTCACTCTCTCTCTCTCTCTCACTCTCTCTCTCTCTCTCACTCTCTCTCTCTCTTACTCTCACTCTCTCTCTCTCTCTCTCAGTGCGTCGAGTGTTTCTGGCTTGAAGGAATGTGTATTCTGTAGCTTAAAAAATTATCCTACTGTAAAAAAAATTAATCATTTATTCTGTCACCAAAGTGAATAGTTATTTTTAGCTGAGGGTAGAGGGGCGAGTGAAAAAAAATCGCTTCAGATTTAACATTCCCTTCATAACCCTAGGAAGAAAACAGATATGGGGAGGTGAAATCGCTCCTGATTTGACACCCCTGAGGTGAGGAACTGCCCTTGCATTCCAGCCTCAGTCACCTAACTACCAAGGAAATGCGCATTATTTTGTACATGCCAGTCCCCCTCATACCCTTCTACCACACCACTAGTTCATTGATTCAATCAACATCATACATTCATCATCAATTGTAAAGCTGCAATGGCTACTGAACTCTTATCAGACAAAAAGTAACACACCTCACAAGATATACAATTATTGTTGATTGCCCTCTAGTTGTATGTCAATAGTCACATCATCAAATTTTTACAAAGGAACATACATAATAAGCCATATGCTCATATTAGATAGAAAATTACTAATATTTCTTCTCTTCTTCTTCTCTTCTTTCTTCCCTTTTGAATTAATTTCAACCCATATTACCATATGATACTTTTCTTATTAATGTTTTCCGATTATATCCATACGTCACCATCATTATTCCGCCATCCAATATCTGTCTCTTGTTGTCCTGCCATGTGAGCATGACTTTGTTCATGCACTGGGTGAAAATTTCATGGTAGTAAGATCTTATGTTATTCATGGTTACACACACGACTTGCTGCTGCTTCAACACTTTTGTAATCTTCAAATGTGATTTTATTTTTCAGACTTGTCTTCTGGACTCCTTTTGCCGTCTTGGTTCCTTTGCTGCCACACATACTATAAATGCACATTTTGGCACACAGTCCCACAAACTCGCTTATCAGTTCGTCACCGCACTGATCCTTAAACTTCCCCATCACTTTCCTGTTGGTGGGGGAGTAGCAGGCATAGTGGGTGGGTAGGTCCTGGTAGTCATCTCGTCCATGAGCATGGGGTCTGCAGCTAGGTCTGCATAATAATCCTGTGCTTCAATTTCATAAATCAATGAGTCAGTGTCTGTGTACAGGAGATTGATCATGTCTTCATATTTCTTTCTCATGACATTGCGATGGAAACTGTAAATTAATGTTTTGGACAGGTCGAGCACTGAAAAGCCAGCATAAATTAGTTTATCAAACAATATTGTTTCTTTCTCGATTTTCATCAGGGATAGGTTTTCGTTGTAAATAGTTCTGCACTTGAAAGTGGGCTTGGAAATCAATTTATTCAGTCTTCTTTCATTGCAAACTAATTCCATGACTTGTTTCTTCCTCTTATTCTCCAGAAGTTTTCCAAATGATGCATTTTTCATGAACTTAAATAAATCTTTTTCAAAATCATTGCTTTCTGCCTTCCTTTTTTCAGTGTCGAGGTCGGTGTAGGTTTTGAGCCCTGCCTCTAGCTCTAATTGCAGCACACTATGTATTTTGGTTACTTTGAGCCCATGTTCAATTGCTTGCTTCTAGTTGACGTAGTGCACAACGTTGTTTTTCATTACTTGCAATGTCGTCAATAATTTTTTGTTCTAGACACCTGAAGGTCAGGTCTTTTTGCGATTCGTGGAGTTCTACAGGATATTCTACGTCTACCTCCAGCACATATCCAAGCAACCGTCATCTGGCACCGTCATTATGTCCATGTTGGAGTCGATCCACTGGAAGTCACGTATGGGCAACCGTAGTAACATCGCCCATCTGTATAAATAGTTTGTGTCTACATACTAGAGGTATACGGGTAGTTTGCTTGCATCGTACGTGAACAGAATGTACTTATTATTGGATTTTGCATGGCACTTCACACACTGGACCACTCCACGTCTGATGCCTTCTCCGATGAATAAATACTTGTTATAATCGACCAATATTCCAGTTCGACCTTGGTGTCTTTTGACATGGCATCGAATGAGAAGCCTGGTGTACTCACATAACGGACACAGTCCAGATCGTGGGTTTCGAGGTACAATTTCCTGAAGTTTTCAAATAAATCTGATAACAACAAAACACAAGTCTTCAAATAAACATTGGAATAACTTTCTATTGTCTTACTGTTGAACTTTACCCAAACTCGTGCATGAGCATAATCTTCATCACTTACGGCCATGTCCGTCAATCTGTTGTAAAATTTTTCCCTGGGGGACAGCTGCGTCTCTTCAAGTTTCTGCAAGCTGTCTATGTAATCATAGGGAAACCCTCCCTTTCTCCCTACTGATTTCAGCTCGTCTGGACTGAAAAATTTTTTTGTGGTTTTTCAGCTGGTCTCTTGGCATGTTTTCGGCGAGGGCGGCTTGGCTGGTGGACATGAAGCGGAAGGTGTTGATTAATTGAAGTGTGAATCTCCCCCGAGCGATTTCGAGAATGTGATTAAATTTTCAGAAAATAAGAGAAACAGTTCCTAATTATCAACCATCGTCTAAATAGTTTTCATGCAGGAATCTTTGTAAAAATATTTAGGAACCTCATGAAACAAAACAAAATAAATTGACTTTTGCTTTTACACCAATAAACCATTTTATGTTTTCACTGAGGCTCGTTTATTCAGTGTAATTTTAGTATACGATAGACGTGTCACTGAGTACACATAATTTTGACGCAAAACTAATTTTTCTATAGAGTTTTTGCTCTCTTTAATGTCCCATTCTTGCCTGGCTTTGTTTCTAGCTTTGTGGGCGAGCATTCTGGGTGATTCCTAAGTCCCTACATGTAATTTTATTCTTAAAATTTTGTGATTTACTTTCTGCTTCTTGCTGCAGTTACAAACAGTAGTTAAACAAAAATTGTTTTAACCCACCGTACGTCCCCTTTGTGAAATAAAGCAACAGAGATGATTGAATACAAACAACTATAAATCGACTATTGGTATTGATAACCCATTCAAATGTTTTAATTATTGGCTTTTACGGAACAAGTATATAATGGAAATCACCTTATTTTGTACACATTCATTTTGCCGTATTTTATGTATTTTATCTTAAATATCGTATTACCAGCCTGTATAATTTCACATTCTCACAAAACATATATTACAAGGAAATGGAAAGATTTGAGCTGCTCGTAACGTCGAGGTCTTGAGAGCCGATGTGGGTGAAGCGATGTGAGAATGGAGCAGCTCCGGAATGCAAGGGCGGGGGAAATTGGGTATCCCCGAGAAAACCCGCCGACCAGCGGCATCGTCTGTAACGATTCCCAAGCGTTATAATCCGCTGGCGACCCCACCGGGAATCGAACAAGGTACGACTAGGATAGGACGTGAGTAGTCTAACCGCTACACCACTGCGGCCCAATGTTATTAGAAGAAAAACTTTACTAGCGTAGACATTGATTATCCAACTAAGTGGTGCGAGAAACTATGCGAAATCAGATAATGTTACCTAAGTTAGAATACGAGGTTACAGCAGTGATTTATATATATATATATATATATATATATATATATATATATATATATATATATGTGTGTGTGTGTGTGTGTGTGTGTGTGTGTGTGTGTGTGTCTGTCGGTCTGTCTGTGCACAGCCTATAAATATAATTCGGGTAAAGGCACATTGCCGAAGCTGCTAGCCACATCACAGTGTCATTTTGCAAGACTTTACATCGACAAGGCAAACAGTTCCTCAGAAGGGAAGATCAAGCATTTAAGGCTGCACTAAGGAGTAGTGTGTGGTCTGGCAGATGTGGTCACGTGGATGTCGGAATTGGCAAGATCATATTAAACGAAACATTGTTTGTTGTTGATTCCTGTCAGTAAACGAAAGCATGCTTACCTTATTTTTAGAGCTGGATTCACGTCAAATGTGACTAAGGTCAATATCATACAGATAAATGTAAGAAGTAGTAATAAAAAACTAGAATCCATTCATTCCCATCAGGCCAATTTTGTAATCTAAAATTTCGTCTGAAATGCTGCACGTTGATCCTTGGGACAATAACGAGTACAATTTAATTGCATCAATTCACGGTTTCAACAACCAAGTTACATTAGAGTGTGACGTTAATAGTTTATATTTTAAAATCAAAAAATAAGTGCTACATTTGGCAATAAGCATTTTCAGACATATTAAACAATAAATTTTGCAACCAACATTGAAGGAAACACACAGACTATCACTGATATTATTTATATTTGCACAGCAAGTCAACGTTAATCATCATATTTAAATACTTCAATGCAAACCGTGAAAGACAATATTTTAAGAATGCTGGACATTTATTCTCAGAAGATATACTAAAATGAAAGTTTAGACTCAGCGATTTACTGTTGCTGGCAATGTATGTACAATATAACTGCAGAAAATTAAAACAAATATATTTAATCCCGTTGCCCCACTTTACATTACTGAAAAAAAAAATTAATCAGTTTTTTTTGTCTGACGACATTGAAATATGCCGTAAATGACCAAAGTAACCAAAATATTCAGTAAACATGTAAGGAAACTATGAAAATCGCAAAGTTAAAAACTCACGTATGTACATTAGTGCTCCATTCACAAAACGGAAAATATGATGGAGAAATCTTGGACTGTTATCAAACGTGAAACGGGGATAAAACCTAAAATTGAGCACGCGAATAAAATTTAAACTGTAAGTTAACAATGTCAGGAGTATAATATAAAACCAGTATAGAAATTTCACTCGTAGTGCCATTCATTTTGTTAATTGTAAATATAAAATTTCACATGGGACTAATAAACATAGTTAATATATTTGATAACTCTGAAAAATAACGTCTGAGGCTACAATAAAACACAATTTTTTTGTTAATATACATGCTGGGAGGTGCTTATTTAAAAAGTGCTCGCTTTACAGAGAACAGCTTGTAAATATTTTAACTTATTTCATTTATATGAGCCAATATAGTAAAATTGTGATTTTAGCACGCCATGGTGCCAAAACTATGGCTTCTATTAATGTCCATGCGAGGAAAGAGTAACTTACGAGTAATGTCTTGAAGTTCAACGCTGTTTGTTACCAATAAAACATTACGAATTACTTGGTCACCAGCACACTTACCGGCGCTGTCAGGTTAGAGGTAATGTGTGTGTCGGGGGCCTAGAAAAGTGTGAGAGCGCTAAAGACTACTTAGGTACGCGCATTGAATATCTGGTCGCCTTTACGTGAAAGGAATTGAACTGACGAGCAGTCTCTCTCTCTCTCTCCCTCCCTCTCTCTCCGTCGTGAAAATAAAGACAAAGGTGTGCTGCATGTCAAGTAGACTGTACCTGAAGATCGATACCAAGAAAAAATATAAAGCGAAACACTCACATTACAGACGGGAACAGAAAACTGAAATTAGTATTATGATGTGGAAAATTTTTCAAACGCTATAAGTAAGCTGATATGTTTGAAAAAATACTAAGTCTCTTTTGTTTTTGAGCACCGCAAACGGCAATAAACTGTTAGTACCATAGACTAAAGATGAGGTAGACCGATCTCGCTGGCTGCGCACAACCAATCTCCGAGTGCCAACATTGAACTGCTCACCTGCCAACATGTCTAGCGAAAATGGAGTGGTTTGGTTTTTAGGTTAGAAAACTGATCTGTAAAATATGCTTCCACGTAGCTTGGTTGAGGAAAACCCTACAGTTGAACACACCTCTCTCTCTCTCTCTCTCTCTCTCTCTCTCTCTCTCTCTCTCTCTCTCTCTCTCTCTCTCTCTCTCTCTCTCTCTCTCTCTCTCTGGTTGCGCTATATTACGGTTCATTTTGCTCAGGGTGGGAAACTCAATGCTTTTAGTTTGGCAACTAAAACTTTCCTCCGCTAGGTAAGCGCTAGTGTCGCACGTCTACCAGTTTATTAATATTTGCTAGTGTAAAAAAAAAATCAAAATAATTTCAATACTCATACATGTATACATATTATAAAACAAGTTCGCTCGCCCGCGAGAGTCTCTGTATTTAACTAAGTCTTCTAAACTAGGTCCTTGGTGGATTTTGATGCGGTTTTCACCATCATTTAAAGAATTTCTTGAAGAAGGTTTACGTATGTAAAACATTAATACCTAATGTAAGGATAGTAGAGAAATGTCCATGTTTTATAATAAAGCGGGAAAAAGCCGCTTTTCGAGCGCTTACATGGCTTTCGCTGACTAAACCATAAGAGATATCCCAAATTCGTGTACCACAGAATTGTAGATCTCAAAAAGGTCTACAAAAAAGTCCGCAACATCATATGTTTATCTTTAAAGGATGGCCCATAGTAACCATTTGTGTCTTTTAAAATTTGATTGATAATAAGGGCTCACTTACGAACACTTTTTGAACAACACAGTATTTATCCTGTTAGTTATCTTAAGCATTTGTTGTATATACGTTCTGTAAACCTAAACAACGTCATATTTGTAAATCGCACCCGAGCGAGGCCGGGGCGAGTCGCTAGTCAAATATAAAATAACTACTTAACTAGGTAAAACCTTTCTCTTTTCTTATTCACGTAGCTTAAAATTTAAACTAAATATGACATCTTTGGAACACTAGCGCTTACCCAGCGGTGGAAATTTGCCCGATGATAAACTCTCCCATAAGAAAACTCGTTTTTGTTCCTAACCTGAGCAGAATAAACCTTAGTTATAATAAGGGCATATGCAGTGTTGCTAATCACGTGCCGAGAAATCCCCATGGAACACTAGCTATAATCCACCTGAATGTCGTCAAAATCACCTAAATTTTAAAAAACACGCATGATGGAAATGCACTTTTATATTCTAATGTAACACATGTTCCAGAATACAAAGTTAAAGTACTTTTAGAAACAATGTACACCAAATTACATAAAGTAGTGTTAAAATACAAGCAAGTATTGTTAACAGAACAAAATATAATTACTTAATAATTTACATTATTGCACCTTAACATAGTGTAATTGAGAAATTGTTTTTGCACCTCACATAATTCCTCTAGAACAGGGGATTCGTCAATAGCATCATTGCCTAAGAGTGCTGAAACTAACGCAACATACATTTTATTTCATTATTAATTAGTACCAGCCAACGCATTATTTGTGAGTACAGAAAAACATTTTTTCTCTGTTTGGTTTTTACGTTGTTAGTAATTGAAATACAAATATAATACAGCTTGTATGAAAACTTAAATCCATTGAAAAACATCCTGGACTTTTTAAGGCCCCAGATTTTCCCCGCGATAAGCGATTTTCTTTCATGTGTAGGGGGAAAACCCCAAGTTAGCAACACTGCAATAGAAGTTTAGTATAAGAAATTATTCCCAAACTCACCTCATCAGCGTATACGTACGGTAAGCGAGCGCGGAGAGTGGAGTTTTTATCCATACATTCATGCTGGCGTTCCCAAATTTTCTCACGAAAGAATCATATGCATAGGAATGTTCACAACTGCTGATAGCAGCAACGCCTACCATTTCAGTAGAAGCGCGCAAAAACGATACCATACATAGCAGCCACTCCATGGAACGTTTTGAGATTGGGATCGTGTGGTCTGAGAGGCTAGCTGAAGGAGATATGGACGTATACGCTGTTCACGGAAAACTGAGCACGTTCGAAAGCCCTGCTTAAGATCTACTTGTATGCAATTCGTGTATTCTTCCGTTTGTATAAAATTAACGTTGCCATGGGCCTCATCACTTTATTCATGCGTCGGTCAAGTGAAACTGTGAAATTATTATAACTGTAAATATCATGCAAATCTGCTCGTTTTTACATTTTACATTTCGATGCATTTTAAAAATATAGAAGCGAAAGAATTAATTTAATTTATCACAAATGGTTACCTAACACTTTAAATTCGACGTTAAGATATGGAACTACTTTCCCTTCAACGTTACCAACTTTACTGGGCGCATGTTACTCAGTTGCGCCCGTTAAAATATATGCAAGCAGGGACAGTGACTTTTTTCTAAGGTTGATTTCAAAAGTGCTCACTTCATCGTGAACAGCCTTTAAGCATACGGACGACCCATAGTATGTGTGTGCGTGTCGTTCACCTCTAGTCCACAAGGTGGCTCTGTCGTTCGTACATTGCCGCAGTAGGTGCGTGTATCACAGAGCGAAAAACGGATGGGATATTCCGTACACCGTCATTATGCTTGTGTTGAGTTTTGTGGCCGTCAAATTGAGGAAATCTCGTGAGGTACAAACTGATACGTAAACACCGGTCCGTCATTTAATTGGTCCTGTACAGTTCTACCTATCGATAGTGTACACGTGAAATTTCAATAACACATCTGAATTTGTGTCAAGACATGTTTACGTCTGTATCTCTTTCGCTGGCTTCGCGGAACACACATTTCCAATCTCAAAACTGAAACGTCTGTATTTGCAGATTCATATGTGGTATTGTTTCTATATAATGGGTGGGTTCAAACTACCCAATGCAGTTTATGAAAAGGGCCGCGGTGGTGTAGTGGCCAGATCGCTCGCCTCCACCTAGGCGAACTGGTCTCGATTTCCAGCAATGACGCTCCCAGAATTTTGCACATGGGAATCGTGCTGAACGATTCCACTTGTCAGCAGGTTTCCTCGGGGATCTCCCGTTTTCCCCGACCTTGCATTCCGACACTGCTCCATAATCACCTTCACCTTCATCGGCTATCAAGCCCTCGATGTTACGAGCCGCCCAAGGCTTTCCACGCTCCACTCCACAGTTGAGGAAGCTTACATGAATATATTTTTTTACAGCGTACGTGTTCGCGTGACAGTTCCCCGGGCGAGGGCCGGGCCACAGAGGCGAATGTGTCGTCATCGTGTAGCTGTGGGTGCTAGACGGAGGTGGCGCGACGCAGGAAAGCGGGCGTCAACATTCGGCCATGCATCATGGCGGTGGCAAGCCGGTATCGGGCCGCTGCAGTTCTCCTGACACGCCAACCGCGCGCTTCGTCCTGGGACCCCGCTACGCCGGCGAAACCCCGCTCACCAACAACATCTGCACCTGTTTCATTACGTTTACACCGACACTTGAAACCACAGTTTCGTTGACCTGTGTTTCGGAAAGCAGAGTTAGTTTACGGCATAAACGCCGTCAAAGTGAGGTTTCGCCGTATCTAGAAACCGTGGTTTGTAATTCAAGTTTTACGTAGAATATTAGGTTTCCTGCGCGGTATAAACAACGAAACTTCGGTTTCGTTTGGAAATGTGGTATAAATGTTCAACTGGGATATTTTGTAACTAAAATAAGATATTTAATTGGTTACATAATAATGTATGTAAATGTCGAGTGAAGTGATTATATAACTTTGCTGTCGGTACGAAAATTACTAATACACAATAAATCTGGTGCATCTTTAAAAAAGTTACGATATACCATTTTATAGATGTGCTTTATCAAGAAATGACTGCAACTTTAAATAACGTTTTTTGTCATATTTATGATTTTCAGTCAAATGTATTTCATTTTCGTATCACCATAACAAAATATATTATTTTGTTTTCATTGTTTTGATAGTAGTGATTACCGGCATGAAACAACACAGTGAAACAGTTTCCAAAACAGAGTTTCGTATGATGGTATAAACACTTCACTAAAACCTTAGATTCGAAAGTTGGACTTCCGAAACTGAGGTTTCGGTTGACGGTATAAACGTAGATACTGTCTGTCTCTCACCGCAGCCGTCGTAGTCTGACGGGAACAAAGCAGCTACGTACAGAAGATATTCCATACAGTCCATTCGTGGTGACTTCCAACTTTCCCAATTTCAAGCTATTCATCCGTGTCAAACAAACAAAACTATACTAAATAGATATATAAATTACACCAAAGTGACAACGCACCACATTTTTGAGCACTCACTTTAAGAATATTTTGCACGAGAACTATTTTTTACTAGAGATATCACCAAAATGCCCGTTTCCTCTTCCTATTGTTTTATATCTTTAAAATATAAATGAAATATTATAACTTGTAGAGAGTATATACGCAAAAGTCCAATTCAATCAGAAATAATATCTTTTAATGTTGACAGAAGTATAAAACGATTGTGTTATGTTATATAGCGTGTTAAAGAAACAACTAAATACGTAAAGCATAAGGAGAATTATCAAAGTTTTGATTAAGTGTGTGTGGAGATACTGCGAGTAGACTACAAACATGCAGCTATTGACTTAAGATGGAACCCGTGATAATATGCGTGGGAACGGCCCCCACCATTTTGTATTTGTAAATTTCTTCCCATCTGCCTGCGTGGCAGATTTATTATTAGGGAAGTTTTACTGAACGACAGGATACGGGACACTGTAATTATTTTACGTTTTCTAAAGTTGGTATTGGCAAATTTCACTTATTTAATATCCCTCACGGAAAATTTACATACTCCTTCCCAACAGTTAAAAATTAAGTTTTAATAAACACCAAAGTGTAACAATTTTATAAAGCTTGAGAAGTAATCATTTATGCTGTCTCATGCAAAAAAATTTCTTTAAACCAAATGAAATGTAACGTGAGGCGCAAATTTTATACATCCACGTTGGCAGTATCTAATGTTCTTGCCCCATTTGATTTATTTACATACCAACCAAATTACGCGACTTATATAATTTATTTCTTTATTTTCGGAATGCAAGATGCGCCAGTGTAATTTTATCAACTCCGCAGGTGCGTTGTTGGAATACGGGGTTCAATAAAAACAACTATCAAAGAAGTAACGGGACTGTGCCCTAATGACAATCTCATTGGAGCGAACAAAGTTATAGAAAACTGCCTCTTCTAATGACCTAAGTTGCTGTGTGTGCACTGAGGAATGATGTTGTTCGTGGTGTTACGACAGGATTGTTACGTAGTCCATCTCTCTCGACCAGGTGTCTGTCTGATTCTGAACATATCAAGCACAAAACACCTGCAATATTCCGTAGTGTTCTGTTGTACACGGTTCATCGTCATCATTAATGACACTCGCGCGTTCAGTATTAACTCAGATTATTGGACGAATCACGCTTCCGTTTGTCGGGATTGGTCAGTAAATAAAACTGCCAGTCCCAATCCCCAGGACAACACATACAGATGTTTCACCCATAATTGCAAAGTGCGAAAGTCACAGTCCTATGTGGGGTGTCTGCAACTGACAGTCAGGCCTAGTTTTCTGAGGAAGTTACGCCGTGACTGAAAACCAAAACTCTATCAGCTAGGATTGGCAATTCTGAAATATTCTTTTGATGAAGACAGTGATAATGAATATTGGTTCCAGTGCAATGGTTTCACTGCGCATGACGTACGCGAAACAAGAACGTAATTACAAATATATTTTCTCGGGTGATATGAACTGAAGAACAGTGGACTCCATTCATCCCTACTGGTATCCCGAACGTAGAGTGGCCAACATTTGTTTTATGGTTACGTGTTAGCATAGTCGTATGAAGAGGTCTAAGCAGTTGCCTCAATATTGACCTCGATTTAAGTCACGACCTTTAGTGCGAAATACACGCTGAAGTTAACATACAAACTGCAACTCTTCCAGTCACAGTTTATATTCAACAAACTGCATCAATTTATAACATCGCAAACACTTTTATTCAGTTTTATTCACCTTCATTTTCACGAAACACCTGAGAAAACAACCCTTCTCTGAAATACGCGTGTGAATGGGATCTGGCACAACAGTATAATTTTTCAAGAAAAAATTACAAACTTATAAAAAAAAACTCAATAGAATAAAAATAATACTCCATAAACACGGAAGTTTAAACGAGCAAATAATTTTTATATAAATTCACTTAAATGTCGTATAAAACGTTTCATTTTAAGATGACCGGTATGTACAGCGTGTATAGAAAGCATATGTACAAACTTGGGCACGTGATTCGTGACCGGAAAAGAGGAAGATTGATATAGAACACACATGGTCCATCTCAAATACTAAGAGCTGTAGAAGCCCCTAAAGCCGGAGGGCGACAAGCAAATTACTTGGGATATTAAGCAAATTACTTGTGTTAGAGGAACACAGATTGGTATACCGATTAATTAAACTAATATCTTGGACAAAGGAAGGTATGGTCCGTCGTACACCCCCATCATGTAAATAATAGGGGCTGGCACCCTTTGATTGCATGCAACATTTACACCATGAGGTAAAGTGACTGTGGATACCATTGGATGAAGCATGACGTCATAATAAAAATATAAGCCCCTCTAGTTGCCACTCTCTAGGACCCGCCATTTCTAGTTAAATCGCAAACGACGGGTACAATGGTAGCTGTATCATGATCTAGCGAGTAGGCAACCCTTCCTGCACTCGGCTCGTAACGGCGATGTTATGAGTGCTGATGAGGGTGATTGAGGTGACTAGGGAGCAGTGCCGGAATGAAAGGACGGGGAAAACTGGAGATCCTCAAGAAAACCCGCCGACCAGCGGCATCGTCCGGTACGACTTGAAACATCGTGCATCATACCACCAGCAAGTGTTTAAACCTTATTCAGTATGTGTGGCCTACTCACCAGGCCATTGCCATTGCTGCCACTGTACCGCACCCTTCGTTTGCATTTTATACGGAAACGGTGGGTCCTAGGGAGTTGCAACTAGAGGAGCTTATTTGCTAATTATGACGTCCTACTTCATCCAATAATATCGACAATCACTTTAACCTCACGGTGTAAATGTTGCATGCAATCAAAGAGTGCCATCCCCTATTATTTACACGATGGAGGTGTGTACGACGGACGATGCCTCCCTTTTAATCAAGATATTGGTTTAATTAATCCGTATACCAATTTGTGTTGCGCTAACGTAGACTTAGTAGTTTTCTTAATATCCCACGTTATATGCTTGTCGCCCTCCGGCTTTAAGAGCTTCTACAGCCTTTATTATTTGAGATGGACCATGGGTGTCCTACATCTATCTTCCTCTTTTCCGGTCACGAAACACGTGCCCGAGTTTGTACATATGTTTCCTAAACACGCTATATAAAAATATGTATTTCAGTCTTCCTCAACAAGTTTCAAAACTCAGATCATTTTACATCAAACCATATGTGTACTTTTTTAATACCTGGTAAGGACAGAAACTTTCCATATTTCTAGAAAAATTGTAAAACATATTCAGAAAATGAGGAATTACAGTATTATACACCGACTAGTTATATTTATGTAACTATTAAAGCGATTTCAAATAAACTTAATGTACGATAAGAAATTTACGAGACCATGACATTTTAAAACTTTTTTATCTTCCTCTTCATTTTAGGAGACAATTATAATCAGAAAGAAATGATTGTGTAGATCTCTTAGGAACTACTCAACGAATTGCCATTAAATGCTGGCATTCAAGAACTATGGCTAAATGTTCAATTAATAATTTTTAAGCAGATTAAAAATAGATATTCAAACAGAGGTTAATTAAGATTTACATTATTTTAATAAAATTGATCGGTAAGAATAATAATTCCAATGTTGACGCTAAGTTTCTGAGTGCATTCAAATTTGCTTGCATTTTGAACAAGTCACTACCGATTAAAGTAAAGCACAGTGCTTATATTTGAAGAGCTTTTCATCTCATCGCCTGTCTTTAAGACGTTTCAATAGATGGCGCCACTCCAATGTCAATAATATAACAGTAATTATTTCACTAATACGCTTCTGAAGACCTCGCTGTTAAGGGTCACCCAAATCCCTTCCCTTCCCACTCTTGTTTAACTAATAGCTACCAAATGTTATGTGCAAAAAAGAGCTACAAGCGGCACTAAACATTTTAAAATAAAGTTTATTTTAGTAATGGTGCCCTGGAAAGTACGTTAGATTATCACCAGAAGAATTCGTTTGATTTAAATAGTAATTTCAAACCTGATGTACATTAACAAGCACGTGATTATTTTTCTAGTAGAAACCTTATACCCCAATTTTGAAAAGGTGCCATTAAAAAAAATATATATACATGCAGAGCCCGCATACAAACAGCTATCTCGCAGCATGTGAAAATTTTCTTCAATATTCTGCCCAATAATTCATACAACAGTAATTAGTTGAATGTTGTAATCCTAATTTATAAAAGTTGAATTTCAAACCTAAGTGCGTTGTTACTGAAAACGTTTAATTTAAGTAAGCCACAGTTATTATTCAAATCGCATGTAATGAATTAATTCTTCTATTTTGAAACAACTTTCTGACTAAACTACTGTGTAACTCTTCAAGGCCAAATTTTAGCCACGGGAGAAAATGATATCAGAAATTTTATGAAATATTTACGAACTTTATCTACAATTACATAAAAAATTTGCTAACAAATATATTATTTAGCTAACACATCATTATAATTCCTGTAATATTTTGCATGGATCATAAGAATTCCTTTCAAACAAACTCATTTTGCGGATATATCTTTGTTATCATTTGTAAAGGCTGTTCACGATAAGGTGAGCACTTTTGAAATCAACCTTAGAAAAAAGTCACTGCCCCTACCTGCATAACTTTTGGCGGGCGTAATGAGTGATATGTGCTCAGTAAAGTTGGTAACGATGGAAGGGAAAGTAGTTACACATATTAAAGTCGAATAAAAAGTCTTGGGTAACCATTTGTGATAACTTAATTATTTCTCTCGCTTTCTTTTTTTTAATGCATATGAGTGTAAAATTGAACAAATTTGAACAATATGTGAATTTATAATAATTTCACAGTTTCACTTCACCGACACATTAAAAAAGTGCTGAGGCCCATGTCAATGTTAATTTTACACAAGGTGAAAGAAAGCGTATGCAAGTAGATCTTCAGCAGGGCTTTCAAAAGTGCTCATTTTATCGTGAACAGCTTATAGAGTTAATACATGCACAGAATATTTAAAATGTAATGAACAGGGATAGTTTGCTCAGTGTTAATACACACATTGACCTACCATTCAGCAGGGCCCCGTTTCTGTTTTCCTAAATCGGTCCAGGTGAATACCGGAAGGGTTTTATGACAATACCTCTAACCAAATACAAATAAAAATTGCTATGGGAGGTACGTAATTTGAAACTAATCCTTTACGTATCTTCAGTGGGTGGTAAATGAAAAAAAGTTGTCCCCCAAAATATTTTTGCAACCCTATAAGTGAGACAAATATGACAATGAATCACACACACACACACACACACACACACACACACACACACACACACACACATATATATATATATATATATATATATATATATATATATATATATATATATATATATATATATATATATATATATAATCAAACAAAGTCGTCTGGTCGCGTGTGTCTGTGCATTTGGCTAAGGCTTTTAAACTACTTGATGTATTTTGATGCGGTTTAAACCATCATTTAGCTAATTTCTTGATACGGATTCAAGTGCATAATACAGTGATATCTAATTTAAGGTTAGTAGAGAAATATCAACATTTAATAGTAAAATCGGAAAAAGCCACTTTTCGGGCGCTTACATCGTTTACGCTGTATAAACCATAAGAGATGCGCCAAATTAATGTAATACAGGATTGTATATCTCAAAAAGTCTACAAATAATCCGTGAGAGCATATGTTTCTCTTTTAAGGATGACCCACAGCAACCATTTTTGTCTTTAAAAATTTGGTTAAAAATAGGTGCTCACTCACGAACACAACAGCGTATTAATCCTATGTTAGTTACCTTAAGCATTTAGTTTATATACTAGCCGTAAACATAAACAAAGCCATACTTGTAAAACACATTCAAATTCAAATTTGTGATCAACTTTAAGTTATGTATTTGATGGATTCTCGGGCAAGGAAGCTGAGTCGCTTATGACGTCAAATGCCGTTTAGTTCTCAGCAAGGAGGACCTCGCCCCTGTCAAGGAACATATGCAAGTGTAGTCAGCTGGTCATCGGGACGTGTAAGAATTGCGAAAGGCAGGACGTTACCTTCCAGCAACAACATTGTTTCACAACCAAGACACTCCGGCTGTCACAGCAAACTGACTTCCGCAATCCGCCATGAGTGGCCTCGACTCCTGTTGACCTTTGACCTGGCACCAAGCAAGCAAAACTTAAAGTTGATGGCCCCAAGACACCAACATTTCAGTATTGTTTCTGAGATGTTTCTTCTTTCACGTCCAAGAAGTAACAATAATGGTAGAGTATGTAGAGGATCAAATGTATCCCACAATGTAAAAAATTTCTGTATATTTACGGAATGTTTTACGGAAATGTACAGTGTATATACGGAAAGGCAATCCGTAGTGACGAAAAACGGAGTCAATTCCGTAAATACAAAATACAGACAGTATCCGCATTTCCTTTGGCTTCGAGTTACGGGGACGAACAATGCCGATTCTACACGAAGCTTTCTTCGCCACTGTAACAATAAAATTATCATTTCTGTGGCAGTTAAAGGTTATCCATGCGACTATTACCTATTCTTTCAAACATAAAAAAAAAAAGCATCAGGCGTCTGTAACATTTGGCAACACTAAAAATACACAAAATTTAATAGAAACTGAATTTTTGCTTTTGTCGTTTGACTATAAATACAAAAGTTAAACTACATTTTTAAAGTGAGAGTTGTAAGTGAATGGAACCCTGCCCTCATAGCTTAGGTGTAGAGTGGTCGACTAGTAGTCGGAGGGTCCCAGGTTCGCGTCCAGGTGCGTCCGACGCGTCAGATCTTCAGTTTGCTTGGCGCACTGGGGATTCGTCAACTAGTCGGTCTCACTTGAGCTCAACTAAATACAACTATACCAACAACGGCAACTACAACAGCAATGGCAAAAAAAATGGTCATAGTCGTGGACTGGTAACTTTTAATATCATTTTATACACGTAGAACACCCACTTTACGAAAATTAAAGACATTTGCATTATCAGAAAACCAACTTGGAAACTAACGGAGAGGTTCCGTGAAATTTACGGAAGGTCAATTTATGAAAATCAATATGTCCGTAATTTTACGGAGAGTTTACGGACACTTCTGGATAATTTTTTACCAGCACTTTTACGTAAAATGAAGGAATTTTTTTTAACAGTGCACTAATATCATATGGTGAAACAATACAGAACAACAGCGACAGTAGCATACACTATTCAAGTTCTTTCCTTTAGTGGAGAGAACAATAAATATTCTCAAATCAACTTCCCGCTTGAAGAGACGTGTGTCTTTCATCACAGATTCAGCCATAATTTTCCTAAGTTATGTTTCGTATGGGGTAAATTGCAAAATAGTATTTCACGCAGCTAATTTGTAACTGTTGGAGCCATATTGACGTTTATTACACAAGGCATAAAGAATCATTTCTGCATGACTAACTTCAAGTATGCCTATACTACGCACTGACCGAGCCACAAAGTGTCTCGAAACTGATACAATTTGACTTCCATGTCTCCTTTTCATACAAGCAATTCAGGACTAAACTGTGCTGCTGTAAGTAACCTATCACGGCGCTCAGAGTTATAAGAAAATTCCCCAGAAATGTGGCTGAACTCCATTCTTCACTACGCTGGTTTACCTTGCGGAAGTAACATTCTTCATGCCTAGGTGCGAGACAGTTTTGTCCACCACATTTTACGAACAGACGACTAATTGTCGAATGTTCCTTTGCTCGATCACTGTAGTCCGTTGCAGTTACTTCCAACTTTTCTGAAGCCCTGATAAAGTTCTACTTCCAGCATATTCCTCCGCCTTGTGCAAACAAAAACCAATTAGAAAAGTAAACCAAAGTTACTGCTCACCGTATTCGTGCGTCCTCAGTCTAATAACTTTTTGCGCGAGAACTACTTCTTACTAGGTATTACCAACGCACTTATTTTCTCCCTGTTTTCATTTTTATTAATTACATATGTCAAAAAAAATTATATGCAAAATATAAGTAAAAGTTCAATTTAATAAAAAATAAGGTACTTTTTTGCTAACACGAGTATAAAACTCTTGTGATAGATGGCATTTAGGGAACACCCAAGCACGTCATACATGCTGATATTTTTCAAAAGGTTAAATCAAAAAGTGTGAAAGAACCGCGCATAGTGTATAGTGGCGACGGTGCAGGTTTCGTATAGGGAAGAGCTGGGCGTGTGCAAGGTGGGGAGGGTCATCCGGGCTCGAGTGCCAATAATAACGACCGTCATTCCTGGAAGTAAGAGGCGGGCGAGATGCCCTATTTTCCCCTAGCGCGCGCCGCAGCTTGTACTACAAGCGATGGCTTATCTCGAGCCCGGGGCCACCTTCGCCGAGCAAGGTCGCTGCAGCGTTGCCTCCGGACCTGCGGGTTCCGGGTTCGAATACCACGCGAGCCACACGGACAATGGACATGTGCACCGCTCCTGGATACAATCTTGGCCTCCATCCCCCCTCCCCCAACAACATATCGGACCCGTACTACCCCTCGGTGTAAAGAGGCGACGTTCAAAGAACTGCGATTAAAAAAATATACGGGATGGTTCTCAGTTAGACCGACAAACTTCGAGAGGTGTGATTCTTCACGGAAAAGTAAAAGGAAAACACATGTGATACTTTATAGCTAAACTGAATATAAACCCTTTAAAAAACGAGATATTAAGGTCGTAGATTATATGAGCAAAATATCGGCTCTTACGTTGAAGGTCCCGATAACATACAATAATGTTCCGAAAGTTGTCGTTGTATTTTACTTCGTTACCCATATTTTGCACAAATACGGTTTAAAACTTCGTTTTTTAAGGGCTCATACCTCCCTTAATATTCAGTTTAGGTATAAAATGTAACATATGTTTTTCTTTTAATTCTTAATGAAGAATCGTCTCTCGAAGTTTGTCGTTCTAATTGCATATCATCCTGTATATTCGTCGAAACACACAAGTATACAAGTAACGTGGCGACGTTAAACGAACTAAAACTACGGGCTGTTCACGGTAAAATGAGAACTTTCGAAATCAACCTTGGAAAAATGTCAATGCCCCTACCTGCATATGTTTTAACGGGGACGCTGACCGCAGCATGCGCCAATTATAGTTTGTAACGACGGAGAGGAAAGTAGTTCCTCGTCTTAACGCTGAATTAAAAGTGTTAAATTAAATATTTGTGAATACTGAAACGATTTATTTTGCTTTCAGGTTTTTTCTTTTACGCATATTACGTGCGAAAATTAGCAAATTTGTAAAATATTTACTTTCTTAATAGTTTTACAATTTCACTTGGCCCACGTATGAATAAAATTATCAGGCTTATGGTAATGTTAATTTTACATTTGGTGGAAAATACACAGTGCGCACACAAGTAGAACTTAAGCATGACTTTCAAAAGTGCTCAGTTTATCGTGAACAGCCTTTATGAACAATATATTAATAAAAATATATTTCACTTTCATTAAAAAATATAGGAGCTTCTTTGTTTTAACCTTTTTTGCGTGTTATTATTATTTGTAGTAGAAATTTTTTTTTTGCAGTAGTTTAAGAAAATCGTTTACAAATGTAGCACATGCTAAACGTTATTTAAAAAAAAAAAAAAAGTGGAGCCTAAGAACGGCCACAAGCTCTTAACGGCCAGGTTTGTATGTAAGCCAGTGTCTCTGCCCACTTCGATAACACTCCTAACCAAAATGACGGGTAGAGGGTTGAATAATAAACTTTTTAGAAATGTGTATCTCCCGTTCTGGTCTTGTATACGTTCAAACCAGCTAACGTCTCAAAAGCTGGAGAATTCGTATAAAGTTTCGGAACGTCTGATATTCAGCGCTCTCAGACATTATATGTAACGGTAATTAAAATATATATTTATATATAGGTATTGTATATCGCGTTCAAAAAGAACTAAAAGTGTATATTTAGGATCTATTCAACTTTATCATGAATTATTCTATTATAAGAACTGCCGATATGTTGATAGAAATTATTTTCATCTTTTTAATCACTTGCTCTGTTCACCAAATTTTTGTACAAATATCAACTCTCGGAAAAAGTTTATATTCTAAATAGAAAATAATATTTTACGATACATATGTCCCGTCTTTTAAATCCTCTTAATGATTTTATTTTCTAGTGCCACGTTAAGGACTTTCCCGGGACATTAATAAAATTTAGATACTATAATAAGTGTCGATATAAGTTTAAAAAAATTAAAATTCATTTGAAAATAATATTTTCGCACTGACAAATAAAGCAATTGTATACATATAGACAATTAAAATTGTTGTACAATGTGATTCTCTGAATAATTTTAGCACATAAATTTAAGCCTCAATGTCCTATCTTTAGGTACTGGCGATAGCTTCATAAATGCCCAAAGATTTTATACCAATTTACTGGCTGTTCGGAGGAGAATTCTTAAGCATTTGCTATTTAGAAAGCATTGAGTGTTTCTAGCAATAAAACCTATCGAATTTAAAATGTATTCACTCACAACTCACAATACTACAATACACTCATAGTTGCATAAAATTATTTGTAGGAGTACACCTATCTCACAGAGGTACGGTACATGACAGGCCCTCCGATTGACACGTTGTCATTGTCCTTTTGCCATTATATTAACTTCCAGTAGCTTCAAGCTTTCAAATTTCTGCTTTTTTTTTTGTTTCTTTGAGCATAGCATGTGCTCGTTCTCTCATATAAGTCAGGGACGCCCAAACTTCATTTTTAGCTGGCCATATAAAACAAAGGAACGGGGTCCATAAAAGCGGTTTTCAGTCATTGTTATCATTACATATTTACTTATTTACCAAACAATTAAACATACAAACTTTATGATTACCTAACAACAAGGATTAATTTTGCTGTAGCACACGGAAGTGAGTTTTCATTCAAAAGCCTTGCATGAAACTGACGATCCATATTTGAATCGTAATCGGGATGTTATGTCATCGAGGCCCGTATGTAGCCCCCTGGTGTTGGTTTTATTGTACAACCTTCCTGTTTCATCATACCCACTATTGGCATTACTGACACCAGCTGTTTCTTTTCTTCGGGATTAATCTATTTTTTCTTTAAGATAATTGTTACTTTATCTGACCTCGTAGGAATGATAACACAATGAACTCGCATTCGGAGGCCCGGGTTCGATTCGCAGTCCTGCTATCCTGTAAAGTTTTCCATTATTCTACGAAATTACTCCAGGTGAGTGCTAATGCGGTTCTAGAACAGACTCTGTTCCTACTCTGAGTAGCTTGCTCCGTTCTAAAGATTTCACTGTCGACGAGACCAACATACCTCTCTACTCATGAATCCTCTATCATTATTTCATTTCAGAACAGTAAGTAATTTCGAGTGTAGTGCAGGGTAGCATAATTTGAAACATCGCGTAACTGCTTACATCGTACTGACCATTTTCCTTGTACTGAAATACGCATGGTCCTATGCTTTCCATCGGTTGGCCTGTGACTACTTTGCTTATAGTATCGTTGACAGCGATTAATTAAGATTAAGAATTTAGATTCATCTTAGTAAATTTATCCCTACTGATAACTGCATTCATATTTTAATATCGCAAACATAAAAAGACGTTTGACAATTTTTATCTTCTGCGTATATGTCCAAAACATTAACACGCCCATTGCCGGTAAAACCATCAAAATCACTCGTTAACAACGATAAACGCGTTTGTTTACATTTGAGTTCTAAACATATTCACTGTCTTATATGCATAAAATACTTTGACTTTCTTGAATGTACTCTAGTTGCATTGAAACTAGGCTAGAGGAAGTATACAAACATCTACAAGCACTTACATAAACCAGTGTTCTAAATTCAGATTCTATCCACGATATTCTTTAGAGTGTTGTTGGCAGATAAAGTTGTCTAATGTTGGAACACTCGAAGATGGACTGAGCACCTCGTGTGGGCACTCTGTCCTATTTTTCTTCTGCGTTTATCACACTTGCTGATGTGCTCTTACCAAAGTTGGCTGCGGTGAAGGAAAATGAGTACTGCGTCTTAGCGCCGTTTTAAAATTGTATCTTTTGATTTGGTTGATATTTCATTAATTTTGATTCAGTTTGTTTTACGCGCATATGAAGTTATTTCCATATTAAGAAATTATTTGCGTTGCTCTCATTTTCACACTTATACTTGTTCGACGCTTATATAAAATAAACGTCTTTATTTTTATGTTACGCAAATATGTTATGAGGGTACAGAACGGAGAGAAAAGAACATCCGAATCGGAGTTTCCAAAAATACTTACCTAACCATAAATATAAAGTGAAATGTGTAGCTCTCAACTGCTTCAAAACAAATCACTTTTCGATTACTCTTTAAGACACACTACGGCTTTAGCGTCCATGCAATAACTCAAATGTGATATACTTCGGTAACAAGCTTGTAAGACGAATAAGTATTTATGCAAGGAGGCCACTGTGATCACGTTGTTAGAGCATTGGTCTCTCTCAAAGACGATCATGTCCGATTCCTATCGATGGCAGGGACCGCGGTGGTGCAGCGGGTAGAGCACTCGTCTCCCATTAAGGCGAACTGGTTTCGATTCCCGGTGGGGTCCCTCCCGAATTTTTGCACGTGGGAATGGTGGTGAACGATTCCACTGGTTGCCGGGTTTTCTCAGGGATCTCCCGTTTCCGCTGACCCTGCGTTCCACGCGCTGCTTCATGTCCACCTCGCTTAGTCGTTTTTGGTGCTAAAGATCTCGTTTATAAGCGCCCTCGAAATAGCTGAACCCAACTCAGCTGTAATTGTGCAACTCTGGAATCAAAACGCTATGCGCTGCATCAACAAACATAGATGGAAGAGTAAAGTTACAGAGTTTTAATGCCTATTCGGCAATGTGGGAAGGAGGGTGGTGTAGCAACCAGTTTGGAACAAAAATGGAACCGTTGGTATTCATAATTAAATAACGATGTGTTGGCGGCATCGATATGCCATACTACGAGATAGAGAGAATCTGCAGTTATGAGTCGAAAGGACATATATAGATGTTAAACATGTTTCTAAAAGAAGCATACAGACTGTTAGAAGCCTATATTGAAAAACTAAGAAACGATAATCGTAGGAGACAGATTCTGCCAACTTAATGAGCAAATATACCAGACTGGAACATTTTTTGGCATAATTTCTTTGCACAGCAATATAATGTACAAATTGATACTTAATAATTTCTTGGGTTTGCTATATATACTGCCAAAAAAGGTAAATTTCAATTATTTTGTATATAATTAATTTTGTCCCACTCCGTTCCCGGGCAGCTGAGGTGAAGCGAACCGTGGGTATTTCCATGATAGACATTTCTGGAGAGTCGGCGCTAGAGAACAACTTTTAGTAGCATACATAGAAAAAGCATAATTGTCAACAATATTAATGTTACTACAAAAGTTTTTTTTTTTATTTCTGTCAGCCGTAATTATTAAATGTTGCGGTTGATGTAATATACTGCTATGCTATTAATGTTAATTTAACATTAAATACTTTTGTGTCAACATTACCTCCTTACTGAACTATCAAAATTAAGGCTGTGTTTATGTTGCGGCAAAATTAATATTGTGTTGAATCGGAAATTAGATTTGTGTGAAAAAATTGCATGTACAGTTTTGCTTTAAAAATACATTCCAATGTAAAATTAATTAACTACAATTATTTTATTACAAACTTGATTCGAACTTGCACCTTAAATGTCCGACGCACTACCAACTGCTCTATCTTAACACGTGTGACTGTTTTTCATATTATGTATATTCAGTAAAATAAAACGACAAACTGCAATTCTCTTTCGTTACATGGAAATACTTTACGCCCTTTAATATATGCTCAATAGGTATAAGCTACAATTAGTTCTCATACAATGCATTAAATTTTAAATACAGTGGTTTCATTTTACGACGTTATCGCTAATCCCAACTACCCGCCATTTTACAACGCCCAGTCAGTGTAAATTTATGTTGGTTGGACATTTCTTTTATGTCGTAGTACCATCAAATATTTTGTTCTTTGTGTTATTTTTACCGTAATCCAACCATTGGTTGGAGATGCTATGGATTGCAGCAGAGATGGGAACACCCCCAGAAAACCCATAAGTGCCAGTAAATGTGTGCAGGCCTCAAAGTGGTAATCCGTTTAGTCACAGCGTCCACGATCGTGGTCACGTTATAAGTGAATGACGCTTATGACCCACGCTGTACACAGCAAGACGTCAGTGCCCAGTCTGCCTTGTGTCTATAGGCTATTCAAGGTAAAATTAACACCTTTGAAAGCAATGCTTAAGCTCTACGTGTATGCCCGTTGTTACGTTTTGAAAAGCGTGTGGTTTAATGTTTTTAATATTATATTAAACGTACATGTTGGGGTTAGGCGTGCTCAAGTTGAACTCAAATATATTCTTTATTGTCCCTGTATTAAATTAAATATAAATTTCATCTCGTTTCAATATGTTTTACAACACGTTATAGAATGTTAGTTACTCGTTAAATCGGAGGAGCTCTCGTTAAGCTTACTTGGTTACATTGTGTTAGTTATTAATGTGATTTGTTAAAAGTTACTTATTTATCTTAAAGCCACTCTGACTAGTTTTATACGGTCCGACTTCACCTTGTCTATGACGCCGTAGGCTGAAGACTAGGCACATGTCGGCGGACGGCACGCCCCAATCTTTGGACTTCTTGCTGGTACAGTGTCACGACGACAAAGAGCCTCGTTCGCCGCGTTTCCAGCCGTAATATTCGGCGCACTCGACCTGCCTGGCGGGGTTTGTTTAGAAGCGCTCAAGACTTCGCTCCACTTCTCCGCAATATGTTTATGCTACCGCAATGAGGCTAGTATGACAGTTGCTGCACGTAACACCGTTAGGTATTTTTCCACTTTATGCGAAATTAACATTACCATGGACTTCGGTCACCGGATTCTCGTAAAGTGGGAATCGTGCCGGGCGATGCCGTTGGTCAGAGGGTTTTCTCGGGGATCTCCCGTCTCCCCCGCCCCTTCATTTTTCATATTCACTTCAGTCACCCTCATCGGCTCTGAAGGACCTTGATGTTCAGAGCCACCCGAATATCTTCACTTCATCATGGGCCTCATCACTTTGTTCACGCATCGGTCATGTGAAACTGGAATTATTTGGAAAGAAAATAGTTCACAAATCTGTTAATTTTTATACAGATGCATTAACAAAAAACGGAAAGCGAAAGTAATAATTTAAGTTATAACAAATGGTTACCTAACACTTTTTATTCGACGTTAATATATGTAACTACTTTCCACCCATCGTTACCAACTTTATTGTCTGCATGTCACGCAGTGCGCCCGTTAAAAATAAATACGGGTAGGAGCAGTGACTTTTTTCTAAGGCTCATTTCAAAACTGCTCACTTTATTGTGAACAGCCCCTTTATTTGATTTGCGGAACTTTCCACGCTTCTAAGTAGTGAACGAATAAGGCCAATATCTCCGAGAACGCAGTACGTTTTTTTATGACTGCGAGAAAAATGCTAGGCACAAGAACAGTGCACGCCAATAAATTACGTGATTGCGACATTTCAACTCAGAAATGAATGTGTTTCACCGAACGGGTTAAGCAGGGTTCAGTTTTTGTTTGCTTTACTTTGCACGTTTCTATGAGAGAGTCGGTATTTTAATCAAGTGGTCATCGAGTACGCTTCACGACACCATGAAATATCTTCAATTGATGGGGAAAAAATTGTCTTTTGAACAACTTCAAGGAAAGCCGCCTAGCTGGAACTATTTTGTGTGTCCGAAGCCTGGATGCACGGAAGGGCTGAGGGTGACCGAGGCACGCGGAACATGCCTGGACGTAGCCTCTACACGCAAGCCACTTTAACCCGTTCAGACCCAGTGTACACAATTATGTACATTACTCACGGGGAGGTAATATTTGGTCTATATTGCACACTGCGAAGCTTGATGACCAATGATCTTACCTGTGGGTAAATGGTTCGCAGATCGTCTTAGTAGTCTAGGTCATAATTGGTTCATATTACTGTAGCCGAACAAATAACCTCAATATCGTTAGCTGTGACAACTAAACAAGGGGCGTGTTGACTTACGTACAGCACGCGTCATAAAATGATTTGTTTGCAACACCTGAAACTGTAAATTAAAGTTCTGAAAGGGTTAAGAGGTGTGCAGACTTCCCGACCTTAGCGCGCCTCTAAGTCATTCAGCGGTGAACGTATCGTTTAATGACTTTACGCTAAAGACAAGGGTGTGCTGAACGTGTCATTAGTTTTCTCAATTTCTAAACTGGGATGCGCATGTCTTAAGAAGACCACGCCCTTTTCAAGCCATTTCCTCTCGCAAGAAAATTGACTTTACATATATACTGATAACGTAAAACGCTTATACGCGCATCCAAAGTTTTTAAATAATTTTCCTAAGGGAACTTATGAACATTAAACACTATTGGGATTAATATTATCACTCGAATTGCTGCACACTATTTGCCAACCATGCTGTGTTGATGAATAGGTGATGTTAGCCATCAAAATCCACAAATTACATATATAAATTATTAATAAAATACATAATTTAAAAAGCTTGATGTTAAAGGACAAGTACAATTCCGCTGGATGTTATAAACCGATCAATGCTTTCTTTCTCATTTTGAGAACGGAATCACCTCAAACGGTTTTTAATTGGGGTTAAGAATAGTCTTATATTTTCTGTTTGCATGGTACGAACTCGTATGTAATGATGTACGAGCTGAAGCGTCGATGCAAATAAGAAGTTGTATAATTGCGCGGTAAGCAATACCCTTAACTTGGGGGGGAGGGCGCAGGTTCGTGTGGGCAGGCCGACCCACGCGCGAATCCCGGGCGCACGGGACTGGTTGGTTGCAGTCGCGTGCCGGAAGAGGAAGCCCAGCGCCTGCTGTGGAATGCCAGCGGTACGAGTAATGGGACGGGTCAGAGCTGGAATGCCGCGAGTTGACCCCTGGGTGGGCGCCAACCCCTCATCACTACTCTCATGTTCATCCGCCACCTCTTTACAATCTTCATACGTTCTCGCCGGCACTACATTTCGGCCTGCCCCGCCGTCACATATCTCTTACAAATGCATCTGCTTCACCAGCAAAAATAAAAAACATTTCTTTGACACAAATAATTCACTTATACCACCAACTCTATACAGAGTGATCATGAACTACCATAACAAATGCTGTAAGGTGATTCCCTATGTCCTACATGCCCTGCGGAGTTCAACAGCATCTACACTTCCTAGTCTCTCATCACACAAACTTCTCTCCATTAATGTTAATGCCAAAACTATGCAGTAGCAACATGTTTCAAGTGACGGGGGTTGGCAAAATATGTTATCGAAGCGACAGTCTTCACTGGATGCGTTCGGGAGAACCACTTTTCATAACGCGCTTACCACTCATTCCATCCGAGTACACTTTTGAATTCAAGAAACTGCAATTCTGCCTCAAGGTCTCTTTTGCTATGACTATAAATAATGCCCAGGTACAGTCGCAAAAAATGACAGGGATAGATTTGATAGAGGACTGCTTCTAACATAGGCAACTCTATATTGCCTTCTCCAGAGCGAGATCACATAGTAACTTGAAAATCCTGGCATCAGAGGGAATAACCAATAATAAAGGTTACAAGTAAGTCCTTCAGTGAAGGAAATTAGTATCTGCTTCGTGTAGTTCACGTGGGCGAATCCGCGGACAGAAAGCTAGTTGCTGTAAAAAGATTAGAAATTGAAACTGTGTGTACGTTGCTTAACGTGAATGTTTACGATATATGCCCTGAACTCGTCACTATGAAACCGATTGTTAACTACCCCTCTTATTTTTAAATGACAGGCAGTCGGATATTAGACAGGAAACCCACTGATTTGTGGTCTCATACACCGGAACACTGACGGAAGTGCCTTGATTTATTTTGTACTTAAGTTATTTCACGAGTCATCCGTCTGTAATGATTAGTATCGATACTGAGCTATTGTTCTGAAGGTGCCAAGATTAATGATGTGCTGACATCCTTCCCACACCAATTCATTTTCGGGGGATATTCAGTAACTGGAATATATTGTAGTTCATTGAATGTCTGTGAAAAATAATCATTTGCCTATTGCAAGGGCGTTTACCCTTCTTGGCTTTGTTTTTAGCCTCGATTTCAGTTTCTATGGGATGATGGCTATCGGGGCTTGTAAAGAAGATAGGTTGCAAATACGTATGCTTGGGAAAGAGGGCGTATATTTATTGCCTTTGTTGTTTTTACTGGTAGCGAAAATAAGATGTGAATTTGAAAGCTCCGACATTTATAAGCAAGGGCATGTTTTTAAGAAAGGGTGTAAGAGCCGATAGCATTATTAACAAATGTAGTATTGTGACTAGACATAATCGCTGCAGAGTTCTTTAAAACAACGTTCGTAATCATCTAATGTCGTAAATAAGACATCTTTATAATTTTTAATTTCTTTCATGGTACTTTCGTTTTCCCCACTATATAATTTCAATACAGCTCCATCCATTGCCTCATCTCGCCCTTACTAACGCTAATGACAACATCTGTTAGGAACAACCAAACTTTCTACCGTGATAAAATTGCAGCACATAACTGCGCCAAATTTTCCTATTAGATGAAGGAATTTTTATCTAAAAACTCATGTTTGGCGTGAAGAACATCGTTGATTACATTCTACAAAAATGTGTTTCACTAGGGGAATTTTTATTTTAACGCTCCAGAATTTGCAGGAGTGTAACATCATTTCTTACAGACATTAAAATGCTGTTTTCTATGGAAATTTTGAGCACACCAGTTATTGCATTGAGGTGACAAATTCTTTGTTTCTTGCCAATTGGCAGTGGTATATGGCAAGAAACGTGCTAGTTTTGAACTCGGCAAAGGACCGTGTGTCCACTACAATATCATCGAACCTCGTACAGGAACGAGTCAATGGTCAGCAGCTCCAGATATTTTCGGTACCGGACCGTCATCACTTCTTAGTAGAAACAGTATATTAACGTTTTCGACAAGACGAGTACTGTAAACACTGCATAGTATACCAGTTTGTTGAAATGTATGGTTTCGTGCTACAGACGAATCAGAAAGAGATTTATTGTGAATAATTCGGTTCAGGAATGTTGGCTTGGCTACCAGATTTTTAGGTCTTTTGTCTCTGCACACAAATAAAATATTTTAATGTTTTATTTTGTTTCTTCATTAATATGTCGAAAGTTGAGTTACAAGCCGATGTAATAAATTCCTTCTCTAAATCGCTGATGGGTGCCCGTCGCTTCATGGTGTTGAGATCGACGTATGAGTTAAGACAAGCAGTCTGCTCTAATTGAAGCATTTGGTGAATATTAGGGAGTGAGTGAGTGAAGAAGTTTGGGAGGCTTTTAACATGGAGATCTTGAGAGCCGGAGGGTGAGGTGAGTATGGAGCAGACCCGGAATAAAATGGCGGGGGAAACGGGACATACCCGAGCAAACTTGCTCACCAGCAGCATCGTCCGCCACGATTCCCACATTCGAAAATCCGGGGGTGACCCCGCCGGGGATCGGACCCGGTTTGCCTTGGTGGGAGACGAATAGTCTAACCACTACATCAACGCGGCCCCGTGTGAATATTAGCAATTTTCAATCCGTGATCCAGCGCTTCCTTGAGGTTGTGGTATTGGATGATATCACGTTGTTTGGCTTCGAGAATAAATTTCAGATGTTTGGCTCCTAACGGACACTATTTGACGGGCAGGAAAGGCAGGGTCTTGTGGACTACAAACAAGGCTGCCGAATACTATTAATTGACCTCCGGAATGTTCCCGGTGTTGTGATCGTTGGACAAGCCCTTGATGTCTGTTTGTGTTGATGTGCTTGAAGTGGTTTACTGGGAACGGCAACTACATGGCTCATCAATACAAGTAATTTGGGTCGAGCAACTGCTGACAAATCTGGGGATTTCTGGGATCGTATTTTTCGGGTGCCTGGATGATTTTTGCCACCGCATGGTATTTGACACACTGTGTCATGCTGCTGTGGATCACTTCCTCGATAAGCATATGCGTAACATAGTATGTGAGAACTTCAGCTATTCCCGCGTCATCCGAAGTATGGCGTCGAAAGCTACCTCTGGGACATTGATTAAGGGAGCACAGTCAAGTTTGCACCTGGAAGTACACAAGTCCCTGGAGTTTCCAAAGATGTGGGGCCAGGATGAGAACATCTATTTAGACGTAAACGTCGGAATAGTCTCCCTGGTTCGCGCAGTTTAACGCCACCTAAGGCAATCTTGGCACGGGCATTATCTTAAGCAGTGATGTTGGTATCGGTCAGTTGGTTGTGAAATGTATCTTGTGGGGGCAGCTTTGGCTCGTCCAACTTTCTCCAGTCGTCGACGTAGTCGTACAGAAACATTCCTTTACATGTGATGAGTGATAGTTTGTTACGGCCAAAACACTTCTTCGTGTTGTTAAATTTTGAAGGTGGTATCTACTCGGCCAGGGACGCCAGACTGCAGGCCATGAAACTTAATATAGCCACGGACTGCACCGAAAATATTTCGCCCAGCTGCTTGGAAAAAGTGATAATTTTCTCGCCCGGATATGGAATGATAAAGACTTTTTCGTATCGTACCCCAGCAGTTTGATAATGAAATTCTTTTAGCTCCAATTTTGGAAGAAATCGACGAGTAGCATGCTGATGCACGCAGGCCCGATGTACCGCCCCGTGAAGTGGCCGTGATCCCTTACATTGTAATTTTTTTGCGTAAATGTGATGATACAATACCGGCATAACGTCGCCCTTAAATGATTCGCCTCTTCAGCCTGTGTGAGCGGTCTTATTTGCTTTGAAGTGTCGTACATATATTTGACCGCATTGCCAATACCAACTATAACTTCCATGAAGTGCTTCTTTATATCCCGCCCCCTATAAAGTACTGGTTCTCTCGTTAGTGACAGGGTAAGCTATTATTCAGTAATTATGTAGTTGTCTACTACTGTATTGCCTTGTGTTTCTCGTATGCGTACATGTATGAGCATCTGGGGTCTGGTTCACGGATCGAATGGGTTTGAGTATAGCCTTGACGTCCGTGGAGACAACGATTGAGTAATTTATGCATACGGTGCTAATTTTAGTATTTCAGTACTGTAGGCATTCCATCCTTCCCAACTGTGTCATTTTGGTTCTTAAGGGGACATTTTCCTTGCAGTATTTGTTGTGTTCTTCTAAACACTTTTACCACATGTAAAATGTACGTTTTTCTACACAGCTTATCTACGTATTTTATGTTAATATTTATAATTTTTGATGCTACATTCTACGTGTTTTTCTCATTATGAAAATATTGTTTTACTACACTTGCGACACATGTATTTTTTTTAAATTTAATCTGCATCTGTTTTTATTTTAATATTTTTCTCATTTTTAATTATTTTTTGCCATGCTAGGAAACATTAAATGAGATTGTACTGTGGCAATTTTCTATGTATAAGGACAGGATATTAGCTAGTTCACATTGCTGTGTTTATTTTATGACAATAATCTTATTTATTTTTTTATGGTCGCGTATTTGTAAATGTTTCCTTTTATTTAATTATATTGTGTATTTCTGGAGACCCAGTATTCTATGTGTACTTTAACATTTAGGACGTGAAAGTGTTACGTAAAGCCATTTAGATTGTAGCTAGCATCCCATTGGCCCACAGGTTCGAATCCTGAATTTCCAGTGGCTGGAACATTAAGTTCCTCATAACCTATTATAGCCATAATAGCTTAGCTCTCCCTCTCTTTCTCTTTCTCTCTCTCTCTCTCTCTCACCGGCCATCGTGAAATTTAGACGTATAGTTAGGACTCTCGCCTCAACGTAGGTGCAGGGTAGGAATTTTAACGTAGTATTTAGAGTGTTTTAGCTCCATTGGTGTTTTTTGTGATTATTAAGTGTATCCAGCAACAGTGAGTACCTTTTCTGCCCCATTGCTAGGATTAATATGTAGGAGCTATAAGTTAGGCCACGTACGTGTTCGAGTGTATCTCCACGACGCTGAGGCCCCTGATTTGATTATTTTCCTACTGCCTGCGAGACCTGCATTGGTCAACTTTTGTTTGCAGTGTTGAGAGTAACTACGTCTAATGAGAGCCACGATAACTGCACTTCATTTTATTCAGCATAAAAGGCTAACTACGCATCTTATTAATGGGGCTTACATGACGTCTAACATAATGTTCTAGAAGCTTTTGCTTTTTGTTTCGACGCCATATTGATTTAAGTTAGCTAACATTCCAGCTGAAAGAAACTTTGCCTACGATAAACACGGGATAGATTTTCACTCACACTGAGCTAGGCACAAATTAATTTTGTTCTGAAGAAACTGAATATTAATATTTTTATTTTGAAAGTACATAACTTTAATAATTTATTTTCGTGTTTGAACTCATTCCAGTGCAACGAATACCAGGGATCTGCTAAGCTAGGTACGACTACATTTCATTAATTTTTTGGGAGTGTTGTATGTATGTTAGATTTGCACATTGTCACAAGGATTTTTCAATAAGACAGTCCAGAAATAATGAGCATAAATCAGTATAGTAATAATTGGTAAATAAATAATGGACTAAAACTAAAGTGGCTTAGTGGTCGTCAACATTATTCCCGTTGCTATCCCTGTGTTACCTATGTTTATTAGTTATTTCCCAGTAGTTCTTGAATATAAATTAAGCTATGTTGAATTGTTGATGTACACAAATATTGTACTAAGCAGTGGTCCAGTCCTACGAGAAGTGTTCATACTGTAAAAAAAGGTATCTTCTGCCAGCCAAGCTCCGGACCGGGCAAAAACAGTACTTCAGGCTTGGTAGGTTTACACTTAACTATGTTTGAATTTAAATGGTACTATTTGTGCTGCGTTTTAATAATTTTTCTGCCACCCGAGTACACACTATACTTATGTTTAAACATTTTTATGTGGGACCATACATGAGGACACAAGCATAATTCTAGGGCAAATACATAAACATTACACAAGGGAATATTTTTCTAGTAGTTGGTTGTAGGTTACTTACTGCTGACTCGTAAGCCCAGAATCCCTTGGTAGGTCATGGTGAAATGTGAAGCACCGCTTGTGTGTATGGATTCTAGCATTCTAAGCCATCAGTTGTAATCTCGCGAGTTTGGAAAATTTTTTACATGGCAATTGTTGGCGTTTTCCTCGGTCTTCTGCAGTAGCAGAAAATCGAATTGATTTTATTTTTCGTCTTTAATGACCCGCAGGGGAGCAACCTTCTCCTCAGCACTAAGTAAGTACACACAGACCGATACAGATGGGTTATTTTTTTCGAAGGCTTTAATTTGAGACAGCAAGGCTTTAAACTCCTGTCCAGGAAAAATCGAACTTATTTTCGAAGGCTTCAAACCGTCGGTCAACTCTCCCAGGGTTATAACCTTCCATGAAACAAGACGAAATTGACCACTTAATACACGTATGGTTGCAGGTTTTATATTTTCTATGACAACAATTTCCTTTCTCTTGATAGATTCCGGGAGCTCGATGTAGTAAGACGAGGCACATAGAATTTCCAACTTGGTGATACGGAGTTGTCTATGAGATAGCACCCATCCTTAGCCACGATGAGTGTGCGTTTCTTCATCTAGGAATATTTTTCCGAAACAAAATTTTGGGACCTTTTTGATCTCTTATTTACTATGCAAGAGCACTTTTTTCAATCTGAAATGCATGCTTGTCCATACCTTCGTCAGGAGAATTCTGTTTCGCGTAGTTGCAATCGATCCATATATTAAATTTAATGAGTCCCTGATCTCGTACTCCCTGGTGAGATGCCCCAAGATATTTATCTTCATTGGAGTCAAATATGTAGATATACTTTTTCACAAACAGTCTTCGTATTGAGTAACACATGTATTTAAATTGCACAGGAAAGCAGTTACGGTATCCACGAAACCATTGTTATCAACATTCACAGATTGTACCACGATTCTGGAGTGCGACTGACGCTCATGCTATGGCGGAATATTTTTCGAGTTCTTAACGTACACGACGATGGAGAATTTTCATGTCGCATTTTGACAGCTGGAGGTCCTGAAGCTGCTCAGATTTCCACGTATCTCTGAATATTATCGTTTCTGGTAAATGACACTCCGCAGTTAGTCCACTTGTATATCACCCGAACCGTATTCATTACGCAGCCATATTTTTTTTCGTGCCTTCGGACACACTGACTGAATGTAAACGGCAAATCACAGTAGCGAAACTGGTGATGACATTGACTTTGCAGATCCGGTTGGTGTTGTAACGAATAGCAACGGAAACAACGACGCAGGCAGTCCAGCTGGAATCTGCGATGTTAACTGCCAAAGACGAAGTCTGGACGCCGCCGCCAGTTGCAGGCACACAATTAAACAAACGCTTTATCTTCATTTAAGCGGGACATTTAAATACAAAATAATAGGTAAAAATTTCAGTGTAGAAGCTACACATTATGTCACGGAATACGAGTATAAACGTTAACGGAATGCTGATCGAAGCAAGCACTTTAAATTTAAACTTTTTTTTTTTTTTTTTTACTTTGGTGGGGAAATATATGCGAAATTACGAGCACATCTGACAATACCCAGAGAACTACCGAGATGGAAGAGCTTTACATAAAATAACTTACCAGACTGATAGCTGAGAAGGTCAGGAGAGAAAAGGAACACGATGTCACCTGTTGCATCGAACGAAGAACGAATACTTCACGTGACTCTTGCCACCTTACATATCTGCTGAGTCCGAACGATAAATGTGGCGTAAAATTACTTGCCGGACTGAATGCTGAAGATTTCAGTGAAGAAAAGATGCTTCTTCACCTCTCGCATCAGACGGAGAACTGTGACGTCGCGCGAGTGTGACTGCTCTATATACCTGCAGAGCTCGAGAAGTTATATGACCAACAGCCAATCATGAGCGAGCAATATGACACCATCCTTAAATATTTTTTTACATAGGCACGCTTTTGTAGGAAATTAGAGAAACTATAGCAATCAGGGGAAAATTATAAATAAAAGAAATGATTTTGCATGCTAGACAGAACTCACGTAGCAGAGACGCAGCTCTCTATGCTCTGGATACCAGCTCCCCGCTCCTGCTAGCGCCGAGAGAGACACTTGCAGCTGTAAAAGTTAATAATTTTTTCTTAGTTGCAACAGTTTATCCTAAATGATTTTTTACATGCGATGATTGTAACTCTACGTCATAAGTCTCCTCAAGATAGACTGATTTAATTTATTTCCAGAAAAAACCATAAAACAGTAAAACTTCTATGTATAAATTGAAGTGTCCCGACTGACTCACTACACACACTCATCATCGCACAGCCCAAACCACTGCACACATGGACATGAAAATTTAAGGAAACTTCCTCTTTGTGTGCCGGCATCCTCTAAAAAAGGGTTTTAGAAATTCTACCCTTACGGTGGTGAACAGGAGTAAAATGTATTTTCGAGGACTCCACAGTAACTCGTTAACCCAATGACATATCGTTGTAATCTTAGCTTCAAAAGTCTGTGGATTCAAATACCTACAAACGAATTACACGAATTTTTGAAATTCAACTGTTAATATAGTGAATAGGTGTAAAATGTGTTTTCGAGGACTTCTCAGTAGCTAATTATCCCGATAAAATATTGTTATTGTCTTTTATTTTAAAATACTACCAACAGAACGCCTAAAACTAACTTCAGCATTTCTCTAAGTTCTATTTCTAAAAGGGCGGAACGGAATAGAAAATTTTTCGAAGACTTCTCAAAATCTCATTTAACCCAATAAGGTATCGTTATGCTCTTTGCTTTAAAAGACTGCCTATAAAAAGACATAAAACTAATTTCAGAATTTTTAGAAATTAATTCCCTAAGAAGGTGAAATGGTGCAGTGCACGTGTACGAAGCCGTGGACAGAAAACTAGTGTGTGTGTGTGTGTGTGTATTTGTAAAGGGACAATATCACAATGCTTTTTATTAGTTACTAAACTAATGTATGGAAAGCTAGTATGATTAATTGGGTGAGAAATTAATTCAACCATTCTCGCGCATTCTCAATGAGCATCTCAAAAAGTTTGTAGATTACGTTATATTCCCCATATCCTAAATTTAAAAAAATCGGTGAAATTACATTATTTACGGCCAGTGGCACTTAGATATTTCACTGTTGGTCAGATAGTATTATGGAAATTCTTTTTTGCCTACTTGCATTTTAACATGTTCAGAGTTTAAACTTGAAATAAGTGTTTTTCAGTTGAGTTTTTAATCAATTTTCTGCCTGTGTTGCTGTTGGGTGCTTGGGAACCATACTCTATTTGTGGAATGGCTCAAGGCACGGAGGTGGGCATTATTTTATTTGGGGGTATTCCACACATTCTTACTTTTCACAAAAACTGCACCGGATAATGTGTTATGAATTTAAAAGGCGATATTTAACTCGGAGTAGTTAAATTAAATTAAAGTACATAGATTAAATAGTAAACTGATACGAATGTACAAGATTAAAAAGAGAAAGCGGGAGAGTACACTGCAGGTTTAAGCAAAACTCTGTGTACAACAAAAAACTGAAAAAAAAAAATAAAAATAAAAATAAAAATAACTACATTTTGAAAACTTGGATGATTTGTACTTTGTAATAAATTACATGTATAGATTTTTGTTAATAAAAATAATTAAGAAAATATAACGTTTAAAGCAAATGGTATTTTTGCGTCTGCCATACCCTACATATGTTTTCGCTGTTTGTTTGAAAATCAACAGAATTTTCGCCTTCTTGTTATATTAATTTTTGAATAAGAATATTGATTTGATAACGTCAATAATCATAGTTAGCAAAAGGTTTAAATCGTATACGTTTTACACACAGGGACTCTGCCGAATGAAAAAAGAAAAAATATTTCCATCGAATCTCATATTTTAAAATACAAATTTTGATTAAATAAATTCAATTTTAAAGTAAGCGAAAATCATGCACTGATAGCACTCCAGCATGCGACGAAATAACCAAAAATTGGCGGATGAACTAGTGGAGCGCCCATGGCGAACGTTAAGAGAAAGATGGTGACCACCAGTTGCAAATTCTGGCGAATGGCGAGTGAAACTGCAGTCCCATTTCCGAGTCCGAGTCCAGGTAGAAGCCCCGGGTCTGTCAAAGACTATCGAACACTTCTGAGTCGAATATGCGAGCCTCAGCAAGCGAGCCTCCGAGTTACCCTGTCCCATAAAAAAAAACATTGCCTCCGTTCGCTTTTTACTCATAAGTACATATAAAATTGCAGTATTTATTGCTACGTTGCCCTTCGGATTATTTAATTATTTGTTGATTTATTCTTATTAAATTTGCTATCACTAATGATTGTCCAACTATCTCGGTTTTCCATTTGAGCTTTTTTGTTACCGAGTGCTTATTTTCTGATAACATTAGTGTACTGATAGCTAATTGTTGGATCTACATCAACTTGTCAAAGTAAAAGTATAGTTCTATTGCTTCCATACAAAAATTATAGCAGTACAATATTTCAGGTTACCTACATAAAAAAACACTTTCGTTTGCTTATTATTTGCTGTGGGAAAATTGATATAATTCACATGAAACATAAAACAAAACGAGATATGTATAACTCATAAAATATATTTAATTGTCACTTATGGCAAAATAAAGAGGATGTAAGTATCGAGACACGAAATGAGCCCGGTTTATGTGAGCTCTGTCGCGGACTTGTCGGTCAGTACACCCCGTTCGTACCTTATAATGTGCGTCAAGTGCAATGAGGATTAATAATGAAGACATGAACATTACCATACAAAAAGCGTGAAATATATCTAGTCTAAGCACAAACCAAACTCCTAAACACACTGTCTGTGACCATATTAGTAAGAGTATCAAGAATACATTTTGAAGAATTAGACAAGCAGGAAAAATGAAAATAGTCTTGAGATAAAAGTTTAATCAATTTTATTCAAAATAATGTTTAACATCACAACACACGCTCATGGTATTTGTTTACTATCAACACACTGCATATTAGACTATTTGTAAACAAACACGAAAAATAAAACAAGTGATGCAGACTAACTATCCAAGAATTTTGGGAAAGAAATCTTAAGCTTTAAGGAAAAGGGACTGGTCTATGGAAGCCAAAAGTTCGTGACTTAAATGACATATCGTTTTAACAACCTATTTTAGAAGCAATTTCTGCCAGAATCAAATGCAACACTTTGCCAAATAAATTTTATTTCGTTTTCATAAGAAATTGTTACATTATGGCTAAATAAATATCAAATTGGAGAAAATTCCTTACAAGCCAGAAGTATGTCACTTCTCAGGTACAAGCAAACTCACTCCTGAATATATATATATATATATATATATATATATATATATATATATATATATATATATATATATATATATATGAGAATGAAAGTTACGAAGCATCCACATATATACTTTTATTACTTGTTTTGTTAATAAGTTATTTTCAAATAAAATACCATTGAACCAATGGTTTATGATATGTAGACCAAAAATTAAAAAGAAAATAACGAAATTATACAGATTTTGTAAAAAGACGTTTTTGTTTTTTGTGAGAGTATATTCCATACCTAATTTCAAATACATCTAAACTTCACAGAAGTGGCGTCTAGGTGAAGAAAGGCACTTAAAATGTGTCCTCCCTCTGTAACTCTACTCTGCGATTTTATACAGAGGTTCCTAAATGCAATATAAATCATGGGTATAGTTGTCGATTTTGGTTGGCAGTCACTAACACACATAATGTTTTATTGCGTTTTGCAAATAACTAGTATTAAATTTTATATCTCCATTAATGTAAGTATAATACAAACTATCAATAATTTAAATATTCTGAATAAATTAATTAGAAACTCTACAATTTTCTGTTAAAGAAGAAATTCTTGTGGGAGTTCTGAAAAAAAATCAGTTCGTTTTCTCAATATAAACATCCAAAACAAAATATTTCACCAAATATAATTTTGTTTCTCTAAACTAGACATGTAATAATGCAGTCAATAATTGTAATGTAGGAATATGTGAAAAAATATTAAATAATTGTTATTATACTATAAATTCTCCACGATATATTTATAAACGTTGAACTAGTTATATATAGTATTAAGTTCGCATATTTCCATCATAAAAATTATGCGTCAAAAGAAGTATCCCTGGATAATATTTTAATTCACATACCTTGAACCAAAACTGCGAGGTTCACATATGTGTAGGACCACTGGTCTCTAATAAGAGTCTGTTTTATAGGTAATATACTTATTACATATAGTAAATATTAGAACCAATTTTCACCAAACAGGTAACTGAAGTATTTAATATATTAGCTTCAGTCATTACTAAAGAACGGCTACTGAGACAAAATACACCCATGACGAGCATTTGAATGAAAGAAACCTACACAGTATTGTATAGCTCAACCTTTCGCCCTGATGACAGTGGTGATGCGGCGTAACATGGACTCTAACAAGGCAGCGGAAGCGGTCGAGAGCCATACTTATACACGACCGCTGCACAACCTCCTACAATGTACACTGATCGGTATAGGATCCACCGTGCGTTGGGTGATCCCAGGGTGGCCCCTGCCTGGTACCTCCAAGTCCATAAAGTGTTCATCCAACCAGTCAGCCACAAGTCGGGTGTGGTGGGACGGTGCATTGTCTTGCTGAATTGGTGCAGGCACAAGTCCCTGCAGGTTATTTAATGTAGGTACAGAAATGAGTGCACATGATCTACAGGTAGGTCTCTGTAAAGTTCGCCGGTGAGGAACGATGACACGAGTACCAAGGGACCAATTTCAACCCACGTAAACTGTACCCATTAGAAAATACTACGACCACCGGCCTGAATTGTACCCTACTATCCATCGCTTCATGTACTTGACAACGTACTCGTACCCTGCCATTGGCGTGTACCAACTGTACCTCGAGATCCATTCAGGTGACTTTTCCCATGAGTTTGGTCCAGTAGTGGTGTTCCCACAGCCACGTTAATATTTGAACCTTGCGAATTGCGGGAGTAGAGGTGTCCTAATGCAGCAGTGCCTTCTATACATCATAGTGTGGCGACGGTTTTGTCACCAACTGAGGTAGCCGATGGTGATCCCTGCCATCGATATGTTCTACACCACGGCAGTTGTCCCTGGTGAGGCACAGTGGTGGGGCCAGGCATGCATAATCCAGGAAAAAAATATTTAAATGCCTCAATGTGTTTTACATGGTAACTGAAGTAGTGTTTGGTTCTTGTAAAGCTACTGTAATAACGAAAAGTACTATTTTAAATGAAACAGAAGTTTAGGGAATACAGTAATTACAAAAAGCTGTCATTGCGACTTTTCAGTTTTGTTCGCACTGTCAGTGACGTCGCTACTATCGTCTACCGCACAGCGGACATCCGGTTTCTGAAGCGTATCCAGGACCTCCTTATCAAACTGCGTGGCTTTCTTCTTCGGCATCTGCCTGAGTGAAGAAATAAGTGGGTCCGAGGATATCAGTAGCACACTGAGGACATTTTCATTGGTATTTGTTCGAGACACCTTTCAGGAAAAACCTTCTCTGTACTTCTTAAATAGTTTGTTTCTAGCCTCTTGAACCTCTTCGCTTAGCTGACCAATAGGGATAAAAGTATGCGGATACTGTCTGGACCGTGGACTAGGATTTTGTGAATTGTCGGAGGCATGGCGTACCATGGGTACAAATAGTAGTCTGTTCCCAATGCATAATTGCGATACTTTTCCTCGTCTATTTCATGGACACAAGAGATCACTTGCAAAATTGTGCTGAATCATCTGATGTCAATGTCAACACCAGTGATGCTTGCCGGTATAGCCAGATTCTTTAATAAATGCCTTAATATATCCCCATCTCATTTGTGTTGCCAAAGCCCAGTTTTGACTTGTGTAATAGTAAACCCATTATTTGAAATCTGTCTTCTATGGTTGTAATTGTCTTCGAGAGAGCATTCTTCTGCTCGATGCCCCAAGCTTGCCTTTTCTCATGTGGAAGTTTATATGAAAGATGGAGCAAACACTCAAAGAACCTAATGCATGTGTGAAGCACGGATAAGTCGAAGCTGAGTATTGATGAATCGACTATCTCTGTACACAGCACTTTTTCCAGGTTTTTGAAGTCTTTCGACATGAGATTTCAAAGGAAACACTTCTGAGTTGATGAAGTTACTGTAATATCATTGCACACTTTGCCATCATTCATAGTGAAATACATGGCGTAGAAAACTTCAATTTGTTTGCGTCTAGCTCGCCAATAAAATTTTGTAATTGTTGTATTTACCGTTTGATGTGACCCTGTTCCATAATGGAAATATCCACTGTTTCACGTTGGAACTGAGATCGGATGGGCCTAGAGTACCCTGTTGACGAAAGTCATGGATTTTTCGAGAAAACTGCTGGCCCTTGTCCATCCGGGTTGTCATCAAATAGACCTATAGGCACAATTGAAGAAAGGAGGATGTTTGAGTCTGTACTACTGGAGTCACTTGAAAACATTTGCTTGTATTCTGACTGAAGAGAACCGTCGGATCCCCACTTGCAAATCGGAATTAGTTTTCAACTGTTCTGAACTGCATTGTGAACTACATCCTTCTTAGCCTCCAGAAGACAGAAGGCAGTGTGGTCGAGAAGTGACTGCAGGTTAACTTCAGTCGCGTTTCTGATAGCATTGTGAGTTTTTTTGGAGAAGAAGAAAGTTTTTAGTTTTCTGAATGTGTTTATAAACGGGAAACCACTGTTTATCATGTTCTCGAATAATATTGTCATGACATGTGGTGAGCTGAGCATCAATACACATTGTTTCTGTGAACCGCTTCGCTGGTGGACTGCAGAATCTTTTGTAAGCTTTTTGATATTTCGAAGCTTCCACTTTGACACAAGAGCGTAAGCAAATTTGAGGAGCAAATTAAATCTCATTACTTGAATATGTGGCTCGCAAGGTTTATGTTTTCAGTAGTTTTGTCCTATGACATGATTCATCGAAACTCTTCGTAGGTCGACCCATGCATTTTCAAGTAGTGACACTTTTGTAGTTTGGAAACCCCACTGATGTGTCTAGCTAGTCCTTGTTCTTACCCAAAGACCTTTCTTCTATACTGCAAGCTTGCTGCCATCTGTTCATAAAATCGGATACCAAATGTGAAATTAGCTTTTTGAGAGCTGGAATATGTTCGTCTGTACATTTTGTTGGACGAAGACTTTCAAAACAGTAACTCGCTCCTGTATTTGTACATGCCCAGACCGCCTCGTGGAATCATAAATTACTCTTCTAGTTATAAAAAAACCATTATCGGTGAAACCCAATTCTGCAAAGAAAGAAAGACATATGAATGTTTTGGTTCTTTATATTATGCGTACTTGGCAATTCGATTTTTATAAGCTGTCTGCACTTAAACCACTACTGTTTCGATATGAGCAAATACGAGTCGTGCTTGCTTACAGCTACGCCAACTATATTGTATGAAATAATTATAAATGTCACGATGCGGAACATTTTATGCCCTGATATATACTAAAATCTTCAAGGAACTGGTCAATTTTTCACATTTTCGGTACATCGCCCTTATCACCCCCCTTAAACCACTACTGAATTCACAAAACTTATAGGTAATTGCACGGAAATGTGCTTACCTGACGGTAAAGTTATCTTGTCAAACCACACCTTGTTGTTACAGCTGCACACGACACTATGATGCATTTAACGACTTCTCAGAGAGAGAGCTTCTCTAACCAATGTAAGCTCAAGTTCTGACATGTGATGTGGCTTTATTTTCATATCCAAAGACCTCGTGACTATTATTAATGTCTGGGTCAGGGATTTATCGATCGTTTGAATGTAACATATCGCTACTTTTGTAAGCTTCTTCCTCCCCCCCCCCCCAAGTTTAGTGCTGTTTGGACCCACTGTGCGACGCGGTGGTTTCATTGGAATCCATGAACTCGCAGTACATACTTGAAACAAAGGCTGAGAAAATCCCAGTGCCTGCACGACTTCAGAGATGGAGTGCCCATATGTCTGACCCCAACGATCGGGACATGATCAAATGCATTGAGAGATCTTGTTTCTTTCCCATCCAGAGCTCGACTGTTTTTCAGACGTTCAGTATAAGGCAGACGACATCCCTGCCATTCGTGTCTGGGCACTGCTCCATTCAACGGGACGATTAAAGTGCCATTTTGCCAATACAGTAGGGGTCTCTTGTTCAACTGCTTATGAGGGTATATTTATTTGAATAGCCCTCTCATAGCGACTGATCAGGACCCACCGTTTTAGTGTAAAACGCACACAAAGCTTTGTCTGCAAAGATACACTGTCTAGTATGTAGGCAATACTGCAAACATGAATCTGTGGTATGCTGCTGCGCCCACTGCTTAGACAATGGTGGGGCATATTTCTAACGCCTACTGCAAACGGCATGCACCTTTAATAGTTTTACAGCACTGAAGCTACCTGTTTGTTTTTGACGATATTCGGTGTGTGATTTTGCAGGAAGTATTCGTGCACTGGGGGCAGAATATCTGAAAGCTTGCGAGACGTCCTACATTTACCGCTGCGAAGCGCGGCCGGAGAGGGAGGTGACCAGCAGGGATGGAGAACACCCGGGTCTAAATTGTAACAGAAAACATCGGCTACTCTCCACACTCATACACTGCTACCTTCCAGCACGACGACGCTTTCCGTTTCATCCACACTCATTCACTGCTACCTTCCAGCACGACGACGCTTTCCGTTTCATCACTTGAATATCCTGTGTTGTCGTCTTCCTCGGTAGAAAAACTGTCATTCTTACATTTATTTAACATAAATACAGGTGACTAGTACGTAAGTTAAAATGGTCTAGTGGTTAAGGGTGCCGGCTCATAAAAAAGGGATGTAAGTTCAATTACCTATGCTGGCAAAGTTTAATAATTTTTTCCATAGCTTATGATTTGAAATATGCTTTTTAAAAACATTTTCAAGCAACACAAAACATTAAAAGAATAAAAGATTACCCAACTTTTAAAGGTCTCAAATGATGTGGAACAATAGCAAAAGTAAACTGTCATGTTTTTTCCACACCAAAATGTTCCATTTCTGGTTCAAAATGCATAAATTCCAATGCCTCTTCTTCAACTTGTGTATTTAAGTTACTGCTTTGTCTAGAAAGTATGTGTGTTTCTTCTTTCTTCTTTGCCGTTGCTTCTGCTGCAGAAGAGGTGGGATGTGCTTACATATATTATGTTTTTTGATGACTCTGAATACTACAGTTTGTGGTGATTGGTAAAGATATCCTGCGTACTGCTGTGACCCCGCTTTTGCTATAGGCTATTCGCGATAAAATGAGCACTTTTAAAAGCCCTGCTTTAGATATACTTGTATACACGTTGTGTATTCCTCCGCCTTATGTAAAATTAACATTGCCATGGGCCTCACCACTTTATTTAAGCGTCGGTTAAATGAAACTCTGTAATTATTAAGAACGCAAATACTCTAACAATCTGTTCATTTTACACTTCCATGAATTAAATAAACATAAAGTGAAATAAATAATTTTAAGTTATCACAAATAGTTACCTAAGTTATGGAACTACTTTCCCCTCCATCGTTACCAACTTTACTGGGCGAATGTCACACTGTGAACCCATCAAAATATATGCATGCAGCGGCAGTGACTTTTTCTCAAGTTCATTTCTAAAGTGGTCACTTTACCGTGAACAGCCTGTCCTAACTCGTGCGGCAATCGTGTTTGCCTTGCAACACGTTGACGCTTAAGTGGCATTACTTATATACATAAGACGTTACCTACGTGTGAGGCGTACCATATGTTACCTTTGTGTTTTCAATTTCTTAATACGCAACGTAAGTTAGTGCTGAGCGAGAACTATACTTGTTTCGAGTGCGTATTTGATTCCTAGCAGGCCTCCACTATATAACTGTCGCCTACTTGATTTGTGTGTCACCATGCCGTGATACATTTCTAATCGCCACGTGGTTGGGCCATGCGTGCCCGAAAACAAATGGTGTGCGTGCCATCCTTGGAATACTCCTACTGCCGAAGTTCACTTTGTTTAATACCAACTTATAATAAAGAACCGCTAGCACGAGAGTGAGAAATAGTATCGTTGCCGTGCTAATATAACTGAAGTGCTCCTGGCGCAAGACTGAGAATACACGTGGGTGTGACTGCACGGGAGCGTATCTGAGTTGATCGTAATCCAACGTGGGTAGGTCTGCGTGTTGGATTTTCCATTGGTTATTAATACTGTTGTCGAGTGTGTAGAAGGAAATGCCTTCATCGACTCGCAATTGTTTTACTTCAAAGTTGGCATACTGCATCCAATGTATTTGTACTACTGTATGTGAGATTGGTAGTGCCGGACTTCGTTTGTCGCAAATGTGAGTTGCTTGAACGATCGTAAATTTACCTGTCATTACCATACACCCGCACGGGACGTGGAATTCAATAGTACCAACTGACGTGATCGGAATTTCTTTGCTGAGAGAAACACTAACCCAGCGCAATATCAAATTGCTGGGTGAATTTGTAATTACATATTAGTATGCCTGGATGGAATTTATAACTTGCATACGTGTAAATTTGCAGTGCTGGTATAGCTTTTCAATGCTATGTAATTTAATTGCTGCTTTGACACAGTTTACTCGGGGGCTACCCGTAATTTGCTTAGCAATAAAATAAACTCCGCTAGCGTATTTCTGTGTTGTTGGGACCTGACGTGATTCACGTGTATGCTTATCTATAGCAATTATTTCGTTCGGACTAGCAATACGACAAGTTTCATTTAGAAAAAGAAAGGGTGCATTGGTAGTTTTGAAAAACTGCCAGTCATTATTTGCGTTTTGTACTGCTACTTGGGTTTTCAATAATATTTTGGTATCTGACAACGTACATTCTGTGATTGGGGTTGTGTAATATTTAATAATGTCCTTATTCGGTACGCTGAGCCGTAATTTAAAAATTTTGAGATTACTTTGAATTTTTTATAAATCTGCCGTTAATGTTTTCCGTGGCACTGCTTGTAAGGGCAAGTGGTTTCTCTAGCAATGTTGGATGTAGGTACTAATTAATTGTTCGTTAATTTATTATTTATGAGCTGTAATACTATGCTTGTTAATACTTGACTTTGTACCTTAGCAACTTCAACCTCGTGTTGTTGATTTGAGAACTTTTCGGACATGGAGTTTATTTTAGTAGCAATTGAATTGATTTTATTTTCTACTTGAGACTTAATTTCTGAAATGCCATGGATAGAAATATTGAGGTTTTGGTTAGATAGCATTACGTTACTTTCGATCTCATTAAGCTGCATTGCTAGCACATCGTCATTGCTGACGAGGGATTTAAGATGTCTGGTAGTGAGGATGTAGCAGCACCAGCTGGCGACATCCCCAAGGAAAGTTATAGCTGTCTTTATTCTGGGAGAGTTCACTATAAATCTGAATCAGTGAGAATTCCACTTTTTCAATCAGTCACACGTATCTGACTGATACAACAGTCACTTCAGTGAATTTAACTCATGAACCAGCGAAAAAATGCCATAATTCCTTCACCGATTGATTCAGTGACATTTCCTACTGATTTGTCAGTCATTTTTTCCACTGTTTTCTCAGTGGTTAATTTATGGACTGTTGAATCAGTGAAACATCTCAGAAACTTGCACCGTCTCTAATTATTTTTGACTGATGTATTAGTGTAACTGCGTGTAAAAATCACCGTCGAACATCGTTTAAAAATGGCCGTTAAACGACATGTATCAAGTGAAGTAGCATAATAAGGAATAAATGAATAAAACAAACACAAAATACTTTCTAAAATACGTTTCGTCTTTCAAACTCCATTTTACGAGGTAATATGAACACAAAGACTTTCATTCCGTTTTTACGTATTTCATTTAGTCTTTGCGTCTTTCATTTCGTTTGCATGTAATCGCCAGTGCACTCATATGTAATATTCGTTTTAACAATCCTAACGGTACCAATCAAACCAAAAACGAAAAGTATCAGCAAAGAATTTCAGACTATATTTCGCAGCGATTATATAAGAAATATATTTTCTTCTCGCAAACTTTAATTTGGCGTGGCAGCACAGATGGGGTTGTGGCCGAGCAGCGGCGGAGTAAACATCGCGTCCGGTGTGCGGAGTTCTGTCGCCCCGCGCTATTAAACGGGGCTCTGTTCCGACGTGAGAAGTAATAGTTCTATATTAGTGTCAGTCACGTCTAGGTTTGTCCAATATGTCTAATGTGCGCGTGAATACCTTGCGTATCGTGTTTGCCAAACGACCTTCGGCCATTGATACGGGTTTAACTGTAACAGATCAAATTGAAGCTATTCAACTGGATGGGCACCAGAACTGTTTGTTTTTAAAACTTGTTTCCTCTGGACCTTGTGAAGCGATACTGCGTCGCACCAACGGCCAGTCAACTTAAGTTACCGCAGACCAGGAAAGGATCAACGTCACCATCGAACAAGCCTTCGATAACTTAAAACTGGTAAGAATTCTAAATTTACCTGTAGAAATAGACAACCAAAAAATTCAGACGGAGTTAGTGAAATATGGTCGACTTATTACATTACAAGATGAAGTATGGAATCAAAAATACAAATTCCAAGTAAAAACGGGAGTAAACTTGACAAAGATGGATATAAAAAAGTCATTCCATCTTACGTTTCAGTTCACGTCTTTCGGGCTGCAATGATATATCCAGGACAACCACGAACGTGCAGTTACTGCCAGTCACCTACTCATGAACGAATTGCGTGTCCTAATATGCAAGAAAAGGACGCACGTACAATACGCCGCTGGGGGATGAATAGGGCAACGGAAAATCTCGCAACTGACACGCCTATACTGTCCACCTCTGCCCAGCACTATCCCCGAGCGGATTACCCGCCACTTCGCAGACGCGCGCAGCAAGGTCCAGTACAAACACCTGTCGGTGACTCATCTGCTGAGCATGCGGACAACCTCAACACATTAGTGATTGCGCCACGCCAGATACAAGTGGAAGCGGCTCAAAATACTGTTACTGCTCGCGCAGGGCTACCACCACACGCACAGGATATCCCGCCGCTACACATTCCATTGTCCTCTGCTTCGTGGGTGGACAGCATAGACGTGGAGAGCGTAAACAATGCAGCCACTCGATGGGAGCATGTAAGAACTGCGGATGAAAATATGTCTGTAAGAGAAAAGCGACCTCATGAACGCGACGCCCGGGCCACAAGAGTAAGTCCTGTTCGCAAAGCGAAGGTGTTATCGCAGAGTGAACAATCCCAGCTACAGAGCAGACAGGAATCTTTGGAACTATCAAAGGCCGTTATAAATAAAATGTGTGCCTCTAGCCAAGAACGTCCTGATAACCCAACTAACAATGCGACCGGTACATGTGTGCATCCTCACCTGTATGCCCTATTACCGGCCCCCATTTTTCTTCCTCCACTTTTCCTTTTTGTCCACCTTTCCATTTCCTTCTCTCTGATACTATCACTACATTTTTGAGGTACACATGCTACAGTAATTGACAATCTTAAATTTAAATATTTGTGCAGTCTCGTCCAGTGAGCGATTTGCGGCGCTAGAGACACTGATTCGAACACAGGCAGTTGGCATTGCATTCTTGCAAGAAGTAGCGATTCAAGATTTTATAGGGTTTCATACCTTCAATGTGTATACAAACGTTGGAGATCGGGGACGGGGGACAGCGATTATAAACACGTGCGGGACTGGAACTTCCAAGGAATTCATTACATCTATGTGACTTCACAGAGTCGGTTCTACTTAAAAAAACAGGATATACATAAGGTGCTTCTATATGATGTTCTTCCAGTAGCGTTCAGCGATCACACTGCAGTGATATTTACGTATGAAAAGTTTGCGAATGTAACACGGTTTGGCAGAGGGACAAAAATATCAGTTCCCCTCTGCAGCGATGAGGTGGGATGTGTGTAAAACCGAACGTCATGAGGCTTTTTAAAAGGCATATGTGGCAGAAGAACGTCATATCGAAGCACCTTATGTATATCCTGTTTTTTTATGTAGAATCGATCAATCCTAGACCGACTCTGTGAAGTCACATAGGTGTAATGAATTCCTTGGATGTTAACAGCAACATCACACAAGTCTAAGCGAGTTATTAAAGTAGATAGGGCAGCATTAGCAGGATAAATGCCACCCTGATGATCATGGGGGTGAACAATTATAGTTGAAATCTCCACCAAGTATGAACCGATTACTGGGTGGATGGAAAAACGGAATCAAATCCACGGAGAAAAACTAATTTCTGTCATATCTCGCTTGGGAGCCGGAGGGAGCACAAACATTGAATAGCGACACGACGTTTATTCGTCCTGACATCACTCGGCTTGACGGGTGGTACCGCAGGTCTTCAATTTCCAGCCCCGCACGTGTTTATAATCGCTGTCCCCCGTCCCCGATCTCCAACGTTTGTATACACATTGAAGGTATGAAACCCTATAAAATCTTGAATTGCTACTTCTTGCAAGAATGCAATGCCAACTGCCTGTGTTCGAATCAGTGTCTCTAGCGCCGCAAATCGCTCACTGGACGAGACTGCACAAATATTTAAATTTAAAATTGTCAATTACTCTAGCATGTGTACCTCAAAAATGTAGTGATAGTATCAGAGAGAAGGAAATGGAAAGGTGGACAAAAAGGAAAAGTGGAGGAAGAAAAATGGGGGCCGGTAATAGGGCATACAGGTGAGGATGCACACATGTACCGGTCGCATTGTTAGTTGGGTTATCAGGACGTTCTTGGCTAGGTGCACACATTTTATTTATAACGGCCTTTGATAGTTCCAAAGATTCCTTACTGTCTTGTAGCTCTGATTGTTCACTCTACGATAACACCTTCGCTTTGCGAACAGGACTCACTCTTGTGGCCCGGGCGTCATGTTCGTAAGGTCGCTTTTCTCTTACGGACATATTTTCATCCGCAGTTCTTACATGCTCCCGTCGAGTGGTTGCATTGTTTATGCTCTCCACGTCTATGCTGTCCACCCATGAAGCAGAGGACAATGGAATGTGTAGCGGCGGGATATCCTGTGCGTGTGGTGGTAGCCCTGCGCGAGCAGTAACAGTATTTTGAGCCGCTTCCACTTGTATCTGGCGTGGCGCAATCACTAATGTGTTGAGGTTGTCCGCATGCTCAGCAGATGAGTCACCGACAGATGTTTGTACTGGACCTTGCTGCGCGCGTCTGCGAAGTGGCGGGTAATCCGCTCGGGGATAGTGCTGGGCAGAGGTGGACAGTATAGGCGTGTCAGTTGCGAGATTTTCCGTTGCACTATTCATCCCCCAGCGGCGTGTTGTACGTGCGTCCTTTTCTTGCATATTAGGACACGCAATTCGTTCATGAGTAGGTGACTGGCAGTAACTGCACGTTCGTGGTTGTCCTGGATATATCATTACAGCCCGAAAGACGTGAACTGAAACGTAAGATGGAATGTCTTTTTTTATATCCATCTTTGTCAAGTTTACTCCCGTTTTTACTTGGAATTTGTATTTTTGATTCCATACTTCATCTTGTAATGTAACAAGTCGACCATATTTCACTAACTCCGTCTGAATTTTTTGGTTGTCTATTTCTACAGGTAAATTTAGAATTCTTACCAGTTTTAAGTTATCGAAGGCTTGTTCGATGGTGACGTTGATCCTTTCCTGGTCTGCGGTGACTTAAGTTGACTGGCCGTTGTTGCGACGCAGTATCGCTTCACAAGGTCCAGAGGAAACAAGTTTTAAAAACAAACAGTTCTGGTGCCCATCCAGTTGAATAGCTTCAATTTGATCTGTTACAGTTAAACCCGTATCAATGGCCGAAGGTCGTTTGGCAAACACGATACGCAAGGTATTCACGCGCACATTAGACATATTGGACAAATCTAGACGTGACTGACACTAATATAGAACTATTACTTCTCACGTCGGAACAGAGCCCCGTGTAAGAGCGCGGGGCGACAGAACTCCGCACACCGGACGCGATGTTTACTCCGCCGCTGCTCGGCCACGACTCGCCACTAGACCATCATAACTTACGTACTAAGCGCCTGTTTTTTATTTAATAAATTTAAAATTACTATACAGAATGTTAAGGGTGTTATTTGATTAAGAATAATACATTTGCCGGTATTGCATTTCATTTTAAGAGTTCCATGTAGCTAACAAACATTGAAAGCTTTTGAGTAATACGGTTACGTTTCATTGAAATTGTAGTTTTATTTTAATTATTTGAGTTCTTTAAGCGTTCTACCTTATTTAAACTTGCAATACATTTCTTTTTGCTCTCAAATTAACTAAAAATCACCCCTAGTTGTTACACAAGCAGCTATATTCGGTTTTACGTTGTTGGTTGATAGTCCGCCATTTTGCTGAAGCTCGTGGATACGGGTCAGTATAGTACAAAAATTTCTGGAGTTCTACTACAAACACGGCCCCTGTTGTTTTACAAACGAGTAGTTTTACCAGAGAAATCGCTGTACCGTTACAAGCAATTTTAAAATTACAAACAATTTCTCAGTAAAAATTAAATATTATTACAGTGTAAATTTAAAACAAATTATAAATTTTGAATTTCATATCCAAAATTAAACAGGTGTTTTTAATATTAATTTAAAATACCAATCATACAGCTCTCAGAAAGAGAGTAGAAAAATACAAAGAAACAGTTTTTTTTTAATTCAGATTGATCTGACTAGATATCAAAATTTGATAATATTCAAAAGAAAGCACATTAATTAAACGAGCCTGGCAGTCACAAGAGGAAAGTCCGTTGATTCCACTTTTAATTTCAATTAAATGTGGAAGTAACCTTTCAGGGACATACAAATTATCTTTTTGTGTTATTTAACGTAATGCTATGAGGCGCAAGGCTCTACTACTGCCACGGCCTCCCGAATAGTCAAAAAATGGGGGGGGGGGGGCTATCACACCCTCTAATCGAAGGCGTCCCAGGTTTATACTTGCATTGACCAGATTCAAAGCCGCAAACTGATGTCCAAGTACAGCTCCAAACGCCCTTCTTCAAGGTTCTGTAACCCTCGCTCTCAGATCCTTACAGTGACAGCCTAAATCAGTTTTAAATTAATTTTAAGCTAACTTAAAGCTAGACGATTCTCTCTACTTGTGTGCCAGTGGCTGTCGCCAGGCCGCCGCCCCAGCAGCTCTGAGGAGTCTGACAATCAACCCGCGGACCACACTCGGAAGTGCTCACACCCGACGTCAACCCTCGACTCCTCTCGCAATGAGGAGCCGCCCGACGAGGGAGAATCCAGTCCCGCACATAACTCCAGCCCTGAGCAGCACCGCACCTAACACGATCGGACTACTCAAATAAAACACTTACAAACATCTGTCCCGACTCGCGGCCGGTTATGAATTCACTACTAAAGGCTGTTCACGATAAAATAAGCACTTTTGAAATCAACCTTAGAAAAAAGTCACTATCCATACCTGCTTATATTATAACGGCCGAACTGAGTGGCATGCTCCCAGTAAAGTTGGTAACAAAGAATGGAAAGTAGTTCCATATTTTAACCTCGGATAAAAAGTGTCAGGTAACCATTTGTGATAACTTAAATTACTTCTTTCACTTTCTTTTTTTTAAAAGCATGGAAGTGTAAAAATGAACAGATCTGCAAAACATTTTAGTTTTTTAATAATTTCACAGTTGCACTTGACCAACGCATGACTTAAGCGATGAAACCCGCGGCAATGTTAATTTTACATATGGTGGAAGAATACACAATGTGCGTGCAAGTAGATCTTAAGCGGTGCTTTCAAAAGCGCTCATTTTACCGTGAACAGCCTATACAAAAGAATCAAACAAAGCCCTCAGGAAGAACTCGAGAGAGAGAAGGATAACGATGTACACCCATCAAACGCGAACTTACCGCCTCACCATTTTGGTATTCACTGCTCCTCCTGGGGATGCTGCCGGACTAATTGCAAGATACTGGATACATGCGTGCTGCGCACTGTATAGTTCTACGCCCACGCACACAATATAGTACATGAGAATATACAACATACCGCCTGAGGCACGAGCAAACCACGCACGTCCAACTCGTTTCGCGTTCGGATCTGAACTCTCCCTGAACTGACTAACACCGGAACATCGCGCGCGCTCATGACAGCTGACACAGCGAGAGCCAGTCGTTCAACCAGAGGCGAGCCTGCCTCCCAATCTACATGTTTCACAACAGCGACCTTCTCTCGCCGACAAAAACTGTCCGATCCACAAACGAAGTTGCGCTGAACCCCAGGACGACGATGCACTTTCGTGAACAGTTCAGCGCTAGCCGAAGACGTCGACCTCCTAATGCAAAACACCCGAGTCTCACGAGCTCACAGTTGTGCCAGAGAAAAATTTCAAACATAGAACCAGCACGACTACAGCAACAAAACTTTAGCTGCGCAACAATATTAACAATTTATGGTTAAAAAATAATTTAAAAGTAAATATATTTTTGACTATGAAATATTAATTTTGTCTCGGCAGTTAATATATTACATTTGTATTTTTGCAACTTGCCGATAAGTTACGTGAAGAAGATTAAATTAATTTTGGATTATAGACTCTGACGTTGCTTGCTGCCACAAAAACGGTAGTTGATTTCCCTGTCTGTGATGGATATTCTGTTGCAAATACTGTACCACACCTAACACATATAAGTTACCACTAACTAGCACTTTCAGTGTCATACAGTGTCACTTGAGGACTGTAGGTAATACTGTCTTGGAATTGGTTTACTGCCTTCTCGTTTTAAACCTGTAGCTAAATTGGCATGATTTACATAGCGCCAATGCCATTTATGACGATGGTTTATTTGCATTCCTTTCCAACGAATGTCGAAGGTTGCTCTGACAGGTGTTCCAGAGAGACTCAAGGATCAACGTGCAAAACGTGTTTGAGGTCAAGCGGGCATTTACTAGCAGCATGTAGGCCATGTCTGCTCGCAAATTTGTAGTCTGCGAAATACTCTTTTCGGGTAATGATGCCAAAAGGAAGTATTTCTATAGTCTTTAACGTAATGTTTATAAAGTGTTATGTTTTTCTGCCACATTCCCCAACACTCCAAGGAGACCGTTACACTTGGTCTGTATCACAGACGACTAAACGTGATTGGTCATGCGTTGGCACACGTGACTTGTCTTCAGCATATGGCTTCAATTACAGCTAATAGTGGTGGGGTAAATTTTTTGTGTGAGATTTTTCTGCTCATCTGGTTTCCGGGAAACATTTGCTTATAAACCATTACACGCCCCTTCCCAAAAACCCACCGTTCCACATCCTTGACCGATTTCTGTGAACGATAAATAAACGTGATTAATATTTACCAAAATAATTTACACAGTTAAATTTGTTAAGTATGTTCGATGTCAATGGAATATATTTTTCTTGGTTTCTGAACATTGCAATAAATACAAGTAATGTTGATAATGTCAAAATTTCGCAAGTAACATCATGTCAACAACGTAAATATTAAATATGAATGTAGAAATCGCCGTTCCAAACGGTGTAATAAAAAACTATATATTACTAATTTTATTTTATTATTTAAAATAGTATTGGCAATATAGTGTAAAAGAAAATGGTGAGATATTTTAAGCCATGAAAGTGAACTTTTCTCTCAAGTTAGGTTAGCCAAATTTTGGCACGTATTTAAAATATTTAAGCCATATAGTTCTTTGAATATCTTATATAATATTATGGACGTGTTAAACCAGAAAATCAGGTAGTTCATTTTCAATTTGAATATATGTTTACGAATAATAGATTAAAACCAGAGGTATTGTATAAATTGAAAGAGAAGTTGAGACTCATGCCTTCTAGTGGCACAGTTAGCGAGTAGTAGGTTTCATTGGATTGAAAATATACATTTAAATATTTTCAAAAATGTCTCACTTAGCAAACGTGCACACACAAACGATAAACTTCAAAAAACTTTAAAGTAATTAATTTTAAAAATAGTGTACCAAATGTGTCATGTACTAGTATAGTTACTGTTCTAATTTATGCGCGCTGACCGTATGTAGGTATTATGTACAGTCGAACTGTTATATTTTGGAGGAGTGCCGAGAAGGTAATTTCAGAAGTCAGAAATATTAACTTATTAAAACGAAAATTATTTTATTTCAACATATTTAATCTGATGTCAGGTAAGCCACGTAAATACGTATCCAAACGTTCATACCAATAAATCTCGCCAAGGATTTCTGAATTCTTCGAATCATATTGTACATATCTGCGATTGTGATATTATTGTATCCCTTCATACATATATACATGTAAGTACATATATATATATATGTATATCGTATTATATAATAGGACGATCTCTGTCCCAAACGTTCATACCAATAAATCTCGCCAAGGATTTCTGAATTCTTCAAATCATATTGTACATAATTGCGATTGTGACATTGCTTGTATCCCTTCATACATATATACATGTAAATACATATATATATATATATATATATATATATATATCCTATTATATAATAGGACGATCTCTGTCGGTCCGGCCCTCTTTAATACATCTAAGTGCATTGAAACTCAACAGAAGTTCTTCAAATTTTGCAGAGCGAATCCTCAGGTTCAAGTACACGTCAAGTTCAAATTTCAGCTAGAACAGTTTACGTAATCATGAACTTTGACCCTTAAAACTCATTTTTGAAATACTTTTTCCTATGAAAGTTTTGTATTAATGCATAGAGATTATTGTATAGAGATATGAAGGTAATGTTTATCTAAATGTATGGCTTATAAGTTTAGTTAGTTTAAGTATAATTTTATATCGCTATGTAAATTTTTCTTGTCTTTGTCTGACTAAGGACGGGGGTGGAATGGTGGTTGGTGGAATGGTGGGTGGTGGTGGTTTGAGGGGGGGGGGGTATGTATACAATATTTTTTTTCAGTTTTTGTATGATAATCAAATTTTTTAACAAGGTAATTGTTTTAGGCACGTGACAGTACTAAATAAAAAGGTCACGGGCTTGGCATCATATATATATATATATATATATATATATATATATATATATATATATATAATACACACACACACTAGCTGATCCCGACGAACGTTGTTCTGCCCATTTTTTATTTAAAATCCATAATGTATATAACGCCATCTGTTGTATTTATATTGTAAATGCCCAATTTAAAACATGAAGTTTAAATGTAATGTGTATTGTTTTTCGTAGAGATAGTTGTTTGTACATATAATAGTATTATTATTTACATGTTATAATTTCATTGAACTGATATAACAATTCTATAATTAATCATTCAACACCGCTTATTAAATGATTTTGTCATACGTTTTCGTTGCACAAAGACAAAACAAGTGTGTGATTTTTCGATACGTATAGAAGTTCATAGCACTAACTTTTTTTTTTTTTGAGTTTCAGCACCTATTGTTGGATTTCTTTTTTAAAATTGAAATGATATCAATTCTTCTCCTTCCCAGAATATAAGTTGATATTGTAAAGCGTCGTCTGATCGACGTGTGTCTTGTATAGTACGAACTGTGTTGTTTCTGCGCATAATTGTCTATTAGAATCTGTTTGACGTACACGTGCTTCTCCATTTTTTTCCTGCATCTTCCTTTTTTTGCAGCGCGTGTTCACGTTCTGTTTTGACTTTTCAATGCGTCCTCTCTATTACGTCGGGTACGTCTACCGATGTTTGACTGTGATATTGATGGCATTCTTATCTTTTAGATCGACAAACATGTCCTGCGAGTATGAGCAAAATCGGCACATAAATATAGAAGTTAGACTCCATTGCCATCTATCGGAATGAAACATAACTAAAAACCTCACTGGTCACCTCAATAACGTATGGTGTGAATATGGTCTCAATTGGTCCAGCGGTTTGTCAGTAATGATGCGGTTTAGTCACGCACAAGGGATTTTATATATAAAGGTATACGATGGCTGATTTAGAAGTTATGGCAATTATTGTTTATCTCCCGAAAATTACCCAACTCATGAAATGTACTATGGACAGTTGAAAGTGTACTACGTGTACGTTTTACGGGTGACATTGCATTGATATGAATGCAGGAATGTCCTGGAAGGAACAAAGACAAATGTGACTGCTTTAAATCACCGATTAATTGATATATTTCCGTACAAAATATATACAAGTATGTGAATGAGTACATATCGTACGTGGACGAGCTGTTAAAATATCTTCAAATTAGTCTCCGCGGTTGTCCACGGTTCGTTGCCAGCGATGCGGCAGACGGGAAATACCATCGGCTGCATGAGATTCGTCAATGTGCGCCACCTCTCGTCGAAATACTGTGACGACGTGGCAACGAATCATGGGTAACCTCGGAGACTACTTTGAAGAATGCTAAACAGCTCGTACACGTACGATACGTACCCGTTCACATGAGTGTATACAGTTTGTACGAGATTACAGCAATTAAACGGTGATTTCAAGCATCCATGTTTGTCTTTGTTCCTTGCCGGACATTCCTGCATCCATGCCCCGTGTGGTGTCGCCTTTAAAACGTACTTGTCGTACACTTTCAACTGTAGATAGTACATCTTCTTTGCTAGGTCATTACTGAAAAACAAATGACTTAAAACAAGATTTTTATATCTCATTAATTTGTAATGGTTATGTTGCTATTAGACTTTACCAAATAAAATCTCTAAGATTCCCTTTCACTGCAAGCATATTGTTGCAAATGGCCTAGGGCATATTATCCGGTTTCGTGTAAGAGAATATAAAAGAACCAACTTTAATCTCCTAATTAATTATAAATAAAAATAATATATAAATATAACTGAACCTCTATCCATGCAATTAACACTATATTTTTGTAAATGAGAACGATTATTATGTTAATTTAAAATCTGTTAAAGTCCTAATCACTGTATTTGTTCTTCCAGCGGTCACTTAATCTCCACTCAGTGATTATTAACATAAGAGAAAATGTCCGCATTTATACATTTGCATCATTTCAACTGTCCGTCAACCACCAAACAAGTTCTACTCCATTACAGACCAGCCAGTCAGTCCCAATCTCAGCTCTCCCGATGGTCGCATACTACAACCTCCGCCAGCCACTGCTACGTCGCCCTTCCTTTTCCACTTCGTATGCACTTGGCACAAGTGGCCATTCAAGACTCTCGAACCGTAGAGGCATGCTGCGAATTATATGACCAAGGTAGCTTGACCCAGAGGGTTGTCCGCACCTCGAGTGGCGCCGAGGGAGGTGATGACCAGAAAGTTCGCGCAATCTCCCCCAAGTCGTTCATTTTTCCAGAAAAGGGAATTAGTCAGCCCATGGTGTTTTATCGCATCCCGAATACAGCAGGACTGACAGATTGTATAATTCGGTACGAAATCGGCATAATTGGACTGTCATTTGTATCGTCTTTGCATAGTGTAGGCCACTGTAAAAGCTTATGAAAATAATACATTTTGATTAATTTAACTCTGTAATGTATAATGAATGTGTATCGAAAACAGTTTTATTAACATTGAGTCGTGAGTGGTGAGTGTGAGAATGTGTAACTATTAATGTGCACACTGTAAGTGCCACCTATATCTGAGATTCGTATCCTGCGTTGGGTAATTTTTTGCTGTGAATGTAATTGCAATTTTGCTGGTCATTGTTGTTTATACTGAGGCGTTAGCCGTTAGCGTTTGCGAGTTGCGACTTTGGGTAGCATTGTTTGTCGGTTCGTTAGTGACTTCGTTGTACACCTTGAATACTATCCTTATTTCATTGTTTAGACGTCTTGTGTATTGTGCAGATAAATAGTGAGTCGAATATACAACACCAAAAGTAATTCCGGACGAAAATTCTGAGTATATAAATTAAATATATTTTTTAAATGTTTGTTCAGCGGCATGCATTTGCATCTCATAAAAACGAAACCAGATGAATAGATAAAAACACCCAATCACGGGTCGTTACTCGTTATATTAGGTAATTATTGTGATGTTAGGTGGTACTTATTCTTATTTCACTATATGTTCCTAAATCCTACAAATTTTTTAAATTTAATTTTGCCATTGAATCACTTCTATGTATCGAAAAAGAATGCATTTGTAATTAGAAAATAATCTGCGGTTCTTATCTCGCCATCAGTGTTACATGACCAATGCGATGAGCCAGAAAATGAGATTTTTAAAATATCAAAATTTAAAGACAAATAACTCAATTCACACCAGTTCGAATGTTGGCTTACTAAATACAAACATGCGGATAGATACTTTTTTAAGCCTTTACTTAGTGCCGACTCTATGATTTGGTACTTTCAAATTACAAAGCGGTGTTATTGAAACACATTTTCAGTATGAATCATAAACAATGTACAAAACTTAAAGTACTAAGCAAACTTGTGACAACGTATTTGCCTACAGATTAGATGATGTGATGGTCAAAAGAGCATAGCTTAAGATAAGTGAATTGCTTACAACTAACTATTCTCCATTTGTGGCTATAGATACATTGTTAGCTAATATCTTCCACGATTCAAGCAGAGCTCAGATTCTGAATATAAAGAGGTTTAAGGCAACTGCAGTGATAACACAGATACTAAGGCCATAACTTACGTCCACATTCGTAGAAAGTTTGAATAAACCCTGTGACTACTTTTCACTGATAATTAATGAAACTACAAACCAATCTACCAAAAAGCAAAGAGCAATCCTAGTGATTTATTTTGACGATTTTGAAATCAAAACACCTTTTTTTAAGACATGCTTAAAAATGAACGCAGTAGAGAGAAATATATATTGTATAAAATATGATGGATAGAAAAACAATCCCCCAAACAAATCTTGCAGTTTTGTCATCAGATACCGCCAACTCCATGGTTTGTTCTGTGTTCTCTCGTTTAAAATGTGAGACACAGCATGTTGTTTGCATTAAATTCTCGGGCCATACGAAGTACGCCGTAGCTTCCAGAGGAGGTTTACACTTGTTATGTTTTCTGGAGAATGCGCTGAGAAACATCGCATCACATTTTTCACGAAGATAGGTCCAAAAGTTGCAAAAAAATTTTGAGCTGGAAATTGACAAAATTATGATTCCAGCTACCACATGATGGCTGTCATTGATATGTTGTGTTGACAGACTATTGAAAAAATTCCTATTCTTGATATTGTATTTTACTCTAGAAGTTGGTGGCGATCCCTTCGGACCAACCGAAGAAATATTAAATGTGTTTAAGAATAAGTTTCTGGTTACATGTATGGAATTCCTTTTTTATGCACTCGCATTTTTTAAATACTTCGTCATTTTGTTCTAATCTGAAGTGATATTGCTACATCGCTTGAAGCCTAAAGCAGAGAGCTCACTTAAAATCATATACAGTAGCTACATGATATTACCAAGTAAAATCAATTTTTGGTAAATAATTTAATTTCTTACCGCTTGAAAACATCTACCTAGTTATACAAGCTAGTGGGTCCAGCACAGCTTTCTTAAAACCAAATCAGCAAATTCAGCGAAATCAGAAATAAACCAAATACATAAACTATGCTTAGGTTTTTATACACAAGTTTCTTTGCAATTTAAAACCTGATTTTACTTTACTGAAGCTTTCTTAAATTCAAAAATATTGTTGATTCACCCTTTGCAAAGATATTTCAAATAAATAAATTAGGGACAATCATCAAAATCTTTTATCTTATAGGCTATTCACACTAAGGTGAGCACTTTTCGAAGCCCTCTCATTTGGAATAATAGTCAATAAATATATTTTATTTAGACCTTAACTTCCAAGTGCCATGGAAATATACACACTGTGTTTATCACTTACGTGGCAATATTTATTTAAAAAGTTAGTGAAAGGATACAAAATGGCTGAAAGAAAAAATAACTAGGCTTCAAAAGTGCTCACTTTACCGTGTGAATATTGATAGCGAAGGTCGGATGATTGGTTTGATTAATATTTTGTAAGATGCTACAGAGAAAAGATTCAAATTTTATCTAAAAAAAAAAGTCTAATTCGTATTTTGCTTAGATTACTCCTTTTGTGTAGTTGTTTTGTATGATCACGCCGGATTTTGTATAATTTCGAGACCCAAGTTGTAAAATCTAAAAAAATTTCATTACTGGCAGCTCTGGTTTGGTGGGTCCCCATCCCCTCCACCAGGTACCGAAATCTTCGTCCTGGGGAAGCCTTCTCCTATTACAGCTCTTATTCTGCGTTTATAGTGGAGCGGCGAGCAGAGAGGAGAGTGGCGCGGTGAGCAAAGAGGTGAAGGCGACGAGGAAGGAGGTGTAAAAATGGTTTGATTCCGTCACGCTTCACCTCTTTGCTCACCGCGCCGCTCTCCTCTCTGCTCGCCTCTCCACTATAAACGCGCCCTTAGAGAGGAGGGGCACGAAGGCGAAACAGCCACACGCACAAATATTGTACAAATTAAGATATTTCCAGTGAAATATCAGTGTCTCGGTTTTTACTAATTGTGCGCCTTAACAACAAGGTGTTGAGAACCGGTGATCGTGAAACGAGGTGGACATTGAGCAGTGCAAGAATCTAACAGCGCGGATAATGGAGATCGCCGATAAAACTTACCTACCACCGGCATCGTGCAGAACGATTGCAACATGCAAAGGTTCAAGAATGTCACCGCCGGGAATCGAACCTGGTTCGCCTTGGTGAGAGGTGAGCGCTTAAACTGCTGCGCCAATTATTCCCGAGATCAAAACGCATATTAAACACAGTTATTCAGAGTTTAACTATAAAATGTACCATTGTTATATTTCAGTGCCTATGCACGTAAATTTGTTTAAACTGTTACGTTGAAAATGATATTCTTTTGATACGTCAAATAAATCACTCCAGTCATGCCACAAGTGAAATATTTTGTTATTTGCTGAATATAATTCAGTTTCAGTCTCATTCAGCTACATAAATATGCCTAGTCAAAACGTTGATGAATCTCAACAATCCGAACTTTTGTTGACTTCGTTTTCACATGTTGTGGCAGCAAAATATATCCACCTAGTCAAGGCATCGTGCTATACCGTGTTATAACCCATTCTCGGATACTTCGCCTTTTTCTGAAGCCCTACTTAAGTTCTACATCCAGAATATTCCTCCGCCTCGTACAAACTAAGCTTGACTAAGTCTAGAAAATTACATCAAAGGACAACGCACCGAATTCGTGCGCATTCCTCAGGTGAAATAATGTTTTGCGTCAGAACTATTTCTTACTACACACTACCAACACAGATATTTTCTCACTGTTTTTATTCATCTGTATTATAAATAAAATAATATGATTAATAAATTAAAAATAGGCAAAACTCCAGATTTAAAAAAAAATACTTTAGTGTTAACTGAGGTATAAAACGCTTGGGACACATTACATAATTAGGAAATAACTACACACTTCATAAACAGAGTGATTTTTTGATGGTTTGATTTAAAAAAAGTGAAGAAACTGTGAACAGACTATAGGAGACATTCTCAATTTCTTCATAAGCCTCTCCTGGTACGAAAGTGACGTGTCTGCTCAAGCATGTCTGAGATAAATACATTCTTGTCAAAACTAAATTCCCTCGCCTGCTGATCAGTTATATTGTTTGTGATCTTCTGCCCACATATTTACTGTCATGCAAGGATTCCGTTTTCCTGCGTGATATAAATTTCGAAAAGTTCTTTGACATCTATTTTGGCTAGCTGTTATCTTTTGTGCTCTCTGCTAGCTGTAAGTGAACTGACGTATTTTCTTGCGTCTACAATGTGCAAAGCGGCAGAAATTGTCGCACTCATATCTTTTACGGTTCTCCTGGGCTGCAGTTGAAGAGATAATATAGCCTATAGGTTTCTGCGAGTAATGTCCTGTATTGTATTGTAGGTGAGACCGCATTTAATTTTATTTCGAGACTTTTTTAATGAAAAGTATTTATTTTAAATACGAATTAATTGTTCAGATTCTTAATGCTTTCTCTATGTGACAATCTTCTAGATAGTGACACTTAAACAACTAGTCGGAAAGGACACGTTTCTCGCCCGTTCTAACTAGGTTTTTTTTTTTTTTTTTTTTTTTTTTCACAATATTAAGGGCCTACTTTTTTAAAATTTGTTTTTGGCAGATATAAGACGACAAATCATATGAATGCCTAGAAATTATCTTTGCCAGAATGATTATTTATTGACGGCAAGACAAGTGAAAGAACACATATGCATCACATACCAGTCACAGCTTCATAACTGAGAAGTTAAACTATCTCGAGACATTCTTGAAAATAGAGAAGAAAAAAGTATCGTGTTCTTTTTCACTCGATTTTCCAGGTCAAGTAGGCACTGAATTTAAAAATTATACACTTTTACTGGGACTATTATCAGTAATGGATAGTGTACATTTACTGATTTTTTTGTTAAATTTACATTATGCAAATTCCTTCTTCACCGTAATTTCAATGTTTTGCAAACCGTCCAATTACAGGACAATCGTTTACGCTGCAAAACCAAAGGAACCTGTTTTTATCAGTTGCGAAGCAGGGCTAACTAATAAAAAGTAATTATTACCAAACCTGTTCCCGCAAGGCTTGTGAGCACTGCAGATATAAACCTGACAATTTTAGCAGTCATAAATTATTCAAATCAATGTGAACGTAAAATATAGCACCGAAGGCGTGACTTTTACAATGGAGCCGGTGTTTCCTGTAATGCAGTCTTGTTTAGAATAAAACGTTATATGCCAATATCATGTGCGCTATGCGTAGCATATAAATTCTAGCACAGGTGTAGAAATTGGAGACACGAGGCTTTAAAGTCTCTTTCACACTTACGCCCATAATGCTGAGTGGACCGACTAGAAAGTTGAAAGTTCAATGAGATAGCCATGGTATCCACGTTTATCGCAAGAACTTCGCCGAAGTGTTAAACTCGTATATAAATTTCAACTCGTGGAAATAACGGACCAAGCGGATAAACGCAGAGTTCTTAAAGTTCTCATATATCATGACAAGAATTGGGAATTAAATTTACAATGAATTTCAGTAGTAGTACTTCCATTAATCTAACAAACATATTGAATTATCAGTGTATGCATAAAATAACAGCCAACGGTAGCAAGTAGGGAAACGAAAATTTCGTGGATTCATCTGAGGACAAGTTAAACAGCATTCACGTGTACATACGTGTTTTTGCTTCTATAGGACCATAGTTTGTTAGACACGCACTTAACTACTTTCAACCAATAACTAACCTGCAGAGAAATTAAGAACTTAATGTCGTGCTACCTGATCTGAGGTTAAACTGGTGCTGTAATACACAATGGATTGCGGATTCTAGCTTGTTGCAGGATGAATCAACAAAATTTCTGGGTCTCTAATAATAATGTGTAGCCTGCGACTTTACTGGAGAGTGTGTGAGTGAAAGATATCTAGTTGTTAATTAAAATGTAATTATATATTAAATGCATGACTGTCTTCGCTACATTTTTTATTCTGCTATTGTTTGGTAGATTTATAAAATGTTAAGTTTTTGTTTTGTTCTATAAATATAATGTTGCTTATTTTAAACGATTTAAGGGAAATGGTATTCGGCTACTTTATCTCTTATATTGTTAGCTGTATTCTATAACAGATTATAGACCCAGGCTGTTGGAAAACACAGATTTTATAAATATTTATTTCTCAAGATAAACAATCCGCAGGAGTACTAGTAAGAATTATACTCTTCGATGTACATAATTTTGACAATTTATAATTTAGAACCAAAACATTTCTAATTGAGCTAGCACTACTCAGTTATTTGCTCAAAGACTCCCGCAAAAGTAAAGTATCGTTAAATACTCCAAGGAATTATTGAAAAGTTCTAAAAAAAACCTGACCAAAAATTCAGATCTGTTTTAATGGAACGAATTCCCGAAAACTATTTTAATTGTGTTAAATATCATAAGTCTTCGTTTCATATTTTGTCAAAACTAGAAACAACATTTCTAAGAAAGTGAACTGCCAGTCAGATGTTGCGTTGAATGACTGTGTTGACTATGAGGTATGTTCCATCAAGTTGTAGTTTCGTGTCACGTTTCATAAAATTTGAACAACTTGTGCATGATTTCAAGCCTGAAGATTCAGAACAAAAATAATGAGATGTTGTCGGTCATACATACTAAAATATATCCTCAGAATTTGAAGTCGTACTATCACTTGTCTCTTTGTAATCAGATTGGCTACGTCTATGTTTCGTTACAACACGACTTCTATACTAGAAGATTAATAGCTTTTATAAAGATGCCAATGCCAACAATCGAATATTCTGCAGAGTAGTCCTATTTACGACGAAGCCCACCACAGCATCTTCTGAAAATGTTGTCCGAGACACATGTAATTTTTTCATCAAACCCGGGCATCAAAACACTATTTATCTCGATTGAAGGGGTCGGGGGGAAGAAAGTCCTAACTCTCATTTTGGTGGAAATAGGCTTATTGCGCTTTCTGTTATTTGGCAACATATTCTATACACTGGCTGCATCTAGTTCAATTTTTCTCCACTAGAAAGTGCTGGCCACACTATGCACCGTTTTAACTGCCGCTGTTTAGGTGTATTATTTTGGATCAAGCCAGTGCTATCCCATTTTGTCAACATAGCGCGTGTATCTTGTTCTCATAATCCTGTTATAGTGAGGTAAAGTGAGCACTTTAGAAACCCTGGTTACTCTTTTTTTCGGCCAATACATATCCTTCCACCACTTGTTAATGTTAACAATATAACATGAGTAATAAACACAGAATATACATTTCATTATAATCGAAACTAAATGTCCATGGCCAAAATGAAATATATTTATTAGTTATTGCGTTCGATGAGACTGCTTCAAAACGTGATCACTTTTCGGTGAATAGCCTATAAAACGAGGATCATCTGCGATGATGAGAGTAATGATTGTGATGAACCTAGGCTGGGGAGGACAATGATGCTCATCCAACCCATTAATCACCAAATACCCGGGAATGTGAAAATAATGTCAGTGTGGCTTAGCATTATATTGATGCGAGTTTAACCTTAAAATAAGTTTGCTTAGCATTCTAGCATGTTTTTGATTACAGATTATCCATGCGTTTACTAAACATTCATGTAATATGTAGAGAAGCACATTTTAATTGTGATATAAACCAGCTTCAGTGTCATATGTTATGTACCGAATAATGACACAAAATATTTTTGAGGGTTAGAATTATTTTGAGCCCAACTAAAAATGATTTATAACTTAGAATGTCATTGTTCCCAAATTGTTATCGTAATCTAATAGTATAATTGTTGGGTTGCAGGAAGATGTAATTTCTCAACCTGCACCCACAGGAGGTGAAGTACGAAGTTAATCACAGCATCCTTCTCCAGAATGGCCGTTAACGAAAGAGACCAGTAAAAAGGAATGAAACAAGCAAAGGAAAAGTTAAGGCAGGTCTTACAGACACAATAAAGGACAGCTAGTTCCTGTACATTCTATTGGATAATTGTGTGGGTGTGCATTAAAATGCCAAGAAAACCTGCTACCAATTTGGAATGAAATATTTAATCGTTTTTTTTTCGGATTTGGCTAACTTTGATAAGCAAAACGTTTATCTGTTTGGCCCAATAGAGGCATAGAGTGTGAAAAGAAGGTATGGTACGTCACCTGAATCTTCTCTCAGGCAAAAATCATATTAATTTATTATAGAATTAACATTGGTGGGAGACTGATACGGGTATGTAGGAAATCATTCCTTGCTCTTCATAGCCTCTAAAACAACAAGGGATGCTTGAAGAACATTTTAACCAAAATAAAATCAGGATCAACGCCCAAAACGACAAAGGGCTAAACATGACAATCGTCCAAACTGTATTTATGACGAAAGATCGCAGGCTGTTCATAAACACATTAGAAGCATACCTGTATACCAGACTCACTATAGCCGCATACAGAATCCGACACTAATGTATTTTGATAGTGACTTAAAGATAATATTTTATAGAGACTATTTACTTAAATACTATGATGACAGACATGCTGAACCAGTTACAGAAGACAAATACAGAAGAATATTTTGTGAAACTATAACATTAGGTATAAATTACATAAGCCTGATACTTGTAAGACGTGTGACACTTTCCAAATTGTAATAAAAAGTCCAACAGCTACGGACGATGAGAAAAAGGACTACTACAGAAAAAGAAGTAAACTACATTTAAGAAGAACTGACACCATGAAAGACAAGATTAAGGAATACACCACCAAGGTTAAAGAAGGGCCTGAGAATGTACATGCCATCTCTATTAACGTGCAACAGACCATTCCCACACCGAAACTGACCTGTGTCCTGCATTTTTTCTAGGAAAGATTTCGACCTTCACTGAGGTCATGTATGACTGCAGCATGGATGTGGGACACATGTTTATAAGAGATGAGAGTGTTGCTAAAAGAGGCAGTAATGAAATAGCTGGTTATATATATATATATATATATATATATATATTCACAGCATAGACATAAAGGCTGAAAAGATGATTTTTTTTTCTCACAGCTGTGGAGACCAAAACAAAAATTACAACATTGTTAGCATTTACATCTATCTCATCTCTACAGGTTTCTTCGCTGAAATTGAACATTATTATCTAATAATGGGACACATGTGTCTAACATTCGATCAGGATTTCGCTAAGAATGAGAAATACCAAAAGAATCAGCCCTACGTTTATACCCCAGACCAGTGGAGTGTTGTGATTTCAAAGTGAGGAAAGAAAACGAAGTTTACAGTTACAACATTGGATAATGAATACATCCTTGACTTTTCCAGATCACGAAACAACCTAAACACATTTAAAACTATGAAGGTTACATATATATATATATATATATATATATATATATATATATATATATATATATATATAGTATATAGTATATATATATATATATATATTAGAGAGAGAGAGAGAGAGAGAGAGAGAGAGAGAGAGAGAGAGAGAGAGAGAGAGAGAGAGAAAAAGCATTTGTATTAATTTTGAACAAAAAAAAACCATGACGATTAAGATAAAGCATCAGGTGAATGCAGAGTTTCTTAGTGTTTCCGTGAAAAAGAGAGGAAAACTACTGTCATCACTGGAGTTGATAAAAAAAGTATTATGTTGCTAACTAAACCAGTAGGAAAAAATGTATGATCTAAAGGAGTTGCTTACATATATACCATGGATACATCATGGCTATTATAACAACCTTCGAGCAAAGTGAGCTGAAGAATAAGACGCGGAGGTAGAAAAGAACAACCCAGAAATAGTTCATTAGATGGTGTTACAGTTTACCAGAACTAACATGTTCTTTAATGAGCATGTTAAACTATCACAAACTAGCGATTCCTTAATTGTAATCTCATAGTGGCTACACAAAACATAAAACCAAATTCCCTGACTTTTTCAGGTTTTCCCTGTCTGACATAATTTTTCTCTGGCCTATGCCAATGAAATAAAATCACATTTTTCATAAGTTTTATCTGATTGAAGCCTCGTACACATACTAATATAAATGTTTATGAACTTATACTCTTACAGCTATCCATTTAATGAGCGGAATATTAAGAGTCGTGTAATGCGTTGATGCATGACTTCAAGTTACCGACGACGATACCAAGGTCGGGCAAGGTTTTGGTGTGTCTGCCAGAGACACGGGCGAAATGATAGGGCTAGATTTATTGGCTGCTAACCGGACCCCAGCCAGTATATAAGATGAGGCGCGTGGCTTGACGGCACGGCACAAAGTCTGGTGTGGGCTTAAACTGTGTTCCGCAACACTTGTGGGTGTGGCCCAGGGAAGCTCCTAACTCGGCCGCTGTTGCTGCCGGTGCCGACTTAACTCGTCCCCAGTCCTTGGGCGAAAGTGGTGCTGCGGCTGGCTGTGCTGGTAGGAGCTCGCGGAGGACTGCTGGTCCTGTTGGGCTGGAACAACGGGCGGTACATGGAGTCCCTGGTGGAAGTCGACAATTACTGGATGCGGCTCGCTAGTGGTCTTATAGGGTAGCTGAAATAGGGAGCGTGGAGGGACTGGGAGGTGAGGCCTCTCCAGTTGTTGGGCTGCTTGAGCTCGTTCCGGGGGGGAGGGGGGCTAGACTGCAGAGGGCAGTTTGGATTACAATTCAGATTGTGATCTGAAGCAGTAGCTGCCTTCCTAGCTCGCCACTTTGCACCACTCCCATGGGTGTATGGCATAAAGGAAGGCACTAGTCAGCCATGCTAAGGAAGAGCAGGTGACGAGGATCCCTAGCTAGGTGTAAAGCCATGTGTGGCCGAGCCAACCAGAGTCGTACGCGATTACTCCAACCAAATCCGCAAACATTTTCATGTTTTATGAAATATCACATCTGCGGCACCCCAAAAGGAGCCTTTCAGACTGGTTTCCAGTTCGAAGTACGCCACAAATACTGATACTCCAGCTCACCAGCCGGCATTCAGCAAATATCGCTTTCACAACGCCACCAATTGAAGGAACATCAAACATTTTTGCACGAGAGAATTAGAAGTAATCTAAACATTTTAATGTGTTTTCCATGGATGTTTGAAATTCCCTGACTTTTCCCTGTTTTCCAGGTTTTCCCTGTCTGTATCCCTCCTGAATCTATTGCATTTACATGACGTAAATTATGTTATTTCGTGTAATAAAATAGGAAAACACTTTGATTCACAAATGTATATTTATTTTTGGAGGAAGGCAGTGCTAACCCTCAAATATTGTGACTATCTTATTATTCTATTAATATTTATAGGCGAAACGTTTTGTTCAACAAGTTATTGTGGTTTCCATTAGCATGAAAATAACTTCTTACTTGTCTAAAGTGTCAGTAAATGTAAGCAGACCTCAATGTGTCAAAAAGTGTATAGATACCGCGAATATCCTGTAGAAGTGATGAATTGTATATTATTTTAATTATCTGCATTAGACAAAAAATTAATGATGATTTCTAGCGTTGAGACACATATTGATAATGGATTATATCATAATGTCTTGGACATACTGGTGCAAGTCGTTTAAAGGCACGTAGTCAAAAGTTCAAAGAAATTCAATCACGTTCATTTCAGGCCAATTATTATCATGCATTCTGTCTAATGTATCTCAAGATTTTATGGCCAGTTACTACATGTAAAAAATATTAAATTGTAATAAGTGCTTTAAAACTTATGGAAACTTATTATAATCCATTCACGGTTACTTCACACTTTTCTGAGATCCTGCTAAAGTTCTACTTCCTGGATATTCCTCCGCCTCATGCAAACTAAGATTAAATAAATCTAGAAAATTACACGAAAGGATGACGTACCGAATATTTTGCTTGAAAAGTATGTCTTACTAGTCGCTACCAACACACGCGTATCCTCACCGTTTGCATTCTTATTTATTATAAATGAAAAATAATAATTTACAAATAAAATACAGGTGCGATGTAATGCAAAACCACATTAAAATTACGTTTATAAACTACCACGGTGGGATAGTCAGATATAAAATATACAATAAGAATAACTCTGATTTTTTATAGAAGAGATGTTGCATACTGCTGTGTCTGAGCGAGGCCTTGCTTGACGCTCGCGTGAACCCAGCAACACATTCAGCAGGGAAGCAGGACGCCAAGGACTGCGACAAACTGTAGACAGTAAACAGTATGGCGATACTGCAAACATTGCGCTGATATAGGTCCTTCGCGGGGTCAGACGCCAGCCAGACGTGTGAGACGCCGTCAGGACGTCAGCCAGTGGCCGACCTCTGAAGAAGGACCACGAGAGGGGTGTACCGGGGACCGCCGCTGCCGATACGTCAAGGAGACGCAGCCTTCGGCAACACAAACAAAAGGTGAACTGGTTCCAAACGGTTACGACTGAGAGACTTTAGTTGGGCAATTAGAAAAAATGGCTTTTACTTAATCAAATAGAATTAAAGCACAATTACTCTCCCGTTTATATAAGGCGATATTAATGTAGAGTGTTCTACATGTGAGCTACGTTGAAGTTATATAAAGATGATAAAGTAGAATCCCGTCTTTGTGTTCAGTAAGTCTGAGCTACGCATTTAACCCTTAATAGTGCGTGGCCAGCCAGCCCAAGGCGGGGTCACAACAATACATTCACGTAATGATGTAACACGAATCCGTCTTATTTCCCTGTGTCAATGTAGCCAGAATATTAATATAGTTTATGCTGTTAATATAGTTTATGTTCATGCGTCACACAATGCCAAGTGCCGTGCCATATATATCTGCTGCTCGTGCTTGTGTTGTAGGCCTATTACAAGCAGTATTAAGATAACACCTGAGCTTGCAGGATATTATCATGTAGCATTGAATAGAAAAATACGTGACAGCGTGTGGAACAAATGTAGTGTACTATTGAGCTGTTTGCATAAACATACTAGTGTGAAATAAAAATAATGTGTTACTATTGTGTTTTAGGTTGGGTGTATTGTTGGCAAAATTTATTACAACTGAGCAGTGTGATAGTAGAATCTTTCTCCCCTGAGGAAAACGTCTGCCTGCCCCTTGCAGGCTCGAGAACCAGACGTTCGATACGAAGAACACTCGCCTTAGTTAACCACTCTTAATTCAGACCAGTGACCATTTGTCACACTCTGAAAATTATGTAACTTTCTTTCCATAAGGACATGCTAAAATTATGCAGAACTAGGTTATCAGTGAAGGCGAGGATCTGAAAACAATTATCCATGCAAATATGAAAGGATGCCAGACTACATAAGATTTCCATTCAAGTTATTTTTTTTTTTCAAATTCAGTTTCTTTCATTTAATTTATATGTATTCCGGCTGTAAATGAAACTAATTAGAAACCCTGAATGACAATAGCAAAAGGTTTATGAATAACATTCTAACTAGACTGCCGATAGTAAGTGGTCAGTCATAACGGTCGTTAACAATACCCTTATTCAGAAACGTAAACTAGCCTGACGTGTTTTTGTCACTTCAAAAAAAAAACACTGAATGAAAACGTCTGCAATTATTTCTTGAAAAATTAAACTTCGCTCAGCTTAGTGGTAGAACAATAAAAACTCTGTCTCTGAGGTTAAATTATGGTTAAAATATGCTGGTTCTTAGCTGTTAAAAACGCCGCGCCAACATGGCGTTGTGTAGAATGTTCTATTGCAAATGACCGCTCTCTTAGACCTATAAGACGTGTAGACTTAACTCGTAGAAAAACTAGTGGTGTAGAAAAATAGTTTACTTGTAGGATGTTACCATTTATGGTAGAAAGCAGGACGGGATCTCAGGAACATGTAGAGTAGTAATCAAACTTCATAGGATAAAGGTGTTTCTTAACGTGGCTTACAGCTCACGGAACGTCGCTAACTCACCTAAATTTCTAAACAGCTGCTTACAATGCGGGGAGGTTTACAGCACATTTCACTACGTAGAAACAAAACAATATTAACCAAGCAAGCTGTATAAACCAACAACACCCTAACCTACTACTTAAAATACCTACGCTACTTCCAACTTCTGGACGTGCGTCCTGACTTAGGTCTTAATCCGTTGAAAGATGGCAGCAGAGAGAGCGATCTCCTAACTGAAATTACCCGCCTAGTCATATGCTATAACGGTAGCCAATGGGGGTGCAGGGTTTTAACCTGCCAGCCAATCGGAAGGCTTCCTATTCAAACAGCAGATCTGACACATTCCTAACGGCCCAATTACCTATGTCAAAGAATTACGGGTCTCGTAGAAGGTAATAAAAATAACACAATAAATTCCCTGAAACAATCACAGTGGTGTGAGACCAAGAAAATAAATGAAAATATTGAATTATTAATTAAAATACAAACAAAAATCAAATCTGACTATCTAATGAATTTAAACATAAATTATTGTCATTCTAACATCTAATTATTAAAAATCCTAAACATGCTAATGTTAATAAAAATAAATCGAATTGAAACATATGTGCAAAACGTATGCAAATTACAGTGGTTATCATAGACAGTACAGAATGTGTAAAAATATATATAGATTATAATAATGCATGCAGAAATTGCAGAAATTAATGTTACATAGGTAAAATTTAAATTTAACGAAAAATAAGATACACTCATATCAACGGAGATATATAACTCTTGTGATACATGGCGTATTTATAAAATAACTAAATACGTGTCCCATGGTGTGATATCAAAGGGTTAATTCAAAAATTGTGAAGAAACCACGATTAGACTATACATGAATCATTCAATTTTGCAATAAATGAATTATAATAGTATCATAAAACTTAATTAGAATGAATCTATTCCAAAAGTCTGTTTGCTTAATTTTTACCCAGCGACAAATGTTGTAGCATGTTGCTAACGCGCACTTATATTCGTTATATATTAAAAAAGAAAGAAAAATGCTGAATAAATTGTTTTGTTGTATCACATTACACTAGTATATGTACAAAATTTGCTTAATATTAATGTGACTTTTGTAAGTTCGTGTGTTTGTCAGTATGGTTCATTACCTGCGTGCGTAAGAACCCACGTTATAGTTATAATGGGAAATATTCAAACCTTGTGTCTCAGGCTGTGCAGCGAATGTTTTCCGTCCTGCTCGTATACAGTCGGCCGGTCTGTACAGGACACCCCTCAAGACAGGACTAGGGAGCTCGTGCGCCCAGATAACTGCCGGCTACTGTAGTTATTGTTTGGTAGTAAACGTTATAGTTGTTTACTTCAGTTATTTTCTAATTATTTTGTAAAAAAAATATGGAATGGTTTTCAAGTAAGCACTTCGATATTTAACGAATTATTCACGGAAAAATAAATATAAATATTTATGTTGTTGATTTTAAGTAAATTGTATTTCATCTTGTGAAATACCCGATAATCTAGTAGGCGTTTGAAAAATGAAATTTTAAAAATTATAGAAATCGTCGTCCTAAACAAAAATGTTTTTGTGAATTCGAGAAATATATAACCTGAAAACTAAGAGGCCACGATTACTACGTTCATGTGAAGTCATATGCCATGCAATAAATAGAATTCACCCAAAGTCTTAATATAATTTGAAGTAAAATTTTACTGCGTGATATGACATTAAATTTGCCGTGTTTGGTATGTAGCCCTGCAGTTTGTTCGGTTGACTAATACTAAATCACGAGCGAGCTCCAGTGATTATAAATAACGCCTCGAGGCGAACGCCAAGCCGGCGAGTTGGGACTGGCGGAGAAAATCTTTTCGGCATGAAAACAGCTTTAGGTTCTGTCTGTTCGACCTGTTTGACAAGATAACAATGTGTTTTGTACAATGATTGTACCCTGCGCACTATTATATTCGCGAGCCTGAGCAACGTCACAAGAAGGAGGGAGCACAACTGACTATCCTTGAAATCCATTCTGAAAGTTTGGGTGCAAGGTGGCGGTTAACCAAGAGGATTACAATCTACCTGATCGTGTAAAAATAAAAACTATAAACTTTGACTACGGGTACCACTTCTAGTAACACCCCGTCTGCCTACCGCCTTTGAAATTTGCGTAGTTATTTAGCGCCTTGTAAATGGCGCCCAAAATTATACACGACATGAAACTTATACTTTCAATGTGACTGCTCGAATTAACAGCTGGCAGTTTACTGACGCGACAGGAAGAGTAGAATTTTTAGGCACCATCAAGAAGGCGCTTATTAATTACGCTAGTTTCAAAGGTGGTGGGCAAGCGGGAAACTTGGAATACATGATGGTTACAAGGTGTTATCGCAAATGCATACGAAGACAAGATTATTATTTTTATGATTTAAATACAGTTTTTTTTTTTTTTATTTTTTCAAAAGCTGCGTATTTGCCATTGTAGGGAAAGCTCGTCATACAATTTCATTTTGCAAGGTTGTACACTATGTGTCGTTCTGCACGACGCGATAAAAATAGAAATCATTTCTAATACAAAATTATTGGTCGGATGTCAGAATTTGTCCGGCTTAAGTTAGATATATCTTGTATTACATTGGCAGTTTAGTTTTTTAAGTTTCGTGTCGGGGCTGTCGTGTCGTACTTGTCAAGGTTAAGTGACTCTGGCATAAGAGACAACTTACGAAAAATGTTCAGGCCTATTCTGCTAAGGCTATTAGAAAAGACAGAACTCACATTTTAGCTACTGAATAACCACGGGTAGGAATGTATAGGCGCTGTGTAGCAAGTTCTGGAAGAGGAACGCAGGTAGGAAAATTAAAATAAATAAAGACGAATCAAAATATTTTAAGAAATATTTCAATGGGGAGTTGTAGGTGGTGACCGAAACAACATCCATTCGCTTCAATACAGGTCTGCCAGCGACATATCAGAGTCATCCCTGTGCGTTCAAGGATGCCGGATCGCTGTTCCCTGCCACTGCAGTACTAATACGAATAATCAGGTCCTGTGCGCGGTCGACCGGTATTTTTTAAACTATACGCTATGCATAATAAAATGAGCACTTTTTAAAGACCTGCTTAACATATACTTGTATGCACATCATGTATTCTTCCGCCTTATGGTCATGGACATTAACACTTTATTCATGCGTCGGGCAAGTGGAACTGGGAAATTATTAGAAAAGTAAATATTTAACAAATGTACTAATTTTTACACTTCAGTGCATTAAAAAGAAAGAAATAATTTAAGTTCTCAAAAAAGTTTACCTAACACTTCTCATCCATCGTTACCAACTTTACTTATAGCATGTCACTCAGGGCGGACGTTAAAATACATGCAGGTAAGGGCAGTGACTTTTTTCTAAAGTTGATTTCAAAAGTCTCACTTTATCGTAAACAGCCTTTAAGGGCTTTACTTAACCTCAGAGGAACAAGTCCTGTGGTCTTGGTGGCCTTGCTACTGGCACACCCCGTCCTATCAACTTGTTCTACAATTCAGTGTTCGTACGCCCATGCGACCACAGTGCAGGCAGAGCGAAGTTAAAAAATTCTTCCCGTTTACAGTGCCTGCGCAGACATTTACCTAGAATTGTTGTTTACCTTGGTGACTTGATGCAACACGGAACACAAAGAAAACCGCTGCAGTAGTGGCGCTGTTTCACATTTATGTGCAAAATGGCGACCAAAATATAATCGACCAGTTTAGTCTCTGAAGGCTAAAGGCCGCACTCGTTGAGATGAAATGAGTTAAAACTCTCAGTGTAACACGCTGCACACAATGCGACGGTTAGTATCGTACTCGGCAGCTATATTACGATTTCTTTTAGAATAACTGTTTTCACTATACTGCAATAAGCCCTCGTTACAATTTTCGGTTCGTAGTGATCGAACTCGATACGAATCTTGCCTGCTATAGGCTGCTCATGGTTAAATACCACTTTTGAAAAGCCTTGCTTAAGATCTACGTGTATGCATGTTTTGTGTTCTCCTGCCTTATGTAAAATTAACTTTGCCATGGGCATCATCACTTAATTCATGGAAATTACTATGAAAGTAAATACTTTACTAATGTTCTCATGTTTGCACTTTGACGCATTAAAAAAATACAGCAAGTGAAATAGTTAATTATAGATATTTCGAATGGTTACCTAACACTTTTTATTCGACGTTAAGGTATAGAACTAATTTCCATTCATCGTTACCAAATTTACTGGGCGCTTATCACTCAGTATCCTGTTAAAATATATGCAGGCAGAAACTGTGGCTTTTTTCTAAGGTTTACTTCAAATTTTCTCACTTTATAGTGAACAGCCTTTAGCTATAAATGTTCGCATTTTTCCCTTAACGTTGGCTGATCGTAGTGAACGTATGGCAAACTCTACTTGTATTTGTGCTTCCGGTTCAGTCTGGTAACTTACCTGCTGTTGGCAACTGTAAGCATGAACAAAAATGTCCCATCCCAAAGCTCAGCCCTTGTGGAACGTTAAGTTGTCACGTTCCGTCGTTCACAAGATTCACTCAATATTCCATTAACGAATGAACTGTTTCTGACTGTTGCGATAGCAGTCCTGTGTACAGCTACTTCCGTGGCAACAGCTGTGTATCATTATGCCAAAGCTGATGCTTACATATAAAGGAACACTTGGCTGTCAAACTGAATGTAATAAACTGTGGTAACTTTATAGCAGATCAAAGAGTTTGGCCTACTAATTGACTAAACTTGTAATGAACATACATGGGATGTAGATCAAGTTTGCGAACATCCATTCCTTCACCTAGATGATTTCATAGAATGGATAAGTAAATTAATATTTTAATAATAAATAACATGTTGTTATGCTAATATTCTTGTGTATATATGCGATTTAATAACACAAAACTCTAAGAACAAAACATAAACCTTTCTTCTAGATGAGAGGAAGGCATTTATTAATATTCCATTAGATGAATATATTTTTCACCTATTGCTACCATTTTTCTTTGAAGTCACTAAAAATATGTTCTTATAGCTAAGTGTTCAGTCAAAAACTTTTCTTTACTGGGTGAATAAAATTGTTAGTTTAGTTTATTAACCTACATTTAGTTTATTAAAGACAGTAAATTTAATTTAACTTCTTTCTTGCGATGGTAATTACAGTCCGTTCGATGAAGTAGCAGTTTGGATGTTAATATTATTTTCTTAGTTCGAGCAGAATGATTCTGTTAACGGAAATAACTTACAAAGTTTTATGAAAAATACACTCGCTCGTTTTAGGCTTAATTTCGAATAGCTAAATTAATTAAATATTGCTCGTCGCTGTTTGCACTGTTACCAGTACATTCTCTTAATACGAGTAATCTTTTATGAAATATATTATTGAGGATAACTTTTAACATTTAAACTAAACGTCTTACTAAAAATATAATTGTACAACAAAAGTTAAATGATTCTACACCATTATCGAAACGTAACACAGTTTTATATTGCCATACAAGTAAGGAATAAATGTATTGTCTCGGCGCCTGTTTTCCGTTAAGCAGAATCCCTAGTAAAAAAATGTTTACTCCTCAAGGTCACGTCTGCGGCCATAAGGAAATATTAATACGGGTCCCTGCCAAGGCTGCTCCATGCATTCCCGGGAAACTGGATTCCTCACAAATTAGATCTGTAACAGTAGAATATTACTGCACGCGATGGAAGCCAGTGTATTAAACTACACAAAACTACACACTTGACCGACGCATGAATAATGTGATGAGGCCCATGGAAATGCTAATTTTACATAAGGCGGATCAATAAACAACGTGCATACATGTAAATCTTAAGAAGGGCTTCCAAAAGTGCTCAGTTTGCCGTAAACAGCCTATTCCTTCGAGGAAAATGCGCAAGAAAGCCATTAAAATGCTGTTTTTAACAATTTTAAATATTTTTTTATTTTTGAATATATTTAACATACTAAAATTAAAACATGGTGGATGTACGAAATAGCTTTTTACCTTTCCCGGAGAAAATTCGTATTCCCAGACCATACACTCACTGAGATTCGCGTATATGCGCACACAGTGATTTTACAGACAATATTTTACTATAGGGTCTTCTTGAACACGTGTTTGCATTTTAATACAAAAGTAAACCAGGATATATTCTCCTCCAAATTTTTAAACAACAAGCTTGCACAAAATATGATATTAAAAATAGGGTCTAGCTAACACTGTCTTATAACTATAATTTTTCAAATTAACTTTCATAGTATAGTGTACATGTTGGAATTTTCCTATCGTTAATGCGTGGCCACAACGCTGGCAAAAGACGGTTTGTTTAAATTTCTCGTCGGACCATTTTCCCAAGCACTTCATAGGGCAACACGTTAATAATTTTTCTAGTATCAATACATTGACTTTATATTTTTCTCTATAGACTCCAGAACAGCACTTCGCTTATTAATTTATAATAAATGGAAATACTCTAGGTCACGTCTGTTACCATTGCTAGCATAGTGACTTTGACGATGCCGATTGGAAAGCAAACCAACAGCCTTTTCACGTACACTGTAAAAAATAATGGGAAAATTCCTCACAAGTTTAAGGTAATATTCGCAAACTTGTAAGTGAACCATAGTTTTCCTTACGGGTAAGGTAAAATTACCGCACTCTGGAGTAAAATTCACGTACAATGAGGTGGAAAATCCCTTAAATTGGTGGGAAAGTTACCTTACGCTGCGTGCATCTCTTCAGCATTGTCTCAACAGCTAAGTGGGACGACGGGCGGAAGAAACAATCCTTTAACACGCTAATATTTACTTACGTTATTATGCTGTCGTCGTGGTGTAATGGGTAGCGCATCGGCCCAGTGTGGGTAGAGAACCATGGTTCGCACCCAACCGCTAGTAGAAATGTTGAGGATTTTAGAGTTGAGGTTTTGGTTACCTCTCGTTACAGGATGATAATAATTATTATAATTAACTGTACTAATATTCTAGGGTATTTTTTAATATACTGGTTTTATACAATATAGTTAATATTCCCTTACGTGTATGAGTCTTTCCCTTACTTGTAAGTGATTTTCCCCCACTTCAGTTAAGCAATTTTTATCCGTACGATTAGGAAATAGTACTCTACGTGTTATTTGTAAGGTAATTTTTCCTCAAACTTTTTACAGTGTAGCTGATTAGTAGTTTTTCTTTTGAAACACCAACGTGTTACAATATTATTAAAAAGTTTAGTTTTTTCACTCATAACTGTTGCTTTGTGACAACTTAATATCGAAGAAGTCAATAATTTCCCTATGAATTCTTTCCCAACAGCGTATATAATTCACCGTGAACTTATGTGCTAATGCCGGGCTCTCAGAATTGCCAACATGATTTTCCTCTTCAGTCACTCACGCATCAGCTGATGTAGGATTTTGTATAAGTGACGTTGTTGGTTTCGTTTATCACAAATTATCTTTACCCTGATGGCCATGAAAGTGCACTTGTCCGTAAAATGTAATATACCATAAAACCAACATATATGAGCTGCAGTTGAGAGCACTACATTAGAGGGTTCGTCTACCAAGTACTAGAGACCTGAATAATTCGCAGATTCATTTTGGGGCCAGTTAGCATTCAAAACATGTGTGTTTATATAACATTAGCCATTGATCAGCTCGGTGCGTGGCACCTCCTGGAGAACGCTGGTCCAATCATCGCCTTCTACTGTGATGACGGTAGACAACCAAAGCACAATTTACATCGATAAATTTGTACATAATACTGCAGAATTAAGCGTGCATGTCATTTAACTCGCCAACTTTTCAGGTCTCTACAGATTACACATTACTGGTTCTACCGGCACACACCAGGAAATGGATAGCAGTGTACTTTCTTTCGCCATTTCAACAACAATAACGTGGATTTTTTGGATCAAAAATTGTTATAATTTTTCTGTATATAGCTTTTTCATCAAGTGGGGTGATAAGAAGTCTCTACAATGAAACTTATTATCAAAGAAAATATTTCAATTTGGTTGAACAAGTGAGGTGTATTATTTGAGGGAATTTCTCGTTCATTTAAAAGCCTAACTGATCTCCGTTTTAATCATGATGAAATTGAATAAGTATTGGAGAATCTGAAGCATGTCACCAGTGTAATTATTAAGTTCATAAGACTAAGTACGTACACTGTTTAAGAGCAAATGGTTCTAAACCAACTGTTGTTGACAATTCTCTCCCCAACTGCTTGTGTTTTAAAATACCAGGATTACTGATCACAGTTATTACAAAAATGTGGTCAGCAAAATTAACACCAAAGCAGTTCCGTGACTCAGCGATTTGCGAGAAGCGTAAAGTTTACATTGTTGCGACTGAGATCGTTTATTATTTATTATGTATTATAGTAAGAGTTGGCGTATTGTTTATAACATTTTATTTCGCAATTTATTTCTATCGGCGCATGATTACGACACATTAATTAATTGCTCGCAAATATATCACATCAGTGTATACGCGTATTTAGAAAGCACGGTTGGTGAAATTTGTTTGTCGTGTAACTGTGATGGCTTTCCTGCATTTTTTCAGGAAACATTGAAACACGTAGTGAATTTCCTAACTTGCAAAATAGGGACGATCATCATTTCTATATTTGCAGCATGTTACATGTTACGTTTTCTATAATATGTAAGGGTGAAAATTATCCATTATAGTGTAGAAAGAATACTGATTTTGCACTATAGATGTTAAGTTACTGCAATGTCGATAATAAGCGCTGCTATGATAAATTTTTAATTGTCCGTGAACTTACTGCAATGTTGATTTTAATTTTTTTTTTGACAGATATAATGCACAATGGACTCAAAAAAAAAAAAAGAGAAATACCCAAGGCTTTTTAAAGTTCTCACTTTACAATTATCCAGACATATCTCATCTGTACCAGTAGCGACTCTTTTAGCATCATGGAAAGGTTACTTGTTCGCATGAAAAAACGAACAAAGCATTTAACAGGAAGTTTAAGGGATAATATATGAGCTACTGTTCCCTGATGTCCCCAGCCACCCGATACATCTTGCAGACAGCTGTGTGCGCCATTTTCGGAAGCAAGTTGAGGCAGTGCCTGTAACGAGCCACGTGTGGTAAATGTAGGAACAGCAACTAAGGCTGAGTGGTGTGAGGTGACTCATAGTGTTGTCTGGGGCCACACGTTCACAATACAGTCGCCTTCTTGAATAATGACAACTAAAGACATTAACTTATTAGACGCTAATGCTGAGGGATACTTAATGTTCACGGGCACTTTAAAAGTATATTATGCTAGTCACCAACTACACTTGAGAATGAATAAAATGTCACAAGTCTACTGACAATTTCTCGGAATTTCCAGCCAGTTAATTTCTGCGGATATTGCTCCGAATGGCAATTGCAACACATCTTAGCAAGTTGCTTAGTAAGTTGACGGCTTTGAATATACCCAACATTTTTTTCGTTATAAAGGATCATTATTTTTCATCAAAGTTACTTTTCTGTAGAATCATACACACTGGGAAGTGCGTATAATTTAAAACTACAGAAATTAATATTCATAATCATGTGGATATGACACTCGTACTGTCGCGATATTCGATTGCTCTCAAATTCACTGTAAATTAGGTCGGAACGAGAAATCTACACGAATACTGAATTTCACATATGCAGCATTTCTGGCACTTAACGGCAAAGGATACCTTCGACCTATAAGAAATTGCGCTTGTCTACACCACGGGGTACCGTGCAGGTAGCAAACTGTTGCTCATATCTCTGTCCCACTCCCGTGTTTCATCTCTCCCTTTGGAATGTGAGGATTTCCCAAAGTGCGATGAAGATCTCTAACACAAGACTGTCCCCAAAGAATTACCTGCAAACCGCCGCGTTTCCAAATGTAAACTGCTAGCGGATAAACCAGTTACAGGAAGGCAGGTCATTCCCGCCCTTTCATTGCTGTTTGTTGACAGCACCAAAGCTTTATAATAGATTCACCATATGTTTCGTTCTGATAATTTTAGACGAGCTAGTCACGTGGCGGTAGTTGCAAAGTTTCCGAATTTGAGTACAGAATTTCATTTAATTTATTGATATTTCAGAGGGCATTTTTTGCGTAGTAAAGAACTTGTCAGTGAAACACAAGAAAAAAATATATTAAAATCTATTTTATAATACATTAGAAAATAACAATACACATTCTGAAAATAACATGATTAAGTTTTCTGTACATAGTCAAGTAGATAAGGAAACAATAATGATCCATAAAATTACAAATGTCAGTACTTTAAACAAATACAAAAATGCAAATCGAAAATATTTTGTATTAAATTACTTGTGTGTAGCTGATGTGAAAATATATATACGCAAAGTAAACTGTTCAGAAGCACTGTCTAGATGAGCGGTGGAGTTGAGAGGTCTTGAGAATCGACGAGGGATGGAATGAGGTTAATTTGGAGTAGCATCCAGAACGTAAGGGTAAGGGAAACGAGAGATCCTCGAGAAAACCGTCAACAAACAGCATTGCCCAGACACGATTCCCGCACGCCAAAATTCCGGAAGTTACCTCGCAGGGGATGGAATCTAGATCGCCTTTGTGGAAGGTGAGCGCTTTAGCAGCTCGATCACCACTGTTTAGTGGTTACGCATGCAAGTACTTTAAACATGTAACAAGTAGAGTTCGATTTTTTTTATTGGACACTTTGTTTCATTACTTCATGAATGAGAGTTGTCGATCATAACACCAAGGAAACGGGTGTTCATAACTAATAATTTTTTTTGTTATAAAAAATATAACTCCTAAATATTTTGTAGCATTAGCTGATTTTGAGCATATAATTTTGAAAATGTATTTTCAAACATTCGGTGGATAATTGTTTTTTTATATTAGCTTACACCTAAAATACTCATATTTGATCAATGTATGTTTCTGAATGTATACCGCACTTGCAGTTTTGCAACTGCGTGATTCATTAAGAATGTTTGGGATTATTTGATGAGGCCTTAAAAAATCGCCCCTGCAACTGTCACAGGAAGATACTTCAGTATGTATAATATTTTTCTGCTAAACACAATCTCCACTGTATCGCTTGAAATTTGGTTGCATATTTTTCCAAAGAATACAGTCTTAACATTCCATAACAAATATTTTTTAAAGTCTCATAAATAATGTTTCGCTAGAAATATTGAAACACCAAAACAAACCGTAATTCGACTAGTCTAAAAACAATGTAATACCAATAAAAATTATCTGATTTAATCAAGTTTACAAATTTAATTTAAATTATTTTTTTCCTCACTCTTCTTGTAGCTGCATGACATGGGGGATTAAGCTACCAATTCAGTTTCACATACAAACAATGGCTGGACAAACATGCACGGAACTATATCCACTCCAGGCCAAAATAATTACTATAAATTATGGGGATTAATCGCTCCTGTACTGATACTTATACAGTAAGAAAGACTTACAATAACTTGTACAAGATTGTAACACAATTTCGCAACTACAATGTACTAAACTGGGCAGCAGTTTCTTCAAATTCCTTTTAGGGGTTAATTGATATTAGAAGACCTATTCATGTAGTCCCATGCTTGCTTTGCATTCCAAATGAAGCTGGCATGTAAGGTAAATTACAAGCTATATTGTGGCAATGGTTTGTAATACAAAGACCAGTCTGTACAAAATAAAGCAATTTACTGAGAAACAGTACAGAGTACTTTTAATGAATACAAGTGAAATGACGAAATCTTCTTTGCAGTAAAATATGGGTTGAAACACCTTTAATAAGCAATCTTTGCGACTTTTGAACGTGCATTTGTTCGCAATGCAATTACATGTTCAGCAATAAATCGTCTAACAAAGATTTATTGCACAAAGCTATCAATTTTATAGGCCATATCGGAATTTGAGTACTAAAAATAACAATTTTTCTCCGGATAACTCATTTAAATTCTTATAATCAATAAGACGATCAGTAGAAAAACGGGCCACAATGCTAACATTACATGACAATGAGAAATCGCACTTTCGTCACAGACGGGTGTATAGGGGCATAACAGGCATTCTTTCGGAAATAATTTCAAAGATGACCATTGTCAATATACTCCATTATAAAAGTATCTCCTGGCTAAGAAATCCGTTAATGATAATTTGGAACAGCTGTGTACTAGGTACTATGTTGAGCTTCAACAAAACGGTTTATTATACTCCATAAATTGATATAAATTGGTCGGAACAATATTACTTATATGCCTGTTATATTAGGGGTATTTATTTCATTTTATTTCGTCTTTTTTTGGCGAATCGAGGCTAAAATGCCTTCTCCCACACTTAACAAAATTGAATACGATGGAGCACATACATAAAGGTTATTTTAATAGAATGTACTCCGTTAGGTATTTTGTATGAAAACTGTATACATGATTGGTCGGAACTGATGAGTGACTTACAAGAAAGTTTGAATAACGCGATAAACTTGATGTTTTTAGAGTTAAGAGGGGTGAAATGAGATAATGTAGCAGCGACGAATGCAGTAGTGGGGGAAATGTGAGTGCCTCGAGAAAACCCTCAGACCAACTCATGAAAATTCAATAGTGATCCCGCCGGGGATCAAACCAATATAGTATTTGTGGGAGGTAAGTACTGTAGCCAATACACCACCATGGACCCCACATGCATTTTGAAACACGTGGAGCTGATGGTTATGTTCTACAGTATACCATATAGGCTTATCACTTGTAACACTCAGTGAAAGGTAATGAATTCACAAGAAACTGATGACTATAAAATAAAATTCCCAACCTAGTAATATTAACTAGCGAAACTATTTTTTTTTAAATAATACTGCAACTTTCGTACTGTAGTATTTTCTTGACAAGTGTTGCTAAAATTCTGCGTGCATTCAAATATAGAAAAAGCAGTGGAAAAATTTTCACGCACTCAATAGGCTTATGTCCGACAAGAACCCATGATGCCTTAGGTTTGCTCCGCAGTAGCTGCAGATTTTCGCACACATTTTAAGTGAGTGCCCTGCCATTTTTATATCAGAGTGTGTGCGGCAATTTAACGTTTCAGGAACAATAACTTATAATAACATATACATTCCGCACCTATCACAATTCGCTCTGTCATAATATAGTTATATGGAACAATGATGACAGGACACCATACTATGTCAATTTATGTTTAAGATTTTCAAGCATCACATGTTTCAGACCATTCCCATTTATCCATTTTCATGTGTTCTTTCAGAATCCAGTTAGCTTCAGAGCAATATTATAAATAATATATTCATTTTGCATGCATTGAACGGCAATAATTACTTCACAACAGCATAAAAACACTGTTACAATATTAACACAAAAGTTTCCCTTAATTTATATGTACGTAAACACTTCACTTATATATAAATACATACACATGCATATATATACATGCATATATACATATGTGTATGTCCTCTCGCCGTTTATCGCAGAGCTTATGACTTATACTGTATATACATATATACACACATATACATACAAAACAGTGAGCACGGGCAATAAAATTCCAATAATCAATTTATCTCGTTTTAAAAAAACCTGGCAAAAGCATTATGAAAAAAAAAACATTTTGGATTGTCGCACCCTTGATACGACTACTGGATATGCGTTTGCTTTTATTATACAAAAGACAGTATTGCAAAAAAAAATCACATTTCATATATATAATGTATAGTATATATTATATATAGTATATTTTATACAGTATATATTTATATAGTATATATTATACAGTATATATTTATATAGTATATATCATATATATAGTATATATTATATGTAGTATATATTAAATATAGTATGTTTTATGTATAGTACATATATTACATATCGTATGTATATATATACATATATAATATTAGAACGCATATTCACCTTTTTATGGAGCAGAAGCTTATACGGATGCCTTTCGTTTCTTCATGGCCTGCATGATATAAATCACGAAATACGGGTCTCGGACTCTCATACCTCTGGTGTATGTGAGCATCGGCTAGCTCGTGCAACATGCATTGCATGAAGAATTGCTTCAACTTAGGAAGCATTAAATTCTGCCATAAAAGTTCGTCTCTTTGAATACGCTCGACCGAAATTTCACCACCTGCATATACAACAAAGTCACAGAAGTTGCGGTTACAAATATTAAGCTAACCTTGTACTTTAAAATAATGCGTATGTGTTCTACATAGCCTTAGTACATTGTCAACTATTTCCATACATTGCTTGCGGCGCGGCACCGAAAGTGCTTCTGGTGACAAGCACAGAGATACGAAACGAATTCCAACACGAAAAATGTAGGTGTCTGTGTTTGCGCGTACAATGGTATTTAAAAATATTTAATATATTACTTAAATAAGTATAATTTATGACATCACAATTGTCACTCTTACTTGCCCATATTCGTTAATCTACGTTCCTATTTATTTGGTATGCCACGTAATATTTACACAACTAAAATGTTCAAGAGTTATATAAATGTGATCTGAATCGCTTGTACTGCGTCGCAACTCCCATTATACGAGATAAGAATATAATGTCATTACCTACCGTTGCAATAACACCGGTCATAACATATTCGTCATAACACCAGGGGTAACATCCTCTTGCATTAATGTGTAAGAATTAATGTACATTATTTACACGACATGGGCCTTCTTATAGATAGATGTTGGCAGTTTTTTAAGACCCAAAATATAAATTGGGATCAATTCCGACTTGTGTGTCTTTTTTTAACTCTAAAATTATTTTTGTATACAACTTGTGACATGTGCATATATATCCTTTCAAATCTCACTAATCGATCTCGAAGTCATTTTATTTTAACATCTACAATGAATGGTTCAGTAGATAAATATAAATTCCAGTACGTCTTCCGAGTATGTAAGCTACAAAACTCTAGTTTACAATTTGCCATCGGAACAGCACAGAAATACCACGCAAACCATGTTTAGGTTAATAGTTTTGTAACACATCTAGGCTTTCTTGAAATATTACTTCATGTGATAAGATCGAAATTGCATTAAAACTCGTTCAAAATTGTTTTTAACTAAAAATATATTTATGTTAAAAGAGTTCAAGCCACTTGAATTTGGCCCCAAAGGTGTGACTTTTCAGTTGGCAAAAAGTAAGTGGATCTTGCGCAAAAGTCATGTGCACTCTTCCCCATGCATATTATGTGTAATATAATGACTAGTGACTTGAAAACATCGCCAATAATGACAAATAATGTCGTAGGCCACATTCCAGCTGTCTAAAATGAACGTCATATGTAGTAAACCTTTGCTTATTGAAACGTCCAAAAAGGCACCCATCCAAGAAAATTGATAGATCGTGGAATCTCCAATAATTGCCAATATACTGAATTAGGGAACACTCGTTCATTCTTCAGTTAAGTGCGCCAAATAATCTTTGAACGATCAGATATTGTATATGCAAAACCACAGTTCTAAACTAACTATTTTGACATTTTTCTGACAGTTTTCTTAAGTACTGATTTCTTGGCTATTATAAATAAGCAGATTTTAAAAAATCAGGGCTCGTGTTGAGTTTATGAATACCACGTTTGATTACCAAGTGTCGTTTTCATTGGTTATTATAAGGATGCGCGTATTTGAGATATACTACACAGCAAAACATTTGGATATGTAAACAGACGTACGCTCATACACTCGTAAATAGCGCATACCTGTAAAATTCCTAACATTACAAGGGGCCGCGGTGGCCGGGTGGTTAGCTCGCTCGCCTCCCACAGAGGCGAACCGGGTTCAATCCCCGGCCGTGTCACCGGAAATTCGCATTTGGAAATCGTGCCGGACGATGCCGTTGGTCGGCGGGTTTTCTCGGGGATCTCCCGTTTCCCCGCCCTTTCATTCCGGCGCTGCTCCATACTCACTTCTATCACCCTCATCGGCTCTAAGACCTCACTGTTCAGAGCCGCCCAAATCTCTTCACTCACTCACTCTAACGTTGCATTTGAAAGTTCTCTAAAACGATCATTTTCAAAAACGAACATGTCTTGAAGTCAGAAGTCTAAAACAAGTTCGCATGAGCCAATGTTAAAGCTTTAGTAGAGCATGTTTGTTTGGAAATACGTATTTGAATGTCAAGGATTCTGAATGTAACATATTAACTAAAGAACTAATCCTAAACGACATGTACCGCATTGGACAAGTAAAGTGCAACTTGAAAAGCACAAATAATTTAATTTTTATACCAGACCAAAGATAAAACACAGTGTTTAATACTCAGTCCGTGGACATACTTGTATACGTCTTTTCAGTATATTATGATATCGGTAACACTTCTAATAAGCAATGGTGTTTTGTTCGCCATTGCGTGCTAGGATATACAGAAATAAATGGTGATGAAGATCATAGTGTTTATTTGCATCACGTTTATTTTAAAAAAATAATAATAACTCTCTTACGGTTCAGTAACACCAGCATTTGTTGAAGTATGGAAAAAAACCAAATTTAATAATAAAAGTGGAAATAACAAAATGTACATTGTTATCAAAAGTGACATATTTATTAAGCTTACTTTTGTATAATGTGAAAACACAAATGACTACACTTTATAATTAGTGTAGTATTGTTTCCCTGTAGTTTTTACATAGCTGACGGCCAAATTGATCCCGTGAATCCAACGTTACGTGTAAGTTTACTTTTCTATCAACTACAATGACACATACTTTCTATGTAATCTCAGTTTATTTATGAGTTTTTTTTCTTTTGCGAAACTAAATATAGTCTAATAAATGGAAAGTTTGATTTTGTGCTTTCTCCGATACACGATTTTTTTTGCATTCAATATTTGGTTTCTTAATAATAGGCTGGCAAATATATTACTGTTTTTAACTATTAGTTCCGTTGTAGTGTAAAAGTAAAAGCCATATATTTCGTGGGTTTCAGATACCGGCGTCCGTAAATAATTCCCAATGATCTTTTTGAATAATGCGTTATTTGTTACACATGTATATAGAAATTAAAAAAAAAAAAATAGACTTTGCAAAAATCTGAATTGGTTTTCAGTCTGCATCATTAAACGAAACCGTAACAAATATTTCCATTAAGGCATTTTCCCATGAAAGATTATATATTAATAGAAATGCCAACCCCAAAACTGCCTCCAGTTTTTGGCGAAAGTGGCACTTCCGTATATTATTTATTAATACATGTAATTTTCTACACTATAATATTTATGTGTTTTTCATAACAGCTGTTTTGCAGACTTAAAGAACGGATTGAAACCCTTGGGGCTAAAGCACGCGATTCATGTATGCTTACAACATTTACGAAGAAACTAGATGGATAGTAAATTAAGTAATGGCTGTACTATAAATATATAGCCAACGGGGAATGTTTCACGTTTGACCAATGAAGCCACGGTTGTGTAATAGCTAGAGAGCTCACCTTTCACAAAGGTGACACGGGTTCGATCCTGGTGGGTCAGCCCATGTTTTTGCATTCAGAAAACACGAAGGACGTTAACATTGGTCTATGGTTTTCTTGGAGTACTCCAATTTCACCCAAACCAATTGCATCTCATCGCTGCTCAATCTTCGTCTCAGTTCACCTTCATCGGCACTAAATAAAGACCTGGGGTATCCAGCCCGGCTAAAAACTCTCACATTTAACCACCCTAATTTTTTGTCACTTTAATAAAATTAATCACTTACTTTGACTCTTCACGAATTTCCTGTGCGTTTTCCGTTGACGTGGATGGTGTAACCGCTTCCATTTTTTTGGAACCACAGCCATTTTGTCATGATGATCGTTGAGCAGCATTAAATCTCTTCATCGCTTGGGAAAGTTTGTTCCTTTTCGTTTTTATGTAACTCTTGTCATTCTTGAAATTTTTCGGAGCCATTGCACACAAGAAAAGTAGTTTTTATCGTATAATTACGTTATACGTTTCACTAAATACAATGGTAAAATTATACACTCAAAAAGTGTAAAAGTATTAACTAACATTAATGATCGACCACTGAAAACCGTATGTCACAGTTTCAAAGAGCACCTCAGTGGAGAGTAGGAACAGGCGTGGGCGAGGCTAGACAGGTAAGAAATTCCCGTCGCGAGGGGAGTGTAGGTTTGGCAATCCTGAGAAAAAGAGCTGGTCCATCCAGCTGTGCACACAGGAGGGAGAGGTGCCCGACACCCTCAGACACCCTGGCGCCAGGTGTCTGACGGGTTGCATCTGAGATATTATGAAATTCTAGGCATAAAGGAAACATGCAACCCTTTTGTAGCAGCTCTTAGCTATAATAATAAAAAAAAACGAAATTTTGCATATTTTTTTTTTAAAGTATATTGATGTGGCTACTTCATGAGAGTAAAATGTTTCTCTTTAAATTATTACTTTTTGTTTTCCATGGATGTGAAAACAACCCTGTTTTACATCGTGCACATTACAAACAGACAAATTTTTTGAAAATTTCGAATCACATTAGTCAATAGTTTAGATAAAGTTCTCATGGTACCCCAAAAATTTGCCCGCTTCCTCTTGTGGTTCTACAGAAAACTGCTGCAGCAAATGTCAAAAAACACAGCTTCAAGAACCTAAATATCTTAAAATTATAAGTTGTAGCGATTATCATTTTGGCTCAAAAGCTAGTCTGTACGATACCTATATGTAGGCATAATAATCATTTATAGATTTTTTGGGTCCAACAGCCTTTATCTCTCTGATGATCGTTGTACTTCTTAACCTAGTTGAGAAATGGTCGGTGCCAGGGCTGAGTTCGATGTCAAGTGCAGTCCCATTATGTCCCACAAATGCTCGATGGGGCTGAGGTATGAGGATCTAGCATGCCAGGGTAGCATGCATACGCAGTATGAGTACTGGAACATGGGGACGTGGAGATGTGAGTTATCGTGCTGGAACCTTGGTTTTTGCAGTAGTGAAACCATTATTTTACACTTTTCAAGGGACTGAGAATAAAGGTTATAAATTGCAGGAAAGTGTAAAAAGAGGGAAACATAAACTGTAAACACAGACACTGGGACAAAAAAATGTGTGTAAAATGCAGGAATATCTCAAATCAGGAGGTGTAATAAAGGGCTTCCACGGTATGCCGAGATATGGTTGTAAGACAGGATTGACGTCACAGTTGTAAGACACCCTCCTCATGCTCCCCTGAATGAATAGTAGAGGCAATTGGGATGTGTATCTTATTGCCTCCCATAAAAAGGAAGTTGATATTTTTAATGTCATAGAGAAATTAAGGGTTGAAAGCCTGTTGTCGCATAAAATTCTGTTATGCAGAAACCTAATCGGGTTTCCAATGGCAGAATATTAAAGAGGACTTTAAAATTAACGAAAAATTTCGACATGTGTTGTTACGCTAAACCCCACTGTTTGCGAGGGATTCACACATAAATGTCGCAACCATTGCGTCACTGCACTTGGCACACATTCAACACCCATTACTAGGGGCAGTGATATTTCGCTAAAAGAGTATGATATAATGTATAGTTCAAAGCACTGTGGATTCGTCCAGCTTTCTTAATTTGTTGGAACATGTTCTCGTCTGTGTTAACTGTTTGCGCGCGAATATCAAAGGTAAAGTGTCAGAGTTACGGAATCCTGAGTGGCTCAGTCAATGCGGAAACGGCACCAGCAGCTAATAGAGGTATGACAACATCCGAGGTGTACATATAGCAACGAAGTCTACTGCATGTTCCGATTTATTCTGTGAAAAATCAGTGATTCTACCCATCACCGATTGTTTTGTCACGCCTATCGAGGGGGCAAGCGGAAATACAAGGCAGTCGTTACACACCCGTGTGTACGCCAAGGTTGGAAACCTGCTGGTGTGTTCATTTTACTGCTGCAGTATATTCTTGCTGGGCATTCTCACAGGAAGTAGTAAGCAGTATTACTGCATAGAGACCGCTAGTACAATCTACAAGGTGTACAGTTGATGTGTGTTGTTGTGGCAACATGAATCGGTACACGTGAGCTAAACTAGCGGACATGCCCATAGTGTACGGTGCAGCACAGGGATACTGTAGAAAAGCACGCAACATATACATAGCTATGTATCCCAGGAGGCAGGTACCACACAACTCCATCTTTGCTGCCATTGACCAGGGTCTACGGGATAAAGGAACAGTCGCCAAACTGAAACATTATTCTGGTAACAGGTGACATGTGCGTACGACACAGTTTGATGAGGATGTCCTTGCTTCCATTGACAAGGCACAATTCATCAGCAACCGATACATTGCCGAAGCAATGGTTGCCCACCAAAGTACTGTAATACGCGTTCTACACTAGCAACAACTGCGTCCTTATCACTGTTTCTAAAACCAAGTAGTAATTTAATTGGTGGACGTCCACACAATGTATAAAAATAATATTTTGAACACACAGAATAAAATAAATGTTCTTTTAAAACAAGACAATTCTCAACTGAATATGCTCGTGAGCGGTCTACCCAAAAGAAAGAATTTCGCCGACATACTGAAGCACTTGCTACACCCTGCGCTGCAGAGAGATACGCGGTACGCCCCTTCACTAGAAAACAAAGACCAAATTCTTTCAGCGGAAAAAGAACTTTGATTTGTGACTTAGATACAAAAATTAATACACACATTATTCATTTAGAATTCTCAATGTTATTTGATAAATAAACTTTCAATACATCACAAAAAATTGCAAATATGTTATACACAAACAACAACTTTTATATGGGCTATTTTCTTCTAAACTTCAAATGCCCTAATAATACTGCTGAGTAACATTGGCTGTTAATACTAAATGATAACTTTCATTTAAGAGTGAGTCCTCAAAAAAAATTCTCTTATAAAACACTACTGAGGACTTACTCGAAAACTATCACTTTCATGACCTAAACAGTAAAATCTGTTTAAAATGTCACAGTTAACTGGTAGCTGATACGTCATAGAGAATCTCATGATTATTTGGTAATTTGATTTTAAACTTTAAAGGTCTCAGGAGGCTGGCAAAACAGTGAACTCATAAAGCAACCTTCTATAAAAAGTCTCACTGGGAATATTATGCATACTTTGTGTAGCCACATAACTCTACGTAATTATATTCTGACAAAATGATAAATTTGTCTACACGTGTGTTCTCAAAACTTTAGTTGTAACTCTATGTTACACTTTTTTGTTCTGTTAGGTTCAATTACTTTTAATCACATAATTTACCAGACTTGACAAAGTATTGTGTGACCAAGGCTGAAAACTTCAATCTGCATTTTCCAGTAGCCTTTAAGATACTTTAAAAATTGAACATCCAACAATAAATTATTAATTTTTCATAATTATTGACTACCAATACGGAATTGCAAATGTCCATTTCTACATATTTTGGCCCGAAGGGTCCTAGCTACACAATGAGTACTTATCTTAGTTTGGTCCCCAGCATCCGACTCTCCGCGATCTATCCACTCCGTGGTTATTTATACTACAATATTTAGGGGAATCAGCCCCTCTACATGTAGGACGCAACGATTAATTTTCAATAAGAACCAATCATAGTCATGGGAGGTTCTGAAACATTAGAACGTCTCCTATGCTGTTCGGCGACCGCAGTGCTCGTAGCAGGGCTGTAGAGAACGAGCAGCTCAGCTGTTATTGTGACTAGAAATGCCGTGCTACGCTGCTGAATGTCGGTCTACCGCGTTTATACCTCAAGGCACAAATTATTGTCCGAGGTCAAGTCACGTTATCGATAGCCGTAGCACACACCAGTTGCAGAATATAAAGTAAGACACAAATCTTCTACATAGATTGTCATCTTTTGTACGTTTTTAGGCTTCGAATTATCGCTGATTAATTATTTGCGTCGTAACAGCAGGCGGGCAGGAACGTAAAATAGCGAGTCAGCTAGGGTAGGCGAAATGTTTTCACAAAAATGAGGTGGCCTGTCTCAATGCTCAATTTTAAGAAACCGAACAGAGTAAGTAATAAAGAAGTCTTCTTACGAACGCGTGATATAATGTTTGTTTTGGGCATTTGTTTAGTTCCAACAACTTAAAAAAACTATTCATAGATTAAAAATTAAATTAATTTGATTGGTATCAGCAAAAATACTTTACAAACAATAAACTGTATTCAACATTACCAAGTCTGCATATCAGACACGAGTGAATAAGAAAAAATAAAATTACCTCTTTGTCGTGTCAAAAAACAGAAGAAAATATGGATGTTGGAAACATCTAGACTGTTAAAATTTGACAGCCACGTTGTTAACATAGATCTTAATGCATACATAACTGTTTGGTGTATTCCTGCTTGTGATTATATTAGCTACTGTATGGTTGCTACAACAGAGGATTGTGTTCCTACTACGGAACAGATAGTACATCCAACAGCTCAACTTCAACAGTATTTGGATTGTTACCACAACACGTTAAATTGTAATAACCTAGCAGAATATTTCGATGTTACAAACCACAAACGCGATTGCAGAACTGTTCATTACTAGCAACAGCACATTATTTTAGGTTATTACAATTATGAGTGTCGTGCGTACAATCCAGATATTGTTGAAATTGTTCTGTTGGCTGTACTTTCGGTTTTGTAATAGAACACAGTGCTCTGATGTAGTAAAACCATATGTACAGTAGAAATTATAATCACAGACAGAAATACAACGAACAGTTATGTTGGTGTTGCTATCTGTGTTGCGAAAATTTAAATGGCACCCACAGCCTATCAGATGGTAGGCCCTAGTAGTGTATACATAGGAATAATGGGACAGGGTTCAAAAATAGAACCCAGGATCCGCCTGCCATCTTGATAGGAGCAGCCGGCGGCCATGTTGGTTGGTGCCACCCGTCAAATTGGTAGGCGTCACAGCCAGGGCTCGATGCCATGTTGGATGTTCATACCCTCGTTTTTCCCTCAAAATGGACCGTTCATCTTCCGAAGAACCACTTTTTTCTCCTCAAAATTTATATTTTTTCCCCCCAGCCCTAATCAATTTCTAAAAATTTGTGATAAAATTGCTTCATCCTCAATGTGGCTGACTGATTCCTCATTGTGGCTGAGGTATCCCGAACATCAGCAGCAATGAGGAATCTGAGGATCCAATAAAATAGAATTATTAAAAAAAATTTTATCAAAATTTATATATATTTCTATAATTAAAAATCGTAAGGCATAAATAATGAGTGTTACATATAACCGGAATTGTCTTTTCAAGGCGCAAACGATCGTGATATAACATCGATTATCTAACCTCCTGACAGGACCACCCACACCCCCTAATAATCAAAACTCTTTACCATCGCTCCACCTTTCCAACACCCCTCACCAGCACATCAGCCACTATACAATCTCGTCACCTCTTCCCCCTCCAACCCCTTCAACTACCCCACCACCATACCCCTCAACCCCTCACTGTTTCCTCACCAGCCCTTCACGACAGACCACTCAACCCGCATCATACCTTCAACACCCCTCACCCGGGCCACTGCCCTCACTCCCCAACCACCACCTCCCTCACCACCATATCCTCCCCTTTTCAAAAAACCATTACTGCCCACCCACCTCATTCCCAACCCCCCCCCCCCTTAACCACCACAACTACGTCAACAACCTTAACACTCTCACCACCACTCTCGCCGTCACCTTTTCACCCACCAACAACATACACCCTATCGCCCCCGTCAACCTCCTCGCCCCCCCCCCATTATCTCCACACTCACCTACCCTGTCCACCATTGGTTCACAAAATTCTAAAAATCCAGAATCATTTAAAAACATACCCCGCTCACCCTGTCACCGAGACATAGAAATCGATCATAGCCATTTCCGCATGCCAATATTTAATTCTGTTTTTGTGTATTATGCATTATATATATATTTTTTTTAGTATCTTATAGTCATTATATTATTGGGTTAGTGCATACTCTGAATCTCTATAACCTCAAGAACAATTCCGAATAGAATATTTTGTTTACAATATTTATAGTAAATTTATGATGGTCTGCATTTTAAATACATTTAACGGTAAGCGATATATCATAGAACTCGTATATTTTTTTTTTTAGCTGGGTCTGTATCTTAAATCATAGTATGACCACATTTTCGCACGTCAGGTTGTAAGCATGGGTGACTGTGCGACTTTGAGTGATCGATGACAAACCAGAAAATCAATGAGTGGCAACGGAAGTGACCAGAGGGAATAAAATATGTAACTGTGAGCATAGGTGTAGTGAAGTGTGCGACTATTGCGCTGGATGCGTGAGTATAAGACATTTAAAATTATGGTAATAAACAGACTGAGCATGTTTTAATGATTAGGGTGAGTTAATTGATTATAACTAAAGAGAGACATTGAAAAGAACTTAAATTAGAGTTGACATAGACATTCAGTATTGCACTCGCTGAGAAATAAAATGAGTATTAGTGGATATAGATAGCTTAACGCTGTACGTAATAGCCGTGTGAATAAATTAAAAACAAAATTTATTTAATCTAATTTTATGAAGACCTCTATCCCTCACGAATTTGAATACGCCCCTCTGGCATCTTGTAATATTATGTTATCACAGAAATGTTATATTGTTATAGTTCTTGTGTATGTGTCAATAAAGTTTAAAGTGTCTCAAATAATGACCCCTTCTAAGACACGTTAGATTCTTGGGATTGAAACACAGAAGTAACAAGTTTAATTCTCAGAACGATGATATAGTTAAAAATGATTATTTTGAATTTTTGTAAGGATATTAATTGCGTGTTGTGTCTACACCTAAAAGTTGTTCGTTGTTTGCATTCATTCATTGCCGGAAAAATCACACAGTTTTTTAAAAGTCTTCGGAACAGTTTGTTTTGGGAATAACACATTTAACGAAGTCGTATTAGAAAAACATAATTCACAGTATATGGCGGAATTATTTTTTTTATCTGACCGGTAATAAAATGTATTTTAGTTATAAATATTGCATAAGTTATAACATTTCCACATAGGTGAGTTGAAAATGTTTGGATAGTTGAGAAGAGTTAGTAAATGTAATACTTTTGCCTCATTGTTAACAGCGAAAACATATACCGTTTCAGTTAAAAGTATTTCAGAAGAACAATCCTTTTTACATAAACTTAAAATCTTATTTGTGAAACTCACAAGAACAACTGTATTCTCTATCACTACTAAGTATCGAAAAACAACTTCTTTGTAAGTTGCAATTATGAATTTCTTGATAATGTAATTAGAGTATTTTCTAAGAAAAAAAACATGTTTATGTCTGTTTCAGATTCTCCCCAAATTACAACAGTGCGTATCAGCAGATTTATTCATTAAATAATTTTTTTTTGTGTTTTGTTGCCCGTGTCTTTACAAAAATATTTCATTGCTGATTGGGGAACATGATTTTTGGAAACATGCGTTATTTATACAGTTTAGTTGTTTTAGAACTACACTTATTTGTAGACTTATTACTTCTGGCATGTGTTACTTACACAGATTAATGTCACATGTATGCATGTATTTTATACTAGCCTAATATTGGTCTCGTGCTGCTTGTTAACATTTCCGAGATAACAATTTCAAATTGTACAATAATTTTTTTTAAAGATTTAATTAGAACTTTGTTAAGCGCTGGTAAATCCTTAAGCTACATGAGGAGTGTGTTGAAAGAAATAAGACTGATATGTCTTTATGAAACTAATGGATGCTGCTTCCCCTCCTGAAAATTGCCCGCCTCGCCACTGAATTCTAATTTGAGTGAAAGGAAGAGGCAGAGCATCACACTCGTGCAAAAATATGAAACTGTAGAAGATGTATGCAGGTGTATACTCGCAATGTTATTACGACCATAAACAACCTCTTCCTCCTTTCCATGCATAACTTCAAGTAAAATGTTTGATTTAATAATGCCATTGCCATGTTTTAAAAGTTAACGGAGAAACTGTCTACAGTTCACGTGATATATTCCCTCGATTTAAGTCTCATTATTGACGGAAAATACGTAATGCAGCTGCCATGTGTTAACGAAAAGAAAATGTGCTCACTTTCCTAGTGCATTGTATTTTCTTGTGGCAGTTACAATTACATCTCGTTCGCAAAACTTCATTAACGCCAACCGAGAGTGAGAGAGAGAGAAAAAAGAAAGAGAAATAAATAGAAAGAGAAAGAGAGAGAAATAAAGAGAAAGATAAGGAGAGAATGAGAGAGAAAGAGGAAAAGGGACGCCTTTTTTTACACGGAAATATTGTTCGGAAGCAGCTGGGGTTTATCACAATTTAGTCACAAGTTTCCTAATTAAAATAACATTTCTTTTAATACATGGAACCTTTATTCTTTTGTGATATGTTTCAAGATGTGATTTTCTACAGATGTGATCGTTTATTTGTTATTATAATAGCATTGGTTTTCCTAATTATATATTTTTTGCATCACTTAAGTGCATGCACAATTTTGAAGATGTCTATGTATTTATATATCATTATGTTATTTTATCAAGGTAAAATATTTCATTTTCTCGCGGGAAATGCACATGTGAGCCATATCGCAACTGCTGTTAGGCGTATCGATGGTGTTGCTATCTGCTTTTTCGTAAATTTCAGCTCACTCAGAGGTCTTTCTTGCATAAGTGATGTACAATTTTGCTCACAATACATATTCCTGTTTAATTAATTTATATTTAATCAATGGAAACAATATAAAATCTCTTATTTCCTTTCAGAAAATGTAAACACTGGCCGTATTGCTGCTGTTTTGTTAAGTAAAAACATGATATTGCAGTCTGCTTTTTCGTTGATTTAAACTCACTCAGAAATCTTTTCTGCGTAACTGGGGTGTCATTGTACTCAGAATACATTACCCTAATATAAAGCTATATATGTGAAGAATAAAAAAAACACAATTTTTTATTCGGAGACGTGTGAACATTACTTTATTTACCCAGTTAGCTAAATATGCTGGTTGGACACAATTTCCACGTTTATAAGAGGAAGGGAAGGCACATGGGTCGAAATTAGGCTGCTTCGGTTCATACGAACAACTTGGTCTAATATACAAATATTAAGGGGACATTGTGCGTGTGTGTGTGTAAAATCGAGGTTTGACTATGTGGTGACAAAGGAAGAAGCTAGTATAATAGCCCAAAGTTTTTCATCAATCTGCAGTGTGTTTGGGTTGTTCCAGTAGTTGAATTACGAGTTGTTAGTTGGAAAGCATTTTTCCTTCTGTTTGGAAAAATTGAAGCTACAACAAATACAGAAGCATGAATACTATTTGTAAGCACTATGTAACCACATAATCCCCATAGCAAAGAAAAAACACATAATGCACAGCAGACATCATCCTTGATAAAACATAACGAAAAAAGTAAGAAATGTACTCAGAAAAATATTGGAAAATTTCCGGACGTATTGATAATAGCTACTTTGTTTTAAATATCCTGTGGCAAACATGTATGTTTATTTTCAAAAATATCAGGAAATTGATTTTTAGAACTCTGCCGACGTGGTAAACTTGTTAATTATATATAGCCTTTTTGTAAAACATCCTAACGCCAAGCCTAGCTTTAAATATATATTTACCCTCCCCCTCCCCCACCCTGATCAACTGTCACACATGATTATGCTTGTGATACACAGTATGCATATTCGGGTACATCAGGTTCGAAGTTAAAACAAAAGGTCTTTTGAAGCATCAAAATCGAGAAATTAATGTTTATAAATTTATTAAATATAGCTTTAAAAATTAATAATAAAAATCCAAAGAAATTAAAGATAAAAATCTGTATTAAGCTTCCTTTTTGGTAAAAATATATGTCCACGTCCTTAAATTTTCCTACAACCAGCTACATCTCCAACACTTGCGTCTTTCTCCAGTATACTTCGCATCTCTGCGCACGGCTGCACATTGGAGATGACATTGTCTATTGGTGTGGAGAGTGCTGTTTCTGCATCCCTGCTCCTGGCAGACACCCACTCGTATGATAACACTCGGTCCACTGTGGGTCGTCGTGTCACGTCTGGCTCCAGGATGTTTTCCACCAACACCCTGACATCCTGAGACACTGGATACTTCACATTGCTACTGAAACTCCAGTTTTTGGTTAGCTGGTCTCGTAACATCCTGTGCAGGTTGGACTCATCAAACGGCATGGAGGCATTCAGCATGATGTACAAGATGACACCTGTTGACCACACGTCTGCCATCTTTGGGTTGTAAGGCGTCCCGCTCAACATCTCCGGGGCAGCATATGCTGCCGAACCACAAAAGGTGCGACTAAGTGTCCTGCGACCGTTACTGTCCACACAATAACGTGCAAAGCCAAAATCAGCAATCTTAATATTGTCGTGGGCAGACAGGAGGATGTTCTCGCATTTGAGATCCCTGTGGGCAATGTTCTGGCCATGCAGGTAACGGAGGCCTTCGAGTATCTGGCGGAACCACTTCCTGGAGAGGTGTTCGGGTACGGGGCCATGGGAGCGAATGTACTCTAACAAGTCACCCCCGGTTGCGCAACTCATGAAGATAAACACCCTAGACTCTCGCTGCAGGATGCTGTGCACTTGAATGATGTACGGATGCTCCAGCTTCTTAAGGATGTCCAGCTCCTGAGGGAAGAACTTCTCCAGGAAATCTTTAGGGACTTTATTCTTATCTATTATCTTGCAGGCCAAACTTGTTTTTTTCGAACCCGCCACGTACTCTGCTCGATACACAGTGGCATATGAGCCACTGCCAATCTTCTCTCCAATGTGGTACCCCTTCTGCTCCATTGAAATTATATCGGAAGATCTGGGAGTGTCAGCTGTAGCCATTTTGCTAGTTTGATGAAACGACAACAAATTGGGTAGTATACTCTGCACCTGAAACTATACTACAAAATTTTCAAAACGTGCTGCTGTTAACCTAGCTGTAAATTGAGTGAGATCTATGAAAACATCTGGCAATTTGATTTCGTATGTCATTTAATAGCTACTCACTAAATTCCTAAAATTAAAATTTCTAAATGTTTTATAAGCATGGTCTACCTCTTATAAACTTTCACAACAAAATATTTGCTTAGTACACATATATTGCCAGGTAATTTTGAATAATAGGGGCTTTTTGAAAAAAAATCTCGGAAAGTGGTATAATTCCACTCTAGTAACTACACAGAACCCTAATTTACTATAGTCATCAAGATATAACCAATACAAACCTAGGCTATGAAGGGCTATGAAGATCAAGAAAATTGTGGAGTAAAACAAGTGAAAAATATGTACATAAACGTAATATTTATTCACGAAAATACGTGAAATTGCAAAAAGACAATAACTAATTTGACAATATTACAAATACAAGCTGCAAATACGATAGTGGCGAAGGCTATTATGATCAGATAAATTGAGTGTAAAAGGATTTTTAAAAAGTACATTTACATGATAAAATTTTACCCCGCGGTTTCCCTCCAATTCATACATTTCCCCACAATCGTATTTGAAGAGTGTAGTGATAAAATTGTCAATTTAGGTATTGTTAGAATATATCTGTTTGCAATCGTGAGTATTTCGTGATAAAATATAACGATTCTATCACGAATATCACAAAAATACATTAAATTGCAAAACGACCTAACCAATCAATACCTAAATTCACAATATTACCAACACATACTCATTATTTCTCAGTGTAAATCGGCTATACATGGAAATCATTTCTGGGGATACTCCAAGCTTCGCTGATGCATGACGCTTCACCTCACCACCAAAAAAATTGCCGGCAAGGCTGAATAACTGTTTTGAGTATTTGCTCCCCTGCTGGCGCTGGGATTCTAACTCGGTACATATTGTTTGGCTATGCTTGTACAGTACTTTTTCCTGCGAGGACATGGTACATTATCCCAGTGGCATTAGGGTGTGTGTGAGTAATTGATAGTATTGTGAAATTAGGTATTGTTTGGCCAACTTTTTTTGCAATTTAACGTATTTTGGTGATATCCCTGAAATAGTCGTATAATTTTATCACGGAATCACGTTTAATTGCACAAAGATGTAACCGAATAGTAACAAAATTGAAAATATTTCAAATACAAGTTACAAATTTGATAGTGAGGAAAGCTATGAACTGGGGATATTTTGTTGGGGTACAATTTCACCAAGAAAACATACATATTTTACACTCGTTGTACCCTGCAATTTCTCTGATGTACATAGCCGTCCCCACTAACTTATTTGTAATTATTATTGACAATTCAGTCAATTTATATACTGTTCAGTTATGTCTTTGTGCAATTTACATCATTAAATATTACGACTACGAACGTATTTTTCACTCGTTTAACCATGCAATTAACACAACCACACGCAATACTACACACTTCATTTCGCAATATGACTTTGACATCTAAAATTGAATATGTATTACAGTACTCGCCCAATCAATACGTCGTAAATGATTAACCACGACACACGGTGTATTCAATTTGATGACTCTCTATAGACACTCAATACACCACACAAATATTATATATTGTCTTTTCTCATTACACTTATATCACAAAAAAAAAACTCGTATTTCCGCACAATTATTGTATTTCGCACGTCAAACAGACTGAAAAGCAATACAACATGCCAAACAGCACTTTTACATTAAAACCTCCCGCACAGTCCACCATAAGAACTTACAAAATTGCCGGGCAGAACCACAATGCACTTGTGACGTATAACAATTTCAACGCACAATTGTTTTCTGTCTCTCATCCATTATTGGTCACCGTAAAGTAACATGGCGTATTATGGCATCTGTTTATAAACACCGTCTCTTAACATCGTTTCTAATTATAAACCATATCTATATTTATTCTACTAATAATACATTACGCAGTACAATCCTCGGAAATAGAAAGGAAAGTCTTGGGTAATTCACCAGAATTACTTTATGTCGCGACACTGATTGCTGTTGTTACCTGTCTAACCTAGGCGTCTCGGCATAAACATATCCTGTAAATGAAGTTTTAAACATTAACGATTTGTTTGTACGGTATTATCACATTTAATACAATTATACGACCCGATATAAATATATTCGACGTAAATTATGCGTGTTTAATTGCGTAAACACAGCATTATTCAGACCCCTCCTCACTATCAGATTTCATTTTTTTTTGTATAAACTATGTGGAGCCCCACTAAAATTCCTATTAAGTGTGATTAATAATAATAATATCCAATATCTCCAGGTATTATTTTTTCCGATTTTCGAAAAAGCCCTCATTCTTCAGAATTCACGAACTATTGTTGTTGAAATTAGTCTATTTTGATATCTTTCATTTTGCCTAAGTAAAGTTTGGCAGCACAATACACAAACACCCTGAAAAACTAAAATTGTAATAATTTAAATGAGATGGCAGTTTTAAGGCTAAATGCTTACTTACACTTAAAACACCGTAGCATTACCCATTCATAGTTAATTTACTGCAAAATATCACAAAAACATGTGTTGTGCTGAAACATTCAGTAACATCAAACATAAATTACAAGTCATGCACACTTTCAAGCTATGTCTAATGTTGAGTGAAGCTTTAAAGTTCAGTATTTTTCTGCTTTTGAAATGGGTAACGGTAATGTTTATACATATATAAGATGTAACTATTATCAAAATGCTTTCATATATTTATATAGACACAGGTGTTCTGGATTTAGTAGCGAATTAATGGATTAAATTTTTCAATGCAATTTTTTGTAGTTGTTCTTTATGAAAGATATCCATAGTTCAGAAAAACCATCTTATTGGTTAAACATAAAAAAAAATTATACATTTGAAAGCTGCTTTATTTAACTATAAGGTGTGCAGTTTTTTAGTACACAAATTAATACATGATGTACCATCCTTGATAAAATAAGAGATGTGCACCCAGTGTAGCATGGCGGATTTCCTACTAGGTGTTTTGACAACATTTTAATAACAGATTACCTAGACCCACATAAATTCTGCATCACTGATACTTCAAAGTTCAAAGGGTTGCTACTATCTTAATCCTTCACAAACTCTTCAGAATGAAGTCAGAGGGGGAGGGGGGATGATAAAATCAGGAGCACGTAGAGGGGCCAAAGCAAGTGATTTAGGCCGTCTTTCATTTCAGCAACCTTGCAACTGCTTATCTATACATTACTGTACCTGGAAATTGAAGTGGGGGGGAAACCCTGTCTTATTGTAAATTTTCTGCAGAAGTAAGCTAAAGCATAGCCTAAAATTCTTGCGAATCCTGCTCACATCATCGTCACCTCAACCAAGCAGAAGCCTATTTACCTGGGTCTTCATTAATGCACACAACATATTTAATTTCGAAAGTTTCATTCAACTTTAAGCATATCATGCAAATTTACGCTGTTCCAAATGCGAAATTTGTCTCTGTTCGTATTTCCACTTGTTGACTGTTGCATCATCAGAGAAACACATATTATACATGTTAAGGTGACTGTCGCACACTTACAATTTGGCTAGCACTTCTTCCACAAATTTATGTTGTGCATGTCTGTTGTTGGTACATCTAAAATATTGTAGGTCTGTAAATACAATTGTTTGGGGAAACTGTGAATTGCAGATTGCAGAATGTAGGAGTCCAAAATCGCACGCCGAGTAGACTTCTGTGGAATTCTTATGAAGATTGTGTGAATCCTTTTTGCAGTGGTCTCAGACATCTTCCACTTAAAATGCTTCTCGTGGATGAACACAACATTGCAATTTCCTCATAATTGCTTGTCACATCCAACAATTTCAACATAAATGGAACACCATCATCAAGTCCATCAAAGGTCCAACTAACATAAAATGCATGTTGCACAATCTTAACAGATTTCATTTAGGCTATATCAACAAAAGGCCACTCTGCACATGCACGAGACAACAGCACTGCGATGTGTGGTTTTCTATAAATGGCCATAGATTATATATATAATATGTATTAATTTATATTTAATCCAGAATACGAAGAATACTTTATCTTTCATAGCGAGAATATTGTTTTATGGAGAGTCCAAGCAAAGTATGTAAGTTTCAAAACTCTACTTCATCCATCTTCTCGCACAAAAATGCACTAAAGAAGCTGTTCCAGTAATACCACACCTTCCTTTTGGGGGAGGATAATTTATTTAAATACATGAGTTTTAAGCAGGAAAAATGGTTTCATGAAAACTATTTGGAAAATTTCCAGAATTTCACTAAATTCTCTGACATTTCCCTGACCACCATATTTTTCAGACTGGTTCATGCTTATTATAGGTGGAGAACTGTTTTCATTGTAACTAAAATTAAACTAAACTAAATTCACCTTGAATTTTGGGAAGAATCAGCATTGTTTTCACAAACAATGATGTGGCTCATATTTCTGATTTTATAGTATTTAAACGTACGTAAGTTACTTCTTGTTTCCAACTATCTTATGCTTCAGATCAGCAGTTATAAAGATGATTCGATTCTGACTTAGATATGTCATTATTTGTATTTTCTCAACATTCTCAGGAAATTATTGTTTATTGTAACCATTGGCCTTATAAGAAATGGTATTTATAATGTTAAAATATACTTCTTTAATGATCTATAAAGTTTTTCACTAAGACAAATTATGTCATACGGTAAAAGTTTACAGTGTTAAAAAAAATAGATTACACAAGCACATACGTTCTCTATTACATTAGGTGCTGACATATTTTTAATTATAGAAAACAATTTAATTTATAAATAATAGCGCTGATGCTTAGTATTTTCGCAGAACCGACATACATCTCTATCATTTTAACAAGTGAATGTCAACAACAACTTTCCACTTAATAGTAAACTTTAGTTTGTAAGCAATATAATTTATTTTTAATTACCTACATATTGGCTATGCACGTATTCCCAGGTCAAAAAATTTAAAACCAAAACCTTCAGCGAATATTTTTACTGGGTCCATAACATCTGGACAATGTTGATTTTTTTATAATTACGTAGATCATCAATGTGAATGTGCAAAGTAAGACAAAGTTAGTATTTAAAATTTCAAGTTATTTAAGACAGTGTAAAAGGCAATAGAACCTCCTGATTACTGTGAACTTCAAACTGTTTGCTCACTCCATGCTCGTAAATTTCGTCTTGCAGGGGCTGGGCAGAAACTATTGCTGGACTAGTATCTTAGTAAATATAACTACAGAGACAACATACAAGGTGGAGTGGAGTGATGATCTAACCCAAAGAATGGACAAGATGACATGAGGTGAGGTGGTGCGGTGATGGAATGAAGGCAGAGTTGAGTAACTTGAAGAAGCCTCCACTTTACAGATGTGGCCCCCACACTCCTCACAAATAAAATACATTGTAGAGTGAACAAAAAATGAGAAAACTACATAACTAAAACAAATGTTTTTGTTACCTATACTGACATATACTTACAATCATAAATTTAATGCATTTTTTTAAAATTACTTAAACGAAGACCTTTACTTGTTTCAAAGAAGAAAATTTTATAGTACAATAAAATTTTATACCATTGCATTTTTTAACTTGCAATTTGGTGTTGAGTTCTATTACAATTCACTATGCAAACTTGTACAATTGCACATTGTATACTAAGGGCTGCTGTCAAGATATACAAGCCCTGTGGACATGTGAACAAACAAATAAAAGAATCAGCTTATAGTATTGAATGACAGCAGTTTTATCTAAAAATAAATTATGTGATGTTGTGGCTCCCAAGAATTCAAGCCCAAGGGTGCATTGTCCCTTCTGTCTATCTAAGATGCAACCACGAATATCCAATAATTTTTCTCTGGCCTATTATACCATTCTAGACACAGCTAAACTAGTCAGTACTAATTCTTACACCAATTTAAAAAAAAAAATGAACTTACAGAATACACGACAGTATAGATATGCTCTTCAGTTCCTGATCGTGTTCTACCTGCTTCACACATTGATAACGATCAAGTTGATTACTTGAGCTTAGTTCACAATCAATTTCATATAGCCTGCATAGACCCTGTACTGTATAAAAATCGTTCATAGTGTATTCACTATGACTCATTTTATGTTCAACCAATCACACGATACTATAAATTAGGTTGATTTTAGTGAGGTAGGGATTTTCTAACAAACAATATAATTTAATCAATTCTTTTAAATTACTAAAAGAATATTTCAAATAATTGGTTCAGAAATTGATATATTGGAATAAATGCAGCGGATTCCTTGTTTATTTTCCTCCTGCAATTCTATCGGCCGAAGGTCTTATGCACACAACATGAAATAAAATATTGATAGTTCGTACATATCACTATGTTGAGGGTGTTAATACAAAATATGTTCTATATTCATGATGGCTATGAACTGATTTGTAGGAATGCCTCCTTTCATTTCAATGCATACATGTTCATTACATACATGTTTTTCCTCGATAACAAAGACTTGCGCACCACAATATTCTACTTTCTATACTAATGGCCTCCATAAAAGTATAAGCCATTATAACCTGGTTTAAGGCCAGATTGACCAGACTATCACTTTACTGGGGAACCTATCCAAAATCCTAAATGACCACATTACTAAATTACTTATACATACAAACATACTACATAAACCACTTATAACGAAATAATTACTTACAAAATTTAGGGAATCCAAATGAAAAATTGTCACTTTTAATTTTCTGTAGCATGCTTGGAAACAACAAGGTCATCAAAACAATGTTACCCAGCACTTGCAACAATGCAAGAGAACTAAAATGAAAGAAAACTACAACAAACAGATCTGTTGGTAAATTGTGAAAAGGCTGGCAAATATTAGTGCCAAAAGAAAAAAATACTTGAGTACTGGAAAAGCCATGTTACAATAACATAAATACTACGACAGTATAAAGTGGCAAGAATCACATCTGACAGACCATATACATTGCTACATGACAGAAACTATTGTAACCAAACCATTGACACAATTTCAGTCCAAGCCAAAATATTATGTAGATTAGGCCTAACATCCTCCATCTTACAAATCAGCTGCTGTATAAAGCGTAGATAGTCTTCAGTGATATGAGCCACAGAATTAGTCAAATCAGATAGTATTGTGACATAGAAGATATATGAGGCCGCAATATATATCCTCCCTAACAAATTTATCACCTACTTGCAAATGTCAGCCAGCTGTTATGTTGCAATGAGGAGGTGCCACATCGGTCTGATTTCTAGCATATCCTACTGGCAAAATACCATAAAGTATCAAATAAATATATGTCAAAAAACGTTCCCAAAAACTAGTACTCTCCCACAAACCTGTAACTGTACTAAGGTGGTAACTGACGCGACAAGAACTGGGATATCATCGAAGCAGAAAACCTCAACAGTGAATGACATGGGCAGTTCAATGCTTTCGTGAATATTTCCATGCAGCTACTGCGACAAGACTTTCGCAAACGCTAATGAAGCATGAAGACATGAAAGATACGCATGCGTAAGAAGTAATGTACGCATGGGATATCGATAAGAGAAGTGCTCTAAACTGTTTGTACGCACGTGCCGTTTAAATAGACAATTTAACGATGCAAAACTGCTGTATCATCCACCGATGTTAAACGGGCAGACCATCCTTTCTCTGTACGATTTACAGCGAAAACAGGCGCTAGTGCAGCTTCGAATGGTGAATCAGATGCTACACCTGCCAATTCTTCATCGCAATCTACGAAAGTAACATGTGATATGAAGTCGAATGGAAACGGATTTTTCCTGAAGCAATCTACATTCAGGGGTCTTCTAAAAGATTACGTTGCTTGGATTCTAACAGCTTCGACGAAAAATATTTGTCCATTCCTGGCATGTATAAGAGTATAACAAACCAACATACAGAAGAGGTGGAAAAATGCGGAGGCGTGAAATATAATAGTATTATATAAAAGTCGAATCCAGTGCTAAAGTCTCCTGGCTGCAGACCCTGTGAACTCCACCCACCATCTTTGATGACGTCACGAGAGGGCCATTTCGCACATAAAACACTGTTTTTCGCACAGAAAATGGCCAAAATCGCCGCAAATGACTGCAAAACCATTCAAATTTCGCACAAGAAGCATGTTTTTCGGATAATTTCGCACATGAAAATGCCCTTGCACAATTCGGCGGGCATTTTGCACAATGTGGATGAATTGTTCGAAAGTTGAGAAATTTCCATTCCCAATGTGCAAAGATTGAGGATTCAATCCTGGTGACCATCTTGTTGTCGATGGCCTATATCTACTTATAAGCCGAGGTAGCTGTAATTTCGGCACTGTTTGAGATACAACTACCAATATCAAAATATAGGCATCATCCACACGAAGTAAAAGGACCTATGTATCAAGCATATCCTAAATCTACTTATAAGAATATATCGCTGTAATTAACTAACCACTTAATTAAGATGTAGTTGTGAAATTCATAACATAAGCATTAAAAACCTATGGCGAGAAGGGGCGCGGGGCCAAGTATGTATTAAATCTCCTTATAAGCTTAGTTGGCAGTAATTGCCGAACCATTGAAGATATAGTTACAATATCCATAACATAGGAATCACCCCAGACGATGAGATGAAGTGATTTGTCAAAAGTAATTGGACACTCGTGAAGATAGATAATTCAGTACGTCAGTTGACTTGTGTGGCCGCCATACCCTGTAAGCTGGTGTAAAACCAGTTGACAAGGACATGGTACGAGGTATAGAGCTATCGGACTTCGATAAGGGTGTAATTGTTATCTGCCATTGCAGTGGGCTGTCTAGCTAGGCGAGTGCACGAAAGGTAAACAGGCCCAAATCAATGGTCGCATTCGTCCTGTGTAAATGGAAGGTCGTTGGGCATTGTGCCAATGCTACACGTTTTGGGTGACCTCCAATCTTGACTGGCAGAAATCGCAGAACCCTGAAACATGAAATTGTCAAAAATAGGGCACAACCCATGGCTACCACCTGACAGGAGTGTCATGCAGCAATAGGAGTATCGGTTTCCATCGGAACATTGCGTACAGAGGCCCACCGACTTCGATATTTCGGAAAACAGATGCACATAAGCCCCATATCACGACAAGCAATAAAGCTTGGCATCTCGGGTGGTATTTGGACCATCGCAACTGGACACTGGAGCAGTGGAAATAAGTTCTGTGGAGTGATGAGTCGAGGTTTACATTATTCCGGTACGATGGACGTGTATGGGAGTGGCGTCTACTCGGAGAATGCCTTCTGCCAGAGTGTACAGTGCCAACTAGGAAATTTGGTTGCGGTGGAGTGATGGTGTGGGACTGTTTCAATGCCTTCAGCGCAGGACCGCTGGTGTTTGCCCATTGTAGCATGAACACAGAGGCCTATTGTAACATTCTGGATAGTTAAATGCTCCCAACATTGCGGCGTTTTTACGAAATGGACCCGTATTACTTCGAAGATGACAGTGCCAGGTGCCACGTTTCAAGGGCTACTATGCAATGGTACGCCGACAAAGATGTTCGCTGATTGGACTGGCCCGCCCAGAGCCCCGACCTTAACCCTATACAAAAATCTTTGGGACGAATTGGATCGCCAAGTGAGGGCTCGTAAGGCAGGGCCAAATTCAATTGCTCAACTCATGGAATGGTTGCAAGAGGAATGGCGATGAATCTCCGTGGATGTCCTGCAAACACTCGTAGAGAGCACGCCAGACAGAGTGGCTGCTGTTATAGCCACAAGAGGTGGCACTACGAGATTATAACATGGTGACAACCACTGAGTAAACATTGTAGACAGGTGCCCAATTAATTTTTGATCGATAGTGTAGTCAAATTCATAACATAGGCATCACCCCACACAATGAGAAGGCTCACAAGGTCAAGTATGACCTAAAATTACCGAACTGTTTGAGAAAAAACTACCAAAATTATAATGTAGGCATCACCCCAGATGACAAGAAATGCCAAAGGGTCAAGTATTACCTAATAGTACATATAAGCATAGTTGCCTGTAATTGCCGAATCATTTGAGTTACAACTACCAAAATCATAACATAGACATCGCCCCAGACAACGAAATGGTTCGAGGTGTCAGGTATGTCCTAAGCACAAATATAATCATAGTTGCTGTAAGTTCTGAACCATTAAAAATACAACTTAAAAATTCATAACATGGGCATCGCCCTGACAAAAAAAAGGGTTGTGGGTTGGCCTAAGCACTCTACCTCAGATCAAGCATGACCTAAGACCACACATATGCAAAGTTGGGTACAATTAATGAAATATGTAAGATACAACTCCCAAACACATAACTACCCCGAATGGTACCATCCACGATTCGTTCTTAGCGACAGAGCAAAATGTTCATCCTATCTTCCGAATCCCTGCGATGAAGCCCTAGCCCAAATCCTAATGATGAAGCAATAATCATAGTTGGTTATTTCCGAATCGTTTGAAAAAGAACTAACAAATTCATAACATAGGCATGAAACATAGGCAAGAACATACCTACATTGACCTACACACTCACCAGACTTGTCTCCACGAACCCTCAAGGTTTTCTCCTTCTGGAGTTGCCTAAACTAATAACATCTGTGATGGAGACTGTGTGGTAAGAATAACAATAAATACTAGCATGGGCCTATACACTCACCAGACATGTCATCGCCTAAGCCGAATGACATCCGCGACAGACATTGCATAAGAGAATCTGAATTGTTTGAGACGTAATTTCCAAAATCAGTAGTCCCCTCAGACAACGAAAGGAGATGACCTCCTGACTCACCTAAGCTAATGACTTCTTAGACAGACATTGCATACGAAGAGAAGATCGTATGGACCTACACTCTTGCCAAAAATTGCAAAAGGAAGTGTGCGGAAAGTTCCAGCTTCCCTTGGGTTACCAGTACGATGCCTTGACCACACAGCCTCCATTGTGTGAGATGTGTGAGGAAATGAAATAGCATACATATGCGTATCGGCCGATGCACCCTACATATATTGTATGGTTAGAGGAAGTAAATACCTACATTTGCCTGCAAACACGCCAAACTTGTCATCGCGAGCCTTCGAGACTCGCGTACGATGTTGGAGAAGAAATGCTCGCACAGACCTATGCACCTACCAGACTTCGCGAGGTAGCAATTTTTTCCCCTTCCACCTAAGCCATGAAGCATTCGACAGGTGGGAACGATACGGGCAACACCGCTACGCACCGTTGCAAATAGAAAACATAATGTAAAGGAAAATAGTTACACATACCAGTATAACCAGTATAATCGCACAAGTGCAGGTTGCTGTGTATGTTAAACTATGCTAGACATGACGAGATCAGCACAACAGAACGCTCTCATTACAACCTAAATCATCACATTCAGAATGTAGTCATCACTTATGACACTAGCAGCGACCGACCCGACCTTTGTTGCTTGATCCGTAGGGTAGCCCAGCCGGTCGACTGGCAGCAGTGGCAATCGTAGGGATGACACTAGACACCTCCCTAACGAACTGACTGAAACGAAATCATCACCAAGTAATGGCACTGCTATGCACCAAGACAAATAACAAAAACCAGTTATAAACATTTGCCTGCAACTTCATTTCTCGTACTTACATCATTCCCCCACACCAACCCCTCAGGAAATCAAGAACATGCATGGACTAGATCGATCCAGCCTACACCTAAGGATCGTCACGTAACAGTTGCCTTCCTTCTCCTATCTAAGAACTCTCTGACTCTCCTATTATTACTCTCTCTTGGTCTAAACAGACACAATATAAACACTGTAGAAGGAAGGTTGCTACTGAGGACGTAGCCGTCGATGGCTGAACAATAATTAGGATTCCTTCTATTAAACATATATTTATTACAACAAACTCTATGCTAGGACAATTCTATACATTTACTCATACAAACAATATATATATATATATATCAATTACTTTATGATAAGGTGACAATACAATTACAAGTTTACTACTAAATGCTGTTACGCACAAACCTTTACCAGAATTATTATTTTAGGATGGAAGGTAATGAGGACTCGTTAAATAATGTTACGCCCTATCGCTACGCGATTTATCCTCACCAGATATTCTCTGCTGCAAGGACCCATAGCTCCTCTAGGCCAAGTCTGAATGTCGTCTTCTGCTTCGCACCGACTCCGACACACTCGCATACACTGACTTGTCTTGTGTCTTGATGCCGTCTGTGGAAACAGGGGGGGGGGAGGGTGCCGCTACAGGAGGCTCTTAAAAAGTCGGGCGATGTAGAGCATGTTTTCCAAACATTTCACTCAGCCACAAACTATATCCCATAGCACTTTAGGCGGTAGGTGTGCGGTGCCTGGTTGCTGCTACACTAGTCCGCAACCCCCCCCCCCTCCTTCCGGCAAAAGAACAGCCGTCCTGCTGTATAAGTAGTGATTGGAGTCATATGAGTGAGTGCTGGTGAGGATTGAGTCATAACACAAGTATCTTGGGTGAGTTGACATTGTAGTGGACGTGATGGGGCCGAGGAGCTCAAGGCGACGACCACGAACTTAAACGTAAGGTGGCATACACTGAAGTAACTTATATGCGTTGTCGACGACGTAACTCCAAGTACGAGTCTCCGTTTTACAATGAGATATAACTCTGTGAGAGTAGGGTAATTTAGTTAGGGTATGGTGATAATAGTAGTTAAATGAAATTAATTACAAGAAACAAAACAATTGGCGAGTCACGAGGCATAAAACACAAAGTTCAAGCACATTGTAGGGGAGAGGGGAATGTCCAACACGACATTTAAAAATGATTGAAAAAGAAAAAAGTTTCCCCAAATGCTAGGTGGTGGGCACGGAAAGAAGGAAGTTTGGAATGTACGTGCATTGGTGAAACGCTCGACAATGTGCCAAAAGGGATTACTTTTAAACTTATGCTATATTAAGACAACACGCCTGCTGGCTGGACCATAACGTTACAATATGCCACACGTTACAATATGCCACAATATGTGCCACACGTTCAGTTATTAAATACTATGAGATTACGGTATATTTAAAATAGGAACAAGAAAACAGAAGTTGGTACTGTAGTCGTCAGTGCGACAGTAAACACTAACTCCACATTTGGCAGCGCTGGGCAGGCATGCTTTCAACTGTCAGAAATATAATGGTGATGTGGCGTATGCAGGCAACGTGAAATATGTCGTTTGTAGTTAAGACTTCAAGTTACTGCGTGTCTATATCTCTTAAATATAACATCTCTAAAATATTCAGAAAAGTACACATGAAACCTAATGCTAAACAGTAAATGGAAAATTAATGAAATTAATTCATATTGTTTTTATCTAAGTCACCACATGGTGATTGAGAACTGCCTTATTTATACGATATTTTGTAAGATAATTTGAAATCTTAACCTAAAATCACAGAGGACAATACATTGAAAAAGGTATTCATAATATACGTCGACAAACGCCTGTGGCGGAAAGATATGAGAAAGTTCATTGCGTGTAGTTGGTAGCTGTGTGCACTATGGCGAAAGCGTTTTTTTTTTTTTTTTTTAAGTCCACTTGTTTGTATCTCTCGAATATTATTTTAGTAAGCTCTTTTTATACACACTGCCGTGTTCAAAAGTGGTATTCACTGTAACACTAGTCATTTGTGATAAAACCTTGTCACATGCACACTGATGTTGAGAGTGAGTTGTCACACGCATCATATCATAATGTTTTGAACCTGTCATTCTCTATGAACAGCTGAACATTTGTGATAGTTCATAAAGAAAGTACTGTTGACAAGTGACATAATTATAAAATACAAACCCAGTACTCGTTGTGAACAAAAGAGTACATTATATTAAGATGTGACTAGCACTCTTAATTTATAACATATAATATTCAGTAACAATCGTCTTACTTACTAGGTGTTAGGTTTGAGAATTTTTTTTTATTAAAAAATACTCATTCTACATGGGAACATTAGAGAAAATATCTGCAATAAGGCTAGGGAAAATAAAAGGAGTACTGCTCTCACGACTAACTTAAATGCTAGGAAATGGTTACACACTAATAAAAAAATTGTTTTCGGTTTTTGTATGTAAGAACCCACCATGTTTCTTGTTACTTGAAAAGGAACCATTATGAGAAATTGCTATACGATATAGATATTACTGCTCTTAAGGCAGAAGAGTGATTTGTACAAATTAGTAAACAGTAGAAAATACACTAAATGTAAATAGTATTGGCAACTGCAAATACAATACATATTTTTATTTACTGGTAATGCCAGGAGGAATTTTATCTCAAGCAATAATATAAATATAATAACAATTAAAGACCTATTGGTCTGACAATCAATTAATTTGTTTCTGTTCAAAAGTAGTGAAGTCTCTCGATCACTGCACGCTCCATTCTATCAGGAGTGAAGATAAATGAAATTAATGTTGTAAATATGAATTGTTACCCTTGTACACACATGATACAATATTTTCAACATTCTGTAGCCTTATTATATACGGAATGACAGTCTGAACTGTAATAAAACAGTTTTTTTGTTTACCTTTGCTGCAATGCATACTATAGTAGTTACTGAGGAGTGTTAATACGCTGGAGCAGCATTGAGATCTTAATTAATTTGACATAAAATGTTATGACAACAAATATAAGCAACAGAAGGACGCCCATTGATAGGTAGTCAAAATGGGTGGGGTACAGTACTGAAAATAGTTTCGTAGACCTGAACTTACCAATCGTAGACACTGGATCAATTTTTTGAAGTATGGGAAACGCTGTGTGATTGATGTGCCAGTCAGTGCTGAGTGCTGCAGATATATTGTAAAAATATATTCCTTCTTAGAGGGAGAGTTCGGGTAGGTGAAATAATTGCTCAGTGAGCCAATGGATGGAGATGACCGTTTGTTGAAGGGGGATGAACGTCTCACGAACGTCGCATAGGTGTGTGGCTTGAATAAGGGTAGTGTTTGGGGTGGTAACCTCACAGCCACATGGCACATGTAATTTGATAGCTCTCAAGTTGTGACTGGAGACGTATATGTTTAGGGATTTGTTTACACATTGTACCAATGTACATATAGAAGTTGGTCAAAACATATTGATGGGGAAATATACTAGTGATAGAAAACAAATTGTTATGAGTGCAGTGATATTTGCAGGAGGCAAACAATGATGTAACATCTGACAATAATATAGCGGATATCACACATTTTGCATTTTCATAAGTAAGGGATTCTAGGGGGATGAATACAGCATCCCGCTGGGAGGTTGATGAATTAGATATTGCCTTGATAGGGTCGGTCGTGAGGTCAATTGCAATGGTAGGGGATGGTATTTGTAATTTACATGATTGATTGTGGAATTGGTAGGGGACTAACGTTAAAGTGTATATTTTCAATCTGGCATTAACACTGATGACTGGCACTTGCAGTTTAAGGCCATTCGGAGTATTTTTTTAAATTTCATATTTGAATAGTGCATACTGAAATGAATTGATTAGTATGATATAACAATATTTTTTTAAAGTTTATAGCTGAAGTAAAGCAGCATCAGTTTCAAAATTTTGTTAGTTCGAAAAAAAAGATTTTAAGCTTGTGTTGTAAATGTAAATAGGATTTTTTTTCTTCCATTTCTAAGATATTTAGTTTGTACACTGTTAAGTAACAAAATTTCATTTTCCTTGCATTGATATAAATAAAATTACCACAGTGTAAATATGTACAAAATTTATGAGAGTTTGAAGACTTAAATCACATCCTAACTTTGATTGCATGGCCATAGAAAACCTTCCCTTGTTGGATATAATATTAATAACACCAGTCTGCAAATTTTGTTCTATTATCTTTGATACTTTGCGCGGAAATGTTATTGTACCAAGACAATGTTTTACACAGACGAAAGAAGCGCTATCAAAATTGGTTTTCTCGGCGGATAGTGTACGAAGCCGCCCCACAGCACAGGCTCATGAATCACCCGCAACTCCCCGAGCTCAAGGTCCTTTACAGAAACCTCCCTCCCCTCTACACTGACAGTATTTCCTCTCACCAGAGACCAGAGCATATCATTTTGCTGTTTAGGAAAACAGCGTGTAGTACAGTAGCTATTGCAGTGTCTCGTTCCAGCCTTATGGGCATTTCCTGAATTATTATCTTATTATTTTTTGCTCAGTTTAACACAGGGAATGAAGTTATTTCCCACGGCCAGGATTGCTGCAAATAAGTATGCTTGACAGTACGACGCGTGCATTAGTAACTGCCTTTTAGTTTGCAAACAAAATTCTTTAGCATGAGAAAGTTGAACATTTAGAGGTCTTTCAAATTAAAAAATCTACAATATAAAAATTCTATTCGTCCCACAGCAGCACTGGATTCATATCCATTCACACACAGTATTAGCTTAGCTAATATAAATTAAAATGACATTTGGCTAGGCTGATAAAGATTATAGGTACCGTAATAAAAATTCATATAATAGCGAATTCAAGCTATTCTGTCAGTAGCAATAGTTTATCACACAACTAAATATTTTGAGGCCTTCTTTAATGAATTTCCACATAAAGGTAGAGAAATTGTCAGCACATTTTTTGTTTTTGAATATTGTGACGGTGTTTGCCAACGCACACAGGGTGAGGTCTTTTTCTCAACTGCTTCCTGAACGTAGTTTTTTTAAGGTGGAAAACAGCTGATAGCTCCCCGATGATGTCAAAAAGGGATTTGGGTTGGTTCCAGTGAAAATGTTTGAAATTATTCGTTGGCTTGCGTTTATATTATAACTTCAAATCAGTTACATAGAAGTTTTTCCCCCAAGATCACAATAAAATAACATGAAATAAAAATATACTTTTCCCACTGATTACATTTGGTATAAAAATGGTATCAAAAATAATTACACTTAAAACTTCCCTCAAAATTTTCATTTTTACAAAATTACATCTCTTTCCAGCTATATGCAGGTAACATTAAATCATACTTAACTAAAATTGCATCAAGCCCCCCCCCCCCTTTTTTTTTAAATGTTGACGGAACAGCAGTTCCTGCCCAAGTGAAAACCCTATGCTGTCTCACCGAATCTGGGCGAGACACTTGTATTTATATTTTATTTGAAATCATCTACCCCATTACAAAATTATCATCACTCCGTCGATATCCAAAAGTCCCGGAAGGGCACCCTGGTGGTACGTTACTGGCTGGCTGGCGTCACGTGTTCAAGGTGACATACGAGGGAGGGGAAGGCAGTCATAGTTTCGTGAGAGCCAGCGACCCCGCGGCACCCATACTTGCAGACCAGCAGGCCCGCCCAGCGGACGTGAGGCGTGGAGTTCGTCACACACACCCCCGTCGCAGCGAAGGTAAGCCATACCAAACGGCCGGTCATTTCTCAACTTCATATGGCACCGTCAGTTTGACTTTTTCGTTCGATGTGCAGGGATAGCCTTCACTTCCCTCCTCCCCTGAAGAAAGACCCACGAAGCCGGTGTCGCACACGCGTCCAGAACATAAGGCGTAGGCTGGCCAGGCCCTTACCCCAGGCTCCTTTCCGCATGGTACATGGGTCACGTTGTTAGCAGCAAACATAAAACAGACATCCACCAGGGCTCACTTGTCGAAGGCGTAGAACAAATCAAAACTCTTTTTCAAATTTAACTTTGGGTTAGCTTGCTTAAGTTTTGAACCATTTTTCCACTAACATATAAAATCTCTAATACTTCACTCATTATATATACAGGTATACCTTTAAATATTTATGTTTTTACATATTCATACATTTTTACTTATGTACTAATTTATCTTTACATATTTATACACGGTTTAACTATGTACTCATTTAACTTCTTAGTACAGTATACTTGCTTAAAAATTGATAATACTCTCTCTTAAATTTTTCTCCAATACATAATGGAAAACTAATAAATTTAAAAAATACAATAATCTTAGAATCTTAGGATGCTTAATAAAACATGTTTACATCCTTTAATGAAGACAGTGGGAATTTCACGAAAAGGAAGGGCGAGGGACAGCCCTCTTATGTTATGGGTACATGATATCTTTTTCATTGGGAGATATGAACCTTTTCGTATTTGTTCGGAGAATGTGGATCTTCTATCAACACTGTCATAGGCAAAAGGAACCTCACTATCTGAAATGGACCTCGCCATGTCACCATCAACTTAGCACTAAAATAATAAATTTTTGAACTGAGGTGGTGAGCCTCGACTAAAACTAAATCACCAGGTTTCAAAGTTACATTTTTGTAAGCTAAGTTACTTTTTTGTTCCACTTTCTGGTGATACACAATTAAATTACGTGTCACATCCGTCCATATTTCTTCCATTTTTTTTTATTATTTACGTTTTCCAAACAAATACCGTGGAGTGACCACATATTTATTAAAGGGTGCATCAATCTCCGCCCTAAAAACACCTCAGTTGGTGCATACTTGTAAGCACTATGAATCAAATTATTGAAACGCAAAAACAAGAGGTATAATACGTCATCCAAGTGACGTTGCGTATCTGATTGAAAACTGCGTAAGGCAATCTTAATGTTACGATCAACAAGTTCTACTAGATTTTCCTGTGGATGGTATGGGACAGTTTGAACCATCTTTACTCCCCATATGAAATTCAAATCTCTGAAATCTTGCGACAAAAAAATACGTAGCGTTATCTGTTTCTACATATACGAGTGCGTCAAAAACACTATACAACCGTTGCATCACAACTTTACAGATTTCTACAGCCTTGATGGTGCTTAATGGGAAAAATAGACAAAATTTGCTGAAACTATCTATTATTACAAGGACATAGACATAACCCGATGTACTCCGGGGCAATGGACACATGACGTCTTAATACACACGTTCCCAAGGATACGTGCTACCTTAACACACATACTGGCCTTCTGGTTTTTGATTTTTCGGCTTAGTGTGTTAGCACGCATCACAACCCTTTACCCAGTTTTCAAGGTCGGTGCGAACTCCCGGTCACGTAAAAATTTCTAACACGCGACAAATGATTTTATCACGCCCTACGTGTCCTCCGCAATAAGATTTGTGGTATTATTTAAACATCATCGCCCTCAAATTTTTAGGTATAAAAACTCTGAATTTTCCTCGTCTCGTCCATTCACCTAGAAAACCTTTATGGATAACATAGGGCGAAATTCCATTCTTAATTTCAGACAAAATCTGCTTAAATTCTTGATCAGAATTTTGATATTCTTTAATGTCAGTAAACACACTTGGGAATTTTTGTATCTTATTCAGTTCTGAAACGTCTGTGTTTCCTACTGCTAGCCTTGACAGCTGACTATCGACGCTCGCTACACTCTCTACAGGTGCCCCATTCTTCACCTGCACGTCGCCTGGCTCAAACTCTTCTGCGCAATGCATGCGTGACAGCGCGTCTGCTACCTAATTATTGACCCCGCGAATGTGTTGCACATTAAATTTGAAACGGGCCAATCTTACCAGCCAACGTGCCAATCTATCTGCAGGCTTTTGTGATTTTGATAACCAGCTGAGCGTTTGGTTGTCCGTGTACAGCGTGAACGGTACATGATCCAAATAATCTACAAACTTTTCTGTAGCCAAAATACCACTTAAGCATTATTTTTCATAAATAGTAAATTTACGTTCTGCTTGAGTCAATAATTGACTTGCGTACGCTATCGGTACAAAATTATCTTCAATTTTTTTATTTAAACATGCTCCTATTGCTACAGAACTGACATCGCAGTGTAAAGAGAACTCCCCGGAAAAAAATTCCGTAAATTCAAAGCAGGAGGATTTACTAACATATCTTTCAATTTTTGAAAAGCATTTCCCTGGTCTTCGTTCCACTGAAACGGCAAGTTTTTTATTTTCTATTTATTCAACGGCTCTGCAAGATCGCAAAAATTCGGAATAAACTTACTATAAAATGCTACCATATTTAAAAATCTTTTCACTCCTCTTACATTTTCAGTCTGCGGGAACTTTACAACTGATTTCACATTTTCCGGATCTCTTCGCAAACTTCCTTCGGAAATTATGAATCCCAAATAACGCACCTGTTGTTGTGCCCAACTAATTTTTTCCGGATTTACCGTAAGCCCGACGTTACGCAACGCGTCTAATACTAGCCGCAAGTGTTGAAGATGTTCCTCTAACATATTACTGTATATGCACACGTCATGTAAGTACGTGAATACAAACTCATATAGATATTTCCCTAACACGTGAGTTAACACTCTAGACATACACTGGGGTCCGGAAATTACTCCCATCGGTAAACGTGTCCATTAGTACAAACCCCACGGTGTACAAAATGCTAATGGTGCCCTACTATTGGGATGTAGCTCACACTGTAAGAATGCCGAATTTAAATCCAAAATAGTTAAATACTTTACCTTCTGCAAATTAAATACCGTTTTCATGAGGGGTACCGGGTAGGAATCAACATATAATTTTTATTTTTTTTTCTCTAATCACAGATAGTTCTAAACTGTCCCGGAGTTTTCTTAGGAATTAGAAAATACGGGTTTGCGTACGTACATGTGGAACTTTCCACGATTCTCTGCTCTTGCAATTCTGTGATCAAATTTTTAAATATTTTAATATTGGGTGCTGACACACGATACGGCACTCACGCTACGGGTTCATTATCTTTCAGTTTTAATTCTACTGGAATCCCTTTGCAATGCCCTATCTTCGACGTAAGCACATCTTTATATTCCATTTCAAGCTGTTCTGGCGCTTTCGCTAGCTCTTCAGAATGCTGGAGCAACTGAACCTTACGGAAATAAGAAGGTTTTACTTGCAAATTTATTACCATGTCGAGGGAAAATCTGAACCGTAATTCCTTCTTTACTATGTCAACGCAAGCGCGCGTACAACCCGAAAAATCTATTCTTAAAGTCATGTCATGTGACAGATTTTTCAAAAACACGGAACGTTATTTTCATCGAAAAAATTTTTATTTTCACTTTCATCACCGCTATTATGTTTAACGTTATCAAACATCCGTCGGCTAAGGAAAATATCACCGACTCTTCCCGTTTTAACTGCACAGTTCCAAGCAGCACGTTCCGCATGATTTTATTCAAGGCCTCTTGCCTTATGAGTGTCGTTGAAGCACCCGAGTCAACCAAGCCTGACATCGTTAAGTTTGCAATCACAAGCTGCACGTGCAGTAGACAATTTTTGTTACATAGATTTGCGTTTGTAACAGCGTCTATTCCTACAGGATTTCCCTTTAACGGACAATTAAATTTTAAAGCCCAGGATTACCGCATCTCAAACAAATAATATATTTTACGGTTTTATAACCTTCGGACTTATTCTGAATTTACTTTTACGTCTGACTGGCCCTCGTTTTCAAGCGGCTTCTCTTTACATCACTATCCGATTTCTTATAGAAATAGTTTTCCGTCGGATGATCATTCCTGAAACAAATTTGACATTTTTGTTTTTCCTTCGCCTTTTTGCGTTTTATAATTGCATTTAGCCGTTGGATAATTTGTACGAGAACAGATTTGGCATTGCCGTTTAGATGTTACTACTTTAGGCTCTCTTTGCTTACAATCGCCAATCGTTAATTCCACTTGAATTACTAAAACTAATAATTCATTTAACGTTTTCGGCTTTGAAGTAAATGTGAAATATTTACTATTTTCCGCCCACAGATTAAAAAAAACAGTATTTCCACCAAATCCGCTTCCGCACATGGCAAACCCAACACTTCTACCCATCTAATAGTCTCACTGACATCACTGACAAACTACTGGATTGACTCATTTGGACTTTGAAATCTTTCCAGTATTTTCATACGTTGGTGTGCTATACCTACTGATGAACCCGCCTGTTTCAACATTGCCTGACTAAACTCGCTAAATGGCATACTTTCATTTATTGCCTGTCCAACTACAGTTTGCATAGGCTCTGGCACTTTGAACATTATAGCGGCATACAAAAGCACGATCTCAGAAATATTTAAAGACGCGATTCTAGCCATTTTCACCAAGAGATTTACTTCTAATTTCAAATTCAGGCTGCGTACTGGCTCAATACTATCAACCAAATGAGGTGGCAAATATTTGATTTTTTTTAAGACGCTTACTGTGTCGGACTCACCTGCTTGTTAAACAGCTACCAGCTACTTCACTTTCCCTGACTATCTCCCTGGTATGATTTCCGAGGGTATCTATCCCATCATCCGGATTGAAGGACACCCCTGCGCCAATCAAGCTTTTCTGCAGAGTTTCCTTAGACATTCTCTGGATCCATCGATGTACGGATATCTGTAGAAGTCATTTTGTGAATAAGTTGATGAACCACTACTAATAAAAGTCACTCTCACGACCACTGGAACAAACCCAAGGGAGTTTGTACTATTTCGTAACTTTACAAAATTCCTAACTTTATTTTCCCTTTTAATTACTGTGCATTGAGGAAGCAGAGTTGCGCAGATTTCTCTATCCTGTACGTGACGGTGTTTACCAACACACAGGACGAGGTCTTTGTCTCAACTGCTTCCTGAATGTAGGTGTTTAAAAATGGAAAACAGCTGAACCCCCCAATGATGACAAAAAGGAATTTGGGTTGGTTCCAGTGAAAAGGTTTGAAATTATTCGTTGGCTTGTGTTTATATTATAACTTCAAATCAGTTATATAGTAGGTTTTTCCCCCAAGATCACAATGAAATGCCCTTATATAAAAATATACTTTCCCCACTGATTACATTTAGTAAATAAAAAGGATTCAAAGATAATTATGTTTAAAAACTACCCCCAGAATTTACAATTTTACAAAATTTTATCTCTTTCCAGTTATATGCAGGTAACATTAAATCATACTTAACTAACACCCCTTTTTTTTAAATGTTGATGGAACAGTAGTTCCTGCACAAGTGAAAACCCTGTGCTGTCTCCCCGAATCTGGGCAAGACACCTGTATTTATATTTTATTTTAAATCATCTATGTGACTGGTTGGCTGGCGTCAAGTGGTTAAGGTGACGTACAAGGGAGGGAAAGGCAGTCATAGATTTCGTGGGAGGCAGCGGCCCGCGGCCGCCCATACTTGCAGACCAGCAGGCCCGCCTGGCCATCGTGAGGCGTGGAGCTCGTCGAACACACCCCCGTCGCAGCGATGGTAAACCATACCAAACGGACAACATTTTCTCAATTTCCAATGGCACCGTCGGTTTGACTTTCGTTCGATGTGCAGAGATAGCCGTCGCAATATCGTAGTGATAACTTCAGTTATTGTTATGGCCTATGTAGGCTTAGCAGGGGACGCCTTATAAGCTAACGTAAACCTAAGTAAACAACACAAAGATCCATGTCTTTGCCGGGATTCTAACACAGGACCTCTCGCACCGTAAGCCGGTATGCTACCGACTACGCCACGGAGCCCGGCGATAACTGCAGTAAATACATAGATGTAAACGGAATTCGGTTTTTTTACATGTAACATTAAGTAAACACCTAATAGTTTGTTTAGATGTTTAATAATAATTATTAAATAAGTTATACTATATACGTAATGATATAATGTTTTTGTTTTGCACATACTTCAAGTAATAAATAGACTTTCAAGCCGCGTTCGTAATTATCTTCTACAGAATAGAGTGAGTGAGTAAGTGAGTGAGAAAGGCGAAACGAGATGAATGGTCAACACAAACATCCATGCCCTAGCCTAGATTCGAACTAGGAATGAGTAGGATTCTCTTCTCGCGTAAATTTTTTAAATCAAACACAAGCGAATATTTCAATGTAAATTTATGTAAATATAACAGTTCTGTGTAAAATTTGAATTCATTTAAAAGGAAACAATTTATGCCCTGTCCAAAAATAAAAGTCCTTCCAGCTGCTTGTATTGTACATGTTCTCGTCGATTTAAATTTTACTAAACATATTGTCTGCGTACAGTCGCCACTCCCACGCAGTCAATGTGCATTGTTTCATAAGAAAATTAACATTCAAGGTAATTAAGTTAATATAATACTGCGAAGTCTTACAGTAGTTACCTACTTATTTATAATCAATGTTACACAACACGGTCTTTTGCAGCTGGCGCAATAAAAAATACAGTCAAGAAAGACCTTGTCAGATAGGGCGCTGCGAGGGATGCATGTATAAAGGCTTGAATATGTCAATAAATAACAGCTGAGATTGCGTAAACCGACGTGGTTTAGTGGTTATCATACTTGCCTGCAAAGGAATTTTTTTTGGGGGGGGGGGGAGGGTTCACACAAAAAAAACCTTTAAATTGGTTAATTTTGTTATCGCTATATACGTTTCCCGTTCTTCATACTGAATAATATTCTTGCCTACTTGCCAATGGAATTTTTCGACAATTTTTCCAGCTATTTTTTCTTATTACAGTAAAAGGATAGTAAAATATTTGTTATAAGATTTTAACACACAATTGTATGATCACATCCCCATTCACAAGGCGTAATTTTCTTCCGGTACATGTAAATAATTCTACAAAAATGATGATAAAATAAAATGTATGTATGAAAATAATTTTTTTAAGTGTTAGTATTATAGGCTATTGTACTAAATTCCAACTGATATCTGTCATATGTTAAGTTATGGATAACACCGGACCAAGATTATCATTTACCTTAGCATATTCTAAAATACTGTCGAAAATATAATGCTGTTATGTTATTATAATTTCAAATATTTTAAAGATTCTAACAATGAATTGTTTATGCTAGGAAAGAAAACATTTTCCAAATTACTATGTTTTTTCAGGGCGTCATAATTGGTGCTGAAACAAATAAAATACTATATCTAGGAGTGAAAAATAGCTTCTGCTGTACATGCACACTAGCAAAGTCTCAAGGAAAAGAAGCTCCGAAGCACGTACGTAATCGAAACTACGTCGGCCCAGCAGCAGGTATGGAACAATCAATAATAGTTCAAGGGTTTAGTAAAAGTATTGAGCAGCACAATGTGATGTACTTGAATTACATTGGAGACAGTGATTCGAGTGTGTACACACGTTTGCAAGAAAGCGCGTCATACGGCCGTAACATTTAAAAAAATTTTTTGCGTACTAATCACATGACTAGACATTCAGTGCTGGTCTTCATAAGCTGGCAACAAACACTGCATATGATCTTGGTGGACGCAAAGTGCTAACAGAAGTAACAGATAGTGTCTCACGAATGGAAAGACTAATTAAAGGTGTATGGTCTTCAATAAAAGAAGCTTCATAAACTGAAAATGCTCTTCAAGCATGTGAAATACTGAAACAGGATTTAACGAATTCAGTGTATCATGTGTGTGACAACCATGAAAGCTGCAGTGATGCATACTGCAAAAGAAAAGAAGCTGGAGGAGCTGACGTCACGCATCGCTTGGTATCTGCTAATCTGATCTCTCTTATAAGGAAATTACTTGATCGTCTCGTCAGAAATGCAGATCGTCTTGCATTCAACAAAACCGCAAATCAAGCAGAATGGTGTGTATAACAATTCATGAAACTGGTGCAAAACTTAAATACAATATTTATTTAGTCAGTTAATCAATAGAGCATGTGTAAAATATTAGTTACTAAAAATAATGTGAATCGTGTAATAACTTTGTTGATCTATAAATTCTAATAGTTCTTATTTGCGTCCATGTTACTCCTAAAACCTGTAGTATAACAAGATACCGAATTTATTTATTCATTTTTATAGTTAAATGATCAGTTTTAAATAAACTGTTCATTATTGTCAAGGTACATGAGCTTGGTTTCTAAGCTCACTGGAGGAAAAAAAAAGTATCCAAGCGTGGCTCATACAAGAGAAGGGTGTTGCGGGTGACTTGTCACATTCTTCTGGTCCAGGGTGGCATTGCAGTTCATGGAAGAGGATATACGGTAAGATCCCTAACGGGACTCTGAAAAAATTGTATGTGAATAGGGAGAAGGTTAGGAAATCTCTCAGCAAATGATACAAAAGAACTGGAAAACAAAGAAGGAAAAAGACTGTGCAGACTGGTACAGAATACGGGACAGAAACAACTGAACCTGATGTACCTGCAGAAGAACTCGCAACAAAAAAAAACCAACGGAATTCTTAGACAGGCTTGCAAAAGAGATTGATACAGAAGAGAAACAAATTTCTCTCGGAAGAGAGACTGTTGGGCAGCATGGAAATGAGAAATGGCGAGAGGTGCGGCTCAATCGACTTACTGCCTCTAACTTCGGCTCAGCAGTGCGAAGGCTGGAAACTACGCCATGCAACAACCTTGTGAAAACTGTTCTGTTTAAGAAATAAGTAAACACCGATGCAGTTCAATATTGGAGAATTCATGAAAAAACAGCCATTAAAAAATTTTAGCGAGTTCAACAACGTAAAAACAAGAATATGTGGAGTATTTGTTGATAGAGATATTCCGTACCTTGGAGCTACTCCAGATGCTCTTGTAGATGAGGGTATTGTGGACATAAAGGGCTTTCCATCCATTGGTGCCAAGAAATTTGATGAAGTTGTTAACGAACCAAGAAAGAACAAAAGTTTTGAGATGAAATCAAATAAATTATGCCTGAAAACCAACTCTACATGTTATCTCCAAATCCAGGGGCATCTAAGTATATCAAGAAAAATATTTTGTGATTTTGTAGCATACTCGGATAATGATTTCTTTGTTTAGCGAATTTACCGAGACAAAGAACTTTGGAAAAATTAGATGCTACCAAAACAGAAGCGTTTCTGCCTGACTGAGATTATTGATAGTCCCATTAAGAGAAACCTGAAGTGTAGAAATACTGAGTATATCATCACAGCTCAAGTTTCTCGAGAAAAAAATAATAAAGGAGAAAATAATCGGTTTACTTTTTATGCCATGGAAGACGTGAAAATGTGTTATTTCATTCTTGTCCTGACTAATAATAATAAAATAATTTCATGCTGTAAATAATTGTGGTACACACGCCAATTTAAATAAGAAAATATGTGCTAGTATGATTAAAATGTAATTTTAACTTTATCTTTAGGACAACTTGTTAATTAAATTTTAAAATTATTTTGAACTATAATATTAAGTTGTTTTTTAGAAACGAAAATGATTAAACATATCAATGTATTTTTCAAATTATTTGCCACTACTGACTAAGAAAGATAGTTTACAATATCAAAATTATTTTTATTGTGATTGAACTGTAACGTCTGATTATTTTATACATGCGATTTGCATTTCAACACACTTTAAGTTAACATGAAAATCTATAATAAGAGCAGACGCACGTTTGTTTTGTAAACAAATATTATGAATGTCGTATGTTTCACATGTAATATTGTTATATCATAATTTTATTTTCTTAATTCTACGTAATATTAATGTGCACGAAGCAGCTGAAATTTTAATTTTCCATATGTGAATTGTTGTAATTTTATTTTGTTTTATAAAGTTTCAAGTAACTTGTTTATTACGAGCAAGTTAGCAATATTTAGGCGCACCTTTTTTAATTGTCACGGTATTGGAAAGCACCCTAGTTTAAGCCCCATGTACTCTGTATTAATTTGAATATTTAACCGCTGCCGATAAATGAATGGTGACGGAATCTTCCATACTCCATCTTGAATTAAGTGGGTTACAACGGCAGCAGGCCGGTGAGGCCTTAGTTCTATGTTAAAAGTATAAGTTAAATGTTTTAAGGTTAATTAGACCCAAAAAGTATATTAAAATCTGAGTGATAAGCCAACGATACACGGTACTACTGTCAGAACAGGTCTACACATAAAGTAAGTGTGAGAAACAGTACATTTATATCAGGTATGATCCCACCTTAATGTACAGTGACCGTTGCACGTACTTGAGAGTATTTAATAAACTTTTAAATATAAGCAGCATAATTTCCCGACACTTTTCAGTGGTCACAAAGTGCGTGGGATTTAAATAAGTATCTGATTGCTCTACCAAAATAAACTGTGCTAGCCGCGATCATTTCAGATATGTAAATATACAGGTACGTAATTTATTGTAACTGCCAAGTGTGAGAACATTAGCGATTTTTATTTTGAACTGAATTATATCTACTCTGCAAAACTTCAAGTGTGTGCAACATTCAAGTTTTGCAGAGTAGATATAATTCAGTTCAAAATAAAAGTCGCTAATGTTCTCACACTTGGCCGTTACAATAAATTACGTACCTGTATATATATATATATATACTTTCAAATACTCTATTCACTTAATTGGCATTTGTACCAGGCAAAATGAGAGATATCTTTACGGACCTAGTCCAGCTGCTGCGTGCATGTTCCTTACATTTCTAACACTACCAAGGAATGAAACTTTCAGGCAATTTACTTCTATGATATTTTTCCACATTAAATGATTGCTTAAAAATTGGAAGCCTTTCATTGTTTTAAATAAATACACAGTTGGTTCCTATGTCTTACGGTGTGTTTTTGTAGTGCTGTATAGCTATGCAGGGGGTTGCACAGAACCTGATCGTGAGCAAGTCTATCCAGGTAATTGAAATTCTGTTGGTGTGGAATACCAGCAACTTCAACGATGATTTGCGGTAAGCAAAAAAACTGCCAGTTGGCTAATGTTTGATGTTAATTTCATTGCTATGGATTTCTCCCAGGTCGTTGCACTTTAATTATGCAGTTCTGCATGTATACATTACATTTGACTAGAACACCACAGCAGGGTTCGCCCGTTTTCTTACAGGGGCTAATACTCATACGTGGGGCATACGTAAACTTTATATATCTCCAAGTTTTCCCCAGCACAATATTTCTTACAGAACATTAGTTTGATTCAGTTTACTCATTTTATAGTAATTTAATTGATAATAATTTTTTAAAAAATTTTCATACCTCGAGCATTTTGTATGAGTTTTGGAATTCTGAAACAATTGTTATTCTGCAAACGTATTTTCCTGAACTTGCTTGGTACGGTGAATTCCTTTATTTCAATTATAATGTACATCATGCATCGTGAGAATATTTGGCTATAATAAAAAAAAATGTATTTTTTTCATTTTAGGCTTTGAATGTGCAATAAAACATAATATTTACAATCATTATGTATTTCCTTGTAGTGGGGCTCTTTCTGGTTGTGATGATGGTAACTATTCGTGTTCGGCGTGAATGCCATGAAAATTTGCTATGTTAATTTTTGTCGGGGGGGGGGGGGGAGATGGGTGGACAGGTAGCCAACAATTTTACGACCGTACGCCTTCCTCACAAACATTTCATTCTTGTCTGGTTCCTGTCTTCAAATGTTACAGCACTCTAAATGACCTTAATAACTAAATGCTGTTGCGAAAAGAGCATTCTGCAAGCTCGAGGGAATAGTATTTTAAGAGTTCTTTAATTCCAATACTCAATGTCAAATTGAGTTTGATGAGTTGCGTGTTAAAATTAGATAAATCATTAATTAACTGAGACTTGTTGACAGCGCTAAGAGGCAATCTGCGGAACTGACAAGAATGGATGAATGTTTCAATGGAATGCTCAATAATCAAGTTATTAATGAGTTGTAAAACACTCGCGGTCAAGTTAAGTTGTGTTTCAAGTACTTTAATGCTAGTCATAGCGATTTTTGCTCTGTTTTGAAAACAGTAGTAATGCCATTGATCGCCTTTTATAATGAGTTAATTTTAGTCTCCACCTTATGTTGTATGTCTGCAATAACATTAAAGGTGATATTAAGGGCGCTGTGGTGTTGTGTGTATTATTTGTGAGGTCCTGGATTTGCTGATCCGGACTACCATCATTTTCAAGAAGGGCGTGTAAGTGTTTGTTGGTTAGGAAGTTACAACACCAAGACCCAACATCGCCAATGACCTGTATGCCACGTGTGCCTCTAAAGTGGGTGCTGACATGTTGCATAATTCTCTAATGACACTGTTTTCGATACCCTCCAAGTGATTGTACAGTATCTTTCCGTTAAAACAAGACGTAGAATTGTGGTCGGCACAGAAGACATGTAGGTACTGGTCAATGGCTTCAGGTATAGCTGAGAATTGCAGTTTAATCTTATAGACTAATGGGATGTTCTGTTCATACAGTACATCGGCTTCTGCCGACATGTAATGTAGACCTGCATGGGTCCTCTAGGTCGCTTGCGTGAACTGGACAGCTGCGAAAATAAAACAATACACAAAAATGGCCTTGAGGACGGCTGGAAGCTTTCCCCACTCCTTTTCTGCAGAGCCGTCATTGACTCGCGTCGCCATGCCGACAGCTGGCGCATGCACCAAACGACCTTGCGTTTGTGTGCCGTTGCCAGCCGTGGTGGGTGGTGAGAAGAGCACCTGGTAGCTGTTAAAACGGCAAAACACGCCGAATAGGGTTGACAGCAGTGGTTCCCCTTCCACATGGCTCGCAGGCGTGCAGTAGTGCCCTGAAGGAGTGATGATAGGTAGGAATGCAGGGCGGTCGCCTCGCGCCTACTGCTTCCTGCTGCATGTCTCACGAGCTGAGTCCAAGCGTCGTCAGCACACCCCAATTGCAGTGGACACGAGCCCCTTGGTAGCATTTTGAACTGCAGTCTCGGCACTGCATGGAACGTGGCTTGCCTCAGACAATGAGCGACACATACTGTAACATATTGTGGGACACAATAAAAACTGTAGATGGAAAAATAACACTCAATATCGACATAAAGACATGAAATTAGTGTATAGACGCAAGTTTGGCGTGTCTAGTATACACTGTGTCGTACTTAGGGGGTCCTGTTTTATTAGTTTGAATACGAACTGTAGATTCACATAGTATATCAGTGACACAGTGGGAACCGCGGTAGCGGCATGTAAGAGCCTTTTGCCACCCTCTGTTACGAACCCACACGTAATCATTGATGCGAAACGTGTTCTTCTTGTGGGATCGGTCAAATTGAACTTACAGCAAACTTTGTGCCTGGAGTAAGTTTAGTTTAGCCATCTTACGTGCTTCAAGCAATTTCTGACACCAGTTGTGCCCTTCTAAGAACATTGGCCTGCGACGACTTGTGCCAGAAGGGCAGCCTTTACTCCATCAAGTAAATAAAATGGAGTAAACTTCGTCGTAGTGTTGATACTTGTGTTGTAGTTAAAACAAATTAACTCTATGTTAAAATCCCAGATGGTTTGATCCATGTTTGCACAAGCAGTAAGCTGTTCCCTAATTATACACTTAGAACTTTCTACAAGCCTGTTACACCTTGGGTTATATGCCATGGTCGTTAGTTTCTTTATGCCAAGAGATTGTAAAAGATTACTGACTAATTAATTTTAGAAACATCTGCCTCTGTTGCCTAAAACTTGTTCAGGACAGCCAAATTGAAGAACTACATGTTTAATGAAATCGGCACAAGTGGTGGCATCAATGGAAGGAACAGCATTGACCACCACATATTGAGTAGTGTATTCGGTCATGACGAGGATATATTTGTTTTATGGACAGTGATGGAGAAGGGCCCTTTCACATCTAGACCCCAAGTTTTTAGAAGTGACTGTGGCCGTATGGACGTCATTTGACCCATTGGTTAGGAATTAATGGCCTTAGTTGCCCATAGGGAATGACTTTACATACTTTTTGACGTCAACATTCATAGTATCCCAATAATACGATTGCTTAATTTTTGCAAGGTTTTTGAGGGTGCCAAAATGTCCTCCACCGAACATCACATCATGGTAGGCTCGTATGATTTCAGGAACATGTAACTGGGGAACAAGAATTAATATGGAGGGATCTTGAGGCGGATTGATCTTGAAAAATATTTCACTGTTGGTGGTGATCTCATATCAGCAACTCAATCGATGGTACTTAGTGTAGGCTTGGGCAGGATTAAGCAATGCTAATTTAAGCTGTCTGGTGTGAGGGTCACGATCATATTCACCTACAAATGGGGATGTGTTGACATTAACGGGGCATAGATGAAAAATGAAACCGTCGTCAATTTTGGTATAGTCCTGTGCATGTGTGTAGAAAGGGAGGAAGTGTAGGTGACTGGACTTCAGAACAATAAGTATTTTGCATTTTAAAACTGGATCAATACATGTGGTTTCTAGTTGAAGGGTGCTATTTTCTTTAATGATTTTAACATTTACTTGATATAAGGTTGTAATTATTTTACAGATTGCGTGCATAAGGAAAATGTCCTTGTTCACTACTGCTTTGGATATTCTGTCCTTACCTTGCTCTTGGTATTGCAATTTGAAATAAAGTTTAATATCGCCTCAATTACTTTTTATGTATTTAGCAACAGTGTTTCTGATTTCGTCCGCCTTAGCTGTGTACTGTAAGATGGCTTCCGCTAAGGCTGTGTAGAGTGAGGTGCATTTTAACATGGTTTCTTTAATCTCATAAGGAGTGTTGTTAACTTTGACTGAGTGTGTTGGGACTTGAGGGACAGTGGTAATTCGACTCAAGGCATATGGGAGGATGTTTAGTTTACCTTTAACAATCTGTGCTTCAAAGTCGAATTCGCTAAGAGCTATGGCCATATTCTGGATTTGAACATTGTGCTAAGTCATAGAGCGCAGGTATCACAAACTGGCATGGTTAGTTTCGATTTTTAATCCTCTACCATGGAAGAATTGATGGAAATGCTTACATAAATACTCAATAGCTGCACATTCTCTTTCCCTTGCATTCCATTGTGATACCTGAAATGAGAGTTTATTTGATGCAAAGGTGATAATGTGGCGTTGTTTAGAGTGTGGATCTTCTTGTAGGAGGGCTCCGCCGACTGAATCATTGCTGGCATCGCAAGCTAATATAATTTGTTTGTCTTCATCAAATTTCCGCAAAACAGGGACTTGTAAAATAGCTCGCTTCGATTAACAAAATGCTTCTTGATGAACTTCCTCCCACTTAAATGATACATTATGTTTAGTCAGCTCAATAAGTGGATGTGCAATTGATTTATAATTCATCATGTAATACCTCAAATAGGATGTCATGTCAAGGAAAGTACAAAGTTGCTTTAAATTAGCTGGAGATGCCATGTTTTCTATAGCAGAAATTTAATCAGGGTCAGTCGACATACCATTAGGGGTAATTATATTCCCTAGTACTTTTACTGTTTCTTCAGCAAACATGCATTTTTTGTTTTAACCTTCACATTGAACATGCATAAATGCTCAAAGACTATTTGAATGTTGGATAAGTGTTCGTCAAAAGTGTTTCCAAGAATAATAATATTATCTATGTAGGCTATGGCCGTTGTCCATCTTAGGGAGCCAAATAACTTGTTGATAAACATCTGGACGTATTGTGGGGAGGTGCTGAGGCCCATTGGCATTCTTTTATATTCAAATAACCCTATTCTGTCAATTGTGAATGCCAATTTAAAGTGAAATTGTGGCCTGGCGGGATGCTATAACAACTTGAGAATAGGTTCAAATCGTTATGTAGTAGGAATTTTGGAGGGTGTTCAAGTTGTCCTCTGTCTTCGGCAATGGGTACTGTACCCTAGTGAGATATTGATTTAATTTCCTAAATCTTTTAAAACATTTTAGACCTCCACTTTCTTAGCTATTACCAAACTTGGTGCATAATAGAGGGAGTCCACTGCCTGGATAATCCCTGCATATACCATATCTTTAATTTGTTTTAGGAGCTCATCTCTAACCTTTGGGCTGATTCTGTAAGGTCGGGTCGCAATAGGATTGTCTGTTGTGAGGTCTAATTTAACTTCTAAATCTTTTGCCTCAGTTAACTCGAGAATAGCATTTGCGAACCTGTCGCTATATTTATCAATAAGGTCTGCAATGACCTTTGTGTGTTCAGCAGATAGATTTGAATTTATATGCGGCAGCTGTGGTTGATCAGTCTCAAAAGCATCTGGCATTTTACAATACTGTTCAATGGAATTACTGTGGTCATTCTCTGTACTAACAGTATACAGGAGGATTTCCATAAATTTGGTAGTATCATGTGAATGTATGAATAAAATATATTTTAGAATTAGTATTACATCATATTGTTGGATAAAGTCAATCCCTAAAATTAAATTGTGTTGAAGGTTGTCAATAACTAGAAAGCTCTGTGGGTAGATGCGAACCTGAATTTCAAAATTAATGGTAGTTTCAAATTTTGGGAAGGACAATACTGATGTTGCTCCTGCTAAAGTTATATGTTCAATCAAGGGGTAAAGCTGTTGCTTTTATAGTAGGTAGTAGTCGCTATGATGCATGGACAACCAGTATCTAATAATGCAAAATATTATTTTCCTTTGATTTTGACATGGACTTGGGGTGTCGCTGTGCGAAGTCCCACATGCTGACACACGATATTGGGTGTACTGCATGCTTTTTTTCTGTTGAATTAGATTAAGACACTACCCCACTCAGCTTGTTGTTTATAAACAAATGTTCATCATCGCAGGCCTCACTCCTCGTGTTGTGAAAACATTCTGACTGCGCTACTTCACTATTACGTGTGGGTTGCCTTATATAAATGGCCAGTGGCATCAGCATAAATTTGTTTTTAAACCTGAGAAAGTGTTCATTAATGTTTGTGGAGAACTCGAATTACTGGTGGGGAAAAAGGCTGCAATGGCGATGTTTATGGCCTACAAAGAAACACAATGTGCAGGTATCTTGTGAGAGACTGTGTGGCCCGATGGTGTTTTCCTTAGCTGCGGGAACGTGATGACGTGTGGCAATGTCGCCAATCAGGTTGTGCGCCAGCGGCAGTGTGGCAAAAGCAGACTGTGATGCACAGCAGGTCAAGAGACACACGAATTCAGCCCAGGTACCCGGAGCCTCCACCAGTGAAACAGTTGTCTTCCTTCTCCTATCTCAGAACTCTCTGACTATCTTATTATTACTCTCTCTTGTTCTACTCGAACATAATTTAAACACTGTAGAAGGAAGGTTGCTACTGGCTGAACAATAATTATGATTCCTTCTATAAAATATATGTTTATTACAACAAACTCTCTGCTAGGATAATTCTATTTTTTACTCATTCAAACAAAAGATATAAATTGCTTTACAATAATATGACAATACAATCACAAGTTTACTACTGAACGCCCTTAAGCCCTAACCTTGTCAGAATTATTACTTTAAGATGGAAGGTGATGGGTATTCATTAAATAATGTTATACCCTACCACTACGTGATTTATGCTCACCAGATCTTCTCTGCTGCTAGGATCTAGAGCTCCTCTAGGCCAAATCTGAATGTCGCCTTCTGCTGCGTGCCAACTCCGACACACTCACATGCATTAACTCTGTCTTGCACCTGGATTCCGTCTGCGACAACTGGGGGGGGGGGGGGTGCAGCTATGGGAGGCACTTAAATAGTGGGGTGATGTAGAGCAAGTTTTCCAAACATTTCGCTCAGCCAAGAACTACATCCCATAGCACCTTAGGCGATAGGTGTCTGGCACCTGGTTGCCACTACAATAATGTTCCAAGCTACCAGTGCGAAGGATAATCACACTCTGATGTTCGTGCTACTGCAAATGAATAGTCAGCAATCACTGACATAACCAGACACTTCCGGGGCAGAATGTCATATGTATGAACCAAGTTAAACAAAATGGCCAACACTATCAGAAGAATGCATCCGACACCACTGCAAGAGTCGCTTGTGAATGCGTAAGTCTGCAGTCGACATACAGTGCGATCATAATACAGGCAAGTCGAAGTATCGTACTTGCCAAGAGAGAGGTACAGAGAGAAAGAGAGAGAGAGAGCAATGTCAGGGTAGCAAGCCAGTCGAGTGAATGTCCCTTTACAAGAGGAATGCAGTACCTAGTGACAAAATCGTAAGCACATACAAAACGATGCGCACCATTAGTCGTGCAAGAAAGAGGACACCACTGGAGCAAATAGTACACGTAATTATTTCGATTGTGTACCATTTATAAAGCTAGAAGCTCATTACGAAATGAATAGCACATTACGAGTAAGGAGGTATGGCCACACACAAACACATGTTAACTATGTATGTACTCTGCTTGTAGAAGGCATAGAGCAGAGGTTTACCTTAACTGAGGTAAATGTTTCAGAAGACCAGCAGGTCGCGAGCATAGCAATCGATGTGAACTGAACAAAAGCACAGAGCACAACGAGAGTCCTGCCTTTCAATGCATGGTATTCATTACACACCAAGAAAGAAACTTGTCACCGGCAAGTATTCTAATTACACCACCCTTGACAAAATGTACATATGCTATATAGGAGATAAATAATTTACTCTTACGACAGTGGAGACAGTGTATTATCCTTAAAAAATAAGGCATTGTATGTTCAAGCCCACTGTAGAGAGTCCAAACATTTCATAGACAGTAGTAATGCACACCGACATGAAAGTAGCCAGTACATGTTCACCTGCAGCAAATAGACAATCATTCATCGAGAAGCAAGTGGAAGTATGACGTTCCCCCACTGCCAAATTTCATGAATAGAGTAACTGATCATATTTTAAAATAAACAAGTCTAAAGTATGTCGAATGCATGCCATTTACAATGGCATAACTAACTGTAAGTACATCACGAATGTAGGCCACGAATGCATCTCGTCATTGTGAACACACTGGTAGCACAGACTACAATGACCGCTCGGCCTTTCCACATATGGCATCCATTACCGAGTAAGAAAGCAAATCGACACTTGCAAGTAATGTAAGAACATAACCGCCCTTGACAAAATGTACTTACATGTAACATATGACATTCAAAGGATCTAATGTATGTACCTTGGTGGCAGTGGAGACATTTAATAATCCTTGAAAATAAGACATTGCAGGCCCTATAGAGTCCACTCGTTTCACAGGTCAGTGGTAATTCACGTAAAGATGAAAGTAGTCTTGGCATGTTCGCCCCCAGTGAATAGAGAATTGTTTGTCGTGCAACAAGACATTCGTCTTACTGTGTCACAAAGATATTAACTGTCATAATCTACAAACTCTAACTATATGATGCGGGCAAAATAAGTGTGTGCCATTCATTCACGCAGTTAGTGTTTGAACTAACGATGTTGAGAGGCTAACTTCTCAACTAGCAGGTAAGGCAGCCCGAGATGTACAATGCAGTGTCCATAATGACAGACAGTCATACTCTGTCTCCAACCTAAACTCATGAACCGAGCCTTTGCAGTTACAGGCAGACATACTCTGTCCACCCTACCTGAACTTGAACCTTCAATGTATGTACTTACAGAAAGTTTCAGTCCAGAAACCACATAGGCAGCATTGCATGTTCAGCCAAGCCATTCCACTATAAGAATTGCAAGGCTGTGTTTACTTATAGTGATGACCTGTATATCCTGGCAAGTCTCGAATTCAGGTATGTACAGACAGCTGCTTGCACTCACCATCTGAGTTCCTCCAGTAGCCTGCTAAAATACACGAAAACAAAATTGTTGTAAGCAAAATGGTTTTGTGCATTATCGAGAACATCATGCATTGAATCAACAAAAATTATTTTTGTTCATGACCGTACTCAATGTGCGTTTATCACAAATACTTGCTGCCTGCCAATCGTAGGTAACAAGAAGATCACACTTTGTCAACCTGAGACACGTGTAGAGGAAATCATACAAAAAACTTTGTCGAGCATGGCAGGAAGCCGATCGTTACATTCACCTACAGACGAAACCATCGGGTGAAGACATACCATCTGTAAACACCTCCAGTATTGTCAACAACGTGGAGTCCTGAAAAACATTACAGCACCGCCATTACCAGTGTGGAAATACCTTTTTGTCTTTTTCGCCTGCAGTGATGGCCTGCCGAAAGAATTAATTCTGCACGATATGAAATCCTTCTACAAACACCTAGCTGCAACAGGATGAATAGATTCTTGGCTGTCAAATTAGTGCTACTGTTCCAGACACACCAGGAGCTATTGTAAGACTCAACGAGATTGAGTAGCAGTAGAAAAAGGCACCTCCAACATGGAAAGATGAACGAGTGTAAAGAAGTTGAGAGACCAGACAGCGAACAGCTGGATAAGGTACCCAGTCCAGTAACCACACTGCCAGCAGTCTGGGCCAACCCGAGATAGGCAATACCAACTAGTATGCTGTGTGAACAAGCTAGCATCCTCATTGGCAATTGTGGTGGTGGAATGCTGGCCATTAAGTCTACTAAGTCAGTATACTCTGCTAAAGATGGAAGAAATGATCGAAGACTTACCATCTGGAAAACCAGAAACAGCAAGATTCTCCGAAGAGTTGTTACACTATCAATGTTCCTACTGCGATCGCATATTCTGCTGAAATATGAATATGTCCAAAGACTTACAATATGTAACACTGCCAGCGTCGGAAAGGGTCTCTGATAAGTCACTACAAGCATTACAGCATCAATGTGGCTTCTGTGGAAGCGTACGACCAGATAAGGTAACCATGCTGATGTTTGCACTACACACAGCCAGCAGACATCTACTGAGACAAAACAAGAGAATCAATGAAAACTTTCGTGCAGTGTGAACAACCCAGAATCAACAGATGTCGGGTCATCAGCACCCATGGTGGTGGTGGAACACAGATCGTTATGTCTACTATGACTATGTACACCACTACAGATAGACTCAATGATCGAAAACATACAATATGTAACACTGTCAGAATCTCTGAAGTATCGCTACAAACTTATGGTAGGTACCACTGCAAATGGGTACTCTACTACAATATGAAGATGGAATCAATGGTCGAAGGCTCTGTAACACCATTAGCAATGGCAAGAGCCTCTGAAGAATCACTACAAGCATTACAATATCAATGTGTGGAAATATTTTAAGTAAATAACACCATGCATGCCGACACTTAAGTTCGATAAAGCCTTGTGTATCCTGACCAATACAAATTGTCAGGTTGGCCAAGTGGTCTAAGGTGATTGATTTAAGCTCTGGTTCCTCTAAAGGGAGCATGGGTTCGAATCCCACACCTAACAAATAATTTTTTCTGACATGTGATGGTTTAATTGAGCTGGTTAACAGTAACTGTAGGTCTGTTATATTTTCCACTTCATTCATGGTGTATATGCCATATGAATGTTTTCTCCCATGTTAGGTAAACATCTGGAGTGTGCATAAAGTGAGGATATATATGCAGACGCACTAGTTCTCTGGCTCATTCACAGTTTGTCTGTCGCTTGCAAGCTCTGACTGACTTCGAGTGGCTTGAGAGTTGGCTTAGGTCAGCAGCTTGTACCATAGTCATCCAAATTGAGTTGTTAGGGTATAGTGAAGATGATGGAATGCTGTTCTAGTGGGTAGAACATTTTATCAGGTATTGTAGCACATGGAAAGCTTAAATCACTTGCAGTACTCGACAAAGAAACTGTGCTCACCTACCTGCCTAAATAATTCCTTCTGAAATATGCACAACATGAAATATTATATGTCTATAAACACCTATCTGCACATCTACAACAGGGCACACAGATACGCGACTGTCTCCCATGTATAGAGTGTTTGCAAGAATGTACTACTGTTGTGGACACATCTCATGCTAGGGATGGTCTAATGCACACCAGAAGGAGTAGGAAGAAGAAAGGAGTATTAAGCACTGATTCATTCCCTTAGGAACTCACGAAGGACAGATTGATATGTACCTGGAGCAGCTGACGAGGTCGTGGCAGGTGCTGACACAGGTTCGGGTGGAAGTTATCATCAACATTAAGCTTGCAGTGGCAGAATCAGGAGGCTCCATCTGTGGTAGGGTGAGCCATCGCACTCCTCCCAGCAGTAGGAACCAGTCTCCAGATCGATGTATGGCGATGTGGGGTTTGAGTATAAGCTGACTAATGCAGTTGTCATTCAGACTTCGAAGAATGGACATCGGCTGTGGATAATGTGCTCTTATTCACCGATGGAAAATATTCAGTACTGCATGGATGCCTTGTCTAACAGAAAAAACTACTACAGACAGCATGAAGCTGTTTGTCATCAGAACTTAGGTCAAATTATGTTCGCCTGTGAAAAGTGTAAATCTCAGTTTGGTCAGCGTAGCAGCTTGAAACTGCATCTGGCAACGTGTAAGGGCTCCATGAACTACCAGTCAATGGGTATCTGAAGATATTACTAGCTCAAAGTATGGGTTCATCTGCAAACTCTGAGAGTGGTTCTTTGCCCCCTCCCCCCTAAGACACCAATGCAGCTATTGTGACAACACTTTTACATATGAATACGACACAAGGAGACATGGAAAATGTTCCTGTGCGAGGAGCACCATTCGTATAGCATATCTATGTGATAAGTGTCGAAAATCGTATGCTCGCTTTGACATTTTAAATAGGCATTTATTGCTTTGAAATTGAAAGAATACAGTGTTTTATGATTAACAACTTCAAGGTTATTCTACATCTCCAAAGCCTAATTTTAATGACTTTTTCTGGAAGCAATCTGCATTCGGTAGCACTATAATGATTTCGTTGCACCGTATATGTCAAATACACCATACAGTGTTTGCTCGCTCCTGTAAAGTATGAAACAAAATAGAATTAACTAACTTATCGAAGAGGTGGAAAAGCATGGTTGTGTAAACTATAATATATGGGTGGTTTGTAGCTGTACGAATCCAGAGTCCCACGAAAATCAAATTAAAGCCTTCAAGACATCGACTGTGTCTGTGTATGATGTTGAAGGAATACAAGACACCATTGAAAAAAGTATACTAAAGTTATGTCAAAAGGAAGCATAAATGATTTCCAAGGGTTGAACCCTACTATCAATAAATCATCTTGGGTTGAGAACGAGTGGGCATATTCAATTAGCGAATAGCCACATACTGATTTCCCTCACCCCACTACAGCATAGTTTTGTCTTTGAATGGTTAATATAGGTATAAATTACTCCAACAGCAGTGTATTTGAAGCATAGTAAGTCGCAAAAACTTATTCTCAAGCTGATACTAATAATGCCCTCACCAGGCTGTTGCTGCAATGTGGTTTAAAACAGGTCGGAATAGGCTCGTCAGCGACAACATGCTCTTGTTAGATGATGGAACAGGAAAGTTATTCGTGCTGCTACTGCAAGAAGACATTTTCTACAATAACCAGTTGCAGACAATATGAAACCAGTTGTCATCAGAATCCAGAGTGCAATGTGTTCGCACGTGAACAGTGTAAATCGCAGTGTTTCCAATATGGCAACTTGTAACATCATACATCATGTAAGGGTTCGTCTACAAATGATGAGAGCAGTGCTTTGCTCCTGCTCAGACATCCATATAGCTATTCTGACAAGATGTTTACATGTGCATACAATACTAGGAGACATGAAAACAGTACTTGTGTAAGGAACACCATTCATATGGCATATCTATGTGATAGATGTCGAAGAAGGTGTGTACAAGATGGTGATTTAAAAAGACATTTGAAACTTTGTAAAGTAAATATTATTGATGAACAACCTCAAGGTTATATGCCATCTCTAAAGACTAATGTGAATGGCTTTTTCCTGAAGCGATCAGCATTCAGTGGTCTTTGTAAAGATTTTGTTGCTCCGAATATGTCACCTATGCCGTGCAACGTTTGCTCTTTCCTGACAAGTATGAGCTCTTATATAATAAACCAACTTATCGATGAGGTAGAACTACATGGTGCTGTTAAATATAATATATTGCTGGACAGTAGTTATACAAAACCAGAGCCTCATGGTGATGAATATCGTACCATAACTTTCAAGACATCGATTGTAACTGTGTGTCATTCATCTACAGCAGAAGATGCGATTGTTTATAATATATGCAAGATATGCCAAAAGAAAGAAGAAATGGTGGCCAAAGGTAAGGGTTGGACCCTGACTTCAGTAAATCATTTACAGTGGAGAACGAATTGGTACTGTTCAAATAGCAAATAGGCTCATACTGATTTCCCCTCACTACTTAGAGGATGACAACAAAGCTTCGTCTTCGACCGGTAGAAGGGGGGTATAAATTACTGCAAGAACAGAAATTAACACACACTTGTTAAACTGACTTGTACGACATTAGTACTGCTAGAAGGTAGCTGTGAGGAGTAAGCAGCAGCAAGGAGTCAACAGCAGCGAGGAGTCAGCAGCAGCGAGGAGTGAGCAGCAGTAAGGAGTCAGCAGCGAGGTGTCAGCAGCAGCAGGGAGTCAGCAGCAGTGAGAAGTCGGCAGCAAGGAGTCAGCAGCGAGTAGTCAGCACTATATAGTAGTACACGTGTTTTGAGTTCAAATATGCTTGAAGATGAAGAAAAAACTAATGAGGGTGTGCAATCGAGTATCACTACATGCAAAACTTCACCGATCGATTTACAGTTACATAGAAAACAATGGCATTACTATGACAAGGTCTTCAGTAAAAGTTGCAATGCACACCATCATGAACAGAGCGACTGCACAAAGAAACCTACCTCTAGACTACTAACATTTAATATGTGTGTTGCGGGTTTGTAGAGGTGATAATCTGAAGAGACATGCTGGTACGAGTAAATATAATAGACCTTTGCTTGACACGAGACAGCATGACAAGGGTAGCCTTCCTGCTGATTCGACATCTAAACTAACTATACACCGATTGCCCATAACATTACACGGGCCTACATTGTGTTCCAAACCAGTGTACGAAGAAGTAGCTACGAGTGTTGCAGAGCATGATCCATACAGATTGCCTGATGTTGTGAAGAACACCCCTGCAGCACTAACATGTAAAGTGAAAAACGAAAACGAAGATGCTCCCCAGGATGCTGAGAATGACAATGTAACCTCCAAGTCTGCTCAGAACGACAATCTGTCCTTCAAGACTGCTGGTGATGAATATTCTACTGATGATGGGCCGACATCTGCAAAGCCAAAGTGTAAACATGATGCTGAATATAAGACCTACATGAAATTGGGATAGAAGAAATGTGGATTCGAACCTAGTACTCCAGTCCAGAGGTACCTCGCAACCTACTGAACACAAAGGAAGAACATAGATGCTGACATGTATTTTGAACCTTCTTCTAAGACTGACATGAAGACTCGCTACTTTGAAAACCCCAATGACATAGTTAATAGACTATGGTTGTTGATTTTATTACAGAGAGGTGGATAACTTTCTGTCATTGGAGATATAAATTCAATTATTAATGAACTCAGAGTTGGAAGCTATATTGAATGGTATATTATTTATATGTATGTGTTGTAATTTGGTTATGCATATAAATAAATACAAAAAACTATAAACAGTTTTTTAATTCATAACGTTTAAATAGCTTGCCTACTGCTATGTGTTAGCAAATTTCTTGCTACATTATTCAACTTGCTTCCTGATGAATGACACACACACACACACGCATAACCTTTGCGCTTGTGTTATGTGTATACGGGTTACCACCCAAGGTAAAGATAGTGGAATGCTTTCTATGCTGGGCTGAACATTCGATGATAACTTTCATGTCGGCATGCACAATGTCATTTACTAAAAGTATTTCCACACATTGATACTGTAATGCTTGTAGCGACTCTTCAGAGATGCTTACCGATGCTGACTGTGTTACAGAGTCTTCGACCATTGATTCCATACTCATAATGCAGTAGAAAACCCATTTGCAGTGGTACCATAAGCTTGTAGCGACTCTTCAGAGATGTTATCTATAGGAGTGTACATAGTCATAGTACATGTAATGGTATGCGGTCCACAACCACGATGCTTGCTCACAAACCGACATCTGGTTATGCTAGCTTGTTCACACTACATCTCAGTAGATGTCTGCTGGCTGTGTGTGTTTGTGGTGCAAACATCAGCATGGATACCTTATCTGGTCATTCGCTTCCACATAAATAACATTGAAACCGTAATGCTTGTAGCGAGTCTTCAGAGACCCTTGATGACTCTGGCAATGTTACATATGGTAAGTCTTTGGACATATTCACATTGTTTCACAGTACATGATCACAGTAGTAACATTGATACCATAGCGACTCTACGGAGGATCTTGCTGTTGCTGGTGTTACAGATGGTAAGTCTTTGACCATTGCTACCATCTGCAGTGGATTATACAGACATAGTAGACATAATGGTCTGTATTCAACACAATGCTCGATTACGAGGATGCTCGCTTGTTCACACTTCATGCTAGTTTGCATTGTCTGTCTCGGGTTGGCTCAGACTGCCGGTTGTGTGTGATTACTGGACTGGTTACCTTATATGGTCGTTCGCTGTCTGGACTCTTAACTTCTTTACAATTGATTATCTTTCCATGTTGGAGGTGCATTTTGCTGCTGCTGCAACCTCTCATTGTGTCTTACAACAGCTCCTGATGTGTCTGGAATTGTAGCACTACCTTGACAGCTAATAATCTCTTCGTCCTGTTACAGGTAGGTGTTTTGTAAATGGATTTCATGCCATGCAGAAGGTATTCTTTCGACAAGCTATCACTGCAGGTGAACAGGAATTAAAGGTATTTCGACACCGGTAATGATGTTACCATAATTCTTTTCAAGACTCCTTGCTGTTGACGATACCGGATATTTTTACAGGTTGTATATCTTCACCCGATGATTTGGTCTGTAGGTGAATGGAAAGATCTGCTTCCTGCCACGCTCGACGAAGTGCTTGTTTTGTATGATTATCACTACACATATTTTGGATGTACACAGTGTTACCTGCTTTTACCTATGACTGGTAGTCTCCAAGTATTTGTGGAGAACGTACATTGAGTATGGTCATGAATGAAAACAAATTTTTGTTTGATCACTGCATGGTGTTCTCGATAACTCACAGAACCATTTTGTTTTTTACAATATTATTTTCGTCCACTCTAGCAGGCGACAGGAGGAACTCAGGTAGTGAGTTTAAGCAGTTGTCTGTAGGAACCTGAGTTCGAGACTTGCCATGCTATACAGGTTATCACTATAAGTAAACACAGCATCGCAGTTATCATAGTGGGACAGCTGGACTGAACATGCAATGCTGGCTGTATGGCTTCTGGATGGAAACTGCCTGTAAGTCTGTAAGCACATACATTGATGGTTCGAGCTCAGGTAGGGTTGATAGAAAATGACTGTCTGTAACTGCGAAGGCTCGGTTCATGAGTGCAGGTCGGAGACAGAGTATGACTGTGTGTAATTACGGACACTGCATTGTCGGTCTCGGGCTGCTGAGCCTGCTATCTCTGCAGTTGACATTCTAACTTCATTACACTCGTACATCTTACACGATCAACTTAGTTCGAACACTTTTTACTGTGTGCACAAAAGGAAAAAAGGAACACACTTATTTCGCCCACACCATATAGGTAGGTCTTTTAGACGATGGCAGTTACTATCTTTGTGACACAGTCAGGCGAATGTCTTGATGCCCGACGAATAATTCTCTATTCACTGCGGGCGAACATGCAATGACTACTTTTATGTTGGCATGCTTTACCACTGACCTGGGAAATGATTGGTTTCTCTAGACCCTTTGATACCATATTTTCAAGGATAATGCAATGTCTCCACCACAGTCAAGGTACATATATTAGTTCCCTTGAAGGCCATGTGTTACATGTACATACGTTTTTCAAGGGTGGAGGTATACTTACATTACTTGCAAGTGTCATTTTGCTTTCTTGGTCGCTAATGCATAACTATATGCATGATGGAACAGTTGGAACAGTTATTGTAGCCTGTGCTTCGAGTGTACTCACAAAGACAGATGCATTTGCGGTCTGCATTCGTGCTGTGCTTACAGTTCTAGCATTGTAAATTGTATGTATTCGACATACTTTACACTTGTTTTTCTTAGACGATGGGCAGTTTTCGCCTTCATGACATTTGGCAGTCTTACTTCCGCTCGCTTCCTGACGAACGATTTTCTATTTACAACAGGTGAGCATGTAATGACTACTTTCATGTCGGCGTGCATTACCTGTCTGTAAAATGATTGGAAATTCTATGGTGGGCTTGAACCTACGATACCTTATTTTCAAGGATGGTGCACTGTCTCCACCATCGTCAGGGTACATTATTTATATCATATATAGAATATGTACGTTTTGTCAAGAGTGGTGTAATTACAGTACTTGCTGGTGCCGAGTTGCTTTCTTTGTCGGTAATGTTTACCATGTACAGAAAGGCCAGAAAGTTATTGAGCTCTGTGCTTTCGTTTAGTTCACATCGATAGCTATGCTCATGACCTGCAGGTCTTCTGAAACAGCTACACCAGTTAAGGTAAACCTCTGCTCTATGTCTTCTATATGCAGAGTACATACATAGTTGACATGTGTTAGTGGCGATATCTCCATACTCGTCATGGGTAATTAGTTTCGTAATGAGTTTCTAGCATTGCAAATGTTATGCACTCGAAATAATTACATGTACTATCTGCTCCAGTGGTGTTCTCTCTCTTGCACGACTAATGGTGCACGTTGCTCTGCATGTGCTTATGATTCTGGCACTAGGTACTGAATCCTCTCATAAAGAGGCATTCGCTCGACTAGTTTGCTGCCCTGATATTTCTCTCTCTCTCTCTCTATGTATGTCTCTCTCCGCTAGTACGATCCTTATTCTTGCCTGCATGACGATCGCACTGTCGGTCGACTGCAGCCTTACAAATTCACAAATTGCTCGTGTGGTGGGTTCGGACGCATTATTCTGCTAGTGTTTGTCAGTTTTGTTTCACTCGGTTCATACAAACGACGTTCTACCTAGGATTGTCTGGTCATGTCAGTGATGTATGACTATTCATTTGCGGCAGCGCGAACGACAGAGTATCATTGTACTTCCCACTGAAGGTTCGGTACATGACAAACCACAAGTGTATGCTAGATCGGTCATGTATGTGCATGGTCTTGGTCGCCAGGGTTGGGCATAATATAAGTAAGAAAAATGAAGGTGCAGGTTGGACGGTGTATGTCTAACTGTAATTACAGGTTTGGTACACGAGGATGACTGTTTGTAAGTATTGACATGGAAGGTCGGAGACACATTATGACTACAGGCTTGGTACATGAGTGCACAAAGAGAGTATGACTGTCGCTAAGTACTTGCATTGGAGGTTCTGTACACATGTACTGGTTGGAGACAGACTGTCTCTAAGTATGTACATTAAAGGAACGGTATGCAATCACGGGCCGGAGACAGTGTATGAGACTGTAATTACCATCATTTGTGATGATTTCGTTTCGTAAGGAGGTCGTTCTGACCAGAGCAGTCTGGTCTTGTCTAGCATCGTTTAGCACCTGCACATGTGTGTGTGTGTGTGTGTGTGATTTTGCTGATTGGTAAGTACTTATAACTATTTTCCTTTTCATCGGAGTGTAATAGTACTGTTGGCCTTATAGTTAGCAGAACCTCACAATGGTACTATTTTTTTGCGTCACATAGCTCGATGATCTTACATTGGTTGGTAAATGCCTATAATTGTTTTTTGCTGTATGACTCGGTGCATAACGGTGTCATCTGTTGGCGATGGTTTCGTTTCAGTCAATGCGTAAGGAATGTGTCTAACATCATCCTTTTGTCTTTCCTGCACTGCGAGTCGACCGCCTGTGTTGCCTTACAGATCACGCAACGACGGTCGGGTCGGCCGCTGCTAGTGTCGTGAATGATGGCTACCCTCGAAGTTTATTTTTCTATTTGTAAAGAGAACATGCTAATGTGCTGATCTGTTCTTGTCTAGCATCGTTTAACATACACAGCACCCTACACTTTTGCGATTGTACTGGTTGGTATGTATGTATAACTATTTCCCTTTACATAATGTTTTATGTTTGCATAAGTGTGTAGCAGTGTTGTCCGTATCGTTTCAGCCTGTCGAATATATCATCGGCATAGACGGAAGAAAAAAACTTCGCTTCCTCGCGAAGTCTGGTGGGTGCATAGGTCTGTGCGAGTATTTCTTCTCCAACATTGTAGGTGAGTCTCAAAGGTCTGCGATGACAAGTCTGACGAGTGTGTAAGCTAATGCAGGTATTTACTTCCTCTAACCGTAAAATGTATGTCGGGTATGTAGGCCGATATGCATATGAACACTGTTTCATCTCCTCACACGTGTCATGGAATAGAGGTTATGTGGTCAAAGCATCGGTCTTGTAACCCAAGGGAGGCCGGAAGGATCCCCCGTACCTAATCCTTCATTTTTGGCGAGTGAATAGGTCGTGCGATCTTCTCCTGGCATACAATGTATGTCTAGGATGTTATTGGCTTACGTGAGTCAGCAGGTCGTCTCCTTTCATTGTCTGAGGTTTTGCCTGTATTTGGTAATTGCATCTCAAACGATTCAGATCCTGGCATTCAATATTTGTCGAGGATGTCATTGGGCTTAGGCGATGACATGTCTGGTAAGTGTGTACGCCCATGCTAGTATTTTTTCTTCTCCTAACCCCACAGTGTCCATCATGGACATCATTAGCTTAGGCGAGTAAAGATGAAAACCTTGCTGGCTCGCAGAGACAAGTCTGGTGAGTTTGTAGGCCAATGAAGATATTTTCTTGTTTAACCGCACAATATCTGTCAAGAACGTCATTGGCGAGTCCGGTGGTCGTTGTCTCTTTTTGTTGTCTGGGGCGATGCCCATGTTACGAATTTGGTAATTGTTTCCCTATCTATTCGGAAATAACAAACAACTATGATAATAGCTTCATCGCTAGGATTCGTGCTGCGACTTCGTTACGAGGAATTGGGTGATAAGATTGACAGTTCGAAATTTCACTAGGAAAGAATTGTTGGTGGGAGTACTAAGGAAAATTCCCACCATCGGAATGACAGAGCATGATGTTAGCACTTGCAATTGTTATGAGTTTGTTAGTTGTATCTTACACATTTAGTAAAAATCATCCAACTATGCTAATATGTGCTCTTGGGACTTGCTTGATCTGAAGCAGTGCGCTTAGAATAATTCCTCGATCCTTTTTGTTGTCCATCGCGATGCCTATGTTATTAATTGGCTAGTTGTATCTCCAATGGTTCTGAACTTAGAGCAAAAGTATGCTTGTATTTGTGCTTAGGACATACTTGATCCCTCGATGCTTTCTGTTGTCTGAGGCGATGTCTATGTTATGATTTTGGTAGTTGTACCTCAAACAGTTCGGCAATTACATCCAACTATCCTTATATGTACTCTTAGGTCATATTTGACCCTTCGGTCCTTCTTGTCGTCTGGGGTGATGCCTAAATTATGATTATGGTAGTTGTTTCTTAAACAGTTCGGTAGTTACATTTGACTATGCTTATAAGTAGACATAAGTCTTACTTGGCCCTGCGTCCCTTCTAGTAATCTAAAATAATACCTTTGTTATGAATTTGTCAACTATATCTTCAACTATTCGGAAATTACAACCAACTATGTTTATGATTAGACATATGACATACTTTGCCTTGTGAGTCTCGTTTTCATCTGGGGTGATTCCTATGTTATGTATTGGACATCTGTATCTTAACTGGTTCGGAAGTTACAGGCAACTGGCCTTATAAATATACATAGGACATACGTGACCTTGCGAAAATTATCATTGTCTGTGGTGATGCCTACATTATGAATTTGGAATCCATCACTTCATTAGTTCTAAAATTACAGCGAACTATGCTTATAAGTAGACATAGGACATACTTTGTTCTGCGAGCCCATTCGTCGCCTGGGGTGATGCCTTTGTTATAAATTTAGCCACTGTACGTTAACCAGTTCGGAAGTTACAGCCATCTTTGCTTATATGTAGACATAGGACATGCTAGAACTTGCAAGCCTTCTCGTCGTCTGGGATGATGTCAATGATATTAATTTGACAGCTATATCTTTAGAGGTTCAGATATTAGAGCTAAATATGCCCATAATTAGACATATGTCATACTTGACCCTTTGTTCTTTTTCCTTGTTGTGGATAATGCCTACATTATGATTTTGGTGGTTGTATCTCAAACAGTTCGGAAACTACAGCTAACTATTCTTATAAGTAGACATATATCATAGTCATCAAGATGGATGCTGGGAATGATTTCTCAATCTTGCACAATGTGAATGTAAATTTTTCCACTTCCCTACGATTCATCCACATTGTGCAAACTGCCTGCTGGATTGTGCAAGGGTACTTTCGGGGTGCGGTATTGTGTGAAAAACATGTTTCTTGGGCGAAATTTGGACGGTTTTGCAGTCATTTGTAGTGATTTTGGCCGTTTTGTGTGCGAAAAACAGGTTTTTCTGTTCGAAATGGCCCCCTCGTGACGCCACCCAAGATGCAATCGGGGTCCGCAGGGTCCGCAGCCAGGAACCACTTGCACTGGTGGGGCTTTTATATACTACTTATAATATATGGCTGGAATGCAGCTTTAATTAAACAGGGCCATACAATGATGAGCTCGAAAGGAAGGCATTCAAGACCTCGAACTTTCCTCCCTATATTGCATTGGGTGCATTGAAAACAGTGTAAAGAATATATGATATGTTGCGAGGAAGAGTAAATGATATTGAAGGGTTCTGACTGGACACTCGATTCAATGGATCATATGTGCCTGAGAACGAGTGGCCTCAGTACACATGAAAATATCCTCAATTCATGATATCACAAAGTGTATATACACAAATGGGCCTACACATTTGAGAAGCCAAGGGATCGGCGATAGTTGTATCTCTAAGGGGCCTAGAGTGCTGGTTAGAAGTTTATATCTGAGCTACTATAATTCTATCGTCAGTTCCAGTGATAACCGTATCGTTGTTTCATACCTATATTTCTCCACATTGTTAGTGATTACGGCGGGAACGAATGCTACACTCTTCAACTCATCGCCAGTAGCAACAGTGAATGTGTCTTCCCCTCTTATGATGCACAGCAATACTTCTATGGTGTCATGGACAGCTATATAGGTAGCTGGGTTTATTTTATGGATCTTATTTTGATTAGTGGCCTTGATGAGAGGTAGATCGTCGCAGCAGGTGACAATAACTTGCATTAATACTATGGAGAAGTCGTTCGTGGATCCAGCAGAAGTACCATCGTGTTCTTCAGATGGGACACGTGCAGCAACAGCACCACCACAGCAATCTTCAGTCATGATGTCGACGGCCCCATCGACTTCTTTGGTTGAGAAGTGTTCAGTGGGGTCGACTTCAATTTCGGACGAACTGACAGCGCCATTTCTAACTGCAACATCTGTTTCTTCGGCTGTACAATCCAGTTTTATGGCTGACCTGTCTTCTGCTAAGTTCGGGAAGTCGCCTGTCTCGCCACCATCAGAGAAAACGTGTCCCCGCAGCTAATGCGACAAGGTATTTACTCATCAACATTCCCCAGAGCACCATAAAATTCGTGGCTGTATGAACAATCTCAACCACATTAAATATATGGTCTTAGGGTGCGGGTAACTTTTTACCACAACGATACTTACAGTAAGTCATGCAAAGTTAAACTGCAAGTGCCATCGATGTCTTGGTGCCGGATGTGAAACAGAGAGTTCTTGCGGCCTCCGTCGGTGGCGTGATGGACGGTGATTTCAATCATATGGCTCCACTACAAAAATCTGCTGCGACCAGTATGAACAACGAACCTGGCACCTCATCACCAGGAGCAACATATATTTCCCCGCATGCATCTTCATCCATTGTTCGTGCTCCTTCAGACGTGACGTCAGCCGAACATGCTGGGACTGCTAGTGTATTACCTATGGAACTTTCAATGGCATATCGGTGTCGCTTCTGCTACAAGTACGTTGCCTTCGAACTTGCTGCATGGCGGCACAAGGTTCATGAGTTCCCGAATAGTTGGTTTCGTATTTAACGAATTAGAACTGAAGGTGGTGTTTATACGGATGCAGACTTTACGCAGACGAACATAAATATTTCTGTAGTAATAAATTTTAATAAGTTTAAAAAAATTAAAAAAATTTATTTCAATATTTTAATCCAAAGTCTTTTCTTCCCCTGTTATAAACTTTCGTAAAAAACATCACTATAAAGCAATTATTGGCTTATTCCAATACCTACAGGGCTTAAGAATATATTCATGGCGCTATAAATGATGCTTGCAAACTGAATTTTACGAGCCTGGCCCCCAGAAATCGCGAATTATAATCGCATATTCCTATAAATATTAATTTGCTTACAACCTGACTTGTGAAAATGTGGGGATGCTATGATTTAAGATACAGACCCAACTGAAAAACAAAACGAGCTCTATGATATATCACTTACCTTTAAATGTACTTAAAATGCAGACAATCGCAAATTTACTATGAATTTTTCTAAACAAATTTTCCTATTCAGAATATTTCTTGAGGTTATCGTGATTGAGGGTATGTACTAAATCAAAAATACAATGTTTATAAGATAGTGTATATATATAATGCATAATACATAAAAACCCAATTTAAAATTGGTATAAGGAAATGTGTTATGATCGATTTTTATGACTGGGTGGCAGGGTGAGTGGAGTTATGACATTACATAATCCTCGATTTTTATAAGTTCTTGACCAAGGGAGGAGAGGGTAGTTCAGTGTAGCGAGGATGTTGAGAGTTGGTAAGGGAGGTGAGGGTAGGTGAGTACAGTGAGGGTGTGAGGGTTAGGAGCTGAGGGTGGAGTGGGGCGTGAGAATTGTGAGCGGTTGAGGGTAGTGCGGTTGAGGCTGGTGGCCGGTGTGGGTGGTAAGGGGTTGGGAGGTGTGGATTGGTGAGGGGGTGCGGGCGATGAGGAGTTGCAGTTTGCAGAGAGGGGGCGGAGAGTGTGCGATGAGGTGTCTGGCGTGAGAGGCATGTGAGGAGTTGGTGAGGGAGTGAGGTGGTTGAGGGGACTTTTGGTGCTTAGTTGATGGATGTGCAAGGGGGGGGGGGGGTTGGTGACAATATTGTGCAGTGGTTGTGGTGCGGGATATGGGTGTTGGTAAGGAGGGGTGTTGGTAATGAGTTTTGAATATTAGGGTGGTGGGTGAGGTAGACTCATACCTCTTAAATCCAATATGGTGGTCCAGTGAATTACATAATCAATATATCATGATCGTATGCACCTTGAAAATACGATTCCGTTGATATATAACAACCAATACTTACGCCTTTAAATCTTTTTATTCACAAAAATATATTTGAATTTAAATTAAAAGAAAATATTTGTAAAATAATTTTATTTTATAGGCTCCTCAGATTCCTTATTGCGGGTGATGTTCGGAATACCTCAGCCACAATGAGGATTCATTCAGCCATTTGAAGAAGCAATCAATTTTCCGCAAAATTTTTTTGGAAATTTAGGAGAATTGGGAGAAAATAATATAAATTTTCAGGGGGAAAAAGTGAATTTTTCGGAAGCTAAACGGTCCATTTTGAGGGGAAAATGAGGGGTGGAAGGCGAACTTCTAACATGTAATCGAGCACTGGCTGTGAGACCTACCAATATTGTGGACTGCACCGACCAACATGGCCGCCGGCCGAGCCTACCAAGATGCCGTTTGGATCCTGGATCCTATTCTTGAACAATGTCCCAAAAGCCCCGTAGTGTCCCTATTTTAACAGTCCAGGTCCCTATAGCTATATACATTTTTTCAGTACTCACGTCGCGAAATTTCACTTAACTATTTTTCATTTATACTATTTCAGTGACTAATGTAATTAATTTGGATTTTGAATGTAGAACTCGTGAAAACCAGTTCATGTGTTTATGTTAACGGTGTTTGGTTACCCCTACAATTGACGTATTTTATCTAGCAGACGTAAGTCTTTGTTTGTGGTTTACTGGACACAAAAAATTACATAACATGTAAAGAACATTTAAATTGCTTTTGTGTTATATTATTAAACGCAATGTCGAATACCGAGAAAATATCTGACGCATATTATGAATTATAATTAAGTCTTATAGCTTATGTAATCTTGGCCGTTTTCACAACCTGCACTCTCATGTGTACCTGAGCCGCAAGTCTGAAGTGCGATGACGTCAGCCGTATACTTGACGATATATCTCATGTTGAATTTACGATCACTCGCACGGTCAAAAAACTATTAGTCACTAATACAAGACCGATATTTTAATTCTCACTACTGCCATCCATGTTTATATTAAGAGCAAGTCGCATTCTGGTTTACATTCGGATTTTTGTAAGTGGCCACTTTATTTCAACTTTCAGCTACGCGTTTAGCTTCAGTTTAGCTACTGGTGAGTGACCCACGAAGAAAATATTCCACATTTGATGTGCCTTTAAGCGTGAATGTAAATAACAGCTTACCATAAAATGTGTCAACTTACCTGAAAGTGTTCATCTACCAAAATTTTAAAAAAGCTTTTCAGGATATTTACAATTTTTTAAGCATTTTGTTAACCCTTATTTTATTAATACACCAAGGAAAAAAAAGATCTTATGCAACAATGTTTGACATAATTATTAAGTTTTTGACTATAAATATTGCTTCAAACTAATTTTAAACAAATGTAATGAAACAAAATTGTTTGCCATACATATGTTTATGGAACGCGTAAGAACGTCAAGAAATAATGTCTTAAAAGTGTAGCATTTGGTACACCCACGAATAGAACTCAGCCCTAGCCTTTTTTCGAATTTGTAGTTTTTCTTAAAACTTCAAACGAATCTACAGACTAACTGAATTATGAATTTCCAGTTAATTTTTGTAGCATTCCGATGACATTTAAACTATTTTGAGCTGTAGGCAAATATTTTACATTGGTATTATTTTGATTCTTGACAGAAGGTACCAAATAAAAAGCTCTCATAATATCGTCATATGTTTTGAAGTTTAACCCGCCAGTGCACGGGCTGTCTGTGAGACCTGGGCACAAGTACTTTGTCGCATCGCCAACAGATGGCAGAGCTATCTTCTTGTGCCTCCTGCTAGTTTCCTATCTAAACCTCTTTAGTATCACTGTGGATTTATATCAGAGTGGATGATCTAGTTTTTGTACAACTGTGTATTGTATTGCCTGATGGGTCTGTGGGAGCCAATCCGTGCAATCATGTTAAGTAATTTTAACTTATATTTTAACTCAGACTGTTAATTTTTTTTTATAAATAGTTTTCCATGCAGACTTTGAAAGTAAATATATGTTTACCAAAACGAGGTAGGTTTTAGGATATATGTTGAATGAATGTCATTCTAAATAAAAAAGAAAAAACAAACAGTTGTTCAACTTGAGCAATCCTCGGGATGTGGAACAAGTTATGGCACTTCTAGAAGAAACTTTGTCCTATAATGATACTTCTGATAATGCAGACAATGACGCCGATAAAGAGTATGTAGTTAGCAGTGACCACAATAGCTGTTCGGGAAATGACTCAAACGAAACCATCATAGAATCAAATTCAGTTCAATTTTATAACCTTGAGAACAATTATTTTTTTGGGGAAAGACAAGTAGACAAAGTAGACCAATATAATTTAAAAAAATTCCAGGTGTTGTAGGGCTTGCCAAAGAAGAAAGAAGTGTTGGTGGATGCTGAAATTAATTTGCGACAACTATATAATTGAAAAAAAGTTATTGTTTACATTAACAAATACATTTCAAAAATCTCTTGTGGTTACAAAGATCTTAGTTACTGTAAACCAACATCTGTGATAGAAATAAAATCTCTCTTTAGACTTCTTTACGGAATGGGTTTTCTGCATGGTGGAAGAATGATATCCAAGACTTTTGGTCCACTGGTGGTTTAGAAACAGAGCGGTTTCTAACAAACATGGCTTTCAGGCGATTCCGATTTCTTCAGAAATGTGTTCGTTTTGATTATGTAGAAACCAGGCAGCAGAGAAGAGAGAGTGACAAACTGGCAGCAGTGAGGGAAATTTCTGAAGCATTCAATGAAAATTGCAAAGAAATCTATTCGATGGGGGTGTTTATGACATTGGACGAAATGCTCCTTTCTTTTAGAGGACGGTGTGGTTTTGGGATGTATATTCCTTTGAAACCAGGGAAATATGGTATAAAAGTTTTGCCCTCGTTGATATAAACATGTTTTATACCTACAACCTTGATATATATTGTGGTAAACAACCTGAAGGGCCATGCCAAGAAGTAAGCTTCAAATTGGCTGATATTATTGAAAGAATGTGCTTGCCGGTTTCTGGAAATGGACGTAATTTGGCAGTCGATAACTGATTCACCTCATACGATATCGTTAGAAAAATGAAGGATGAACACAAGATTACAATAGTTGGAACTATCAGAAAATATACAAAGGAGCTGCCACCATACTTTACTGCAGCTGCAAAACGAGAACATTACAGCAGTGTGTTTGGCTTCAAAGAAGACATGACTCTTGTCTCTTACGTTCGAAAAAGAGTAATAACTGTATTGTTGTTGTAATGTATGCATGCTTATGATAAAACTGACGATAGCACAGGAGAACAGAAAAAGCCAGAAATCAACACATTTTACAATTTAACCAAAGGGGGTGTGGATTGTGTTGATGAGAGAATGGCATTCTATAATGTGGCCCGAAACACTAGAAGATGGACAACAATTATTTCTAGGCATTGCTAAACATTGCAGGTTTCAACTCTTATTTAGTTTTGCGGGAAAATGTTCCTGCTTCCCAAGATGGAAAAAACAGAAGAACTTTTCTGAAGAAACTAATGTTCGGCCTTACAGAGGAGCAAATAAGTGAGTGAGAGAGAGAGAGAGAGAGAGAGAGAGAGAGCGCAGTGTGTAAATTCCTTCCTTAAAACATTCGCAGTGCTGCAAAAGAATGTCCGGGATGGAGGAAGATGTGGAACAAGTAAATCAAGGAAATATAAGAGGACGGTGTGCGTTACTGTAAATACAGAAAAACTCGCTAGTTCTGTCGCAAGTGCAGGAAATATCTATGTTTAGAGCACAGTGGCTTCTTATGTAATGACTGTAAAGATGATCTGTGGAGTTTATAAAGGCATGACAAAAACTTTCAAGTCAAATTCAATTGTAAATTAGCATTTTTTTAACGCTTTACTCTAATTTTGAGCACACTATTGAAGTGTTTTGAAAAAACTAGCTAGGAAATTTTTACACTCTGTTTTTAAGTGCGTGTTTGTATTGATTGTATGTTCGTAGTATAACAGTGACTACATAAAAATAATATTAGACAAAATATAGAATAATTAATTTTTTAACATATTTTATTTATAAGTCTGAGAGACACAACCCGTGCAATTATGAGATTTTTTTCTGCCCGTGCACTGGTGGGTTAGTTCACTTCTTTTCACTTTATCTGGAAAGAATTTAAAGAATATTACAACGATATAAATCATGTTGAAAATATATAAAATTGTTTTGTATAGCCTTAAACACGTTACATATGCGCGCGTGAGAGCACACACACACACAGGCTTGCTATACTGCAAGGCATGCAAAGCTAGCAGCTAACTTTTTAACAAAGTCCCGTTGTGCAACTGTAAAGTCGGGGATAGGGAAACACGTATTTAAATATCAAGGGCGATACTTTCATTTGATAAAGTCATGAGAGAATATTATGCATGATATCACCAAACTCGTTGTTCCTCAAGTTAGACAGATTTTTTTTTTTAAGCGAAGTCTGCAAGAACGGCCTAAACAGACACTCCTAGTTAGAGCTAAGGATTGCTGCTCAGAAGTTATTTATTCAAAAGTAGTGTTTACTCATACGTAAAAATGTATTAAGAACAATTCTTATATCGGTTATCAATTGACATAATTTTGCTATAAAGAGAAATCTCGTGAAGAAAAACGGGGTGTGGCTGTGTTGGAGACACGGCCGTTTGTTTTGCGTGAATACGTCTACGTTGACGCCCTCGGACGCCTTGATGTTTTTTTGTTTTTTTACGTTCCCGGCACCGCTACACTCGATAATATGGAGTTTCATGGGTATCAATGGATTGCTTTTGAGATGCTCTATCCAAGCGTATACGATTTCTGTATTTCAACTTGGCTTTTTGACGAGTATAGGCCGACATTGTGTTAAGTTTTCTTAATTTTTAACATTAAACTCACAATTTCACCATAACCATGCCACATAAATTTTTTTACACACGCAATCGATTGATCTTGACGAAAGATGTAGATTGAAACTTAAAAGAGCGTCGTAGCTTCTCCTAGTCAAAAGTTATACTACGCGTAAGTTATGAGACATAGCGAAACGAACTCAAAATTGCGGCGCACCTTCCGCCTCCCCCCTTCAACATCGCACTTCTCGCCAACCACCTCGCCACGCGCGATACTTCGCAGTCCTCACTCAACATTACATATTCTTTGATCCTTTGGTAATCTAGTAATGTAATTTAATTTTTAATGTAGATTCGGAGCTGCAATGCCAAACTGTATTCCCTGATTTTGTTATCATCGGATTGTATAGATTGCCTCCCACTATGGTTGCAAATTTAAAGACTCATTCGCATCAAAAACCCTGGTTCTACCCAATATAAATCAGGCATACTGAGCAGATGAATTGACCAGTCATCTTAGACTTGTCTGAATGAGAAAGTTTAATTCCCAAGAAAACACGCGACGTGACTTTTCATACAACAGTTACAGTGCATTACATTGTTTTGTGTAAATTATTATGAACCTTACGGAAGTTACAAAAATCCGGATTTGAAAAAAAAAGTTAATCCTTCATAATACCGAAATTTTAACTTGTAGGTATCTCCTCTGAAGTATACTTGATAGTGTAATTGACTTATTATGAAGTAAGTAAACGAGTGCGGCAATGATCAAAATGCGTGGTTTAAAATACTATTGAATACTAATAACTTCGTTACACGAAATTATTTTCTTGAAAATTATTAATACAATATATTTACAGGGACGATCACGAGAAACTCATTTTCACTCTAACGATGGATTTTTGTTTATATTTCGGTGCTAAATTTAGGTTACAAAAATGTGTGCTTTGACAACTTTCCCAAGCTAAATTAATTAAATAACAACTAGTAACCTCTGGGTCTAGATCTCTTTGAACTTAACCTTCTGCTCGTGAGGCTCCGGACACAAATTTCGGGCAAGCCACGCATATGATTGGGCCAGTTTTCTGTGTAGTTTAGGTAAACCTATTCTGTAAGCCTCCTCCTGATCAGCCTACTGGCATAGAACAAAGATGCTAATAAGCTACGACGGAGGAAAAATTATAATTCGCAGTTTGCAAAATAACACGACAAATTCAGACATGACATACAGGAACTACGTTATGTTATCACACGTGTCTGCAAGAATTGTGTATTGTGTGGTGAACGTAGAGAAGTAGCGGTGCGGTTAGGGTTACCAGACGTCCTCTTTTTTCCGGATATGTCCATTTTTTGAGGCCTTGTAAATTGTCCGGCCAGGTTTTACAAAAAAAAATTGATAATGTCTTCTTTTCCAATAAAAATGAAGAACAGCGAAGCTTCGGCTTTGTGGATTTTTATGCCAAATAGATAGTAACGCTGCAAATGAACTTCCTGCAGAAGTGAAAACTTTTTGGACAATACTGCATATATATGTTGTCTCCATCAATACGCCTATCTTTTTTCCTGTATGTTTTTTTACATGTTTAATTTGAGGAGTGCCTAATCTACTCCAAATTTCGTTATTTATTGCTAGGGAATAGAAACCTACAAGAACAAATAGAATTGTTATAGAAATAAAATATAATTATATCTGAACCTTAGCTGTGCAAGAGTGATCAACTGCCAATAAAAAAAAAATGCAAGTCCAGTCTTATGTGCAACTGTGTTTTGTGTAAATACTTATTATTTGTTTGCAAAATATTCTGTAGTGCCTACAAACTAAATGAAATCGACTTTCATATTCAGATTGAATACGATTATCAATTTATCAGATTGCAAAAAATATATATATCGTAATACTAAAAAAGCTATAGAGAACTGATTTTTTGATACAATTTTGTGACATTGTAACATACAGCTGACCAGCGACATGATATATTGATTTTGTATATTTCCATTGTAAAACTGTGTGATCACTTTCTTAGTGTTGTTTTCTACCAATTGTCCTCTTTTTTAATGCTAGTTACCAGAACATGTCCTCTTTTCGAGTACCACGTATATGGCAACAGTACGTGAAGAGGATCGGCGGAGGCAGACAGAGGGCCGGCACAGGACGTGAAACAGGTTAGACTCGCCCATGAAGCGACGAGCCTTGGTACTGCACTGCCGCTCGACGCTCTGGAGTGGGGCATGGCCGCACTCTGCCTGCCTCCTTAACTGAGCCACAACTCTGCTTCAGTTGGGTTTTTTTTTTTTTTTTTTTACCTGTCGCGCCTTCAGACTCCACCACGCCAACGTAACTTTGAGTGCAGTCTACCAGCTGCTTACAGTAAACTCCACTGCAGCGTTCGAAATACAAACGCTCTGGACGTATTCGCACAGTACTTGCTGCGAACGGAACACATATTTCAGATAATATTATAATGGGATTTTCAAGATATCAAGCATAGAATATATATTTTATAGTAGCAACATCTGAAACATCTGAAAACATACTATAGTCCATTCCCGATTGGAAGCGACTTATGAAAATCAACCTTTGAAAAAACACTCTAGGCAAAACATGTAGACCTGTTTTTCAATAACCTGTAACTCTCTCTCTCTCAAAAAAAAAAAAAAAAAAAAAAAGTGTTTTTTTCCCGAGAACATTGCATAGGAATAAAGTTTTTAAAATACTTGAAAGTCTCCTAAGAGCTACAGTAAAGAGTCCGGTGTTATCTAGTAGGAGACGAGGTTCATTCATAAAGTTATAATTTAAAAACTTTTTTTAGCTGTGCCTGCTTACGAATATAAATTAAGAAAGTTTCCGTGGCCGAATATTACTGATAAAATGCTAATACGAGATCTTCGCAATCATTTTTAGGTATGAAAGTTTCGGCAACATCTGCTCACCATTGAATAGTGACATGGCAGAACAACAGTGTATTTATTACTATACCATAAAACAATAGGTCAGAACTGAAAGTCATATACAGCGAGTCGACGGAAGAAGGACTGCAAGTCAGTGGAGTGCATTACGTGGAAAGGCAACCGGATATTCGACGGGCGCACTTCTAGGCCTGGGGCACGCCAAATACCTCCATACAGACAACGGTGCCCTGAATAGTTGCGTGCAGCGCGACTATAGCAGAGGTCGTCTGGCGCCAAGGCCAGGATGTGCTTCAGATACGCACAGACAGGCTGCGATGTGTAGCATCAGAATTTCGGAACGGCTTGTAGGTTGTCAGGTCGTAAACTGCTGCAATGGCCATTAAAACCACCGCACGCGAGTTTTTCATGTGTAGCTATAAACCACTACACGCTCCCGTAAAAACTTCAAGAGGGAACATCCCAGATCAGAAGTTCTACAACTGGCAAGATGAATAGCCTCATTGTTAAAAAATGTCTTGAACTCTGAGAAAAATAATAGTATTCATAAAGATCACAATCGTAACACTGCTCACTACCTCAGGCGTTCAGACGTGAATAGTCAAAGTATTTTCATGTTGCATCACCAGAGAAGAGAATATCGGTTAAAGTTTAGAGGACAGAGAAGAGCCTGTAAAAGTGATAAGCTCTCTCATAAATATCATATTAGCCACTTTTTTTAAGGCATAGAACCAATACAGGATTACTGTATTTTGTGCATGTGAAAATAAATAATGTTCGGTGCATTATTGAAGTTATACAAAACTAATTTGCGTAACGGAAATACTTGGCAAAATAATTTTCAAGGGAATTTACTACTGCAATTAATCAAAGTTGTAATACCAACTTATTTTTAATGTTCTTACCTTAAGCCTGGAGACCAATTTGGTTTCATGCTTATCTAGACGTATGTCTGAAATCGTCACACAAATACATTGGTTAAGAGATTCAAACCCTAATGCCTTAACTAGAACTGTCACGGAGTTCATGGTGTCCGATTATATAGATATTAAATGCTTATGTAATTATTTGTTTTTAAACATAATTTAAAATATTAATTATTTACATCTGCTATCCCACTACGGTAGTTATAGAAATACAATATACGAGCATCACGGGAGACACAATTAGCATTGTAGGGCACACGTTTAAGTAAAACACTGTTCCTACAAAATAGAAAGCCCATTCAACACTCTTTTCGGCGTAGCTGATCTATTTGATCGTTATTAGCAGAATAAAATATACACAGATACCAAATGAACATGGCTGCCACAAGAATAAGTGGCGATAGTAGATATGATACGATTCCCCATACAGAAATGGCGAAACCTGTTATAAATTGGGAATTCTGAATCTAGTATTCTCTTCCTAAGGACTGCCTTAAGACATAAAAGAATATGTCATATAAACAACCTTGCCCAGTTTTTCATCAATCTATATAAACAACAAACAAAGAAAACTGAATTATTTCGCAATCACGCCACTAGTTGTGAACTACTTGTAAAGATTTACTTAAGTTTTACACTTATCAGGGACCATACTGCGAAACAGGAATGATTTTTCTGTAACTAATGTAATATAGCTGCCTAAGTCAATCTATTACATAATACTTAGTTCGTGTTCGATCCCTGTGTCAGTAATAATCAACAATGCTTAATTCGTGTGTGACCTGCTGTAAGCCAATGCATTTTCTATCTGCGCCAAACCTAACCGTGGCCCAAAATTCAGGATGTACATAAATGTAATTTACAACTCCACACTGTAGTGGCAAGAATATTAATTAAGATTAAAATATTTACTGCTATTCATGTAAATCACTAGTTCTGAAAGTTTTGTTCGCATATGTTTTTAATCCACTTTCACATGCGCACCTCTGGTGACACGCACGATATCTGATCGGTATTCCAACTCCGTCTCCAGACGATGAAACATGCAGTGTTCAGTACTGGCTATGGCAGTGGTTATTTGGTCTTCACATCATCAATATCGCTCACGGAATTTCAGTAAACTTGTTTTCTGTCATACCCCCACAGGCAATTTGTCCACCTCGCCCAATCCAGCGTGATGGAAATGTCTCATCGAGGACTTCCTACAAACTCAAAACCCAATATCGAGGTGCACCATCGTGTTGTAAAAGAACTGTTTGTTGCCGGCCATCCAGCTATGGTATCAGGTATAGCTCTAGGATATCAAGGAAACTGCTAGCATTGACGGTTGCTTCGGCAAAAAAAAAAATGATAGGACCAATAACGCAGTCCACCATCAAACAAGACCAGACGTTAACGTTGGGGCTACCTCGTGCCACCTCCCTTATAGCATGCGGCATGGTTGATCTCCAGATACGGACGTTATATTTGTTCACCTTACCGCACCATGCATTCAAAAAGTGCTACAGTGTTCAGAAAATGTTCATCTCTCTCTCAGTGTGCAATCATGTTCGTAACAAACTGAGAACCTTTTGGCATGTCATATGGCGTCATTGCCTGCACGAGTGGTTATCGGTACGAATAAAGGCAAAATCAACTAAGGAGAACATTGTGTGTCATCGTGTGAGGAATTCGTAGCTCCTTTGAGGCCCGACGAAGATACGTTTGTGGTGATCGCAGGTAAGATACACGAATACGTTCTGTCTCTTCCTCGCTTTTTCTAGGTTGGCGTACAAGGTACTTCACACCATATGCCCAGTGTTCATTAAACTGGTGTACCACCTTGCGTATGGCTGGCCGAGAGGGTGGTTTTCTCCTGTATCGCGTGCGGAAGTTCCTGAGTGTCCGATTCTGTTCCAATAAACCACGCTATGCACTATGCCTCTTCCTGTGCAGTTGAAATTTTTATATGATGCTACTCTGGTAACTTGAAACTGGCAGATAGTGATATTCAGTACTTGATATCAGAACTTCAAGAGTTGGTGTAAGTGTACACATATGGAAACAAAACTTTCAGTTTTGGTGACTTACAAAATTTTTATGTTAACTAAAAGTCCATTTTTTACAGTGTGAACTTATAAATGACCTTAATGTAAAACCTTTCTCACAATTTCCGCAATATCTGTTTCTTTAAAATGTATTAATTTTGTCGAAAATGGTGAATATAACTTAAAGTTGAATACGGAGTTTTTTTTTTTAACTTTGCCAAAGCATTATGAATCTTTATTAATTTCGTTCCCAGAAGTATTGAATAATTTGAAAGCCAAAGATCTAACATTGAGGAATTGCATTTCCTGTCAAGGCGTCCAGCTGTTCTAATTATTTTCTTACTTCGAGGAACACAACCAAGGCAGTACTATAAGGGCAAAACTAAATCGCCTGTCAGACAGCACACCGTGTCTACACACACACGATGCTGAACTCGAGTGTATTTGTTCTCGTTGTATTGCGTTCAATAGTGAGTCCTTACGACGACGTCTTGGTAATAATTTTGAACCCTTTAACGGCCCTGTCTACCAAGCCGGCAGCCGCGAACTTCAAATGGGGAATCAACGTCAAACGAAATTCCTTCTCATTGCGTCAATTTTAAAGATAACTGTTTCAAGCAAAAAACATTTGGACACGACCTCCTCATAGAATATTGCTACATAAAATATTTTTTGAAAAAATATATATATATTTATTCATATTTTTTTTGGTTTTATGTAAATTTCAATATTACGTTATAAAATAATGCTAAACAAAACAATCGGCATGATGTGTTAACGTAGCAACATTCCTTGAGAAATAGCACGTAGAATACTTTTTGTTTGTATAGTTATCTTTCAAACTGACCCAGTGAGAAGGAATCTCGTAGCCGCGTTTACACCGGTGTTAGTAACACATGTTGCTAACAATTGTTAGCAACATTTTGAAAAACGCTTCTGTAATTGTTGCCAACAAGCTGTGTTATCTACGTAAATGCCATGCTAGTAACAAGAATTATGTTACTACCTACTGGAAGTGGGTAAAGATCAAATAATGTTGATAACATTTTTTTAGCAACACGCGTTACTGCGCCTCTTCGATGTTAGTAACATTCCCCCTCCGTCCTGCCGCCATTGCCGCGGGCCGCTGCTACCACATGTACCTCCTGCCTCAGTGTCATCCTGTCAATACGAGTGGCGTGGTGGTATTTGTCGTTCAGTGTAGTGCGTAGTTTCTTTTCCAGTTCAAGTGGAAAATATGTTGAGTGAAGTGGAATGGTCGAATGATAAGGTGATTAACCTAATCGAGCTGTTTCGCGAAAAGACTGTTCTTTGGGACCAAACGTGTGCGCAATTCAAATATAGAAATCTTGAGTACAACGCTTGGGGTGAAATTGCCAGCGAAATGCCAATAAGCAAGGCAGAAGTGCAGACTAAAATGAAGTTTATTTGCCAACATCAGACAGAGTAAAAAAAAAAAAAAAAAAAAAAAAAAAAAAAAAAAAAAACGGAAAGTGGCTCAGGAGTAGATTCGGTAAAATTAGTGGTTTGCGTTCCAATCGCTGTAGTTTCTCAACGACAAAACAGCTCCGCGGCACACGCAGAGTACAAAATGACATTGAGGTAAGTGAAAATAGTGTTAAATCCGTAGTCCCTTAAGTTTTTAGGCGTTTGGTAAATCCAGGGTTGACAGCTTACAGGTTTTGTGGGCTACCACAAACTTTACGCCTTCATCATAAATAAATGCTTAGTTAATGTATTTTAAGTCGGTGGGTAAGTATATGACTGTTGGAGGACATATAATGGTGCGTAATTGCTTGAAAATATAAATAATGTAATATCTGAAGATGGTTTTCATGTATCAAAGTAGGTCTATATACAATAGCACTGTGAGAGACAAATGCAGGCCTATTTCGGTAAATAAGCCTACACCTTTTTAAGGCACCGAGTAAGAACAATGCTCAAATTAAGAACAATACTCAACTACAAAACAAAGTTTAATAATGACAACACATGAAAATCGCCCTTAGATACAAAACTGCAAGGCTTTATTTTTCTTTCTTAATAGTATTTTTGCCCTGGAACAGAGCCTCCAGAGCTGCAGAAATAAGCAGCGAATTCCTCCCGTATTTGTTTTGCAAGATGGGAAGGTTTCTTCGGCACTCATTTTAAACGAAGTAGTGTTCCTGTCGGCATACCATCTACTCTTCACTGACCACGGACAAATGTTGCCGATGTACAGTCAAATGTTCCCACAGATAATATGCCGAAAACATTTTCAACAACCGTGCGTGCTCTACAGTGCATATAATATTCTAGATACTTTCATTACTGCCCTTGTTGTGAACTCCTGGAAACAGTTTTTATAATAAATGGCTGTAAGGATAAGGCATCATCAGCTAACAATATGAAGTGAACAGGAAAGTTTATTCCAAGTAAGCAACTGTTGTACGGGATGTTCAAACTGGAGACTTCGAGCAGCTGTTTTAAGGCGCTCTGAGCAAATGCTCCGCCGTCCGATATTCGTCCTTGACACCCATCTGAAACGTACGTGAAGCAATAATTAGTATCGACAGCGACTAGTAAGACTATGCTATAAACCCCTATAATTAAAGTAATCGCTTCCTCTATGTATGGGCATTTTTGCGTCACACGCTTCCCATACACGCTCCCAATGCAATGGGGGAAATTCACCAGACGATAATACACGTTGGCGTAATGCAATCACTATTATTTTGTAGGCGGGATCTAAAAACAATGCATGGTTACCAGTTAACGTAAAGGGCCATAGAAACAAATGTTTAATTTACGAAATTACAAGCGCTACTGTCAGTGCCTGCGTATTGCGTCACTATTTGTTTATTACATACACATTGTTATATTATGCACGCGTATGCTTGTATGAATATGTGAGTGTGTTTGTGTGCGAGTGTGTATGCGAGTGCATGTTGGTTAGGAGTCACGTATTACGACTTTGTTTTCAGGCGGACACACCAGAAGAAAACCCAGACAGTGAACACGTATGTCTCCGAAAAAGACTCCCCGACCAACGTCCTAAGGTGAACGAGTAAACGGAAGTACAACCCTATGGCCGAAGAGGCGTATTTGGTCATGAAACATTTAGGTAGTAACATGAAACAAAAAGTTTACTTCGATATATTTGGCGAGTATGTCGCTTGCCAGTTACGTGAAATAACATATTTGCGTGATCGGATTATTGCAAAGCACTGAATAATCCAAATTTGGTTTTAGATGGAGACGTCCTCAATCACTAACCATTCCAACAACAATGTGTCATCTTGTTCAACTTTGAGGCCCCCTAGCGCATCGCCATTAAGCTCCTACACGCGAGATCCTACAGTGCGTGAAGATTCTACAGGCGAGTTATTCTCGAACGTGAGCTCTCTCGGTTTTGTTGAGGATATGGGTTTGGGGAATGTAAAGGAAGTGAACTAACTGTTAAATAACGAGGAACACATTAATACTACACTGAATTGAACGAGTCACATGGTGTCAAATTATGTAATATGATGTTTTGATGTATTTGTCAATTAATTACTTCTTCAGAATTAAATATTCCTTCTTGTTGGAAAACAGTCCTGGTATTTGTTTACAACCTTGCATAATCAACTTTTTCAATAAACTTGTATAAAAGCCTTGTTTACACGTATGGAGTAAATGGCAGAGTGCTCGGCCGAGTTTACAGCTTGGAGAATCGAAAATTGTCAGCGTAGAGTGTTGGCACACCTGCAGACTAGGCCGAGTATTTTAGCCGTTTGCTCCACCCGTCTACTCAAGGCTGAACTATGTTTATATTCATATTTGAATAATAGCTTTAAAACGTCTACGTACTTGTTCGTATGTTCTCCTTCAGTAAATCGATCAAAGCTTCACACACTTCTGGTACAAAAAAGGACAATATTTCTTTTGAAATTATATACAAGTAAGTTAAGCTTGTGTGTGAGTACCCAGTCAATAAAAAACGCAAGGTCACTTCAAGCTTTTCATTGACATGAATAATTTTTCTGCAATTAGTATTTCGTTTGCCAATCTTATTTCCTATCATCAATATTTAAAACTCAAAGTCACAACTACTAGCCGTTCTCAAAAAAATTTCAATGCTTATATCACACCTTAGTTCGCCTAAAAAAAGATCAATGTCATCTTCATCAAAGTAACTTAACAAGTCACTTCCACTATATCTATCTCTTTCCCGCAGAAAAGGTCTCTCTCTTTCGCCAAAATGACGCATGCTGCCGCAGCGTGTACAACTTGCTCCACACTTGTCATCTTGCAGCCAACTGAGGTTATGCAGCCACAATGTTATTAACAAAAGTAAACGCCAAACTGGAGTCCTGTTAGTAACATTTGTTGCCAACGCCTGTTACTAACAACGTGTTGGCAACAACAGTTATAAACATTTGTTGTTAACAGTCGGTGTAAACACGGCTTAACAATGATTCCCCATTTGAAGTTCGCCGATGTCGGCTTGAGATGCGCTCTTTGTAGACAAATTCCTCTCAAAAATACCTGCAGCAGAATAATATTATTACACGTGATATTAGATCAACGAATATAGTTGTAGATGGTACTTTGTAGTTTCTTTATAGTATCTTAAGACAATTACGCATCCAGGCTCCAAATGTGACTTATTTAGTACTCTATATTTTTTTTTAAATTTAACTAGTAAAACTGTAAGTTAGTGATGTCACTAATTAATCTACTTTCATTAAAACATGTAAAATACTTTCTTGATGACTTGCTGAAATGCTTAGACATTATAGAACCCAGTGCGTTAAAATTATGTAACCAAAATAAATTTTCTTCAGTACTGGACAGTAATCGTTTGAGAGTTTCCTCATTCATTCTGTAAGCCTATAACTAAAAAAATATCAAAGATATATCTTCCAAAAATGTGGACGAGTTTATCTATTACGTACAAAATACAGAACGAACAATAGGCAATTTTTATCACACCAAGATTAAAATAAATATTTTTTAATGATACCTGAAATGAACCACAAAACGCTACACCAATAACGCAACTGCTTTGAAAATAAGATAGGTAGATTGTTTTCCACAGCATTGTTTGCATGCTAAATAAGGTGGGATTGTTTGAGAAGTTAATGCGATATGGAATTCAAGTTTTAATTTCAGGTAATAAATTTCAATACCGCACACTAACTAGTGTACTTAGTACACAATAAGACATGCCTGTATGCCAAGTTGCTTTCAAACCGGTTAGAGTGTTTCACATGTATAATAGGTAACAAATTTTTTACGAGGTTGCAACTAAGGAAATTATTAACTTATTAATTTAAAACATTATATATTGATGATAGGCCTATAAATGAACGTATAACTTGAACGTAAATTTGTTGTGATTCATTTCAGCAGTTTCTGAAGTAGTACTAAATAGCTTTATATTAAAAGTGGTTCTGCATTGCGAATTGGTAGGAATAAATGTGGGAAGAAATTCATTTAATGATTGCCTACGCACTGCCAGTAAACCAAGTTATATAGATAAGTCTGGTTGTTCGGTAGAAACACAAGTATAAAAACTTTAAATGAAAGATGGAATGTTGAGTAACAGTGCCAGGAACTTTGGAAATTAATGTATGATATATTAAACTACCTATGGTTATGGCGGTCTATCATAGAATTATTTTGCCAAATTTGAGGGTAATAGGTAGCGTGGTTGCCGAGATGATCTATGGTTTTATATTTTTTACAGGTAGTTCTTCGTTAAAAAACGGCAGAACAGTCAGCATGTGAGATTCTGAATTTAATTGTTAATGGTTTGGGTGAAGCGGTCAACGGGTTTGTGTATAGCAAAATATTGAAGAATATTGCGCCGTCTCTACTTCGGCGCTGTCTACGCAGGTACTGCTCTCGGCAGACGGTGGCGCACTCAAGTCGTATCCCCTATCCTCATCCTTTTCTTCAACCTCTATGCCTTACCCCTGCCCTTTCCAAGGGCGTGCGTATTTAATACTTCTGTACTTTCAATTTTTTTGATTGTCTCAGCCCTGGGCACTACGCTGCTTGTTACCATCGCTTAACGATGTACGCTACGTAGGTTTCATGTTTTAGTGGACGTCGCTCACTTGAAGGTAAGTCGTGTTCTTCTACTTCTGTACTCGCGTTGTTTCCTGAGCCTTTCACTACAGACAATGATTGCATTAGGTCAGGATACAATCCGGAAGGAGATGACGTCGATAAATTAATGCCACCTGACAAAAAAAATACATAACTCTTTTCAGTAGTGCCATTTTTATGGAAATAGGTTCTTTTGTTCTACATTAAAACTGAAAACCAAATAGCAAGTGACCTAGATCGGCATACCTTTCCATGTTGATTAAATGGCAATAAAGAAAGAAATGTAAAACAGTTGTTGCAATTATTTTACATGTGTATTGTACACGAATGTTTTTAATAGCCTTAACAACAAAAGAACCGTATTATGTATTGATAGATGTTTGGTTTTTTTTTTTTTTTGTTAACGCAAAGAATATTTTGCGTCCTAAATGTGTTAAGGAGGTACAGATTGTTTCTCTGCGTTAAGTAAACATACTGAAGGCATGTGTACGAATACCATACCCCTAATCATAATAAGTTTGTTAAAAATTCAATTTGATCAATAATAATGCAACTTACTTCTACAATATGTGCATACAATAACTTTTGTCTATATCGCAAACCCTAACCTGCTACGCTGCCTGTACGTATTACATTTGTTTTTCACAAACATTTAAGAACTTAGGGGTATATGAGTCAAATTTGAAGCGTGTGATGATAATAAGTTTTCGAGTACAGTGTAGAATAAAGAGGGTCCTGTAAAATAAAAGCAATATCTGTTTTATAAGCTATATCAGAAATGACTTTAACCTATCAATGTGGCTCCAGGCAAGGCAAACATAAAACTGCACAAAACATACTAGTAAAACACGTTGACACATTTAACTTTTATTAAACTGTATACTTTACAAACTCTGCACTCCCTATTAAAGATAAAACAAACAATAAATATCCGATTATAATAAAATAAAAACACATTCTATCTTTAGTTACTGACACTTCTCTGTCAATATACATTTAAAGTTGGTTTTGGAAAGTTCTTATATTATTTATTCAAATTTTACTGTGCATATAAAATAGGTTCAGACAATATGAAAGAAATAAGGAACGCAAACATCAGTAGGTAACTTCACTGCAATTGGGCATCAAGTGCTGTATTATAATAAAGTGTCAAATGTCTCTCACCTGAACATTGTTTTCTTCCATGACCATCTGCCATATATTGTATACATTATCACGCATTTTCTTTTCCTAAAGGCACTTTATATATACTTTCTTTTATAGCACCAAAAACATACTATTTTAAGCTACGTACAGCAACAGCAGTAAATATTCTACAAGTTATTATGCTTTACCTTGCCACATCCGTATCGCTGTCAGCATAACTTTAAGGAATTGCTAAGAGCTGTCAGTCATGCCAACTTTGATCATAATACAGCAATACTTATTGCTAATTAATGGCTCATGGGGTGAAATAATTTCTGGTTCGTTATTAACAATAAAATAATAGTAGGAGCCTTTTGATGAAGTAGGTACCATAATTTATCTATACTATAATGAGTTTTTAAGATGCTGTGTTTACTTAAGCCTTCAGTGCATACATTACTATCAGATATGTTGCTATATTATGGTACAAGCTGAATTAAGCCTTTATATACATATATTTTATATATGACACAAACGGTATTATGACCTTAATGGACTTAGACCCTTACAATAACTCAGAAACTATTAATTTCTACTTGAGCCCTTGCTATTTGTGACAGCTGGAAGAATAATAATATGCTCTGCGTACCATTTTTTTTCTGTATCGCGCTACGAGCATAAGTCAATTCCGATAACATCTTATCTGATCTAATCCCTTCAGTCCGCAAACCGAATATATTTTATTGGATCATCCTGTTTTATTGCCATACCTAAAATAAAACGATATTTTATATACAGCGATTATTACAGCCCAGTTGAATGCTGCAGTTTTGTCAGGATTTTTACTAATTCCGAGACATCAAATTACGATGTCTGAAGTAGTACGTGAACTCTCGGCTTTCTTTTTGACAGGTAGGTACTCCATTTGCAAGTCGTCAAGCTTCTTTTCTACAACCCTAGTAAAGATTCATTCAAAGAAAAATTGCTGGCCGTTAAGGTGTGCAAATGTGAAAATTTTAATAACCTGACCTTTATCACACAGGCCAGAACCAGTTATTTTTCTGAACTTCAAAATATGTACTTGAAGAGACATGGTAACTGCATACGGCCAACTAAGTACAGTGCTTGTGTTTTTTTTTGTTACAAATTAGTCCAACACTAATTGTTGGTGAGTTATTTTTTACACTGAAAGTTCTTCTAAAGTCCATGAGCAAAAAACAGCAGGTTACTTCAATTCGCTTCATGTAGGTATGGCCTTCTATTGCGCCTGTGAAATTCTCCATTACTATATATGTGCTGTGACTGTAATTACTGCACGGAATATTTACGTTTATTTCCGTGACATCAGTATGACCACACCCGAGAAGTATCTTCTATGTAACTAGTGGTCTGGAGTTGAAAACACGGCAATTCCTGTATGACCGGTTTTAATGAAGGGAAAGAAAGCATCCGCTGTTTTATCATTGATAAATTGCGCAAGCACCCCACGTGTCGATGAGCGGACTTGCAGTACAGAGAACACGTAAAGTTGCATCACAGTCCCGCCGATCCAACGACACCTAAAGCTAAACTTTCATCTTAACCACAGAAAATTGCAGAGGAAACAGGTTGCTTTGGCTTTAAAAATAAATAGAATTTGTTGGTGAAACTGAATTCCTCGAAACCTAGTTGCAGTAAATTTAGTCAGTTCCGCATAACTGCACGCGTGCAGAGTATATCATGCCTAACTCATTAAGAAGTAGTATACACACTACTAAAAGAAGTCAGAAAATCACGGATTGTGTTCAATATGGAAGAATAATTCGTATACAATGTAACGCTATCAAACATTTTGCCAGTACATTAATGTAAAATGAAAAAATTAACACCACTAAAGCGGTGTCGTAGTAACACCACATGTGCATGGGGGCTGTACATGCAATGATTAACAATGTTGTGCTGTGGACAGCGTAGGAACCGCATACTAGGCATAACAACGCTGAGCCCAATACAACTGCATTTGATTCGGGGAAAGAGTAGTCTGTTGGTTCGGGCATCGGCCTGTGTATAGTAATCAATGTAGACGAGCCACCACGGCATAGACGACCACACTTCGTGCCATTACCGGACTTTGAACGAAATTGTATTTTAGGCCTGAGGGAGGCTGGATGGTCCTTCCGAAGAATTTCCCAAAGCGTAGGACGTGAGGTGTCTACTGTGCATCGTTGGTGGTGCCGGGGGTCCAACGATGCTGCACATGCTCGTCAACCCATAGTTCCGGACGGCAGCGGCATACGGATTCATGCCTGGACTGCCGCATCATACAAGCTGCTATTGCTGATCGCACGGCGACCACCGCACAGATCAGGGCAACTATATTGGACCCAGAGTGTCTGCTAGAACCATCACCAACTATTTGCTGGCAGCTGGACTACGACCGCTCGCCAGGCTTTCTCTCGCACTGCATTACCGTGCAGCCCGCCTCGGATGGTCTCGCGAACGACGCAATTGAAGGGACGAATGGCGCGAAGCTGTATTTAGTGATGAGATCAGATTCTGCTTTGGTGCCAGTCTGGAAAGCAATAGCGTACATTGACCGTGCGCCTCTGATGTTTGTTGAGAGTACACTGAACAGTGAACGCTACATCCAGAACATCGTCCAGCCAATTTTTTTGCCGTTCGTACAACGCCAAGGAGATGTCCTCTTCCAGCAGAACAATGCCCATGCACACACGTCTCGTTTATGCACCTCCGCCCATTGCAATAGCAGGTGGAATTAGCGTGGAACACTATTATCCAGGAAGACATCCGACTCCTTCACGATCGTCTCTATGCACGACTGCAAAACTGCATGGTCGCTAAAGGAGGATACACAATGTACTGACATTGTTGTTCAAGCACTCTGTAGCCTCTATCCATAGGTTAATTACACTCTAATCATTATCAAATGTAATGTACAGCCTGTAAAATTATTCAATACGACCTTCATTCATTTGCGACCATTGCGTCCGAGTGTTCATTTTACATTTCCGATCAGTGAAATTACTCATTTAAATGTTTAAAAATATCCAATTAATGGAATTTTATTTGATAATACATTTAAGCGTCTTTTATACAAGATAATTCAAGAAGCACATTTTGAAAGAGAACCGTCGTCCAGTAGGGCAACCATAAAAGTTACTATACTTGTATGTAGGAAATATTGGTATTAATATTAAAATATTAATATATATCACTGATTTTATGGAACACCATTTCAAACACGAACGATATTATTTTATATAACGGAAATTGATGTACACAAAATCAGTTATTAAAAATATTTATATATATATATGTGTCAAAATTTTCTTACATGCGACTGTAGTAATTATTATTATTACCCTACTTGAATGTTTTTTCCTAAATGTGCATTCCCGGGCATTCAGAATGAACATACACTTTGATTAAAACTTTGATATAAAATAGACTTTTATTGATGATTTTTCGTAAATTTAAATATGTAAAATTTCATATGAAAATACATGCCTTCTTCTTTCGTATGGAACACAATTAGTACTATTCAGACAATTTTAGTAATACTATGTAATAAGTTTTTCGTGTTGCCTTCTACCTCAACAGTTCACAATCATTTAGACCAGGAATTCACGTATCTGTCTGTGTTAAATATTTTTACGCGCTGCAGCTGGCGCCGGGAGCCTCTCCGTCGCTGAGGGGGGGGGGGGGGAGGGTGAAGTACCTCGACCCTCCCCTCTTCCTGGAACGACGTGCTTGCTGCCTGGATTCTCCGCTTCTGGGAAGCCCGTGAATAACTGACAGCGGTGAGACTTGCTTGAATGACCGCCCCTCCTTCCCCCGCTGGAGAAGCCGACATGAGGCGCAGAACTCGGGAATTAGCGAAATTTCTGGATGACGGCCTACGACCTATAAATACAAGCCACAGCGGGACTGCGATCAGTCTTTAGCGGAGACCATCTGGCCAGTACGCGAGCGAAGTTATGTTAAGACGACGGCGGTGGACGAGTGTTCTTGGTGTGAATGGATGAGAGTGTAAACCCGGCGAATGAAGCCTACTGTGGGTTAGGGTGCTCCGAGCAGTCTAGAACATTGAGAACTGGCGGGACATGGACTATGGGACTGAGTGGACATGTAATACGGATTAGTTTTTAAATATTGAAACTATCCAACATAGACACATAACTTATAAAGTAATTGAATTGGTTGATACGCTGTATATTGGGGCTGATTTTTAAACATTTAATGTCATTGACTTCTTTGAGGTAATTATAAATGGAATTAATTGAAGGCCTTGACTGTAAACATTAAGAGATATCGATTTGTTGTGAGATGTTGAGTTGAGAGAATTTCGTTTGTAGTTAATGTAAATAAAATTAGGAAATTATATTTAATTATTTTATTTAAATTAAGACATCCATCCTTTAACGAACTTGGTTTAGCCCACTGAATTTCGAGAGAGGGAGAGATAGATAGAGAGAGAGAGAGAGAGAAATTGCAATAATACGTAGAACCACTTGTAGAAAGAAAAACGTAAGCGAACTTTGTAAACGCATTAATACTTGCAAGTAATAATAATTTTGAAAGCCGTATCTGGTTGTTTTTGATCATTTGCAAATGGATGTCAAAAGTTTTTACTTTTGAATGTTTTATGGAAGTGTCGTGGCATTGTGACTAAAACCTTGTGATGTAAGTTAGATTATGCCTCTTATGTTGGATTTCCAAGTTACTCCTTACGACAATTTGGTGTATGTTCAAATAAATTTTCGTAAACCTCTTTTAAAATGATTACTAGTTAGAAACGAAGTATATTCTTTCCGACATCGAAACAAACCAAGATAGTTATTTAGTCGGGTGTGTGTATCATTCCGTATCAAGTCGCATTCAACGCATTTCTCAGAGACTTAGCACCGATACATAACACATTCATTTTAAGTTGCAAATGAAACCCAGTTTCTTGTAAATGATCCTCGGTAGCCGTAACAGCTTAGACGCCATGCTATAGCTAGTGTAGGCAGTTCAGGGTTCATTGAGTACTATTGTATTCAACATTAGAAAAACATCACTATCCCTTCCTGTATATCTTTTAAAGATCATGCCGACTAGGAAGCGTTAAGTAAAACTGGTAACGAGGGAGGGAAAGATTTTCCATGTTTTAACGTTAGAAAAAAAGTCTCAGGTAAACATTTGCAAACACAGAAATTATTTTTACTATATATTTTAATAGTGCATACAAGGGTAAAAATCAGCAAATTTTTAAAATAATTACTTCTCAATAATTTCGCATGTCCATTTGACCGGCGCATCGAGTCATCAAGATCAGGGCAAAGTTAATTTCACATATGGCAGAGGAATACACAATGTGCATACAAGTAGATTTCAAGCAGGGCATTCAAAAGCGTCCAGTTTACAGTGTAGATCCTATAGTGTGACAGCACAAGCTGCGAACACAATAACTTTTTAATAAAACTATTTTGTGAAAGAAAAATTTGTTATTAATGCAAGGACCCAACGCGGAAATGAAAGCTGCGCCGGGACCAAGGCAGCTAGGCAGAATGAAACCGCTGTGGTTTACCATTGCCTTCCGCGGGATGAACGAATGCGTGACACGAAATGAGACCCGAGAATAGAGCAGCGGGGGAAACCCGCCAACCAGCGGCATCGTCCGGCACAATTCCCACATGTGAAAAATCCGGGGTCGACCCCGCCGGGAATAGGACCCCGGATCGCCGTGGCCTCATCATTTATACACGATAGCAAAATGTTTGTTTCCCAAGTTTTCTGGCATTATGTTATAGAATTGCTGAGTTTTTTTGCATAATGATGAAAACAAGCAGCTTAATATTATTGTTACCTTCCAAACTTGTATTTATTTTCTCCCGAAAACATATTTTCTACTGGCCTATTTGCAATCCTCTGGCAAAGAAATTTCACTACGATATTGGTAGCTACGCAAATGGTACTAATTACTCAATTTCTCCTTGCAGGCGGCTATACTGGGATATTACACAAGAAAGGTTTTGTTCATCGGAGTCAAAAACAAATTTTGTACGGTTTGTAGCAGAGCGGGATCGAAAGGCATAACGCCAAAGGACCACACTTGCAGGAAAAATTGGAACCAAAGCTCGACGAGTATGGAAGAAGCTATCTCTGTGGAAGGATTTATGTGCAGTGAGGCAATCTATGTAGTGAAATATGCAAAGTTAGTAGCAGATGGTAACAGTAGCGTATATAACAAACTACTTGATGCTAGGCCATACAAAGACATCACTGTGGGAAAAATAGAGTGCCGCAACCATTTGCTTCGAAATTATGGAAACAAACTTAGAGATGTTGTTAAAACTAGCAATGGCGGGCTTGACCCCGCAGCACTATGAAAAGCCATTGGAGATAATGTTATGAAGCTACGGACAGCAGTTACGAAGGCGGTGCAATACAGAAAGTCTCAAGATTTGCAGTGGAATGAAAAACTAGAACAACTATGAAAATATATTTTTAATGGACTTCATCATGTATTTGGAGAGCATGGCATGAGCAATGAACGTGGGTATTTTTGCACAGAAAAAAGTAAGCCGAACGAAACAAATTTTATTCCTGAACTCATTCACGCAGGTTTAATGGAAAAACTGAAAGCTGCTGTCAGATATCTAAGTCAAAACATTCATAGTCTCGTGCAAGACGTCGACAGCAATGCTGTTGAACTGTACAACAGTATTGTTGCAAAGTTTGTTGCAGGGGAAAGGATTAATTTTTCTCTTTCCAACAGTTACAAACTCAGATGTACTGCAGCAGTTGCACAGCACAACATGGGTGCCGCACAATATGCTTTACACAAATACACTCATGGCAAAAGTCCCGGAATAATCTGCAAGAGAGTTCAGCTGAGGAGTAAAAATAAGTTTGCGGCAGCAAAGAAAAACCGAGCAAAACACCCTAAAGTATCTCGCTCCCTATTTCCTAGTAAAATCATGTATCAGGATTACGGACCGCATGCCCAGCGACCGGATATGTCTGCCGAGGACTACTAAAAAGAGAAGCAAGAATTTTTGCATAGCTTAGAAAAAACAAGTGAAGAACGTAAATTACTGGAACGTCTTACTGTTGTGCAGCGACATAGTGGGGAATGGATTGAACAAAGAAGAATACTTTTGACAGCATCTTATTTTGGAACAGTCTGTAAAATGAAACCTACTACTGGATGCGAAAATTTAGTGAAAAAAATCATTTATGTTAAGAATATACTAGTATAATCACTAAACTATGGTCGAATTAATGAGGAAGTTGCCATTAGGAAGTTGGAAAGAGACCAGAATGTTAAAGTCTACGAATGCGGGTTGTTCATTGACAAAGACGTCCCATACTTGGGTGCTACTCCTGATGGCGTAATTGGAAAAGATTCTATCGTACAGGTTAAGTGTCCATTATCTAGTGCTGATATGTTAGCTGAAGAGGCTTTGGAAACGAGGAAACTGAGGTGTCTTGTAAAATCTGACAGTGGCATTGAGCTCAGCAAGAAAAACCACTACTACCACCACCAGGTGAAGGGCCAATTGCACATTTCTGACAGGAAATACTGCCTTTTTGCCATTTGGACAACCAAAGGAATTCTTGTGATACGTGTCAAAAAGAGACGACAATTTTTGGTTCCCAGAAATGGAACACAAACTGCGAAAGTTTTATTTGGACTGCCTTCTTCCCGAATTAGTTGATGCCAGGCAAACAAGATCAATGCCAATCAGAGATCCAAAATACATTTCAGACATGCAGAATGCTCAGAAAATGGCAAAAGAAAATGTCAGCTTTTATATCTTCATTGCTGTCGTTGATAAACTGTGTTTTTGGATAAAATTCAGTAACAGTTATTTCATTAATGAGCCTTAAAATAAACACAATGAATTTCTGCAATTACTTCCCTTTTTACCTAAGAATATTTACTTTGTTATAAGTTTTATTTGCATGTATTTCGTGACTTACAATATTTGTGTAGTATGTTTAGTTTGTTAGTATAAGTGACTTGTGGCAGGCCCTATCTGTGAACTATGTTTTGGTATGTTTGTATTAGGTGACTTGTATATGTGTAATGTGTTCCAGTGTATGCTTGTATTGTATGACTTACAATATCTGTGTACTACGTTTTATTATGTTTGTATTAGGCGATTTTCAGTATTTGTGTACTATGGTGTGGTTTGTTTGTGTGAGATGACTTGTAGTTTAAGTGTACAATGTTCTGGTTTGTTTGTACTATGTGTATTGCAATATTTGTGTACTATGCTTTAGTTTGTTTGTATTGGGTGACTTAACAGTATTTGTGTACTTTTTGGTTTGTTTTATGGGAGTTGGATTTTAAAAAATAATTATTAGCTCTTGAAGTAAGACTCACTTACCAGCACACGACAGCTCTTTCGTTTTTGTAGGTAGGTATGTGTGCTAGTCATATTGCCAACAATTATGATACATAATTTATTTTTGAATTCGAACATTTATTTATATGCAATAAAATAAAATATAACCAGGAAAATTTACTTTTCTTTGGGTTATGAAATATAGTTCTATTGTTATAATATCATAAACGCACATTTGCAGTTGGATTTAAAATACGTTAAAAACTAATTTGTTGCTGAAAATTTAAATTTAACAAAACTCTTTACTAAAAATATTTATAAAGTGTTCCTGTCAAATATATAAAGTTTATATATATTTTCTGACCATTGTTACAAGACAGGTGTATGTAAGGAACCAACTAGCATACTGTTACGTGCTGTAGCTCGCACCAGCCGCGAGCTCCCGTAATGCGTGGTCTAGTTCTATAGACGGGGGGGGGGGGAGCCACCTCATCCCTCCCCTCCCCAATCTATAATGAAGTACTTTCAGTAAAATGTGAGAATCAATAAAAGATACTCGTGGAACAAATTGTGAAAGTACATTCCCTTGGAGGAAATGAACATATTAAAACTATTGTAAAAACTTCTCAAATGCGTTCCAACTACAACACGGTACTTGCATAGCAAAATATGTGTCTTGTTTGTATTACAAAGTATATATGCATGCAGTCAATGGCTGTGCATGTGTATAAAGGTTACAGTAAATATAATATCAAAAGTTTAAACACACTTATGCGAATTTGAAAATGTCCCAGCGAAGGAAATATAACTGAGAAGATTTACAGACTATTTTCATCCGCATACGTTTCGATGTCAAGGTGTGTAATGAAAGACTTTCATGCCTGCATGAAAAAAAAATATTAAGGTATGTTTGTTGCATTTGATTAAATTTCAGAACAGATTCGATTACGCTATACTCTCAAGTACGAATTAGTGATATCAAAACAGTGAAATGACATTCACTGTAAGTGAGTTGAAAAACTACTGATAACCGGGAAATCAAGTTATTTAACTAAAAATAAGTGATTTATAGCAGTGTAATTCTTGACACTCAGTGGGAATTACAAACAAACCAGTGAAATTCAATCACTATAGTAATTAATTATCTGCAACGATTATGAGTTGCCCAATTCTCACTGTTTTCACATATTTAGCTCAGTTCTGACTGTTTCAAGTTTATAGTGTACTTGGAGAGTTAATATTTACATATTCGAATGATTCCATTCATATTAACCATTGTAAGGAAGATGCTAACCAGTGTTTACGCACAAGAAAGTTTTATAAAATGTACTTTATTTTATTGCGCCTTAAATAATAGAATACCAATAGGCCAACTAAAGTCATACGAAATACTAAAGAATACGAATAGGCCAAGTAAAGTAAATTACGTTCTTTTTTTTTTTTTTGCAAAATTATTGAAACTAACATTAAGTTTAGTATATATTCCAGTGCATGATTAAATATTTTATTTACATTAATCGAATTAATCGATAGAGGCCCAGAAATTTCGCGGAATCATTTTAGGCCAAGCTGAATTTCAAACTCTTCTAATATATTTTCGATTATAATCGGAAGTTATTTTTACTGACACGGTCTTGACAGATTTGATCTAATAACAAACCAGTGATGAAGTCCGGACTGAATGCTGTGTTGCCAGGTCTGTAAACTAAGTTTAATTTTGCACTAATTAATTAAATGTTTCAATTATTGCCAGAAAAGAATGATACGTAGACGGAACTATCTTGCTGACGTGGCGTAACCGATGATGTCCGTACGAGGTGAATAGGTGTCTGAAATGCGAGGTATGGCCTTCTCGACGGATGTTGCCTCCCTGTGGCTTGTGTGAGGACAGTATAGTTCCGGGTGTCATCATCGTAGGGCTTAAAAGGGAGGGGAACAGCCCACAAATACCGGTTTCATGACTTCCAGTGGAGGAGAGGGAGGGTACGAACTCCCAAAGTTAGCATTAGGAGGGGGACAGGAATGTGTTGTAAATACTGCTCGCTTTTCCACCCCTCCGAGTCCCCAGGGCCACAACTCCAACATCTGGCGACTAAGACCGAGCCTTAAGAGATGTCGTCCACCATCGTCTTTGCAGTGCACATTGGAACATTTCATACACGCATGTAGGTAGTATTGCCTATGTGCTGGGCACTGTACGCTGCAGCTGAAGCTTTGTGTGCGTTTTATACGAAAACTTTGGGTCCTAGACATTTGCAACAAGATGACAACCTTCGTAATTGCATCATGCTGCTCAATAAAACTGCATCAAAAGTTCAAAAATTCTGACGTTAAAAAAGTTATCTGCAATAAGAGGGCCGTCCCTCCCCCTTTTTTCCTGTTATTTTCAACATTGTCGGAATGGTTAATGGATATTTGCTTTCATGTTGAAGATCCCGAGAACATTAAACGATGTTCGGATAAATAAAGTTTAATTTCATTTCGTTTCAAACATTTCACTAAAACTCAGTTTTATGACCTCGATTTTCAAGGGCGTTTCCCCTTAATATTTAATTTAGGTATAAAGTGTTCCATACACTATTTTCCACTCAATTTTTAGATGAGAAACCGCTACACCAGGTTAGTCGTTCCAATTATGCCCTATCCTTTTTATGTACATATGTCTGTTTATTTATGTGTGTGTATATATATAACCGTCCAACCTTGATGGTATCCGTTATAGAATTTCTTGACAACAGTCCAATGTTGTAAAACTTTTAAAAAATCTTAACCTAATATATTGTTAGAACTGTGTAATATTACAATTTATTAATAAATTTTATAATCCCACATAAGATTTGTTTTCAAACACGCAAAATTTAAATTCTAGAAAATTAAAACATATATTATAAAATCGGTATTACTGAGAATTTTTCGTATGTCAAATGAATCTTTCGTACATATTATTTATTTACAAATACATCTTCAGCATTGTTGTTTGTGAGTTCAAAGGAGGAAAGGAGAGCGAGAGAGAGAAAAATAATAAACACCATGTTGACTTATTTAAGAGTTACAAACCGAATGACCCCGCCCACTTTTATGACGGAATAAACAAGTGTCTAGGCAACTTGGTGACTAAAATGACAAGAATCGACCTATTAATGCGAGAGAAATTTCTAAGAAGTGCTCCGCAAAAGATGCTGCCATGCTTAATTGAATACTATAAGTATCGGATGTCCATAAATTATCTTTGTAACTTTTGACATTAATAACGTGAAAACTAGACTAGATAATAACGAACTGTTTTCAACATGTGACAAGATAACTCATAGAGTTTTGTTCTGTTCCAGGTGACGCAGATTGGACTACAAAAGTGGACTCCCCAGGAGAAAACTCAGACTGTAGCCTTTTTCATAGAGACGAAGTCCGATACCCGTGTGCAAAGAAACTTCCAGACAGAGTATGGAAGGGAACCTCCGTCCCGAATAAGTATTCGGGCTTGGCATACGTCATTTATGGAAATAGGAAGTGTTCTCCAGAAACAGGGAGCAGGTGGCCCATCTGTTTCAGGCGCCCGACAAAATCAGTCATACGGCGGCTTGACAGTTGGAAATGCCACGATCAACAGTGTACAAAGTATTGCATACGAGGTTACGACTTTATGCCTACAAGTTTCAGATGCTTCAGGCACTAAAGCCTACAGACAAACCTCAGCGCGAACAGTTTGCAGTGGAGATGCTCGCCAAGATCGACGCAAACAATGGCTTCCTGAAAACGATTTGTTTCTCCGATGAGTCAACGTTTCATGTATCAGGCAAACTGAATCGACATAACGATCGTATCTGGTGATGAGAGCGTCCTCACGTGGCACGTGAAATGGAAAGAGACAGTCCCAAAGTCAATGTGTGGTGTGGGCTTATGCACAATTGCATCATTGGTCCATTTTTTTCCATCGAATCTACCGTCAACAGTGATATTTATCTCGACATTTTACAGGAGTTTGACGTGCCACAATTGTAACAGCTACAACCTGACGTCATCTTCCAGCAGGATGAGGCACCACCTCACTGGTCCCCAATAATCTGTCAATTTCTGGATGAAACATTTCCGGATATATGGATTGGACACAATGGTCCGATTCGGTGGCCACCTTGATCCCCTGACATAACACCACTCGACTTCCTGTTATGGGGTTTTGTCAAGGACTATGTGTACCGAACCAAGGTTACAGGCCTATGGGACTTGAAGACACGCATTCGCAATGCATTTGAACGTGTCGCCATGGAGATGCTGGGGCGTACATGGCAAGAAATTGAATACCGAACGGACGTTTACCGTGCCACTAGGAATGCACACATTGACGTGTATGAATGAGGGAACAAAACTGAATGAGTTATCTTGTCACATGTTGAAAACCATTTGTTATTACCTAGTCTAGTTTTCCAGTAATTAACGCCTATATTTGTATAGATAATTTATTGACATCCTGTATAACAATGATTACTTTGAAAAATATTATGCGTTATTTTTAACTATCAGGCAAAGAAATGTTATCGTTGCTAATGAATAAATCACCGAAGCAACAGTGCTGACGCTAAAGTTGATCGAATGGATGCAACATTACTCCCAGCCGAAAAGCGGGAGTATGTAGAAATTCTGCAGAAGATAAATCACAGGAAATACACTTTCATACCATTAATATCAAATAATTTCAGGGCAGTCCATAAACCCCTCTAGAAATTGGGTAGTAAATTTCATTTTTGCTACTGATAAAGCTAGAATTTCCTAAGAGTTCAGACAAGACAGCTGAAAACCAGTGTGCAACATTCGCATTTCGGAGTTCAACAGATAAAACGAGGAAAATATTTTTAAATAACTAAATTTTTTGGATTGTGGATATGGATATTAATCAAATAATTTCAAAACGGAAGGTTCCTGTTAACATGCCAAATTTATACTCAGTTCTTACAAACTAAACATGAATTCACTTAGCCTTCAATGATGAATCGATCGTATTAATTCTTACATTTTCAAATTCAGACTGAAAGCTCAAATTTTATGGATAGTTCCACAAACATGTGCTTTTTTTTAATGTAATATTTGTTGACTGCTTTGCTTTACACAACTAACGAGAAAATGTAACAATGTTTAGAAATTGCTGTCATATATATATAATATATATATATATATATATATATATATATATATATATATACACATATAGAGCAGCAATTCCTAAACATCGCTGCTGTAAAAATAGGTTCCAATGTTAGAATTATAATTTTCTCACGGAAGTTGTCATGATCTATTAGGACGATGGAAGGTCTTGAACTTGTTTCCCATGCTTTCCAATATTTGAAACTTCTGGGCAGAAAAAAAAAGATAATTAAGTGACTCACCTACCGAATGGTTTCGTGGTTTTGTCTGGGATGGAAGTGGCAAATAAGCAACACGCTGATGTAAGAGCCACAAGAAAGTATTTGTTTGCATGGAATGCCCACAATAAAAAATTAATGCCTCACAAAAGTGTGCAAAAGTGTCAAAGTTGTCGAAAAGGAGTTCGAGTAAGTTTGCATTTGTTGAAATAAGCTCAATATAATGCATAGCAAGCAGATAATCAATAAGTTCGAAAATGAATGGATCTGCGCCAAGAAAAAATCGCAGTTGCAGTAAAAACAATGTTTCAGGTGTCGTTTGTAAGACAACAAAAGTTGACAACTAAAATAAGAATCCTAATGCACTAAAATAAATTACTAATATTCATATAATTGTATATTTTCTGTTAATATGTATATAACGGCTGATTAAATTTGATAATTATGTTAGTCTTAAAATCACCATAATAAGTGTTGTTATACATTATCATTAACGTTTTATGTCAATGATTATGCAGGATTTCTGTTTCTGTGAGCATTTAAATGGACTGTACCCATGCCGAATCATTAGTTTTGTAGCTCCTGACGCCAGCTCCTTATAGATTCATATTCTCGTATGAGGTATTGCATGAGATCAGGCAGTGCATGAAATATCTCGCTGATAGGGTACTGCGATCAGGCTGCGATTGGTTAAATAGTATCTCTAGTGTCACGGTCACTATTGGAAAGCAAGTCGTTCGTCTTGAGAGTGGATAAAGCTGATATCGTATTCTTACAGTTTGTTAGATTCATAAGTTATTCGTATTATTTTCTTTTCTTTTAAAAGTTACTGTTGCAGTGGTGTTGTATTTAATTATTTACTGCCCTATATGTGTTCCCTATCAAACTTCCTTTTGTCCATTTTCGTATTGTAGTAGTTAGCGTAGTCGTCCCTCGTCTGAACGATCTGGATTGAATTCCCGACGCTCCGCTTGTTTTTTTTTTTTTTTTTAAGAGGGACGGTGATGATATAAGGTGTTTTGTCAATTCTTATGAGAAGAGCTGGGAAGCTGCCTAATTGTGAAGAGAGAATTGGTTCAGATGGCCGTCGTTGCACAGACCACTCACCTCCCCTATCCTATGTCAGCCACATGGTTCGGTCAAGCACATTACCAACTTACCGTACTGAGTGCGGTAGTTTCATCATCTGCAGCTGCAAGTACTGTTTACAATTGTGTTGAGCAAACAAGAAAATATAAAGCTGAGTTCGAAGAACAATAAACATATTACAGCTATGGAAAACAAATATGATGATGGAGTGAAACAAATTTGAATTAAATCCATTATCCAACGCAGATCTTATAAATTATGTTACGAAATCAACATTCAAATCTTTATAAATATCTGTGCGATATACGCATTGCTTCAGTTGTTGGGAAGTTTTTGTAAATATTTTAAATAATATAATGGGTCTAATATCCAGCTATATATATATATATATATATATATATATATATATATATTATATATATATATATACCAACTCTCCACATTTTTCTTGTTATATTTTCGAGACGATATGTTCAGTTTCAGGATGGGTATGCCTGTTTATAAACGTTATGGGGATACGCATATGTACAAGTATTGAAAAAGCCAATTTCTGTATTTTTTTAAATAATTCCTTATTATATAAATATCCATGATATTATTCGATATTTAATATGTAACACGAGTTTTTTTTTTTTTTTTTTTTTTTTTTTTCCAAGAATTGCATTTATAGAATGCACCTTTACTGTGTATAAAATATTCCTACTTATGAGAGACAGTTTATCACATGAAAATTCACAAAGCTATTAGTTTTACAACATAATTATAGAAAGAGTAAATTTTCAAGATATTTTATCCACATTTAAAACTAATATTAATATAATTTATTAGCATTGGGTAAATAATTTAAGTTTCCTGTCAAACAAAAACAATGTGTATATCTGCTTGGGAAAACATAAATAGATCAATTAGTACAATCATTTAATTAATTTTGTAGCTTTGTACAGAACACGTTTAATTAAAACTGACAGTTTTCCTTTGCTGTTCTAGTTCACATGAAGAAGTATTTCATATGATACATGATCTGTGAGCCCTAGATAGATTGAAAAAATCTAAGGTGCTTTCTGCGGTAATTTAAGTAGCGTCATTTTTATTGTTGAAAATGTTATGATAGTGATATATCTCCAACCTGTAGACAGCACAGGTTTTTTGTAACACTGGTAATAATTTTTTAAGAGGTTTAAGGAGATTAAAACATAGCAAATCGGTTTAGTTTGTAGCTAATATTATAAGGTAAAAGAGAGTCCAATACGGATTAATTATATTTTTTTATGTCCATAACATCGAAACATAAAATAATAACCACTTAACCGATTTCGTTCAAACAAACTGTATTAACATCTTGCATTGCACACAGCTCTACAAGACTAATAATATGCAAATTGCCGGTAGTACCAATTAATTTTCTATAAATCCATATTTCATCACGAAGCTCAAACTTCGTCTTCTTACGAGAGAACAAAATAGGTGATCAATAAATACTAATTACAACAGTCTGATTGATAACAACTTCATGTACTGGTGCTGTCTTACAAACAAATAATGTCCCGGGGATCCAATTCAACTAAACTAAGTGAAAATAGTTATAAATTATGATGTAGATAAGGATGCTGAAACGTGGTGTTGTAAAGTAGTTAGTGTAGAAGATTTATATTATTTTTATATATTAGGTCTTAAAGGTATAAACGCAAAAGCTGGAACTGGACTTTAGCAGTTAGATCGTTTTTTTTTTTTTTTTTCGTAAACGTCCTAATCCTGGAAACCCCACGTCTACCAGTTTCACTGAATTGGATCCCAGGGAAATTATTTGTTCGAAAACAGTACCTGTACATGAAGGTGTTATTAACCAGGTTGCTGTAATTGGTATTTATTTATCACCTGTTTAGTTCTCTCGTAAGAAGACGAAGTTTGAGCTTGGTGTTGAAATATGGATTTATAGAAAATTAATCGGTGCTGCTGGCAATTTACATATTTTTGGTCGTGTAGAGCTTGTGTATTATGCACAAACGTCAATAAAGTTTTTTTTTTTTTTTTTTACTGAAATCGGTTCACTAGTTCTCATTTTATGTTTCAAAGTTTGCTGCAAGGCGCATGAACATGGTCTGTGTACGCCTGTTATATACAAAGGCGAGTGGGTTAATGGTTAGGCTTGTACAAACTTGCAACTAATAAGATACATATATGACGTCATTCAAACACGGTAGCAGTTCTGGGATGTGAAATCCCTGCAAAGATATAAGCAAAACAAACAACATAATATGAACTCACAGCTACAATATGTTATCTCCAATGTTTTATTGCTCCATGGAAAGGGCGGTAGTGTAGTTATCAGACCGCTCACACATCACCAAGACGAACCGCGTTCGATCGTTGCAGGAGCCCCTTGGTATCTCTCTTGTGGGGAAACTTGGTGGACGCTAACGTTTGTTGGTGGGTTTTATCGAGGTACTTCAATATCCGCGGCCCTTGCATTCCGTCGCCGTTCCAGCTTAACCTCGTTTCATCCTCACTAGTGTACAAGATATCGTCCATCACAACCTCGTAACACATTGTTTCCATTATTTACTGGGAAAAAAAAAAAAACTTATTTTGAATTTTATAGTGAGTACATTGAATAAAATTGTCATACGCCAATAAAAAATATTTTAGGGCAGCAATTACTAAAACGTGTCCCGCGGACATGTGGGACCTATTTAACTTGTAGCCATGGGTCCATCAGTGAAACTAATATGGGCCTATTTTACTTTTAATAAAATTGTAATTATTTTACAACTTTGTAACTATTTTGTTATTACTGAAGATTTTTTTACAAGTTTTATTACGTGATGAACTTAGGTTGTAATTATATATATATATATATATGAAAATATTTTCTTAGCTTGTTTTTAAGAAACGATTGGGGTCCGGCGAAATGTATGTCATACCGAAGTGGTACTCGAAATCTCAGAGTTTAAGAACCACTGTTCTAGAATATTCAGGGGCGTACACAAACGGTCAAGGGGGAGATGTCCAGTTTGAACCCCTCCCCTCCCTCCTTTTTTCCCCTTTAACCACTCCACTTGAATGCGATAATACATTTAGAAAAGAAAGAAATGTAAATAATGTTCAGTAAGATGAGGAATTAGGCAAATAAAACCGTATAGTAAAACAGTGAAAAGAAGTACAGCAGACAATGCAGGTGTCAACATCCACTCTTGTTCTTCAGCTCAAAAAAAATGTTATTGATGCTGATTTATAAATAAAGAAACCCCCTTTCTCCTTGCAAATAAAAAATGTCTGGCAACGCCACTGAGCATATCAGTGTTGATTTGGCAGGGCGATGAATGCGAGAGGTTGATCGGCGACAAGTCGCGAGTGGTGTTGAGTGGTGGGGGAAGCGCGCGCCGTCCCCTAAATGGCGGGTTGATGACCGCGGTCCGCTATGCTCGTTGCGGGGCCGGGCCGGCGCTCCACTCGGCCAGTCTCGCTGAAGCGGCGAAGCGGTGCAGGTAAGGTAGGCGGCGGTCCCGCGGACGACGCTCGTGCCATGTCTCGCTGAACGGAACCCTGCGAGCAGCAGCCCAGCCCGAGATGAGGCCCGCCTCCGGCGTCCTGCTGGTGAGTCCTACCTCTCTCTCTCTCTCCGCAATGCTGAATTTTCCATTTATATGTCATAACTTACTTTTCAGTGAAATAACCAAATATTTGTTACTTGTATAGCATTATCACAATTGACAATCCCCTTCAAATTTAGTCATCAAACTTCATCCGTGTGTGATATTGTTATTGTAAAATGGCATTAATCCGTTCATAATTCTCGAAAAAATACGGCATGACTACTTAACGAATTTTCAGAATTTATGTTTGTACTTCAGCGTGACGTATGTTGTCGTGATTGTATGGTAGCAGTTTCGTAATAAGTGTCGGTATACAACTGAAATAAGCTAGAACCAATAATTCAACATGGCGTGTGAGGCCGAGCCTTAAGGCCCGTCTACAATTGCATTGACGCGTTTAAGCTAAACGTCGCCGAAAAAAACTGGCATGTCTACATTCAACATTAACAGGAATAAAAATAAAAATAATAAAGGTGTATATAATCAAATATTTTTGTTTGTGTTTGAAATTTATAAAAGAATCCTTTTGTAAAAAAATATATTCCGCAAACTTGATAATTACTTTCAATTATTTTTTAATGCATTTTGCGTTATTTGTATATTGTTTTCGTATAACATTAACACATTAAATACGTGCGGCGATAGTGGTGCTACGTGTTGCCAACCATCTGTAACATATTTGCTTTCACTTGTTTGTGACGTCTTGAATTCTTATTGGCTGGCGTAAAACGCAAAACGCAAAGACTTGCAGATTGGCCGGCTTCTACGGCGTTGCGTTTTGCGTCATGACTACTTTTAACGTTGGTTGTAACCAGAGCGTATACGATTTATGGATTCATGACTTATGTAACGCGTTATTGTAGCGTCAACGCGATTGTAGACACTGGACAGCGTTAAGGTTAATTCTGCTCATGTTAGGAACAAAACGAGTTTTTTTATAGGGTGTTTGGCATAGGGAAAATTTTCGCCGGTAGGTGCGCAGTGTTCCAAAGTGGCGTCTTTTAATTAAAATTGTAAGCTACGTGAATAATAAAAGAGAAAGATATGACTTAGTTAAGCAAATTTTTTAAATTTCATTTATGATTATTAGAATTATCCTGTTCTATAACGTAGGAAATAGATATAAATCTTGGACACATGCAAAACTAGCGCATACCGGGTGGCGAAAAATTTTAATTGAACTTCCCAACCTGAGTAGAAGAAACATCAAAAGTGTGGATAACATTTAAGGTTATGGTACTGTTTATGTTTAAAAATAAAACGTGATCACATATGTTTGCATACTTCCCGTAACAAATTTAAATGCAATTATTTTTAATTCAAATTGGTAAAAATAATTTTATTCGTAGAAAATGGCATGTCAGTTGTTTAAAATTATAATATCAACTTGTTCGTCAATGTCGACTATGTGACCTTGACAGTGGTATCGGCGATGGACGAGTCTGTGTTGGGTACATGTGCTGAAGTCGGAAGTCGATCTAACTCATGTTTAATCATACGGGTGAGCTGATTTTTGAGGTGATCTGGGAGCCAGTACTCACAGCAGTCGTATTTACGGTGATTAATAGGTAATTTATTATATATTCATTAGTCATATTTCGGTGATTCTAGTGGAATTTTTGATTTGGTTCTCCGTCAAATCCTCGTTGATACGGAGTAATATTCACTGTTTCAATTTTATTTTAAAGTGTACAACAGGTGATTATATTTAGTTATGCCGAGCATGGTAATCACTTGGTAGTATAAAAAAGAATCGGGGCATCGTGTAATAAGACTTGGAACATTGTAAATTTTTTAAAACACGTAAAAATGTGTTCCTATGGAATCTACAAGGCGAAATAAATATGTGTCTCGCAGTCGATTAATTCGATCTATACTCTTGCAGAGTTAAATTTGCGAAATTACTGGTAACATAAAAATTTGAAGAAATAAAAATGGGCGATTCCAAGATGGCGTCCGCGATTTGTTTACTTTCATCTGGCCGGTGACCGTACCGTCGAAGCCTCGGCAACTCCTCTCAGATGCATTATTCGCCCCCTGACAGGTGTTTCGGAAAACACCGCGAGCGTGTCCTCGCATCCCACGCCACGTTGTTGCGAATTCCCCTGAAGGTCAGATTCCTGCAAGGCAGGAGTGTTGCGGGCGCCGGCGAGGTTCGGGGGACACAGTGGCCAAGCGAGGCGAGAAGGCGGGCGGCGCGGCGTGTGTTGGGAAACTGTATCGGCGGCGGCTGGAAGTAGGTCTAGAGCAGCGAGCGCTGCGCCAACCTGGGTCGCCGTGGGGCACGCAGCCGTGGCGAGGCGCTGTGCGTGCTCGTTCCCTCCCCCACCCCGTCCCGAGCCTTTGCACTCTCGCAACTCAACATGACTGCCGCCGCGCGATTATCTCGCCATATCACCCTTTGTGATATAATTATATCCCTATCCGTATAGGCTGTCCGCGGTAAAATTAGCACTTTTGAAAACCCTGCTTAGTAAATACTTGTATGCGCGTTGTCTATTATTCCGCCTTATGTAAAATTAACATTGCCATGGACCTCGTCACTTTATTCGCGCGTCGGGGAAATGAAACGGTGAAATTATTAAGAAAGTTAATACTTAACAAATCTCCTCATTTTTACACTTCGATGCATTAAAAAAAAAAAGATAGTGAAAGAATTAATTTAAAGTTATTACAAATGGTTTACCTAACACGTTTTATTTGATGTTAAGACATATAACTGCTTTCCATCCAATGTTACCAACTTTACTGGGCAAATGTCACTCAGTGCGCCCATTAAAATATATGCATGCAGGAGCAGTAACTTTTTCTAAAGCTTATTTCTAACGGCCTCACTTGATCGTGTACCTGCATACACTTTAACGTGAATGTTGACCCTGATTTGCTCTCCTCACACTTAGCTCTTCATTTCTTCTTTCCGCTCGTTGTGTAGCCCTCCACCACACGTGTGAATTGACATTCGCCGTGGACCTAACTGGTGTCCAAGCACCCATCTGAAGAAACTATGAAACTATGCAACAGTTGATACCCTTACGAAATTTGCTTTTTTTCAAAATTGCTACAAGTTAAATATTTGACTTTTCAAAAGACGTTTACACAAGAAACTACTTTTCGGAACTTGATCCCAACATTACTGTTAATATTTATAGTTTTCTCTTTTCCGTTATAATAGCCTATATGCAGTAATTGATACGACGTTAAGGCAAGAACTACGTTTTCCGGAACTGCTGCCGGCATTATTGTTAGTACTCCAAAGATGGCCAATGTACAATAATAAGCAAGAATATTTTTAATGACTTTCATTTCAGGTCAAATTAATTAACTTTAAATCACATAAACCATATATAAAGGAGCATCATATTATGTTCATATTTCTTCGTTTAAACGTCATATTAAAATGTGATAGCTTTATAATGTCTGGACAATGAAGTAAGGTTCTTTTTTATACAAGCTATAGTAATAACTAGTAGAATATCCATTTGTTTACCATTCTAATTGTTTCGCATTTACGCTTGAATGGCACAGGCCAATGTTCTCAGTAATCCGTGATGGAATTGAATAAAAAGTAAGCAGGGTTACCAACAGACTTCTGTTATCCTTGAACCAGATACACATCCAGGTATCTTGAGCTGTACTAGCCGTGTTACCTGCAACTATTACTGCAAATGCAGTGTTTTCATACTTAACCTCGCAGACATAACACGTCTGGTGCTTCGTATCAATTCCCTGCCTATTTATGCGCAATAACCTACGAGGGCTGCCGCATCTGTTTCGACAAGAAAGAAAACAATTGTTTGTGAACTCTTTTCTGATAAACAGCAAACAACGCCAACAATTGCACGAAAATGTACAAATCCGTCAATTCTTCATACTAAAGAGCTTCTGGTAATCCATTTGTTATTTTGCTACAACGTGACATTCATCGTTACAAATAAGATACAGTCTATTACTGTATATAAACTAGTGATGTTTGTGAAAGTATTTTTGTGATCTTTAAATGAATAGAGTAATTTGGGGGAGGGGGGTGAATGACTTGATGGAGATTTTGGGACATTCGTCATTGCGATGCAGATGTCTGTAATACAAAAACAGGACTGAGTGAGAAAAAAAAACTTCAATAAGACAAGTAACCTATGTACGAGAAAAAATACATATATACAAATCTGGAAAATTCGAAAAGGAAAAAAAGAGACAAAACCGAACAGCACCTAATTACGAAAAATATATGTATAAATATATGTATATGTGTAAATATATAGTACATTAGTTTTCCGCATTTAGTTTGCTGTTCTGTTTTGTTTGACTCGATTCCTTCATGGAATTTTCTGGCTTTGTGCATTCTTGACTACAGCATACCTGGCTTGCATTCTGATGTATCTGGTAAAATTACTGTGTTTGAGTGCGTTTATTTGGTGTGCTGCCCCATTTTGTTCCCATTTATTTTGTCAGTGTTGTCCTAACGTTTTGTAGCAGGTTTATAGCTTGTGTCGTTTTCTATGGGTCATCTTATGATCCTTTTTCTATGCATATATTTTTCGTTATTTGTTGCTGCTCTGTTTCTTTGGCTCTTTTCCTCTTTGAATTTTCTATTATTGTATATATATATAGTGTGGCATTCTATCCGTTTAAAAAATCATGTAAATGTTTAAATTCGAAGTGTAAATGTTTGCTCATATTTTGTTTTCCTTGGTGCAACGCCTATCTATATGCCATACGTTGTTATCACACAGTGCTTATCGCTGGATACTATAAAATTAAGTATAGTAACAAACACTACATTAACTGCAAAACAGAGCTCGGCCGATGTGAGAAAAGGCATTATCTACACTAATTAAGACAGCTCACTACTAACGTGCGTGCTCCAACCATACACTAGAGATGAGGTAGACGGGTGCAGTATTGATTCGCCCATCACCAGTGCAACTGTCAAAGTCATGTTGCCAACCCTGACGAACGTGTTTCTTTACAACTGAATTAACAACAGACCATTTATGTGAACAAAATACTTTGGATTATTTTAATGCTTCCTAGTTGAATTACAAGTACACTCTATAACGTATTGAAGGAGCAAGTATGGCAAAGCTTTTCTTCAAAAACCAAGGGAAACTTTTCTAAATTTGTTAAGGAAGCAGTAAAATGCGTAGAGACTTTCCCAACTTTCTATCGTGCCATTTTTATATTTTCATCTTAAAACGCGGTAAATTCCCTAAACTTCATTTAAGAAAAAACTTCATTTGCAATTTTCGTATTTGCAGCTTAATATGTTTTCAATTTTCTACTATGTGTTTGGGAAAAATTTCCTTTACATGTTATATATTGGTACCTTAATATGTTTTCAGTTTCCTACACTGTGTTTAGGTTAAAAATTTCCTTTACAATTTCATCAGTTTACTGAGATATTTTTTACAGTATAGGTTTGAGGAAGTTTGGAGAAGTGTGGTAATAATCTAAAATCCCCTGCTTACAAAAACAATGTTCTAATCTTAAATATTATCAACATTGTTTATGACAGTGCTATTGACACGAAATGAGTGCAATGCTGGCATACGGAGGGGGCCTACTGCGCAGCTCGCGTGCGCACTCTACCTTTTTTTTTTGCTACGTGTTTCACGTCTCCGGAGGCCGCACAAATGAGCGAGCGAGACAGAAGTAGACGGTGGGCTGGTCCAATCACGGTCTCTCTCTCTCTCTCTCTCTCTCTCTCTCTCTCTCTCTCTCTCTCTCTCTCTCTCTCTCTCTCTCTCTCTCTCTCTCTCTCTCTCCCCGTGACCTTGCCACAATACGCGCTGCTAATAGTCACACTTCATTAGCCGCGACTAATTCCCGAACCGCCGTCTTGTAATTACGAGAGTAAGGATGTGCCGTAACGAGAGACATCTCTGCCGAAATTGTTACGTGACGTGTTTGCGCTCGTCCTGTGAGTCGTGTATTCCTTACTTATGTGAGAATCGGGACCTTATTTTTCTGTTAATATACAGAATGTTTCAGTAAAGGACGAGCAAAAATGTAATTGGGAATAGGGACCGCGCCACGGAAAGTTTTTAAATTGGGAACGTGTGGTCCACGTATCCTCCAAGAAGAGATATAGGCGTAACATGTCTAGCACGAATACAGGTGCCTGGTTTGGATGCGTGTACTTCTGACGCTGCATGTATACATTATTAGCAGTAAGTAGGGTTGTACAGAACCATTCCGTTGACGGACCGGTGTTAAAAGTATCAGTTTGTAAAGGCTGTTCACAATAAAGTGAGCATTTTTGAAATCAACCTTAGAAAAAAGTCACTGCCCCTGCCTGCATATATTTCAACGGGCGCACTGAATGGCATGTGCCCAGTAAAGTTGGTAACGGATGGAAAGTAGTTCCATATCTTAACGTCGAATAAAAAGTGTTAGGTGTCCATTTTTAATAACTAAAATCATTTTTTTTTTCGCTTTCTAAGTTTTTTAATGCACTGGAGTGTAAAAATTACCATATTTATAAAATATTTAGTTTTCTAATAATTTTACAGTTTCACCTTACCGATGCATTAATAAAGTGATGAAGCCAACAGTAATGTTAATTTTACATAACGTGCATACAAGTAGATATAATCAGGGCTTCCAAAACTGCTCATTTTACCTTTAACAGCCTATACCACACGAGTGTTGCTCAAAGTGAGGGACACCAACATAAACGCAATAGAGACAACGGCGTAAAAAAAAATTTTTTTGCCGCACCCGTTAAAATATCGCATGCACGTAACGTGTCTGTTGATACGCGCACGTATTGTGGCAACGTATAGATGACAGGGCCACCTTGTGGGCGAGAGGTGAACCAAACACACGCCGTGGCTCGCCCACATACGCTCACATCTTCTTTGGCTGACCTCGTGGATCACACGTTCCCAAACTCAAAACGTACGGCTGTGCGATCCGTACTCCCAGTTTCATTTTTCATTGCCTATACTGAAACATTCTGTATATGACTGAATATTACGCACAATGTTTAAAAATAACATCATTGAATAGTTTCTTTGAAAGTGTCATGCATAATTTAAAAAAATTATCGGGATTTAGCTCTTTTAGAAGCAGCGCAAAAATATGGAGACGCCTGAACGTGTTAGAATCAAGCTAATATTTTTCAATTTCACTGAGGATAATTTCCACACCTTAAATTTCGCCGTATAAATTGTGGGTAGATACGAAAGGTTGGTTCTACATGGAATTTATGAAAATCTTTCCTCTTGTACATTTAACTGTGACAAAGTAAATTATTAGATTACTATAAAAATTTTAATATTTAAATTCAACACAACATAAACTATTCTGTTCACTGCTGTAAACTGAGATTTATATAAAACACAAATTACAATTTTTTTTGCAAATTTTCACATGTATTCTTTAAAAAAGCAATGGTAATAACACCGAACACTAATATTTTTACAGTCCTTGATCAATATTTACGATAAAGTTGATTTTTGCTGCTTACTCACTGATAGTAGCACCAAAATAAGGCGTGCTCTTTGTAATAAATGTCTGTAAATGTTACCAGTTTGATTTTACGAGGTCATTTTTTCTTAGCTAAATAATAAAATGGCTTCACTGTTGTATTACGTGATTATGGATTTTAGTTTCTTAGAATGAGACAGGTTTGAAAAAAATTACGTTAGAACGCAAATTTTGTAACATGATGAAAATATAAATATCAGAAATAATGTATCAAAATAATTTTCAAAAACAAAATACATGATAAGAGCAAAAAATGTGTAATTCTTGGGCCCCTGTCAGCTTTTCTTTAGATCTCGTAAATTTGTTATGCTCCTGTCTGTTAAATGATTATATAATGAATATTTTATAAATTAATCTTTGCCATTTTGTGTTGAACCATATGTTAAAATAACCTCAGGAATTGAAATATAGACGCTATTTATTTCTTGAACTTAAAAGAAAATTCGATAATGTTCATGGAAACTGCAGTCACAGAAATTTATCTGATAATTTTTTTTTTCTCCACTTTAACTATTCAAGCTTATTTGTTACGTGGTAAACTTCCTTCAGCAATACGTTGTTGGCATTAAAATCAAGTTTAAAACATATTTAAGGTTAATAACGTGGCGAATATCTAAGTAACGATGAGCTGGGTGGTATATTTTCGTGTCAAATTTTTCATCATTTTGGTACCAGTTGAAATACATAATAAGAGGGGCTATAAGGGAAAACGCTTGTTTTTCATGCTCACTATGATGTCAACGGGGCAGTTCTGGGATGTTTTCAAATATTTGTTATTAGTAGGTCTCTTTTTGTCTAATGTCTCTCTCCTTTTCTTCCCACTCTCCAGTTCTCGTTCTTTCATGACCTTGACTATATGTGCATACACAAACGTGTGTCTGTGGGGGCAAGCAGGTGTGAAGCTCATTTGCCACGCGTGATCATTTTTAATAGTCTATTCGCGGTTTCTTCAAACGTTTTGAATCAAACCTTCAAAAAATACCTTCAGTTATTACGTTAGGTATGCTATGTATCACAAGCGTTTTATATCTTTGTTAACATAAACGTATCTCATTTTTCGTTATACTGGAGTTTTACCCGTATTCTATTTACACGTGATATTTCATTTATAAAAAGTATGAATTAAAACAGTGAGAAAACATGTGTGTTGGTAACGCCTAGTAAGAAATTGTTCTTATGCAAAATATTATTACAACTGAGTGCGCACAAATTCGGTGCGCTCTAATTTAGTGGAATTTTCTAGACTTAGTTAAGCTTTGTGTGCAGGAAGCGGAGGAATATCCTGGAAGTAGAACTTTAGCAGGGCTCCATAAAAGTTAGAAGTAACAGTGGATGGACTATACTCGCATATCCTAATTTACAGCTGAACTGTGTGTAGTAAACCTTCAATTCCCAAACATTTCTATATGCTGTTCACGGTAAAGTGAGCACTATTGAAAGCCGTCTATTTTGGAATAATAGTCAAAGAACATATTTTATTTTAGCCTTAGACGTAAACTTTCATGGCAATATTTATTTAAAGAGGTTGTTGAATAATAAAGAATGGCTGAAAGGAAAAAATTAACTAGGGCCTCAAAAGTGCTCACTTTACCGTGAACAGACTAAAATGGTGTGTAATCTGTACCACGAGTTTTTCAAATCGTTAAATTACTTACTGACGCCCACGTGTATCTTTGTGGTTGCCATGCTGATTTCCTGTTTTCCTCTTTTATTTTAATGTTTTACTGTCGGAGTTTTGAATATTTGCGAATTATTAAATTGGAACAAAGCAAAATTGCAAGTTGCAAAGAATTGTATTTTAGATAATAACTTTTTGCGATGTCACTGTGCGGTTAGTTTCTGCGAGTTAACATTGTAATGTTTTAGCTCCACGATTGAGATTCAGCAAGTCACGCTTCAGATGCAGTGGTGTCAGTATAATCCTCAACTCTTCGCAATGTATATAGATTTGCGTGATTAGGCCATTATTTCCTTATCGCGACAAAGTTTTTTTCTTGCTCTTCAGGGATTCTTGTAATCTCTTGTACGAGGTTAGGAGCAAGTTCGTCATATCATCTGACAATCTCGTGCACCTTGGAAACAATTCATAATGTGAAAAGGTGATATTTGTTGTCTGAACACTCAAAAGTGATAGAGCTTTTGTAGAATGTATTATATATATGTATATATACACATACATACATACATATTTTCGGTACATATATATAATTAATTAAATAATTACAGAATGTATATGTATTATATTGATTTTTTCAGGAATCCCAAAGAATCTCAAGTCCCTGTTAAAATATGTGATGTTGAATTTAAAAAAATCACAAATTTTAGATGTGTACGTAAAAATACTCCTACAGAATGTAATAAACTTTTAAAATTTTGAACTGTATATTATTAGTGTTATTCGATTCTATTATAAACACTGTTAGTGTATATGTATTTCTTTCATTGTATGATTGTGCAATAACCAGTTACGTGAAAATTTACGTTATGTTTTGGGTAAAACAGAAAATGAATGTCTCAGTGTAAATTTACACATTCAAATTTCCAATATTTATTTTATTTTTATCAGTTATTTACAAAAACAAGCGCAATTTTTGTAACTGTTTACCATTTTCTCCTAGAAATCTAAGGAGAATAAGTCATATGTGAAAAATTATGCTTTGTTAACAGAAATATTGACATTTAGTGTCACCATTTGAAATATGTCCAAAATACACATATTTCACCTATCATATTATTTAATTGTGTTATACAGAATTTTTTTTGCTAATTTTACACTTTTTATGAATAATTTACGATGAAATTACTAGTATAGCGGTAGGGATTAAAGTGAAGAGATTTGGGCGGTCCTTAACAGCGAGGTCTGGAGAGTCGATGAGGGTGATTGAAATGAATATGTAGTGGCACCGGAATGAAAGGGTGGGAGAAACGGGAGATCCCCGAGAAAACCTGCCAACCAATGGCATCGTCCGCCACGATTTCCACGTGCGAAAATCCGGTGACACGGCCGAGGATTGAACCCGGTTCGCCATGGTGAGAGGCGATCCTGCTAATCGCTCAGCCACCGCTGCTCCGGTAGGGATTAAAACTACTTCTAACTTTGTTGTGGTGTTTTCACACAGAAACTAAACTCCCTCTGGTGAAATATGCTTGCTGTTTGCAAATAAATGTTACTACTTCGAAGTTAATTGTTATCTAGATTTTGAAGGGATAATTGTTTCTTATATTTCTAGTGTCACATTACAAAACGTAGAAGAATAACGAAGAAAGAATAAAGTTCTATATAATACAAATTGATATGTAGATTAACGCGATACAACTGTAAAAGAGGCTAGAGAGATGTCCAAAAATATTGCATATTAGGTGCGTGTGTGAATTTATGTGGTGAAGCAGTGATAGATGTGCTGACATTTTTATTTGCAGCTAAAGTAAATTTTTCGTTTTACTTTTTTATTACTTAAAAAGTGAACATAAATTTTAATGAAGTCACAATTACGAATAGCGTAAATTTTCTTTCCGGGAGAATAAAATTACACAACAGTTACAGTTTAACTTTCTTTCGCAGAGTAAGTGAAATTTGACACGAGTCATCATATAATTAATAAAACACTGTACATGTGTTTTTGAAGGTGTTCTAACTATTGTTAAAAAGTAGTCACTTCACTGCTAAATTCCTGCCAGCAGAAATTACTGAAAATATCAATATGTCATGTCCCATCTTGAGTTTTCTTGGGAGTGTCTTAACAGTGATTATTATTTTAATGTGCTGTTGCGGATGGATTGTTAGACTTCAAGAAACATTAAAGCTTAGCTTTCGCACTGTAGTATCAAAATAACACGAAACAAAATGAGGCAAGTGCGTAATATGCCTGATTTATGATTCGCCCCACTTATAATGGGATGGCTGGGCAGTCGCCAAGACGATTGGGCACGAACTACGATGTCCGGAATGCGGAATTCAAAATAGTTTAACTAACCAGTCGTTGGTCGAGATCTGGGTATTGCTGCAGCATTCCGGCCATCGAAGTCACTTTATCGAGGTACGTGCAGGTTTAGAAATAATTATTTCATTTAATTTACATTGAACAACTTACTGAGAATTCATATGTCTGCGTAATACTTCATTCGTGTTTACTTCCAATTATTCTGAAGCCCTGCTAAAGGTATATTTTCTGGATATTACTCCGCCTCATGCAAACAAAGCTTAACTAGGTCCTCAAAATATAAGTAAGAATTCATTTTAACCAAAACTAAGGAAATTTCATGATGTGGCGTATTTAGGAAATAACCCAACACATGCTACATGGGGTTACTTTTCAAAGGTTTTATTAAAAAAGTGTGAAGAAACTGCGAATATACTATAATCAGTACTCTGAGCAGTAAAATCGAATTCATATAAATAATGTGTCTTCAGATAAGTACTTTGCTGTCAATAATATATAAATAATGTGTCTTCAGATAAGTACTTTGCTGTCAATAATATATAAATAATGTGTCTTCAGATAAGTACTTTGCTGTCAATAATATATAAATTCGCGCATTAATGATTCTACAGTAGACGTTTACACTGTTTTTTCGCTTACATGACACTGATTTTACAGAACGAAAGATTTTTTTGTCAGCAATTATTTGAATGGTAGCAACTAAATGCAGCCTATCCTGTTGTGAGTAAAGTAATATTTCCGTTATTCCAACAGAATTTTTTTTTAATTCCATTTTTTCTGTTGTAAGTTTGGGTAAACCCCGTCTATTTCATTGCACTTTATCCAGACAATAATTTACTTTGGAACAGCAGGTATATACCTGTTGGTTCAAGCAAAACAACTTCCCTGATAATGGAGCAAATCTAATTATTTGATATTCAATACATTGAAATACTGTCTCCAAAATCTGTGCTCAAAATATATGTGCATCTCAGTAAGTAAATATTCTGGGTACTTTACTTTTTTTCAGGGAAAAAAAAAACAGTTATCTGAAGTCAATACTTTTCACTTTTATCCTATAATATATATACTGAAAGAGAAAAAAAAATTATGTCAATGGTTTGAAAAATATATTTTTAGGGCTTTCTGAGCAGTAATCTTGACGGAAAGAAGAAATGTACAAAGTGGATTATGTAGCTTCATTTATTGACTTACATAGAGTACAATAATGTAATGCTGCTACAAATCTAATGTCTGAGAAAACCACCTTCCCGGGAATGTAGGCTATGTATAGCCTATTCACGGTAAAGTGAGCACATTTGAAAGTAACTTCATATCGAATAATAATTAATAATTGAATAGTTACCTCGAATACTGATCTAACCCACAAATCATATAATGTTTACAGTAGCAAAAAAACACTTTCGGGACGTAAGGAGCATAACTTTCTGCAAAAACGATGTAAGGCTTTATAACTATACATCATTCAAAACACCCCATGCTTAATATTATTTGTATTCACTTTTAAAGCTTGACTTACAGTTTAACAAAATGAATTTCAGTGGAAAAAGGATCTAAACAGCACAAATGGAATAGTGATCTAACCTGCAAATCATTACAAACGAATGAAGAAACACTAATAAAAGCATTACATTATTAATTATTACTGGGCTCTTATGGTTTAGGTAATATTAACTGAAACAAGAAAATCATCAGATTATTATTCATTATTGACAAATGACATGTAAGATTACAGTAATCACTCAACTGCACATAGACTTTCGTAGAAGTCACGATATTGAACGGGAAGGAACCTGCACATATCTAGCAAGTCTTTTTTTTTTCTTTTCTTTTTTTTTCGCTTTCTTTATAGCTATTGCTTCTTCGTAGAGCTGGGGAAGTACAGTTGAAAGTGGACGTAAAAGTTTCCTTCCTCTGGATAATGGCCTTATTACATAGCTTTGCTAAGGTTGTAGGGTGACTCGCGTTCGGACAGTATTTGGTTCTTCGGGCTGCTTTTTAAACATCCCTTCAATGGCCCACAGGTCAATGAAGTCTTCTTTGTCCATGTAGTATTCACTAAATGCCGGACTTGCGTTAACAATAACTTCAAGCTACTGCTTTGGATGATACACTGTAGATTTCTTCTTTCAATCAGGGCAAAGTCCCTATTGCAGGGAAGAAAAACGTAGCCGCTGACTAAGAACTTCTGGTCAATGGTTGTGAAATATTTCTTCACAATAAGATAATGATATAGAGCAATACACCGCCAGTTATTGTTTTGTGCAACACAACGATATGTCCAAACAACTAATCTCCCAACCTCACCTACTTTGAGTGGTTCAAAATGCAGTTCAATGCATTTCAGAATGCATGAAGTAACTTCAGAAGAACCACGTTTTGCCACCGACTCATTCCACACAAACATAAATGGTATTTCAGTTCCCATGTTGTGGGCACATTGGTTATAAGTAGAGAACTATCTTTGATAAAACATAGAGTAATGATAAAGTGTTAGACAGAGCAATACCTGTTGCATATCTGTGCAAAGTACAATATATGTGGGGTTCGATTTTGACATTACAACATCCTCGTGAAGAACTTTATAAGCAGTCTCAGCCTTTCTGTGATGAAGTGTACTTTGCGCACTAATCCTCTTCTGCTCATCTTCGATCTCAGCTGCTACTAGATGAATGTAAAGTTCATGACAATATGAACAAGAGTCTGATCGTGGAGGACCAAATCTAAGTTTGAATTCGCTTCTGAATATGTTCCTATACGAACTACACAAGCATTTAATATTAGGATGACTTTCCTTGAAAATATCATACATTCTTTCTACACACAGTTCTAAACTAAGATAAAACTTGCTGGAGGTTGATCTTGAATAGTGGCTCTCTTTGTGCAGGCATACAGCTGATATGATCCCTTACCAGTTCTTTGACATCAAAGGACACAGCACATTGACGATTATGATGTGTCCCTCTTTTGTCAGATATTTCAAGTTTAAATTTCATTTTTATCTGAAGCGTTTGCACACGTCGAAGGGGAAATTTTAAAAACACCGATCACAGTTTTCTTGCACACATTGTATGATTTGCCATTTACAGGAAGGTAGTATTTGAAAGTTGTCTGCCTCTGGGAGATATTTTCCGCTACATTTCTGCATTTTACGTCTTCCAGTGCCATACAACATTGGACTAAAAATGTAGAATGTTCATTATATGTTCGTTTGTAGAAATCTTGAAATAACTTTGTCTTCATATCTTTGTAAATTCTGTCGCATTCATACATACAGTGGCACACGGTAACCTGAAACGAATAAACTCACATTATTTTTGTTGATGGTGTCAAATGTGCCAAATCATGTTTAATCAAACCATTTAAAGGCAATTTTTATCAGTAAAACCAGGTTACCAACAAAAATGTGTAGTTATTATATCAAATAAAATTTCCCTCGTTATTTGTAGCAGATTGTGCAAAACATTACATTTTTCGTATAAAGATGTGTTGACATTTTGTTAGGTTAGATCACTATTCCACTCACCTTCTCAGATTATCATTTTCCCTAGTACAAACGTCCCTTTCCTGATTCTATATGGTTTGCCAGTATTTCTCAAAACTTTATTCTTGTTATCATCCCATTCTGACAGCCGTATCTTTCTCCTGCGTCCTTTATTTAATTGCTTAAATAGCAAAAAAAAATCCTCCTTGGGATAGGACTATTGCCTGTGTGCAACGGTGGCATTGTGATGTGCTATGAATAGATCATTATTCTGCTATAATTGCAATTATCTAATTTTTGTGTGTTAGATCGCTATTCGGGGTAACTATTCAATTGCGTTTTATTTGTAGCCTTTGACGTTAACTTCTGAGTGAGGTAGAATATACACATTGTGTTTATTATTTATATTGAAATCTTTATTTTAAAAACGTGATTAAAGGATAAAAATTTGGCTGGAAGGAAAAAAGTAACTAGGGCCTCGAAAGTGCTCGCTTTGCCGTGAACAGCCTATACCACTCTTTAGAGTGCCTGTCGTATTGCTTCTTATGTGACCAGACGTGACCTCGATACGTGTGAAAATGATACTAGGGATTGTCCTAAATAGAAATGCCGGAACTCGTGGTGCAAGAATGGAACGAGAGAGCTCAGAAAAATGATAATATATCTCATCAGTGTCCATCAAGCTTACCTCGCGATACGTAATACCGTATCATTTGGGTGAAGTGTTTGAGCACGACCGCTATGTTGCGAGAATCCCTCGCGGTGTGAACGAGGTACGTGTGTGTATATATGTCGTGGTATGAAGGATACCGTGATCCTGTGACAGTCGCCTCTTCAAGGGCAGGGACTCGCTTCTGGCTCAGCGAATTCATAGACTTTAGATGTGGTAAACCGATCTCGCTGGCTGCGCACAACCAGTCTCCGTGCCCCAACATTTCTTGACTATTCTGCCTACACTTCTAGCGAAAACGACATAGTTTGGATTTTAGGTTATTGGACTGATTTGCAAACAAATACTTTGATATTTACATCCTCTGACCAATGTGTAATACACTTTGATTAAATTCAAATTGGTAAAGGTATTTTATTTATATAAAGGTGCTTGTGTAATTTAAATATTAAGAATTAAACAAACACTTTCATCAGTGTTGGCAATGTGACTTTGACAGTTGTGTATGACTTGGATAGGTCAATGTTAGTTACATGCGTAGAAGACGAATAAGCGGTCTACCTCATCGTTAGTCTATGAGCGCATCACACCAAGTTGTTGACGAAGTCACAGGTCGTGGCACTGCCAAGGAACTGTGATTCTGGCTGTAAGTAGCGAATATATAAATCCATGAAGGAGAGGGCTACTTTGGTGGCCTAGAATGCATTTCGTTCAAACCACATGCTGGCCAAAACGCCTTCAGATATTAGTTGATAAGCAATTTAAATACTTTTAAGATTTCCTGTTTCTATTTTATTTGTACATGTTAATACTGAATTATTAACAATAAAGTTTATTTAAAGAACTATTTTATTTCATCCGGTGTAAAATAAATCTGCAAGGGAGGGGTTCAAGCCCACTCATCCCCTCTGACCCCCCCCCCCCCTCCCCCCTTTTTGTATCCGCCACTGTCGACTTCCCCACATGAATTCCCCGGCATATCCCGAATCGCTTATGAATCTTCAGAGAATATTTTTTCATAGCCATTGTTCCTTGCAATGTCAATTACGAAGTGCAGGAACTAGTGAACATATGACCAGAAGTAAAATTGAAGGAACAAGGGTTTGTTATGCTACAATGCATTAAACTTCTGGACAACCTTCAAAAATCATTTAAGAAGCCAGTTTTATTTCTAGTCAGGCTGCTTGCTGGTATTAGTTGTTGCCCTTTTGATGTCTTCCATAAAACATATTACTTATGTTCGCCGTGCAAAACCTCCATGCGTAAAAACTGTTAAGCAGATGCTGATAGTTTTCCGTTCGACCAACTGAGACGGGTAAAGAATGCATCATGTAATGCACATTCCATTGTTCCAAATTACTGCTCTCAATGATCCTTGATAGTACGATTTGATAATTGTCATTAATATATGTGAGAGATTATCACCGAAGTTTTATTAAATTGATACAGGTATTGGCTATTCACAGTAAAGCACTTTTAAAAGACCTCTCATTTTGAATAAGTCAATAAATATATCTTACTTTAGCCTTAGATGATAACCTGCAATTAAGGAGGAATATACACACTGTGTTTATTACTCACAGTAAATGGCAATACTTAATTAAAAAGGTTGTAATAGGGAAAAAATGACTTAAAGAAAAAAGTAACTAGGGCCTCAAAAGTGCTCACTTTACCGTGAACAGCCTATAGCTAGGGTTTAACGTCTCGTCGACAGCAAGGTGATTACAGAGCGATCATGTTGTTCAGACACTCATTTTCGTGATCCATTGATTATTCCTTCATCAGCAGTTTACCAACTGAAATTTAATTGAGTAACATTTTTTACACATTGAATTCAGTGATTCGCAAGCCATTTCACGGATGTAGGTAAAGGGAAAAATCTATCCTCGTGTAGTGTGATATTGTGTTTGAATATATGTGCCAGTAATAACGCATCAGTATATCTGTGATGTTATGTCACTGTGGTTGGCCCAGCCGGAAAAAAAATTCCGCTCTTGAGAAATCCCTAAACTCTTCCGGGAATCTTTGAAATTTTGTCCCAATCAGGCGTCCTAGGAATGGCCTACTATGAGTGGAAAGATGAGATCTTTGAGCCGCTCTTAACAACGAGGTTTAGACAACCAATGAGAGTGAGGCGAGATTAGTATAGAACAACTCTGGAATGCAAGAGTGGAGGAAATGGGATATCTCAGAGAGAACTCGCCGACCAGTGGCATCGTCTGGCACGATCCCGTCTCCCATCACCGCATTTCAGTTCATTAGTAGCTGACGACAAGTATTCAGAGCTCCAGTGACGTTGATGGCCTTGTAATTTCGCAACGTGTTGAAAGAAAATTCATGTGCCAATATCGCTAGCTTTAAATATGCCTTTGGCATGTGAAAGCAGGGGCACAACGTTACTCGGATTTGATAATAGCAACAATTGTATACATGATATTTTGCATCACTCACAATTACCTCGGAAAATATTAGTAAAAAACACATTCGTCTAACGTACACAAAAATACGTACTATTCAGAATGGGGTCCCTTATAATTGCAAGGCCATTCGGAATAAACATATTGTGTTATGGTAGACCTAAATAACAGTAAACCATTAATATTGAGCTTCTTTATTTGCCAGAATGGGAAAAGGTAATATTATATTATTTTTAAGTATGTTTGTTAAATATTCATTTTACATCATAGAGTAATATTAATGCAAAAAAAAAATTACACTCGTTAAAGAGTTTTTGTACAGTATATCGGAAACCGTGTGTAATTTAATTGCAGTCCATTTGGTTTTTGACGACAGTTGTGATATGGTTCTGTTACGTGCCTGGAAAAACATTAACTACGTTTACGTCACCTTAACAAACGTTAGAACACAAATTTGATTATGCTTAAGGCAGGTCTACCAACATTGGTTAAATAACCGAAGTAATAAGTTCTTAAAAGTGATCAACAAGTAGTTTACGGCAATAGCTTTTCTCTTGCGACAGAGTTTAGAAAGAGTTCGTAAAAACCGCAAAGTCCTCGACGACCGTAGAAAAAAGTGAACTGCCTGTTTATTGTTTTTTTCGTGGCTGCCCGAATTCCTGAGCGCTGCCGGGCTTTCTAACACATTAGCCTGGGCGACAAAGCGATAACAGTGAAGCTCCAGACGAAGGTGACATCAGATTCTACCGCTGCATTCCAAGGATGGTTTCATTCTAGGGCACTAACTTCAGTTCTTCCTTTATATTGATGTCGGGCAGCATCAGTTCAAAAATGTCAGTGTATGCTTAATCCCTCTTCAGAATATCTCACTTACAGGCATAATCTCAGAAACCCTATCAAGGTAATTTATATTATTATTTACTGGTATTTTCAGGTGTCGTGTATAGTAGAACCAGGCCAATTAGTGCTGCATACTGAATGAATGCTCTGAATGAAGAAAGTTGAAATTCATGATGCATTATGTTTTCAGTAGTGGTGATGATTTTTGGTAATTCAATGTTAGGAAAATTATTTTATTATCGCTGATATTTTAGTCTCCTATCTCTACGAAATAAATTAAAATTCTAGGTGCATCTGCGCCAAATTTTTAGCACCCACTGATGTTTAATTATGCATGCATATGTTTATGTATGTTTTATTTCGCATATATGTATTTACGTATGTTTATATATTTACACGCGTGCGTGTATACATATGTGTATATATACACATGTATGTGTGAATGTGTGTATATGTATATTTATTTATATTTATATATATATACACACGTATGTGTGAATGTATATGTATGCATGTAAGCACGTATACATACGAAAGTATGTGTTATGTATATTATTTAATTCTGCATCTGTTGCTAGATGTCACTACTGTTTAGATAATCCGTGAAGACTAATAAATGGACGAGCAAACGAAACCAACGTTTGCTATGTAATGCGTTGAGAGGTCCTTAGATTCAAGTCCCAAGAAAAATGTGGATGTGTGCGTCAATTCTTCTTATTTTGAGCATATTTAGGAAAAGTAAAACCTGAACGCCGAAAATGAATTTGATCACAGGCATAACGTGGAGTAATTCTAAAAGGGTTCTGCCAAGGCAAAGCGTGTTCAACCCCCGGCCTGTTCACTCTGGATTTTCGCGAGTGGGAATCGTGCCGGACGATGCCGTTGGTTGGCGGGTTTTCTCGGGATCTCCCGTTTCACCCGCACCCTGTCATTCCGGTGCTGCTCCATACTCACGTCACTTTGCCTTCATAGCTTCTCAAGACCTCGATAGTAAGAGCCGCCCAAATCTATTTACTCACTCTAAAGGGTTAATAATCAAAATTGTATTTAAATAAAGTCATACTGATTGTAACGGGAAATGCAAAAGATATTTACATTAAACACCGTGACAAATTTGCAATTGATGCCTTTTTTACCCCTGTATTTTTATGCAGAAATGCAGAACTGGAGGCCGTACACCGATCTGAACGTGAACGGAAACGACAGGCATAGCTCAGGATTAAACCAGGGCTCGAGCCGACAACGTCGCGACATGAATATGACGCCTGAGAGACATCCGCCAAGGTTGCTTTGTTGGTTACTCGTTTATTTCGATAAGCCGCCTCAGAGAACTGTTTCACTGACTCAGCTGCTATTGCAGGCTTAAAAAATGATGTGTGTGGAAAAAAAAAACTGATTGTAATTTTAGAATATAAATATTTCTCACGTTGAAATGGTATGTCATAACAAAATTGTATAGGGTTACACAAACACAGGAGAGAGAGAGAGAGAGAGAGAGAGAGAGAGAGAGAGAGAGAGAGAGAGAGAGAGAGAGAGAGAGAGAGAGAGTATAACACCAGCTCTCAGTACAGGTCTGTTTCAAACTGGTATTAAACATATAGTACGGGGATATGTTGCTTAATGCACTTGTATCAGTTCGCGCCCATAACAAAGGACTTATACGCTGTATTGTGTGCGGCAGCGCGCTGGTGCAGCTTGACGGTTGTCAAACAAGGGTCGTCTGGTTCGCTTCACACAGCAGCTAATCAGTCCTTTGTTGAGCGTCAACAGCACGCACTGCAGCCGGAGACGTTATCACACGCACGTGCAGAAGACTGAACTGGAATCTTGTGTAAGTTGTTTCAACGTCGTGATAGTGTTTCCGTTCCGGACCCTGAAGTGCTGATCTTCTTCGTGGTGAGGTTACGGCGCGTGGGGGTCCGTGTTCGAGTCCCGCGCAAAGCATTGGGTTTCAGCTCGTGTTCGTCTTCGCAGTTCTGTCTGGGTCAACGGACTTAAGAATTGTACCGGAATCGCCGCAGCGAACTTCAAAAGAAAAAAAACGCGCAGGATAACAATAGACTTAATTTGAGAGATTTGGGTGGTTCTTAACAACGAAGTCTTGATAGCCGATGAGGGTGAAATGAGGTGAGAATGGAGTAGCGCTGGAATGCCAGAGCGGGGGAAACGGGCCACCGTTCCTGATTTCAATTTTCCATCGTTTTCCTAAATGACTCCTGGAGATTGCTGGGATAATTTCCTAAAGGAGTTCTTGACCAAGTCCTTTCCTGTGATTGCTTGCGTCAGCAATTTGTTCCATCTCTAACGGACTCGCTAAGCTGCTAAAACTGTACACTGTAGACTCCAGCAATCTGCGCATTGGCATGCATAATACTTCATGCACGAAGTTTTCCTGAAGAGCAGACAATAGTAAATGTTTCAATTAACTATTATTTGCATTAAGAACTAGAATAGCTTATTTCCGAGCATTATAAACACTTTTGCTTACAAATTGCGGTTCTATGTTTCTTGGATTCAGTTCATTGGGAGAACGGTTAACAGTTTCAATATAAATAGGATTTTGCTTTATTCTCTACATTGTAACTTAATTTTCGAAGAAAAAAAATGTGTTATTACGAAGGTGTCATACTCCTTACAGGACTGTAATGGAGCGTTTATATATATATATATATATATATATATATATATATATATATATATATATATATAGCACGCTCTAATACTCTACATCATGTGCCTGAGCCTACATAGGGCAGGGATGGCCAACCCTATGCCCACGGGCCAAAAAGTGGCCTGCAAAGGCATTTTGAGACCCGGCAAAAACTCAAGCATTTGCTCTATATTTTAAAGTAATTTCATACTTGACTATACTCCTTTTCTAAATACTGTAAAGACAGTGTTGGAGCTTCAGGAGGATATTGAACGAATGGAGAATATGTGATTACGTTGCCTTCCACACAGGCTGGCTCTGGCGGCGTCCCATATTTATTTTTACTGGGACAGGCAGAACGGCACGGTGCGGAGTTTATGTTCTGACGCACAGGTTCGAGTTCACGTCAGAATTAGGGGGTAGGTATCGACAACCACGTGTCCATAACCTGCCCCAGTATACTGCGGGCTAATTATTGTTGGAAAGCTTATGAACGCACGCACACGTACTGGGTCATAGTTGTGTTTCATTTCCAGTTGAAAAATATGCTCCGAGCATCATATAAGATATCATTTTTACTCTCTCGCATGAAGAAACCTTTCTCAGATGATGAGGTAACTAAAGAAAGCTTCTCTATATTTGCAGAACACACGCGAGAAACGAATATAAATAAAATGGCAGAAAATTCTTCCCTTTCTTGAAAACGAATTTTGAGGCGCATTGAAGAAACGGTGGATGACATATCAGGACAAACAATATATTCAAGTGCTAATTACATCTACTTCTCTCTTGTGATAGATGAGAGCTGTGATGTTGCAGACAATGCTCAATTTCTTGTTTTTGTGAAGTGCACAAACGACAGTTTCGGCGTATTTCAAGAACTTTTAGAAGTGTGACAACTATCGATGAATACAACTGGAAGGAATATTTCTGAAGCGTTAGAAAATTGTATTGAAAAATGTGACGCTGGTGGTGTTAAACTAGAGTGGGATAAAGTTGAGAGAATTTGCAGCTATGGTGCTCCATGTATGGTAGGGAATAGAAATAGCTGCATTTCATTACTCGAAGAGTATTTAGAGCAAAAATTGTTCTCCCACCACTGTATTCTCCACACAGAGGCGTTGTGTGCTAAAGATATGGACTTTAATCATGTTATTAATCCTGTTGTGCGCTGTGTAAACATGAATCGATCGCGTGCACTCAACATAACAGAGTTAGGAAACTTATTGTAGAAGAAATGAATGAATATGGTGAACATTTACTGCACATCGTAGCCAGGTGACTTTCTAAAGGGAAAGTGTTTCCATGTTTCTTCCAATTAAAAGGCCAAATACTTTTACTTTTATAAACGAAAAAAGCTTTGCCTAAAGAGTGTAAATTGCTTAAAGACTGGGAGTGACTTTGTGACGTAGAGATTTTAGTGGATAGCTTGCATTATTTAAATAATCTGAATACGATGTTGCAAGGAAAATATTCTTTGCTTCCCTTTCATGTTTAATGAAGTCAAAGGTTTTGTGGTAAAAGTTTAAATAGTTTTGTTAAATCTTAGAGCAGAGCGTACTTGATCATTTCCCAACAATTCAGCAACACATAAGTAAATGTAGTGAGTTTACTCTGAATCACATAAAATAGAAATCAGCTGTTAAATCATTGTACGAGTTATTAAAAATTCAGTTTTCTTCTTTTTAATGTAAGAGAATTAACACTGGCTTGTTCAGAAAGCCATTTCTTTTTTTCAGAGCTTGACTTAAATAACTCTACCCCACACGTACAAATGGAAATTCTAGAAATCCAAAAACATTCAGGTTTTTGCTCTTAGTTCAAAGAACTATGTGGATCGCGCACCACTCCAAGCTTAAATCAGTTCCGAATATATGTTGCTAACGAACTATTTCGCAAACTTCATGATCTTGTTTTGAGGTTCATTTGTAGGTTTGGATCAACAAATATATTTGAACAAATATTTTTCATCTATGAATGCCATAAAAAGCCAATTTCGTTCAGAAATCGTCGACAAATACCTTGCTGATACGGCCATTTAAAGTTCACCGAAAATCGCACCCAACATTGATACAATGGTAAGTGAAAAGCCGGTTAGAAAATCCCATTAGAATGTATTCTGTTGCTCAGAAAATTCTGTCTGTTTCTCAAAAATCGTACACTAACGTATGTGGAAAATGCAAAATCAGGAAGGATACATGTGATTGAAATGAAATTTATGCCACAAATAAGGTACATGACAATACACAATTAATTAGGATTACATGCTCCACATGCTGCAATAAGAGCCCCTAAACGTTCTGGCATGGAATCAAAGTGAACCTGTATATGTTCCTAAGGAATCTCAATCCATGCTGTTTGTATGCGAGTCCACAAAGTATCAACAGTGTTCGCTGGAGGACCGTGACGAACAAGTCGCCAACCAACCATATCCCAGACATGTTCGATGTGTGAAATGTCAGGCGAACGTGCAGGCCAGGGAAGCAGTAGTAACCGCCGTCCACTGAAGAAGCCTTGCACATTCCTCGCCCCATGTGGCTGGGCATTGTCCTGCTGAAATATTGCATGTGGTGTTGCCTGAAGGAGGGGCAGTACTTCGGGCTCTAAACCTTCCCTGTTGTAGAGGTTGTTGTTCAGATTGCTCTCAATACGTAGGAGTCGAGAGCGCATGTTGTATTCAATGGTGCCCCAAAACCATTACACTTGGCATCTGTCCGCTATGCCATTCCACAATGCAAGCTGCCAGACTGGAGTCACCATGGTAGCGTCCAACATGTATGCGGCCATCAATGTAGAACAAGTTGAAGCGGGACTCGTCCGAAAAACCTATATTTTGCCACTAAGCACGCTAGCGAAGGCATTCACGTGCCCATTGCAGTCTGAGGCGTTTTTGGTGTCTGGGCAATGGAAGCCGACGCAATGGCATTCGTGCCACCAGTCAAGAAAGCAGCAGATGGCGTCGAACCGTCGGCGCAGACAGCTCCATACCCGTTGCAGTGCTCCTGTGTCGAGCCACCACTGTGGACAAGGCTATATGATCCTTATGGCAATGCGGGCAAGATGATGGTCTTCCCGTGCTGAGGTCACATTGTGTGGTCCAGCACCCGCTCGTTGCTTCGTACGACCATCTCCTATCCACTGGTGCCAAACACGCATCACTGTCGTAGCAGCATGCCCTGTACGAGTCGAAATGTCACAGAATGACAAACCCATTTCCCGGAGACGGATTATTCAATTGAAGTCACTCGCATGCTGATATGGCGCCATTTGACGTCGACAACGCATACTGGCACTTGCTTTCATTTCGTTTGATGGCTCTTCACTGGCTGAGCTTGGCGTAACACGGACCTTTCCGGTCACACACGAAAGGACGCTGCTGGGCCTACGTGTACACCATCTCTCTGCAATCGTAATCACTTATCGCTGTTACACTGTCCTACACATCCTCCGAGTTTGAATTCATTCGGGCCACTCTTTCTGAGTGTTGCAGTTTTCACAAACAAATGTGTAAATAAAATGTGAATTATTTGTGAGGGTATTGTTTGCAATTTCTGGGCAATTTTTATTTTCTGTAATTGCATATGTTTTCTGATTTAAACTGTGAAATGGTTGGTTTGGTTAAATAGATATTGATAATATACTGCTATTAAACATGTAGAAAATAACTCCCTGTTATTATGAAGCATGAAATTACCTACATTTTGAACTCATGAAAGAGGTCAATGTGAAAAGTATCTATCGTGGCCTTTCATATAATTCGGATCAATTTTTTGGCCACAGCTCCAAAAATGTTGGCCGCCCCTGCCATAGAGTTTAAAAAAGAGGATGCCCTACGACACAACAGTAAGCATACCAGCCTCTGCTCTTGTAATTTCCAGACAGTCCAATGTCACATCTTTGTCACCTTTCATTAGCTCCAAAGATACGATTGTCATTCGTGGGCACAGGTAAAGCTTTCAACTATGGACATGGTCTTTACATGGGACGGGAGAGTTACGATTAAGTTTGTTAAGTTTTGACGGCTCAAATTCTCATCGACGTGGCCATCACAGGTGAAATAAAACGCTTAAACGGTAAGGAACGGGGAGGTAATCATCCATGGCATTTGCAAACGAGCCATGCCTGTATTTACCTGGAATGATTTCGGTAAACTGGGGAATAAACACGAAGTGAAAACTGCTGGACTGGTAATTGCAGCCGGGATCTCCCGAGCGCGAGTTCAATGTCATCACTGCGCCTCCTCGCATTCTGTATGCTAGTAAATTGTGTTTATTAATATTCCTACTTGTGACCATTCCAACTAACCAATAAGCGGCTTTTATTTTGTGGCAGGCTACCTACGAATACTGTTAAAACCAGGAAGCATGTCCCCCGCATCGTCTACCGAGAGAGGTGGCGCAGTGGTAACTTACTGGACTTTGGGAGGACTCGGGTTCGATTCCCGGTCTGGCCATCCTGATTTCGATTTCCCATGATTTTCCGAAATCACTCCACGCGAATGCTGGGAAGGGTCCATAATAAAGGTCATGGCCGATTTCTTCCCATTCCTTCTCCAATCCCTGTGCAACTTGAACCGTCTCTAACGATCTCGCTGTCGACGAGAAGTTGAGCACACTTACCTACCTCGCCTAATATTCTATGTCTGGAACCCTCGCACCATACGTCGGCGAGTGACCAGCTGTCCTCTCGGAGGTCGGTGCTCCGATGTGTAAAGGCGAACGCAAAACGACTCGAGCTCGAGAACCTCGGCTCCTGTGTTGACATTCACTATTTACAGCGCTTGTTAAATTGCGGACAGGACGGCATCCGCCTGCCTAGTGCCTGACACGGTTTCTTATGAAAACACACTTTACGCAGGCAGGAAGTGCGACTTCGAACCAACATTTTCGATCATGTCGTAACATTTATGCTTCTCGTTCGAGAGGTCGTGGGTTCAATCCCTGGAGGTAACACCCAGCTCGTTTTACAAAAGGGGTTTTCCATCACTGTCCCAAGCAATTATCGGTGCAGTTAATTAAAAATTATCGTTCCTAACCCATTATACGTTTCGTTAAATATCCGCCTCACTAGCTAGTGTGTAATTATTGATTTTTTGACGATTAAAGTATTCACAAATAAAAGTCCAAAGTTATGTATTCATAACTTAATTGTTAATATATAATTACAGAACGGTAATACTAATTAAAATGTATTTTCTTTAGTGAATCGCATAGATTCCAACATAATTCTATTATGATAGTTAAAATGTTACTTATCAAATAGCGGTAATGTAAATAGAGACATGTTATATTTCAATTTACCTATTTAAAAGCGTAAATCAACTAACAGTGTCTAATACCAATTACTAATAAACCAAATTTTCATACATTCTAAAAATAATGCACTTCAGAAAAATAAAAACTAAGTCACATAATGCACATAAAGTCAAATTAGTAATTAAATTACGTGTAAACGAACGATCCACTCTACAAGCGCCCTTTGTACGCACATGAATTTGAAAGAGACGAGGTGCTGTGGTTATAGCAGGCTCATGGTGACTGGATGTTACCTCAATGCTCCAATAATAATATTTATTTCCTTTTATTCAACAGGTATAATTACGATGTTAATATAAAGAAGTGCAAATTTAGAGTGACCCTGAAAATAAAATCCACTGGCATTTGTGTAGAATAGGGATGGGAATGCTTTTAAGAGAAACGACCTGCTGAGTTCGAGATGTCACGCTACTACTGCATGAGGTAACGCGCTAGACAGGTGCTCTAGTCAGCAGTGGCTGTGACTCAGACTGATTTATAAATATAGTAAAGATAATATATGCCTATTTTCGGGTTGTGCCATTACCAGAAAGTTTGTTATAGTGACGTGACAAGTGCTAACCGAGCAAGATAGCTCAGTGGTAAACCACTGGACTCGGAAGGATATGGGTTCGAATCCCTGTTCGGCAATACTGATTTCTGTTTTCCATCACTCCAGGCGAACGTTGGGAGGATTACTTTACTGCAGTTCGTAGCTGATTCCTTCCATGTTCCTGTTTCTCTGAAACGCTTACTGCGCCTTTAATGACCTCGGTGTTGACAAGACATTAAGTCCTGTATAGATAACCTAGCTATAAGCTATTCACGGTAATGTGAACACTTTCGAAAGCCCTCTCATTTGGAATAATAATCAATAAACATATTTTATTTTAGCCTTAGACGTATACTTCCGAGTTTGTTGAAATATACTCTCTGAATTAATGACATATAAAGTAATGTTTTTTTTAAGGAGTTAAAGGTTAAAAAATGGCTGAAATAAAAATGTAACTAGGGTCTCAAAAGTGCTCACTTTAAAATGAACAGCCTATACCTCCCAATGAACTGTTAAAATAACCTGTTCAGATAATGATGTTCCTTTCGTTTGCACTGTTTTTTACGAGGGGGAAAAAACGCGCTTTCACTAAAGAAAAATTGCGTCGTAACTTTATCACAACGTATTTTATTACAAATTGGTAAAAAATGGTTTTATAACATATCAAATGATTTATTTATGCACACTCGTATTTTTTCGCAAATTCGCACACCAGTGTAGATATACGCACACTGAGGAAGCACAAAGGGTGATGATTTTCCCATTAACCCATGGCAGTGCAATTCTCAACTTTTTAAAATAATATTTCTATGTCTGCAGCCTGTTGTATGTTTGTATGTATAGTATATTAACGGTCACGTCCAACATGTCTGAAGCCCTTCTGAATATCTACTTCCGTAATATTCCTCCGCCTCATGCAAACAAAGCTTAACCAAGTACAAAAAAATTACACCAAGAGACAATGCACCGAATTTGTGCGCACTCACCGTAACAATATTTCGTATAACAACTATTTATTACTAGGCAATACCAACACACATTTTTTCACCCTGTTTTTATTTATATTAATTATTAATGAAATATTATTTATAGATAAATTATATGTAACAGTTCAATGTAACCAAACATAAGGTATTGTTATGTCAACACAAGTATAAAATGCTTGCGAAACATTACATTTTTTTGGAAAACTACCAAGCACGTCAAAGGTTGGATGCAAAAAGTGTGAAGAAACCACGAGAAGACTATACCTTTAGGTCAAATGTTTCCGTTATAGCTCAGGAACTTTAAAAAAAAGTATAATGTAAATTGTGTGGTAACTTTAGACAAAGCCAATTCGTTTTGACAGTATTGTTGGACAGGAAGCAATTTGAATGTTGTAACACTTGGAGTGGCTACTGAGAAGCTGGCGTGCGCACTCTACTTCATATTCCCTACACAGTTGGCTGTCCTGTCTCCTGTCCTCGCCATAGGGACGTGACGTCGAGGTGGTCGCAACCACCTAGCGCGGCCGACGTCTATCGGTGATTCCTAGATTCGCCGCCGACGGAAATTTACGGCCCGCGAAACGTTTCCAAAGTGAGGATCTTGCCAACAGCGCTCCCGGTAAGGCTGACGGTTTGCGAAACTCCGCGCCGGCGGTGGGCGGTTGCATTGTTGGGCGCCTTCTTGCTTTCGCGACCGAGAGTTGGCAAACCTGCGGCGCCGAGAGAAATAAAACGCAACGTGTGTCTGGCGCTTTTAGCGAAAGCGCTGTAGGGAAGAATGTGTGTTAATTAGAATAAATTCCTTTGTGTTAATCAACATAAAATGAAACAGCGGAAGGTTTCGCCATCGCTATGCGTCTTGATTATTTCATGTGTCTAGTGACCGTCCGACAGTAAAGTCAAGTAAGATCGACATCTCGCCGAGATTCGGCCTTGAGATCTCGCCATGAACATCCCACTTTCCTTCGCTGTAGTGTAAAAGTGAACGTTGTATAGATCAGTCAGACAGCAACAGATATGTTTCAGAAAGCGAAAGGTTCTCTGTCCGTAGTCGAACTGATGTTATTAAATGCATACATAGGACTATAGTCTATCCACGGCAAAGTGAGCACTTTTGAGGCCGTATTTACTTTTACATTTCAGTAATTATATAACTTTTAAGGGCCTTTAAAAAAATATTGCCATGTTAATAATAACGCAGTGTGTATAATACGCCGCAATCCGAAGTGAAAAGTATAACGCTAAAATAAAGTATATTTTATTTACTATTTTTCTAAATGTCATCTTAAAAATTAACATCCCTTACTTCGGAAAAATTGTAGTATTTTAATCTATAAACACATGTTGTAATTATTATATATAACAAATTTTGTAACTCTATTATTGCAGAATCTCCTTTAAAAATGAAATGCTGTAAAATTTTTGCCTACTCGTGAATCCAGGGTCTCTCTAGAACTTTTGAAACAGTAAACATGAGTTTACCAAATGTATTACAGACCTATTCGTATCTTTGAAATTATATCCCTTCAATCATTTTCCAATTCAGCATGTAGACTATAGGCTGTTCACGATAAAGTGAGCAATTTTTAAGGCCCTCCCAACAGACATTAACCACTAATAAATATGTCTTATTGCAGCCTCGGACATTAACTTTTGAGAGTGCTGAAAGTATACATCGTATTTATTAGTCACGTGGCAATGCTGATGTTAAAAAGTGGTTTAAATACAAAAACTCGCTTATATGAAAAATTTGGAAGGGCCTTAAATAGTGCTCACTTTACCGTGAACGGCCTATACTTCTGATTTCATAACTTAGTTTGTGGCAAATACGCATTTCTCGTCTAATAGATGGACAGGACGGAAAAATGTATAAAAACAATCTATATTTTCAGTAGCACTGTTAAAAATAAACAATGACTGGATGTTAGTAACACATTTTTTTTAAAATGCATAATAGGAAATTGAATTTGCCTGTTTGTCTCGATAGAAACGAAGTCTACAAACAAATATAATATAATAATGCTGGCGAACGTACATTCTTGTCCAACCACATATTCGAGCATAGGGCTGTAAAGCAAATATGTATGTGGTACGGCAGTTTATGCCGCAGGTGCACAGTATTTACGGTTAGTGTTCCAGCATTAGAATGATTTATTTTATAAAGGCACGATGAAAACAGCGGGGATTGGATTCGAGGTTTTCATATAAATCTTTAATTTGAAATGTTAGTACACTACTCCTACCTACGATAGAGTTAAAACGTTCAAGTCGAGCAAAATGCTTTTGTGAACACAAGGATGCGATGGGAAATTAACTCAAACTGGCATCGACATCACTGTCTGACCACGTGCTTTTTGTATCGTGATGTAGTTGGCGAGAGAATGATGGTGACTTGCACATAAAACGTACGTCGATCTAACTCGTGTTTTGTCTGTGCCCGGGACTTCTACATCGTCAGTTGTGACGTATAGTCTATTCGCGGCTTCTTCACTCTTTTTCAATCAAACATTTGTAAAATCACCCCATGTATGACGTATTTAGTTATTTACTAAATATACCATGTATCACCACCGTTGAATACCTCTGTTAACATCAAAGTATCTTATTTTTCGTTAAATTGGAGTTTTGCCAATATTTTATTTATAAATTACAGTATTTCATTTATAATAAACATGAACAAAAACAGGGAAAAACATGTATGCTGGTAGCGCCTAGTAAGAAATAGTTCTCATGCAAAATATTATTACACTTGAGTGCGGACGAATCCGTTGCGTTGTTCTTTGGTGTAATTTTATAGACTTGGTTAAGCTTAGTGTAGATAACGAGGAGGAATATCCTGAAAGTAGAACTTCAACAGGGCTTTAGAAAATGTAAAGTAAATGTGAATGCAGTTCCCTTGCCTAGTCTGTGCTGCAGTGTAAGGTCTATAAATAATTGGGTATAGGAGTACTTTCGATATTTTTTTTGCTAAAAAAAAAACCCAAAGCAAACTAGTAAAACAGATAATCCAATACGGCATGGGAAGGTCGACCTTGGAGTTTGTGTTGTCAAGGTAAGGGTTGTTTCCGCCAGCGACGGACAGTCGCGCCTCGTAATGATTGTGCGGTGCAGTGTCCGGCTAGGCGGCTACGGTGGCGGCAGCAAGAAGCTACAGGCGCCCATGTAGACGGCAGAATGCGCTGCTACACATTCACGTAACTTCCCGCCGGTTCGCGCTCGGCTACCTGGACCTGCCCTGACACGACGCGTCGCTAGCCGGCGTTCCTCTCGTCCCACCATCCTCCACGTGGACTTCTTCGCCAACTTATCTCCGGTCGATCGCCCAGCGAACGAATCTTAAAGGCGAGCTTGAACTGCGTTGCGGAGTGTGTGAAATACACGTCGTCGTCGTCGTCGTCCCCTCCCCCCTCCCTCTTAACTACTTTCCGCGAGCAGTGTGTTCTGAGCTGCGAATAGAAAATACACTTGAAACTAAGTATACGCTGTTCAAGGAAAAATGAGCACTTTTGAAAGACCTGCTTAATATCTACTTGTACGCAGGTTGTGTATTCTTTCACCTTATGTGAAATTAATACTGCCAAGGACATCATCACTTCATTTATGCGTCGGCCAACTGAAACTATGAAATTACAATAAACGCAAATATTTTACAAACTTACTCCTTGTTACACTTCGATGCACTAAAAAAAAAGAGAGCGGAATTAATTGTTGAAGTTATCACAAATGGTTACTCAAACTTTTTATTCGACGTTAAGATAAAGAACTAGTTTCCATGTATCGTTACCAACTCAACTGAGCGCATGTCCCTTAGTGCGCCTGTTAAAATATATACAGGTAGGAGCAGTGATTTTTTAATTAGGTTGAATTTAAAAGTGCTCACTTTGTCGTGAAAATCCTTTATCTAATGAGTTGTGCATCTTATACAGTCAGGAAAAGTGCTCCATTGGAAGCCACTCTACTTCTACCTTAAGATGATTTATTACACGCAGAAAATTTCTTCTTGCGCAGAGCAGCAGAATGAATCGATCGGTGCCCTCTTGTTGGTATCACGATCTAGTACAGCTATACTATAGCAGTTATCGTTTACTCTCTTCCTCCCTCAATGCCTCGCATCATGTTACTCCCGCATTTTATACACTTTTTTTACCTTCCTGTAAGGCGTGCAATACTTTCGTAATAATGGTTTATCTCAAAAATGTCAGCTACGGCACGAAAGATCAAATGAGAAATATCTTTATAAATATTGCAACAGTGCCCTTAATGATCGAAATTCCAGATATATCGTACGAGTAAATGTAAAAAAATTTACCTATTTTCCCCAAAATCAGTTATTGTGACTACTAAGGAAAATTATATATACACGAAGGTCGACTGGTTCTTTTCATTACAATCGTTCATTTAAACATTTTTTATTTATTGGTTATTAGCATTTCTCTTGTATGAAGTATTATGTACACTATCGCGCAAGTGTTAAGAGTGTACAGAGTACAGTTTTCAGCAGCTGCGATGAATCCTCTAGAGTAGGTTACTTACGAATTCTAGAGTTGTTTGGTGAGTACGCCATGTTTAATGTGTTTCCTGAATGGAATGTGCAATGTGAACTAACTTTTCTCACAGTATTAACCAGCCTCATATAAACTCTATGTCCACTAATCACAATATACCCTGTTGACAAATATGTGTGATCGTCTTTACACCCATGAGGTGAACTCAGTGATGTTCAAGGTAGCATAATGACTTATGATTCTGGTTTTGCCAGCCATCGCTGAAATTTCAGGCATATTCCAGGTACCCTGCACAACAGTGGATGATGTAGTGATAAAATTAATGTGTGAGATACTTATAGAAAGACAACTCGGACACAGCATGTCGACAACCGTGACGAATCAAAGCTGTTGAATCCTCCAACGTGTGGTGAAGTTAACTTGTAAGGCTTCGTTGCAAACGATGGCTAAATATTTTCGATTAGCATCAGGAAGTTCTGTATGTAACCATGCAATCTGCTGCAATCTGACTGCAATTGGATTTCGTAAACCAGCTGCAGCCCTCAAGCCTAAAATCACTAAGTTTACTAAGACCACTGTAGGAAACATCATTCATAGAGTTATTCAGAGCAGGTCATCGTTAGATTCTAGAACATTGGAAGATAATCCTGTAGAGTTCGAATCGCTCTTTGTACTGTGGCCATTCGTTGTATGTTTTTCAGATGGTGGATAACTGGCGAGTGTAACTTGCATCACTGCGATGTTTGCTCTATGAATTTGGGAGGATGTGATATCATTAGAGTTTGCTATTTATTGTTGTAGTTCCAATCATATTAGTACCTGGGACAATGAATGACAAAGATACGTAGCCATTTTGGACAGCTAAGTTATACCCACAATATGAGAACTATTTGAAACTGGCCGATTTCATTTCCAATATTATAGCACAGGTTACAATCGAGTGGGTTGGTAATATGGTAGAAGGTGAGCTCCACCGGCCGACATAAAGTCTTGAAGTCAGTTTCACCTTTGATCACCTTCGGGATGAGTTGAAGGACAGCATCAAAACCACAATAAATCGCACATATTGCTCACCATTGTTGAAGGAAGGACGGAAAGAAATTCCTGCAGACACTCATAGCAAATCGGTGGAATGTCTAGGTCGAAGAGTGGGACTATGATAATGGCTAAGTATGGGCAGAGTAACATAGTGTATAATTTAAATGATTCCTGCGATGGGGTATGTAAATTAATGAATCATGTTTTTGGAGAGATACCAAACTGATGCAAACACAAAAACTGGATGACGCGAAGAGGACCATAAAGACGAACTCAGCAACCTTTCTACAAGGAAAAGACGCAATGTTTCGAAAACAGGCCCGCGAATTTGCGCTGCTTGACGAGTTATTAGAAAAGAGAGCATGTTCTACCAAGGGAAGGTCAGACTAATTTCGTTTGGATTGTTACCCATTTCAAGGTGGTTTGGTGGAAACTTAGGCTACATTACGTGTAACACATACATTAATATTGAAGTACGCATAGTAACGTTAGGTGTGCGAAGTTTGTTTGCACGCTGTATAGTTGTAATCTGTGTTCAAACAACATGTGCATAGTAATTGTTCCCTTCCCCAGAGCAACTATTGACGCATAGAGCACCGCAACAACTAGTGACGAATTGACAACCGGTCGCATCTGGTATCACGCCCATCTCACGTGTTTCATCCAGAGGTTCTATGTTCGGTTGGTTCCGTGAAGCACTTAGAGTCTGTGGTGGACTGTAGGGATTGGGGCCGTCGTTATAAACAGTGATTTATCCCGGCATAAGGATTTTTCTATTGCAAAAAAGGGGAGGCTGTCATGAGATCTGAGTGCGTGAAATATCCATGGGAAATTTTTCGCATATATACCTTAAAATTAACTTCTGAAGTTTATATTAGGCTTCTAGAAAGAAGGTATCAAGAAAGAGTTTAAAATTTAGCCAATTTTAACATTTCTTGCTGGTCATTTTTCTGTCTTTTGCATCTCTTATCTCATGACTTAATTTCAGTACTGCGGACTGTTGACCTGTACTCTAGATTATTTTCGTTTCTATTTTTAATGCAGCATGCAGTTTAAAAGCTGGATTAACAATTTAAAAAAAGATTGCATTAAGAATTATGCTGTGTCCGCGGTTCTCACTCACGGTACTACGTCTTCTGGATTTACTATTCACAAATCACCTGATAATTCTTAAGTCCAACCAATGAAGACATGAAATAAGCCAGTTCTGTTTACTTTCGTTCCTAACTTAACATCGTATAACACAAGCAAAGTAAGCAGACCATACTCCAAAGCGCGAACAAACGTAATCATAAACATGTGCATACACGTGCCTTTCTAATATTTTCTGTGGTTACATTTCTGTAAATAACAGTTCCCCGCCAACAAAGCCGACTGCTCTGTTCAGACTGATCACCGTCACACAAGTTTCACTTGACATATAAAATAAAACAAATTTTTAACGCTTAAGGATATCCTAACATAGCAGGAAACCTGCTCATTTAAATTGGAAACCAACACATAACACGTTTTCTGTTCTTCGTCATTAAATCATAATTTAACATTTTATGGTTCCATTGTAAACGGAGCTCAAGTGGGACCAGTCCTGCCATTTAGTGTTTACGTAATTTTTGCTGTAAATTTCAACGCAGATTTCAAATTATATTTTACGCTTCGACAAGGCATAGGGCATTGCTTGGCGCATGTTCTTAAATACGTATTGCTAGACTACTGTTCCCAGGACAATTTCTGTGACAGCCTCCAAGAAAAAGACCTAACTCTTGCCGGCAGTGATAAGTCAAAAATTAATTAAGGCGCTATAGTTGCAATAGGTTGATAAAGCATTAGAAGTTATTATTTATGTTGTGTTAAGCGAAAAATTTCTTTAGGCATTCTTAAATGGAACTTATGGTAAACATAGTAAAAATCTAAGATGGCAGGACTGCCCCGATTTAAAGCGCGGTGACAACCCTTTTACAGACATTGTCAGGTTTCGCGTTATATTTTCGGTTTCATCGTAATTACTGACAATGTACGATTACAGAAAATTTACATTTTACGAGTTGTTTAAAAATTGTGTGCGTAATTTTAATTGTGTGCTGTCTGCTTGTTGTAAAATGTTGAGAACTTAATAATAAATTTTACACATGTTCCCGATTTTTAGAAGCGGGCAATACACAATAAAAATTACGCACAAAAATATTATACAAGTAGTAAAATGTAAAGTTTCTATAATGGTATATTGTCGGTATTCACTGTGAATCCGAAATGATGATGCGAAAATGAAGAATTGATGGGAAAGTGGCGAAGGCGAGCCTGGAAGGGCCGGTGGCTGTGAGCGCCTCGGTGGTATTTCTAACCTGTGAAATCCCGGCTGGCCCGCTTCTGAGGCCCCGTCTACAATCGACATGACGTGCATAACATACACGGCATACAGAAGTAAAGCTCTGTATTTGAGATTGTAACGTTTACAACTAGTCTTTGGCGTGACTAAGGTACTTGGCGTTGTTTCCGTGACTTGGCTTTAAGATGGTCATCTCCGAGTATCTTACGCCAAGTTTTAAACGCTGGCCAATTGAAATGTTAAAAGTCAAAAACTGATGTAGCCAACTTATGAATACAAAACTTCTTGCGCTGGAAAAATTATTTACTATTGTTTGCTCTTTCGAATTGGTGAGAAAAGGGTTTTTTCTTTCTCAACGCTGATTGTGGACAGGCGGTTTTGCTTGTTATACTTTGTAAGTCTAGGCTGTTCACGGTAAAGCGAGCACTTTTGAAAGCCCTCTCATTTCGAATAATAGTAAATTATTTTATTTTATTTTATCTTTAGACGTCAACTTCAGAGTCCTGTGTAATAATCATACTGTGTTTAGTACTCACGTGGCAATAATTATTTTAAAAGGTGTTTAAAGTATTAAATATGGCTGGAAGGAATAAGTAACTGGGTCTCAAAAGTGCTCAATTACCGTGAACAGCCTATAATGTTATTAAAGCGAAGTGGAGTGTGGACGGGGTCTGAGGCTTAGCAATGTAAACAAAGAGCAGCTCAGGCAAGTAGGCAGGTAGCAGCGGGCTCGTTGGAGCGACCTGGGGCGGGCGCTGGTATGTGGCGGAAGAGAATGTGCAGACCTTCAGAACGGCGGAGTTCGCCACGCGCGCTGCCGCGTGCTGTGGGGCCGCCCTGACGGGTTCCTGCTATCCTGCATCCGCTCCTCGCGCCGAGGTTTACACGCTGCACCACGTGCCTCGGCCGCTCTTGCAGCGCGTCGCGTAGCCGACGTTACGATGTCAGGCCGGAGGTGCGTCACTCTTCTGACGTCTTCTTGGGAATGCGCGCTCTGCAAGCAGGCCTTCTTCGTGGCCGAGATCACCCAGTTGCTCCCTCCGGGTTAGCAGTTCCCGGTCTCGATTCCCAACTAACCCATGTAAACGTGTACTCTTACTCTTCACGTAACATTAAAACAAGTATTTTACACTCAAAATGAAATATTCTTAAAAACCGAAGGCTGGCAGTGTAATAAGTTCCACGCGAAGTCATGTATGAAATGTCTACAAAAGACGATGTGTTTGAGAGGCCGCGGTTGTGAAGTGGTTACAGTGCTCCCCTCCCATCAAGGCGAACAGGGTTCAGGGTTGCTCCCAGATTGTCGCATGTGGCAGTCGTGCCAGCCGACACCACTGGTCAGCGAGTTTCGTCGGGGATATTCCATTCCCCCCTCCCTTTCATTCCGACTTCACCCACGTGGGCTCTTAATACCTCGATGTTAAGAGCCATCCATATCTCTTTGCTCACTCACAATGGATTCTAGGGGCCTGTTTCCCTCAAGACACGATCGCATTGTGAGTTCATTTGCCTCTGAACTACCTGCTCTGTATGATGAAAGGAGATAGGCCCTCGTACATTTAAGAATTGCGCCATATTAGGGTTGAACTTACAGTTGAGGGTCTTATAAATAACTAAAAATTAAACTGTATAAAGAAGAAGTGACCTTTTGAAGTGATAAATGTGTTTGAAGAAATGCGCCTTAGCAATCACAGGAATTACGTCATAGCGGTTGTGGTCTTAGGCACTTCGCGATTTAAACAATATATGAAATGAGACTCTTTAAGGGAGAAAAGATTGAATCCAGCTTCCAGTTTACTGTCCTATCAGATACAATTTTAATTGATGTGTCACCTCCCATAATTCTGCACATATTAAATGCTAAAGACTTAGAGACTTTATGTAAATAGTGTTTTCCGAAGTTCGTACAAACTAACTTGCAGCTCATGCAATAAACAGACTGTGCTCGGGGTTGGGTCTCGAACCGTAGTGATTCAGTCAACTCAGGTGCATCAAGAAATCCAGATCGGTCACGACCATTGACGAAAAAAAATGGGCGAGCAATGGTGCATTTGGGAACCAAATATTTCAGCATGCTGACTCATAATAATACGGATAAAATTTCAAAAGTTGTTTGGCGAGAAAATAATTAAGTTTAAAGGGGGCCAACTTGAACGTAAGCTTACCACTTGGGAAGTACTGGCAGGTAAAGCATTTTTCATCCCTATGAAATTGCTTTATAATAACATAAACACGTTAATTATTTTAATGCCTATATTAGTGTCTCCAAACTTATGCCAGCCGGAGTTAATTGCGGAGTATAGGAAGGGTGAGCCATAAACTCAGGCTACACCTAGAGTATGAGCACATATAGGTAGTATGGCCATCATCAGAACCCATGACCCTTCGCAATTTAAGCTGGCTAGTAAATTAGCTACGTCACTACTGCCAGATGCACAGTGAATTTTTTTGTAAATTTTACAAAAATTTCTTTTTATACTAGTTACTAAAGATTTTCTTGTTACAATACAAGTGAACTTTAGTGATTTTTCATCAAAATGGTTTATGAAACAAATATAATTGGTTATGAATTTCTACGTATACAAGAAACCTGAGTTCTACAGTACCTACTTGTTCGTTAGAGTTTTGTATATCCTATAGCAACATGTTGTAAAATTAGCTGCAATTTACTTGTGGTCTTACAAAAATTCTCGACAGGTAGTTTCCAAACAACTGTTTCTAAAAGTACAATTTTTCTAACTGTGTGGAGACAGAGCTGATCACTGGAATGATTAGGTAAGCCTTTTTCGTGGCCAGACAGGTTTTTTAAGTCAGGCCAAACGTATTGTCGACTGCATGGTCAATTATAGATGGAAATGGCGGATTGGAAAATTAGGGGACGTCTATAGTCCGTAGCAAGGATCGATTCTAGCACTCGCCTAGTGCGAGTTCGTAAAATTGGGGAAAATCGAATTCAGGAAGGCAGGAATGCGAGTTCACTGTGTTATCACTGTATCAACTCACTCAATCCCTGTAGTCACGTACTACGGTAAGCATGAAAGTGTTAACTTGAAATGACAGTATGTTACCCATTATTCCGTTATGTCTGGTGTATAATAGTAAACGTATAAGAGCAAATATCTGTTATTTTGTCTTTAAGAACCTTCCAGGAACATTTCCTTTCCAAATTTTTCTGTTTAGTTTCAAACACAAATCTACATTTGCTTCGTAAAATCTAAATCTCAAACGATTTTACCACAGTGTAATTTATGAAAAACATTACTTGAGTGTTATCTTATTTTATCCTTATCAGTATTGTTATACCTAGTGAAACAAAAATACTTTGAAAGTGTTAGTTTTTTTGTTTTTACTAACAATGAATTTATTTGATTTTATTGCAACAAATATGTGTCTATTAGAATATTGTTTTTCCACACCGACATAATACAGAGTGACACAACAATCCGTTAAAAATAATGTTATGTACCAGCATGCTGCCTCTCCGCGTTCTTGGGATATTTGAAAAGTCTGGTAAATAATCACCATAATTAACCTCCACCAGTCGCAAGAGCCATTGTCACAGTTTTCCGTGTTACTAGATGAAATCGCGTGTTACTGATATTTCTCAGGATGCTTTTATCGCTTTTAAATGTCGTTTCTGATAGCAGTAAATATTTCCCCGCGAAGCGAGTGTGGACGTTCTTGGACGTGTTGTCCAGACGGCTTGTTATGGTTGGGAACTCCCGCCACAAGACAGTCCAACTTCCCTACAATTATCGCAGGGTGTTAATGACGCTGCTGAGGTGGAGGTGGTAAACTGAACATCGCAGGCATTCATTTACCCGATCGTCTCATCAGTATAAACACATTTCTCAGCTGAAGACTGACCTTGACCATCACAAAAAAAAAACAAAGCTCTGCATTGCTTTGAAATTCACGTAACTAAAAATACGCACTCACTTAATTGCATTCGATATTTTTACGAAACATTTCATTCTCATAGTATTCATGCGAGGGAATATTAATAGTCAAGTCTCAGTTTTGCATATATATATATATATATATATATATATATATATATATATATATATATATATAATATTATTATCATGTATTCCAATGAGGGTTTTTTAAATCAGTTACTAAAAAACATCGACGACTAATAATTTTCTTTACACTACAAACAATTTAAAAGAAAGTTACATTTTAGTATATATGTTAAGACATATAATTAAGTTTTATTGTATTAATATTATAAAATGGCGTCATTCTATTTACTGCCATGGTTGTTGGTATATTCCAGAACTATATTCGAACACACTTTTTTTTATATTCGACCGAAGCATGAATAAAATGATGCCGCCCATGGCAAAGTAAATTTTACGTAAGGTGAAAGAATACACAACGTGCACACAAATAGACCTTAAGCAGGGCTTTCAAAAGTGCTCATTTTACCGTGAGCAGCCTATAATAAAATAATAGGGTCGCCACTTAAAATTACATACTTAGACGCAGCACGACAAAAGCCCTGCACCTAGTGGCGATGGAGCACTTCATGCACTTGGCAGAGTAATCCTTATTGCTCTCGCGCTTCTCGACTCCAGATGCGGGAAAATCTCCAGTAGGTGGGCCGGCCTTGTTATATGGCTCTCATTACAAGCAGTTGTGACTATACTACTTTTTATGAAATGACTGTATTACCCAACGTAAATCTTTCAGAACGAAAATGAAAGGCGGTGTTTGTTAATGGCTGTTCACGATAAAGTGAGCACTTTTGAAATCAAACTTAGAAAAAGTCACTGCTCCTACACTTGCACATATTTTGACGGGCTTACTGAGTGACATGCGTCCAGTAAAGTTGGTAACAATGGAGGGGAAGTAGCTCCGTGTCTTAATGTCGAATTTAAATTGTAAAGGGACCATTTGTGATTACTCGAATTATTTATTTCGCTTTCTGTTTGTTTAATGCATCTAAATGCAAAAATTAGTAGAGTTGTAAATTATGTAATTTTCTAATAATTTCACCGTTTCACTTGATCGGCGCATGAATAAAGCGAATAGGTCCACGGCAGTCTACATTTTGCATAAGGCGGAAGAATATACAAGGTGCATGCAAGTAGATCTTAAGCAGGGTTTTCTAACGTGCTCAGTTTACCGTGAATAGCCTATATTAATTTATGAATTGGGTTATTGAAACATAAATGTGGTTGTTTAAAAACGTGAAAGTCAGTAAAAATAACTGTAATTAGACCCGTGTTAATAATGTTTAGCCTTCTTCAAAAAGAAAGTAAAGGGTATGCCGTGTTAAACCCGTCGTCATCGCTCGAATCCAGAAGAAACGGAACACATGCAAGGCCCTGTGTATGCTCTCCATCGTCTTCGCGATGCTCTCTCACGGCCGAGCGTGACCTTGACGCATTTAAAGTCTTTACGAGGGAGGACACTTTATAAGAGTGGGATGAACCTCCGTAGGAACCTATCGTCCAAGGTCAAGAAGCGACGGAACGATACGGGCGACACTAACACGCACGCCTAGTGTCTCATCGCTCCTACGCGCAACGCGTGCACCCTGTACTGTGCGAATTAGATCTGCAACGTAGGGGTTTTATTACACGCGATGAAATACCACAGATTAAACTACGCCCACATCATTGTACTTTTCTCTTGCCGCTTAAGATAACTGCAAGCTTTAAAATTGCGATATTTGATCACTATCACTAATTTTTTCTCCAAGAATACACTTATTATGGCAAAAGTAAAAAAAAATAAGAGCATAGATAATTGTTCTTATCTTTTATGACAAAAAGTCTTATTTGCAGAACATTTATTTACCGATATACGCGTATTCGCCCAAACAACTATTTTTAAGAAATTCGGAGGTTCACCCCACTCTTAAGTAAACATGTTTGGAGTGTATGGACCCCCCGCGGTTACTTACAACTTTTCTGAAGCCCTGCTCAACATCTATTTTGAGGTCAGTTTTCTTTTCTATTCTACCTTAATATAAGTGTTATGTGAAATGAAGGTCCGAAGGTAGGACGGGAGTTTATTGCGTTTCAGGGCTAACCCCTTACGCCTTCAAGAAAGAAAAATCATGCAAAGAAGACATGCATCGCGACAAAGAGGGATTGGGCAGCCATGGCCTGCTTTTTGTTTAGGGCCATGACTACCTCCATAAGTGTACTTAGAGCTAGTCTTAACTAGGAAGATCAAGGGAAAAATCGTCAACAGAGATGTTAAAACCCTTGCGACAGAGAAGAAAAATCCAAAAATTATTACATCTATTAAATTAAATTAAATGGAATGCTACAGGAGACAGAGTATTTGGGAACATGCTCTTGGTTAGTAGAGTTGAAAAGACAAGTAGAGAGGGGGCGGGAGCTTAATTAATTAATTCATTAACATGATGTCGGACAGTAACCAGAGAGGTGTTAGGGCGCCTCTCTGGTGAGGGAAGTGGCGCTAGTGGGCCTCTTCCCCCCGAAATTGAGCCCATTCCCCCGTCTCGTGCAAACAAAGCTTAACTTACGTCTAAAAAAATACCCCCAAGGGACAACACACGGCATTCGCGCGCACTCTGTTCAATGATATTTTTCTTAGGAACTATTTCTTACTAGGAATTACCAACACAACTATTTCTATCTGTTTTTATTCGTATTAATTATAAATGAAATATTCTATTTTATACATAAAGTATACGTAAATTTATAGATAAACCAAAAATAATTTACAGAAGTGTAAAACGGTTGTGATAAATGAGCTGCAGTAATGAGAAAGGGGCTGTAGGGGTTGGGGTGGGGGGAAGTTGTCAGGCAACTCACTTCCCATAAAGTCGAACTGGGTTCGATTCCCGGCGGGTTCGCTCCCATGTTTCCGCATGTGGGAATTATGTCGGACGATGCCGGTGACCAGCGGGTTTTCTCGGCGATCTCCCAGTTCCCCCGGCCATTGCAATCCGGCGCTGCTCCCTATTCATCTCACTTCACCCTCGTTGGCTCCTAAGACCTTGACGTTGTTTAGGAAGCAAGCCATACGAGTCATTCATGGGGTGATTAGTCGAAGATTTTATTCGAAAAGTGCGACGATACCAGGAATAGATTATTTTTAGTTGGAGTTTTTTTCTAAACTACCTTATTGTTATGTGTAGGGCAGGATTTTATTGCGTCCCAGAGCTAATCCCTTATGCCTACTAGGAAGGAAAATCATGCAAGGAGACATGCATCGCAGCAAAGAGTGATTCGGCAGCCATGGCCAGCACTTTGGGGCCATGACTACCTCCCTAAGTGTACTTAGAGCTCGTCTTAACTATGAAGAACAAGGAAAAAACCGTCAAAAGAGACAAAAATCCCTTGCGACAGAGAAGTACAAATTCAAAATTATTGCATGCATAAAATTAAATTAAATTAAACAGAATGCTACAGGAGACAGGGTGTTTGGAAAACATGCTCTTAGTTAATAGGGTTGGAAAGACTAGTAGAGAGGGGGCGGGAGCGTTCTTTATTCCTAACTTGATGCCGGCAGTAACCAGAGAGGTTTTTGGGCACCTCTCTGGTGGGAGAAGTGACGCTATTGGGCCTCTTTCCCCGATCTCTTCTATGAACCTGAAAACTAAAGGAGAGATAGTCAGCTGCCAGTAAGTCAGCGGGGCTGGCTCTTACTGATTTTTACTACAATATTAAAATACGGTAAGTACCTGTGGAAGAAAAGACATATTAAGTTAGCCTAATTGACCTATAATAATATCCTTAATATAGCCTGTAGTAGCACATGTCCTCGGGGACACATGTATCTAAAATATATGCATATCTACGGCCGTTGCTGTAAGTACACGGAGCTTCGCTATGTAGGGGGGAGAGGGGTTGGTTGGAGTGAAGGGAGTGTAGGGCAAGCGGAGGCTGCGACGAACCTTTCAGTGACGCACGGGTGGCGATGGTTATGCCCGGTGAGGAAAGAACCCAGAAGAGGAGGGGGGGGGGGGGATGAAGAGTGAAGAGATTTGGGCGGCTGTTAACAGTGAGGTATTGAGAGACCGATGAGGGTGATTGAAGTGAATATGGAGCGGCGCCAGAATGGAGGGGTGGGGGAAACGGGAGATACCCGAGAAAACCCGCCGACCAACGGCATTGTCCGGTACGGTTCCCACTTGCAAAATCCGGTGACCCGACCGGGGATTGAGCCCGGTTCATCTGGGTGGGAGGCGAGCGTGCTAATCGCTCAGCCACCGCGGCCCCCCTTGGGTAGAAGGGGGGGGGGGGGAGAAGCAGAATGGGCAGCAGCATCTCCGCGACATCCAGGTCAGTCGGCCTCGAAGCGGGGACCGCGCGCTGCGGGAAGGGCGACAGTCGAGCGTGTCCTCAAGATGATATCACACACGAGAGAAAGTGGCGGGCGAGTGTGTTTCCACACACAGCCAGTAGCAGCGGCGAGTGTGTGGGTGGTTCCAGTCGCCCGCGCCGGGGCCGCCTAGCGTGGACATGGCGCGACGCTCTTCTGGGCCGCGGTCAACTCCGCCGGCCGCCTTGCATCGCGATCAGCCCCCATCGCCCCCCTTCTTCCGTACACCTCCTAGCAGCACCAACCACAAATCTGCCGCACCTCGACGTGTCCGTTAGTGTGCTCACAGTCTCATGAAGACACTGTGTACGTGCCAACGTAGCGTAAACCATATTATAGGTTGTTCACGGTAAAGTGAGCACTTTTGGTATCAACCTTTCAATACCGTCACTGTCCCTGCCTGCGTGCATTTTAACGGGCGCGCTGAGTTGCATGCACTCAATAATGTTGGCAACGATGGAGGAAACGTATTTCCGTCTTTACGTTGAATTAAAAGTCTAATATAAACATTTGTGAAAACTAAAATTGATTATTTTGCTTCCATTTTTTTAAATTCATCTAGAAGTTAGCACTATCAGATTTTAAAAAAAATATTTTGCCCAATAACTTTTGCAGTTTAAATTGTCCTATATATAAATAATGTGATCAGACCCATTGCAATTTTATTTCTAAATATGGCGGAAGAATATACAGTTGTTACACACGTAGATCTTAAGCAGGTCTTTCAAAAATTCTGAGTTTACCCACGAACAGCCTATATACACAATTATTGGAAAGGAAATGGTGATTTTGTAGATGGACCGTCTCCTGAGCATGTCCCCAACAATGACCCACAAATCACCAATACAACTTTTAAAGTCACGTTGTCAACAGTGATGGATGAGGTTGTTTACATTTCAATTTTTACCACACCCGCGCTGTTTTTGACAGTGCCTTAGACAGAGAAACAGTCTGTTACTGGAACACGGGAGAGTGGCTACCGTGATGCTAGAATGAGCACTCTTGCCTTTTTCTACCAGCGACGAGGTAGGTGAACGTCTCGTCAGCAGCGAAGGCCTTTAAAGTCAGAGCAAGCTACTCAGATAAGTTTAATAGCTGGGAAGCAATCGGCCTTGACCTTTAGTGAATAACCATCCCAGCATTCGCCTGGAGTGATTTAGGACAACAGTGACAAAAATAAGTCAGGATGGTCAGAACGAGAACCGAACCCGGGTCCTTCCGTGTGTGAGTCCGAATGTTTACCACTGCGTAATCTCACTAGGTATAGTCCATTCAAGGTTCCTTCGGACATTTTAACAGAAACGTTTGAAAAATCACCCAATGTATTGCGTATTTAGTTAATTCCTAAATATATCATGTATCAAGCGTTTTACACCTCTGTAAACACAGACGTATGCTATTTTTCGTTACATTTAAGTTTTACCTATATTTCATTTATAAATTATAATATTTCTTTTATAATAAATACGAATAAAAACATTGAGAAAAATCGGTGTTAGTAGCGCCTATAGGCTATTCACGGTAAAATAGGCACTTTTGAGATCCCTGCATAAGATCTACTTGTATGCACGTTGTGTAATCTTACGCCTTATGTAAAATTAACATTTCCGTGGACCTCGTCACTTTATTAATGCGGCGGTTAGGTGAAAATGTGAAATTATTAAAAAAAGAAAATGTTTTACTAATCTGGTAATTTTTACACATCGATGCATAAAAAAAGTTGAAAACGAAATAAATAATTTGAGTTATCGCAAATGGTTACCTTACAGTTTTTATTCGAAGTTAAGAAATGTAACTACTTTCTATCAACCGTTACCAACTTTACAGGGCACATGTCACTCAGTGCGCCCGTTAAAATATATACAGGCAGGCGCGGTAATTTAGGTTTATTTCAAAAGTGCTCACTTTATCGTGAACAGCCTTTAACACTTTTAACTCGACGTTAAATCATGGAGCTACTTTCCGTCTGTCGTTACCAACTTTATTGGACGTGCCCAGCTCATTTTAATCAATGTGCCTGCCTGTTAAAGTATATGCAGGTTAGGGCAGTGACATTTTTGAAAGGTTGATTACAAAAGCGCTCAGTTAATCGTAAGAGCCTTAAATTATAGCGCTCGTCTAAGTTTCCCCAAACTCTGGCACAGTGGCCATCCGGTCCTAAAGAAAAGCGCAATTTTTCCATAGACATTATGTCGCCAGACTTTATCATTATTATATGTACCTTGCAGTGGTGACACCACTGCAGACGGAGTACATGATGTTGAGGTGTCAGTGGCATAACATGTGAAGGTTGTAACGGAATCGCAGATTTGCGTGCGACAGAAATTTGTAAATGTTTCTGGTATAGATGTGATGCTCTAATGAATCTGCTACATGTTTCTGCTGTCTCAGCTCGAGACTACTAGGTGGCAGCCAAACGTTCCCTTTTACAAGCCATTTACTGTGACAATGCCTAAAATGTTTAATTTTCTAATCTGGGTACTACAATTTTTGTATATAATACAGTGTAAATTAACGTGTAATTAAATGAAAAAAATATATACGTGGGAAGAGTTTTGTGTGGACTTTTTGAAACATTAATATATTTCTTATATAACTGCTTGAATTTTTACAGGAAGGGCATGTATAAAATCTTTTATAATGGATGTTTAATCAACCATATGTTCACTCCGAAGATCTTTGAACACTGCTAATGATTTATGGCCTCTTTTTGTGTATTATACTGCATTTATCGCAGCACTTTCATACACAGAGATAATGCTACGAGAATCAGGCACCATGAAAAACAAGGGTTCCGACCAACGTGGATAAAACTAAGTAATTCTATGGTTGGGTCTCAATCTCTAAAAAGTGCATCGTCAAACAATGATGTTGTAATGGTCTTGGCCAGCAGGAACGTGTCTGAACTAAATCCACAATGTGAATGTGATGGCTGGCGATGCAGTTGCGTGGCTGGGTTTCCCGGCAGATAAGACAGAAAAGTAAAAGCTAACTTTTAACGTGGTGTTCAGTTGAAACGAACCCTCATTATTGACCAATTATATAACACACTTTTAATGTGTCTCTAGCGATATATTGTTTTCTTACCAGCAGCCTTTGGGAAAACTCTCTCCGCTTCTTCCTTGATGTTGTCCATAGAGACAAAGCATTCAAGTCCGGCGGCATGGTCGAAATCCTTACATAGCCAGGCCCCAACGACTGACAAACCCACAACCTTTACTCCAACGCCTGTTTGGCCTGTTTCTTGAGCAGAGTCCGGCGAAAGTCTTGTAAGTGACCTCCAGAGGGCGTGGCTGCTCTTAATGAGCCGTAGTGCTGACAAACTGAGTTTGCAGCCAATGCCCGCCGCAGGCACTTTGTCAGCCACACCTCCCACACCCCGCCTTAATGCGCACTCTCTTTATCCTGCAATGCGCTGCTAGTGTTGCCCGTTACCTAAGGTATTAATAGGCTTTGGGCTCTAGCCTACAACACCAAGCAAGTGGCTACAGCATCGTAATGTGTTGAGTCTGGGCCGCAAAGGTACCCAGAGGAAGCACAAAAAGAACTTCAAACTCTGTTTATTATAACTAGAATCCTGAAGAATTCGCGAGTCAATAACCTTCAGGCTAGACTCTACATTAGTATGTACAAATATGCCGATATCAGCTGCAAATTGGTTGTCTGCTGTCACAGTGGAAGGTGACGATTGGGCTATCGTTCTCCAGGGGGTGTCAAACACCGTGTAGACCAATTGCTGAGGTTATATAAATGCACGAGTTTGGAATTATAGCTTGTCCCGAAATGAAACCGCGAATTTTTCATGTCTCTACTTATGACACATATTTATCCATAAATGTTAACATCGACGGGAATTGCTGATTAAATTGGTCTCCGAACTGTTTGCTGCAGACTCAGTCTCTTTTAGACATGCCAGGGACTGAGCTCGAACCACGGGTGGCCCAGTCTACTCACCAAACGACAGTGGCACCTTAACGATCAAGTCCACCGCAGTCCCTAGGCCCAGAAATACTAGGAGTGGTGGCAGCCCCTGGTACGAAGTACTTTGAAAACTACTCGATGTTCACTTTTTAAATTGTGTATTTGGTGGGTCTTGAACCATCGCCATCTCAGACTTCTCTGAGCTGAGTCAACATTAACAGCGATTACACATGACCGCACTAGAGTTACTATAGGTCACTTTTGCCATCATCAAACAGCAACAGTTGAAGACAGAGGGTGTGAAAGGTTAGTGACCAGATTTTTAGCCGACTAAATTGTAGTGGTTGTAGCTCTTCATCGCATCGGTGTTTAACGTAAGCTAACCCATATAAGCTCAGGAAGTAGGCCTAATAACACTTTGTATTGGCCTCGAGATAGTTTTCTTTGCAAGTGTATTTTAAAAGGCAACATATAGTGCTGCAAATTCTGGAGCAGCACTATCTTGTAATAAGAAAAACAGTCTGTCAGAGAGAGCAAAAACGAAAGGCAGGACAAAAATAAACAGTTTGCTATGTCTGATGATCGCGAGCATATTCGAAAGGTTGCACCACATCAAAAAATGTAATAACCTGAAAATGTTTTTATGTAAAATAAAGTTAATATTCGCACATTTACTGTGTAGTTCATTCTTATTTTGCTGTATTTCTGCCTTTCATTGCGTTTATTTTATTGTATCATGAAAAAGCATTTATCACTGCGATTTGTATTAGCTGGTAAAATTTCAAACATACTTTTTATTACTTATCATGATTAACTATTTAACATCAGCCATAACTGGTGCTCGGAGCATCGTAGCCGATGTTACAGGGGTGGTGATACCTAAGTCGTCGACTGGAATATTTCCCTGCATGGCCACTGTGATCTATCTCGCAGTCTTTCACCCTGCCACTGCTGAGCGTGTTGACTGTGCAGCGGTGAGACAAGTGGCGCCAGTCGCACGCTGGACTTCCTGTGGGTGTGGCCACTCGTTACCTACAGGACTTGCCTCGTCGTGGACGGTCGTCAACAACTGCAAGGCGGCAGCATTATGCTCCCCGCGGGCTCTTCGTCGCCCACTACTCCCACGCCTCCTTTGTCCGAGCACGTACTCGTCAAGCACTCTGCTGCGTGGGCATAGGTCGCACTACAGTAGTATATCCTCTCTTTGGAAACATTCCTGCACGCTCCGCTCAGGAGACACTACCCACGTTCTCTGTGGTTAGGACCACTGATTTTTTCGCGAATAAATCTGAGCTCACAGTAGACTCCACTACTATATATACACCGTAGCTGTTGCTATACCTTCATTGGATGCCGGTGTTGTTTCCGCATTTGACCGAGCCCCTCAGGATTCCGTAACTCCGACACTGTACCTTCATTATACTTGCTCAAACAGTAACACCGACCAGAACATGCAATGCTTCAGCTAATAGAAAATCTGGACGACCCCACAGGACTTTGAACTGTATCTTGTCTCGAAATCGTTTCGCGAAATTTCACTGCGCCGATCTATGGTTCCACCTGGAATTCTTAGATCCACCTGGAAGTCCTAGGTCAAGCTAGGTAATATTCATTTAATTACAAAGATCACCTAGGAGATTATGGACATTCTTTGCAAATGAAGAATGTAAACAGATAATAAGCTCATCACAATGGTGCATGCATGAAATACGTTGAGCACCGAGCTTCCACGAACAGTTCGGATAAGGTAACGTAACTGAACTTTCTCCATTGCGTATGCGTACTCCTAGAAAATTACAGGCTCGTCTTCATTATCTTTTGTTTTGAGCGCTGTTTATGGATTGGGTCTTTAGGCCTCAGCTTTGATGAGGTCCCTAATTGCATCCTAGTCTTGCAGTTTTCTATCCCTAACGATGCATCAAGTCGTTCATTGTACACTCCTAGAAGGCTGTGATTTTGAGTCACCAACTAGGACAAAATTTGCTGCTGATAAAAGGTTTCAGATTGAGTGATGCAGCTCTATGGATGTCATGCATGAAATACTTGTCTCGCGAGATAACTGCATATTATTATCTTGTGCAAATGTTTGGGAAGACCATTATCGTCCAATGAAAAGTTTATCTTTGATTCCCGATTACTTTACATACTAGGATTGTAAGAGTTCCAAAAATGGATGATTAAAACAGCACTTAATAACAAACCAATTACTGGTTCTCAAGGGACGTGCTCTACGTCCGCAATCACGTTTGTTATCTCCCTGCAATCTGAAACACGCGAAATGAATGGTATTTGAGAAACAATGTGTAGTTTATTTATACTTCAAGGATATTGCCGCTCGGCGTGACCAGTCGGTCCATGTCGCTCAGTCCGCCATCGCACTACCTCACAAAGTGACTAATCACTGTGCGCTGCATGTATAAGCGTCAAGCAGAGTGCCCTTTTTTCTATTTAAAAAATAACCAATTCAAATTGTTAAATCGTTTATTATATCGTTAGATTCTGAAGCTATTCAGAGGTTTCGTGAAATTGTATTGGTTTGAACTTAATAAAGATTAACCGTTTACGTTTTGAATATTGGAGAAATTATGCCGAAAATAACCCTCACGTCATTACAGTTGGACGAGCTTCAAAATATGATAAATATGTTCCACATAAACAACAGTAATCGCCATAATCGATCAACGTGTAACGGTAAATCATTCGTCATCATCGAAGTGTTATATGATTATTCGTAATAGGTGGGCAAGAAGGTATGTCAAGCTTGAACCCCGAAGACCTCTGCGGGCCGTCAAAAATTATCAGGAAATATTACAGAAAGAGAGACATTGGTAATGGAAAAAATTGCTATAGGCTTTTCGGTAATTTCAGCAAACAAGACAATTGTAAAATATTTTTTTTACCCAACAACGTTACATAATTGAATATTAGAGTGATCGCTTCGCTTTTAGTACATACACAGAAACTGGGAAAAAAATTATTGGAATTATATATATATTTTTTTAATAGGCCTGCTGGTCGCTGTGTGAAATCGAACGAATACTAAATGATATTAGTTAGTTAGACGGCTACGGTGTTGCAGGAACCAGGAGGTAGAAAAGTACATTGTAAACCACCCCCCCCCCCCCCCTCAAGTTTCGTTGGTGGAATGCAACATTGCATTTCCACCCCCTCCGCTCTTCCATAAGTTAATTTTAGTGTCATTTTCTTCACTACCTTAATTAATTGTGCAGCAATAGATCTTCTAATTCCAGCCACATTCCACGGCATGCTGCAGCATGAACATTTTCTATCTTTTATGTTTTCGTAAAATAGGTAAATCATATTCGCTTGGGTAAAAGGATGCTCTCTCGTATCATCATACCACTTCTCCTAGCCTAATCCTTCTCAAGTAGGCTTACCTTAGTAACTTGAGTCCACACTGCTAGTTTTATTGTAAAAATTAAAATAATGAAAAAATAATTATATCGCAAAATAGTTCAACGAAACGCCTGGATGAAAATTAATTCTTTATAGATAAGTCCAGGATAATTAGAAAAGTATCATCATCTTCATTCTGCAAAACGAAGCACTAAGAAGGCGCGCGCGCACACACACACACATATCGTGTGGAAACGTCCACCTACTGTGGCGAAAATATGTTTGCATAACATATTTTCGTACGTTCACATTTTGCAAATATATACATTATATTAAATGGTTTTTGGGTTTGCCTACAGCCATGGAGTTTAAATGGAGAGTGCGTGTTAAAGAAATTCCTTCTTAGTTCGTCAATTTTAAAAATAACAGTTTTAGACAAATACTATTCAACTCAAACTTCTCACATAATATGGCCACGTCAAAAAGTTGAATGAAATATATTTTTTGTCCAAAGGCTGTTCACGATAAAGTGAGCACTTTTGAAATCGAACTTACACAAATGTCACTGGCCCTGCCTGCATATATATTTTAACGGGCGAACTGAGTGACATGCGCAGAAGAATGGAAAATAGTTACATGCCTTTACGTCGAATAAAAAGTGTCACGCAACCATTTTAATAACTTTAATTATTTATTTCAATTTTTTTTTTTTCAATATTATTGCATTGAAGTTTAAAAATATGACGATTTGGAAAATATTTGCTATTGTAATAATTTCACAATTTCCCTTGACCGACGCATGAATAAAGTGATGAGACAAATTGTAATTTTAATTTTACATAGAGCGGAAAAAGACACAATGTGCATGCAAGTAGATCATAAGCAGGACTTTTAAAAGTGCGCATTTTACGGTGAACAGCCTATAGAAACATTTCATGCACAACTGCGATGCACCGTAGAAGGACTAGTTGTGCACGGCTGTGTGAATCCCATTTGTGTGTATATTTTCCCGCTTCACGCCTTTATAATTAAGTCGTAGTTCAAGGCGGTCTTTAGCAGTGTAATACATATTTGTTCTCCTTTTGCTTACATAACGTGGCAGTGTTCTGTAAGAAATGTCACTTAGAATATGGTTGGTTTGAAACGATTATGTTTAAAATTGATGCGTTCAGAAGGAATTTATCATTGACTCCCCGTTTAAATATTATGCCTGCAGGCTTTGGTAGGCAGCACCCTTAATCAAATCTTCCCGAATTTCCAGCAGTATTTTGAAATTTGGTGTGTAGTTTTATTCGGGTGCCAACCTGTTGCCATCATCCCTCTCCTCCGGCCAGCTTAAAACTTCCCCACTGCCAGTGGATGTGCGGCGTCGCATATGTTGGAATAAACTGGATTCACGACACTGCCCTGGACAAAGGAAGAAACCTCCACTCACGTAAAAATTATGTGACCTGGTCGAGGGAAGGATCTCGATACCAAGCAGGCGGTGTGACGTGCGGCGAAGTAGCTATTTCTGCTAAGTGATGGAAATGTTCGAGCTCAGAATGTCGAACTATTAGATTCTTAAGAGTTTTCAAGGTATCTCAAATATTGGCGTTAGTATTGGAGTATTGTTATCCGAGTGATATAGCTGAGAGATTCGCCAAATTGTAAGTCATTCATGCCACGCTTGTTCTCGAATGTTAGCAGACATGACTGCATTTCTAAATAGTTATTTGACTGAATCCGAAGTCTTCTCGTGTGTTTATGGTCCATTTATATTACAGGTATAGTTTTTAAACCACTTTTTTCAATACCAAAGACATTTCTTTGTGTCTGTTGTTGACTTCTAAGATTTTTTTTTTTTTTGGATGGAGTATCGATAACCTGTATTTTTACTAAAGGTTCACGATAAAGTGAGTACTTTTGAAATCAAAATTTGAAAGTGTCACTAGCAGCCATGCCTGCATATGTTTTAATATGCGCACTGAGTGCCGTTCGCCCGGTAGAGTTTGTAACGACGGAGGGAAAGTAGTTTCATGTTTTAAAGTTGAATTAAAAGTGATAGGTAAAATTTGTGAAAACTGAAATGACTACTTTTCTTTTTGCTTTTTAATGCATCAAAGTGTAACAATTAGCAGATATGTAAAATATTTACGCTTTTAATAATTTCACAATTTCACTCGGACGACGCATGAATAAAATGATGAAGCCCATGGCAATATTAATTTTACATAATGCGGAAGAATACACGACAGATATACAAGCATATCTTAAGCAGGGCTTTCAAAAGTGCTCATTTTACCATGAACAGCCTATATCTTAATATTATCATGTGAACGGAACCGATCTCTCAGAAAAAACAAACTTACTTTCTAACCATGCCTTCGAATATACGAGTACCACGGCGGAACTCGTCAGTTCTCGAATTCAATCTGCAAGTGAAAGTTCTATATTTTTAAATGTATTCTCGCACGTGGGAATCGTGTCGGACGATGCCGCTAATCAGTGCGTTTTCTTGGGGGTCACCCGTTTCCCCTGCCCTTGCATTGCGGTGTTGCTCCGTACTCATATCGCTTCACCCTCATCGGCCCTCAAGATCTCGCTGTTAAGAGCCGCCCAAATCCCTTCACTCATGTATTCGAATACAGCATAATCGATTCCTGGAGATGTTCGATTGTGCCCAATCGCTAGTTCTGCTCCCCGACGGAGGCCGTGGCCTGTCCACAGTTGCACGAGAAACGCGGGGCGGGGGCGTCCTTACCTTGCTCCCGGCTACACTGTAAAGGCAGTCCCAAGGTCGCCCGCACCCCCACAACAACGGCGATGAAGGGGACAGGGGAACCACGTCTCTCTCTCTCTCTCTAATGTTCGTTTTACTACCTCGCAGCTCTCTCCGTGGCTGCTCTTCTTGTTGAAAAGTCGTCCAATCCAGGCCACCAGAGGTCTCTCGGCCACTGGGAGGAGCTATTATGTTGCTATACTCCCTTCTCCTTCGTTACCTCATACGATTCAACAATTCCCCGTCTATTTTCAAATTAAAGCTCTGCCAGTCAGTGCTACTTATAACGGCGATTTATGTCTTAGCCAACAAACAAATGTGAAAATATTATTCGTATGTTTTTTAATTAATCAAAAATTCAGTGCGGTGGTAAACCAACGGACTCGCATTCGAGTGAGAGTGTGAGTGGACATTTTTCGCCGCGCTTATCATCGAGGCCTTGAGAGCCCATGAGGGTGAAGCGATGCGAGCATGGAGGAGCGGAAAGCAAGGGTGGGGGAAACGGGAGATCCTTGAGAAAACCCGCCGACCAGCGGCATCGTCCGGCACGATTCCTATATGCGTAGATCCGGGAGCAACCCCGCCGGGAATCGAACCCGGTTCGCCCAGGTGGGAGGTGAGTAGTCTGACCGCTACAGCACCGCGGGCCCCTCGCATTCGGGAGGACCCGGATTTGATTCCCGGTTCGACCATCCATATTTTTGGATAGTTTCTTACCATAAGCCAACAGCTGATTCCTTCTCCTCTCCTGGTTAGCTTGGCAAATCTCTCCTTCCTTAATTATCTCGTTTTCGAGACGTTTAAAGTGCTGGGTCACTAAAAAAAAATACGTTATTTTACATTTGTACCAATGATATCGTTTAACTTGTTTGTAAGGTCCTTAATATTACAGAATATTCCATTAAAATGCGTCCAATCGGTTCTCTCCAGCGTTCGCGCTGTTTTCGTAGTGCAAAACTAAAACCATTTATGCAAATTTTTTTTTAATCACCTTATATTGAGATACGTAGCCTGTAAAAGAAAATAACTTTTTCTATCGGGAAAAAAATTCGCTCCAAATGTAATCGTGTGTACGAAGCCGAGTTCTCCCGACTGTAAATTAGTTAAGCTACAACATTACAAAACTGTGACTCTCAACTTGTGCCACTTCCAATGTCTACTGTAGGCTATCTTGTGGCATATTAATTAAAGAGATAAAAAAACAGAATGTGAAGGAATGCACAGCAGTAAGGCTGAAGACTTTCGCTTCCCACACAGTATTGGCTCGGGGGTCTGTGACTAGACTTATTTTCTTTCTTTACTTTTTTTTTTTTTTGCATCCGTGGTTTCGGTTCAATGAACGTTTCATTTTCTCTCCACAACCCGAGCTGAACTTTTCGCCGAGTTAGTACTTGAACGAGCGAAACAAATTAGTTCTGCCAGCAACCAAGAAATTAACAAAATCTTACAGCACAACTACTGAAATTTAAAAGTGAATTTATGTCTACAGTTTTTTTAAGTTTGAGACGCTTTATCTTTGAGAAACTGTTTCTAAAATTTACATCAATAAATTCACTTAACGAATTTAAGGCCATGGCTACACGTGTGCTGTTAAACACATTTAGCTAAATACATTCGGTAGCCATGTCTGAACAAGTTTAAAAATAGAAAGTGTTTTCGCGATAACACATCCAAAGCAGAATGAAATCAATAGAAACTCTATCCTCAACAAACATGGAACTTAAAATGTATGATATTTAATTATGATAGCCTACAACATTTATCACTATTGATCTTTTTTAATTCTTATGAAACCTACACTTTCACTGCAATGGCATAATGGGTGGGTATTAGTACATTCAACCTTAAACTTAAGTTAATTCAACAAGTGCAAGAATTCCCACCAAATTCAGCAATATTTATTACACTGCTTGTTTATTTGGAAGCAGCTAATAGAAGCGCAGCAGAGAAGAGAAGTCGTTCGAAACGACTTATAAAAACTGTTCACTTTGAACGAGAAACAACTGCGATCGGAATTTGCTCGATTGTATTGTAACCTCTTCAATAGCTGAACTTGTTTTAGTGAAGTAGTTCTGTATCCCGTGTAACCGTCGCCTAAGTCATACTTAATATGCCCTGTCAAGCACAGAACATCGTCAGTATGTTAAAATTCTTAAAATAGTTTTCCTTACAGTTAATTTCAGTATCATTAGAATACTTTTTTTAATTTTTTTAAATCCAGATATTTCCTATCTCATAGCTCCAGTCAAATTTTGTTCAACTTATAAATAATGTTGGATTTTTACTTCGTTTGGGATTATACAACTGCGTGTTCTGATGTACCTGGTCTGAGTTTTCATGTGCCTCGGTAAAATGGCATAACAACCTTGTTTTTTTTTTTTAAAGTAAAATACAACTTTATGAATATATAAAAAAAAGTATTTAGTCTTCCCCATTAGTGTTTATAATAGGACACTAAAAATAATCCTTTCAGTGGCAGGTCGCTGTTACCCATCCATTAACATAACACTTCAGAAGACTGTTCTCCTATGCGAGATACTGGCATGCAATCACAGTTGTGTGATTTACAAATGCGAGAATTCTGGAAATATGACTAGGGCATACTAGTTTTAAATGCAACATAGAGAAAGGTTAGACGATATACTCAACTGATTTTGAGCAGTACTGAATCTTATATCCCTCATAACATTTTGTAATTCTCTTATTTTCAGTACAGACGTTTAGTAGGGAAAATATTCCTCATATTTTCTTTAACGTAAATTCATTCCTCGGTGGCTGATTTTTTTTTTTTAATTTAGCCGTACATTATGTGTCTTGCTATAAGCTATTAAGTTAATAGGGAGAAGAGAAGAAAATTTATAGCTATAGGCTGTTCACGGCAAACTGAGAACTTTTGAAAGCCCTGCTTAAGATCTACTTGAATACGTGTTCTTTATTCTTCCGCCTTATGTAAAGTTAACGAAGCCATGGGCTTCATTACTTTATTCGTGCATTGGTAAAATGGAACTTTGAACTTATTAGTAACGAAAATGTTTTAGAAAAGTGCTAATTTTTTCACTTCGATGCATTAAAAAAAAAAAATCAGATAGCGAAAGAATTAATTTAAGTTATCGCAAATAATACCTAACACATTCTCTTACACGTTAAAAGCTATGGAACTATTTTCCCTCCATCATTACCAACTTAAACTGGACGCAAGTCACTCAGCACACCCGTTAAAATGTATTCAGGTAGGAACAGTGACTTTTTTCTAAGGTTGATTTCAAAACTGCTCACTTTATAGCGAACAGCCTTTAAAATGACACACTGAAAGAATTGGAACCCAGAACCTCAGTGTCTTTAAGAAATTTTGAAAGACCTTTGGTGCAGAAGTTGTCAAACCTTTCGGAGGGTGACGAGAGGAACCCATACAGCGCTATAGCTGAGACGCGAGTCTTGAATATGCTACCATATTATCAAATCCGCTCTACACGTGGAGCTTTGCGTACAGAATAATAACTCAATCAAATCAGTGTACCGGCCTCTTATGGCCAAGAGAGTATCACCGTTACTCCAAATCACAAAGTTTGGGTTTTGAACCCCGGCAAGTCGTATGCGTGTCGTTGATATGTAACTTTCTATAAAATACCGGATGATTCGCCAGCGCCTATTTTTCCGTATCCACGAAAGCCGCACACAATATTACCCATCTAACAAAACATCACCAACGCTGTAAATGAAATGCCTCTTGTGTAGCCGGAGTCCCGTGCCGTGTACGTAATCGTTACGGCGCCTCTTCTGTTATCTTCAATTTGGACGTCGTTACAAAACAGCACGTTCGCGTTGATGTCTTTTCGTCAATACAGTAAGTGGTGATTGTAATTTTATGTCACACGAAGAAACGCTATGGCTCGAAGCGAAGCAGATGTGTGTTGCTAAGGACGCAATCGTCACGTACCAAAGTATTCGGCAAACATCGCAATACTCTGGTTCAACAAAATAAACGGATGTGCATTGTTTGAAAAGTGACTTCTACTCAGCGCATTGCTGACACCATGCGTTCACTGTTCATTGTACTGTTGACAGGGAATCAACGCGCACGTGGTCTTATGCTACGACTGGTGCTTTTAGATGGGGGGTAATGTTTGCGGGTTGCATAAATATGAAAAAATAGGCGTGGGCGATTCACCCGCTATTAGCTTATGGCCAGTTGCACCATCGTGTTTCCAAACTCTATCCTAGATAGGAGAAAAAATTTTCACAGAAAAATGTTGCACTCTCCTGTAATTTCTTTGGTTACTCCATTCGAGTTCAAGCTTCCAACCAAAGATGTTAAAGAGGGTGCAACAGTTTTCTTTGAAAATCTTACATCCGATCTTGGATCGAGTTTCGAACCGCGATGGTGCAACTGGGCATTAGTGCGTGAATCATTACGAATAAATAAACAAACTACGATTGAAGAAAAATAATCAGCAGTTGGAACTGTAATAGCTAAGCAGAAAAAGACCACTCAGAATGTTGTGAATTGTTTTGATGTCCCCGAGGGCGATGGATGTTAAATCCAGCGAGCGCAGCGGAAAACAATGACATGTGGAGGTAGCACTTCCACGCGAGCCACGGGCGAGGCCAGGAACAAGCAAAGTGCCTGGTTCAAGGTCAAGTGCTTTTGATACGCAAGAGCTGATCACGCAAGATTCCCGCAACACGAAAATACGAAACATTTGAACGTGAGCCTCAACAACTTTTCTATGTAGTCCAGCAAGATGCAGCTCATAACGCTACTAATTCATTCCTAAAGGGTGTTCATGGTAAAGTGAGCACTTTTGAAAGCCCTGCTTAAGATTATATCCTAAGCACGTTGTGTATTCTTCTGTATTTTGTAAAATTAACATGGCCGTGTGCCTTGTCAGTTTATTAATGCGTTGGTCATGTTAAACCATGAAATTATTAATTATACACGATGCATTAAAAAACCAGGAAGAGAAAGAAATCGTTCAAGTTACCACAAACGTTTACATGACACTTATTATTCGAAGTTAAGATATGAAACTCTTTACCCTCCAACGTTACCAGCTTTACTGGCCGCACGTCACTCAGTACATCCGTTTAAATATATGCAGGTAGGAGCAGTGACCGTTTTTCTATGGTTGATTTCATAAGAGCTCTCTTTATCGCGATCAGTCTCCAAAAAGGATGCGTGAATTAGAGTCTATTTGCGGTTTCTTCACACTTCTAGCATCAAACCTTTGAAAAATCACCCCAGAGACGACCCGCTCGGTTGGTTTATAACTATGCCATGTATCACAAGCGTTATGTACTTATGTTCACATAAAAGGACATTATTTTTGCTTAAACTAAATTATTACGTATATGCTATTAAAAGGTATAATGTTCCATTTGTAATTAAAATTAATAAAACAAAACGGAGAGAATATATTTGTGTTGGTAGTGCCTAGTAAGGAAAAGTTCTTATAGAAAATATTATATTTAGTGCTCATGAATACGGTACTTTGTCACTTTCGTGTATTTTGTAGACTTGGTTAAGCTTTGTTTGGACGAGAAGGGCAATATCCTGGAAGTAGAAATTTAGAAGGGCTTCAAAATAATTTGGAAGTGGTCGTTAATTGACTATACAAATGAAGGCTATAGAGGTTGGTCGTATTTTACCATTTTATTGGAAGCCAATGGAGAAAAACGCAGAAAGAACAATCCTACAGAACATTTTTTTTTACTTTGAAAGCGAATAGTTTACCACAACGACGTGATTCTGCAGAGAAATTTATGCCACGGAACATATTTTATATGTTATCGGGACGTAATATACATTACGAAACAATTGCACCAATTTAGTATAATTGTTGCTCCCAAAGTTTGCAATACTCGTTATCTAGGATTGTCTTTTTTTTTTGTATGTTGCTGTCCCAAGACCTGTGTATTTCAATTCAAGTATATGGAGGTAATATATATCCCACGCCTTCCGAGACATCCGAGTTTTTCACTGTGGAAACTCGTTCACTTATCCCACACACGATGCACCCTGATCCACGCATGGAGAACTGTTAAGCAGGAATTCAGTTAGTAAACCAAACGTGCTTGGAAGGTAATACACTTAATAATCTCTGTACACATCTCTATCTCTGAGATCTTGAAAGGCAGCAAAACTGCCTGTAGACTTTCTGCCCTCTGATCAGTTATGCTCGCGACCATCCGCTGACAAATAGGTTCACAGAAATATCCTTGCCCAAAATAACGCGTGAAATTGCTCCTATGTCAATTAAATTTAATTCTGCAGTTGACCGTTGTACTTTTCTTGCCCATCCCAAAGTTCATCAAACACACTATAGATATTTAATCTTTCCGTAATGGCTTAATACTTATGTAAGAATCTTTAGAGCAGTTAAAAGGTAAATATTACTATTTGATCTATTGATTCTGTAACCAGGAGATCATAGTGAATGAAATATTTGTGACATCGCATGTTAATAAGTGCTCAAATTTATAAGTCCACTGTTTGGTGGTTTGGTGGGGAAATATTTCAGGCAATGCCTGGGACCTTTGATGAATTACGAGACACCAGTCCGTCCCAAACGTGCCACAATAATGGTGGCTGGATATGTATAATTACTTTTACTAAATCAACACTAATAGGAGCCGTGTAATGTTTCTCTGGACAATGCGTGGTGTAAAAGTGACATCTTGGGCTTATTTTGCAATATTTTTACCCTTTTTATATAAATACAATTACCACGTAACTATTTCTACGAGACAAAATTGTATTTCGTAACTCAAAACGACGCCCTAACCTTTTAATTCTATGCATTATGACTGTATTTCTGTAGAGACTTGCCAACTAGGTGTTTTCAATGGCAGTGAGAAGGAAATGGCCGACATATTGAATACGTTTTGAAATGCCCCAAAGAGACACATAGATTCTTTTGTATTTTCCGCTCAATTATACTGCGTTTCGAATACATTAACAAAGGTAATGTAATTTTTTGTTACTGATACCGTAAACTCTTTGCTCTAACGTGGCCATGATAGACAAGATGGACCCGGCCACATGTTTGGTGCTGCTATCTCGTGATACTCAAAATGTACTAGGACGATATCAAAACTTGTAGTAGACAAACGAATTTATTTTAAAATTGTGATTCGGAAATATATTTAAAAATGAATGACATCTTTAATTGAAAATATGTTATATTTGCGTTAATATGTGACACAAGACAATTAGTATTATGAAAAAATTACAATTAAGGAAGTATGTCATTTATTTCAGAACAGAGCACACAGCGTTGCCAAACCTAATACAAATAACTGAGGCTGCCATAAAGAGGCGTCGTACATAATACAGCACAAAGATTGTCAGGAGCAACTGTTATTTTAGCTATCGTTGTCATAACGATGATCGCGGTGAGTATCTTTAAGCAAGCTAGAGTTGCAGAATAGGGCCCCTGGCTGTGTTAGAGACGCCGAAGGACACATGTCACCTTGAACTACAGGCTGTTCACAGTTAATTCAACGCTTTTGAAATAAACCTTTGAAAAATGTCGCTGTCCCTACCTGCATATAATATAACGTGCGCACAGAATGGCATGTGCCCAGCAAAGTTGGCAACGGGCGGTGGAAAGCGATTCCATGTCTTAACGTTGAGCAAAAATAGTTATGTAAACATTTTTGATTGAGCATATTTTATTTTTATTATTTTTTCTATTTTATTGTATATAAGTGTAACGACAATTAAATTTATAAAATATGTTTTGTAATAATTTAATTTTCATTTGGGGCCACGATGGCTGAGCGATTAGCATGCTCGCCTCTCACCAAGGCGAACTGGGTTCAATCCCCGATCGGGTCACCGGATTTTCGAAAGTGGTAATCGTGCCGGACGATGCCGTTGGTCGGCGGGTTTTCTCGGGGGTCTCCCGTTTCCCCCGCCCCTTCATTCAGGTGCCGCTCTATATTCACTTCAATAACCCTCATCGGTTCTCAAAACCTCGCTGTTAAGAGCCGCCAAAATCTCTTAACTTCACTCATTTTCACAGAACTGCCTATGAATAAAGTGATCTGGCTTAATCGTACATATGGTGGAACAATATACGATAAGTATACAAATAGATCCTAAGCAGGGATTACAAAAGTGTACGCTTCACCACGAACAGCCTATATCTCCGCGAACAGACGCCGTCAGCGGACAGTAGAGGCAGGCGTCGCTGCGTGACTGTTGGCGTCTCTAATGGCGTCTAATCAAGACGTATTAGTCGCCGCTGCCGGCCGTGATATTTACACGTGACCTTGGCGGATTGTGGCTTGTAAACGCCCAGGACGCCAGGCCGGTTGGCAACCGTGGAGTCGTGCCACCGAACAGAAGCCTGGATAAGTTTCCAGCTCGACCGCACACATGGCGAACTTTCAAATTTATGAACATCGTGGTATCTTTCATCTAACGATCCATTAATCTTATGGTCATTCGATAGTGCAAAAAAAAGTTGAAAAATTACCTTTATATTTATACCAGCGGGGACATAACATTCCTGATTAACTGTTGAAGATTTTTAACATCGTAGTACCAGGCGCCTGGCTTAAATGAGAGCTGTCAACAGATAATTCTGTTTCCAGTAATATTTTTCCACGAAACCACTGTTCCACTTCGTTCCACTAATGATTAACTGACGTTACAAATACTGACATGTATAACCTTGATACAAATAATTCATTCATTTTTTCTTGCAATTTAAAATAAGCACACTTACCGGCCATCAGTAGCCTTGATTGCTAATACTTCATTCTCATGTCGCTGGGAGGCCTAAACATTTGAAACCTTGAGACCTGTCTCCTCCTTGTTGATGGATTATGAACCTCAAATGATTTACCCCACAAAGCGAAATCCGTTACATTCAGGACACGTAGCATGTAGTCTTTCTGCGCATATTCGCACTACACACAAAACTTAACATTTTACATTTTTAACAAATCCCTGGGTTCTTTACTGTTATTTATAATCAAATGTAAAGTCTTTATTTGATTACTCATAACACTTGTTTTTGGAAGAAATTTCTACTGAATGAACGAGATAAGCGTATAGATGTATCTTGACGTAACTAGAGCAACAATAGATGAGGGACTTTCTGAATACACCCATTGACTGCAAATGAGTTAGACATATTCTAAACAGTGGTTTGCGATTAATTTTCCATCGTTCATATGTTTTTATTCTTTAAAAAAAGAGAACAATTTTAATGTAAGCTGGACATGTCTCAGGTGTATTAAAACCCAATTAGAGAACGTGTACCAACGGTACAAAGAACACAACCATTAGCCAAGCAACGAAGTTTTCAAAGTTCTAATGGCAAAAGGAAGTGTTCCGTGTTGAGATGCTGAAGTTGTGCAGCTGTGCAGCTGGAGTGCATATTCTGCTCTGTAAGATATTTTTGCTGAACGTCGTAAATTGCAATAGAAGTTTTTAACTTACAAATGATTAGCGTTGCTATTATTAAAAGTTGGCAACATCCATACACATTTGATCTTTCGTGAGAAAATGCAGAAACGCTACCATGAATGTGCGGTTGGAAGCCAAAAAGCTTCATAAGCCATTCGCTGTTATTTCCGACTTTTCTGAAGTCTTGCTAAAGATACACTCCCAGGATATTCCTCCGCCTCGTGCAAACGAAGCTTGACCAAGTCTAGAAAATTACACCAAAGTGACAATGCATCGCATTCGTGCGCACTCAGTGTAATAATATTTCGTATATAAACTATTTCGTTCCCCAACATCCCCCGATGGGAAGTTAGGCCCTTCTAACCTACACCCAACTCCTAAGTCTTGAGTTTCAAGTTTTAAGCTTTAATTTTTAAGTCTTAAGTTTTAATTTTTTTAAGTCTTAAGTTTGCAACTGCAGGACGAGATATGCGACCACGTGCCGGCGTTCCCAGACTAATTTAGTACGATTACCTGCTTCACTGACAGTGACTTAGCCCGCAGATCCCGAGTGCCCGTCCCCTAGTATATAAATGTTTCATCTAACAAAAAAATTCAAGTATTTTTATGTAACACAAGTACAAAACGCTTGTGATATTTGACATGTTTGGGAAACAACCAAGCATGTCATACATGATGTGATTTTTCAAATGTTTGATTCAATACGTGCGAAGAAACCGCGAATATACTATAAGATTCGAGCTTTCCCTCCCTACGTATAAAGTGAAATGGTGAATCTGCCAATAGTTTCTTTAGACTGCTCTCCCATGTTTCCTTTGTGAATACACGCCAAGCGAGACAGCAAATTAATTGCAGCGTGCTCGTGCCGCGGCTACACGACGATATCTCACTGCGTCTCTCACACGGAGCTCGTCTGTGATATTAGTGTATGTTTTCTTTCGCAGGGCGCCGATGTAACGTCGGTTCTAAAGAGCAACTGCGCCTATATATATATATATATATATATATATCTCTCTCTCTCTTCTCTCCTCTCTCTCTCTCTCTCTCTCTCTCTCTCTCTCTCTCTCTCTCCTCTCTCCTCTCTCTCTCTCTCTCTCTCTCTCTCTCTCTCTCTCTCTCTCTCTCTCTCTCTCTCTCTCTCTCTCTCTCTCTCTCTCTCTCTCTCTCTCTCTCTCTCTCTCTCTCTCTCTCTCTCTCTCTCTCTCTCTCTCTCTCTCTCTCTCCTCTCTGGTTGCGAAACTAATCTCCGCGAGTGTTTTGCCACTTCCAAGTATTGTAAGATTGGCGTACACATCTCGCACCAGGAAGTGAGTGAGTGTGTGGGTGGTCGTTCGGTTGTAGATCTCAGCCGCTTACTATGCACTGCAGGATCTCTCATCTCGTCCCACCTATAGAGAGAACCTCAGTGAGGCCGCGCATATTCATTCTAATGACGAACGACATTCATCAGCGGCAACGTCTACCCTCTAATCCGTGAAGTGAATAGAAAATAGAAACATATCGTCATTTACAAACCCGTCTGAGGCCCTTCATATTCCAGAAGACGCTTTCCATACTGTTACGCGCTACGGGCAGCTGGGAGTGTATCAAACAATTTAAGAGTCCTGTGTACTGAAACGTTTTCTGTGAAATCGATGTTTGCGCGTAAACGCGTATCTCGGTAAATAAAAGTTCTGGAATTATGACTTTCTGTCAGAAAATATTTTAAAAAAGCTATTATCTATGGCACTTTCTTTACTTTTCTCATAGCAAGTGTATTCTTTGAGAAAAAAAATTCGTGAAACTGGTCATATATCGCATTTTTAAAACTTGCTTAAGCAGTTTCCTTAAACCGGAAGAGAAAAGTACAAATATACGGACGTCGTTTAATCTGCGGGCTTTAATCGTGCACAATGAAACCCATATGCTACAGATCTCATTTGCAGAGTACAGCATTACGTCGGAAACACTGGACGCCTTGCGCGTAGGAGCGATAAGGCGCTAGTCGTGCGTGTAACTGTCGCCCGCATCGCTCCCTCGCTTCTTGAGCTTGGACGCGCAGCTTCATAGTACCTTCAACTGCGAACTTTTTTCGAAATTTAAATATAACTGCTGAGATCGATTTCCAGACGCAACTTAATTATAACCGAAACGCAAAACTATTCATTGCCCCAATAAGTTACTACCATTCACTAAACCAAGTCGTTTACGTAATTATCCGCACCTTCAAACGAGTCCGGGTTCGTGTCGCTTGCCCACTCTTCAACCGGATGTTATCTAGATACATGGTGCAGGGAAAAAAATTGACCACCGTATGTGTCACGCGGATTATAATAAAGTGGAGATATTTTGGGTGCACCCATGTGCGACGTGAACCTCGTCAGGCAGTGTGGCAGATGCTACAATGAACGCCGGCATAAATAGAGAGCAGTGTCAGGATCTCGCCTGTTCATTCTTCTAACATCTTCACCATTGTGTGCGGGTTGCATACATCATCTCTCCACTACTTGCGAGCGCATCTTCGACATGCCTCCGTAAACATTAACGGTGGCATTTTGCCACACTTACGGTACTAACCCTTGGTTTAACCTCAGTTCTGACTTTAGCTTTAGTTAGCACAAAAGAAAACCACAAGCCAGTTTTTCTATGGTTATTATACTCGTGCCCATATTGCAATAGTGTGTATTTGCATTTTGACAAAGAAGTACGGAAGCACAAAACGTTAAATGTTGGTTTTCAGTGTACTGTTGACTAATGACGACTTATTTAATTTTGAGTCAATATATTTTGTAGTCGTGTTCAAACGCAAAGATATTTAATTAACTTTAGCTCAACACAAATCTGTGGTATGTGAAATTATTTGAATAATAAAAATACAATCGTATTATATATACATTCAAGGACAGTTTCACTTATAAAAACATTGCCTGAAAAACGGATGTAAAAATCTAATGGACCTTTACAACTGTATAAATTACAGTTGAACTGTTTTAATACTTCGGATAGCACAACAAAATCTCAATTCGAGAAAACGTATTCTGTTAAAACAATTGTTTGTAAAATTCTTATCAAAGCAATTTATCCCCAGTGTGCGTTTCAAATATCTCGTTAGTCGACAAGTCACGTAATTCCAAATAGCATAATTAGTACTCTTTGTTTGTTGTACTTGAAGTGGGTCTAATGCACTTTGTAATTTCGGAAATCACTATTGCATTAACATTTATTTTAACATCAAAGTGTTTTAGTTAGTTCAAGTAGTATTCTAGGCAGCTTATTGCAAGTTATTTCAAAGCTAACCAAAGCTCAGAGGCTAAATTATTTTTTACTAAATATCGCCGTGATGAAAAAAAAATAAAATTTGAAAACTCACTTCATGCAGCCATTTACATTTCTTAGGATTAACACGTAGGCCTCTATTTTAAGAGGTTTCGGTAGCGTATTGATTTATATTCTGTAGCATGCTCAATTCTTGTGTTTCACACCATTTCGTTTAGATGTATATGGTACTCGGTAGATGTGCGTTTAGCCACAATGTTTATAAGCCAGGAATCCGGACTGGTACAGACTATCCACGGTAAAGTGAGCACTTTTGAAAGCCCTGCTTAAGATCTACTTGTATGCACATTGTATACTCTTTCGCCTAATGTAAAATTAACATCGTATTGGGCTTCACCACTTTATTCATGCGTTGGTCAAGTTAAACTGAAATTCTTACGAAAGAAAATATTTTACATATCTGCTCACTTTTCCCACTTCGGTGCACTAACAAATAACCGAAAAAAAAAAAGTTTAAATTATCACAATTGGTTACCTGACACGTCTTACTTAACGTTCAGATATGGAACTACTTTCCCTCCATCGTTACCAACTTTACTGGGTTCAAGTCACTCAGTACGCCCGTTAAAATACATGCAGGTAGGAGCAGTGAATTTTTTTTTTTTTTTAAGATTGATTCCAAAAGTGCTTACTTTATTGTGAACAGCCTTTATAGTTCGAACCCGACATTCACGACCTAATTTATGTAAACAAATTCCGTTCCCAGATTGTTCACAGTTCTATTAAACTACGAGATCTCATATTTTTTTTAGCATATATATTCCGAAAAGAGTAGGAGCCGTGGTGGTGTAGTGGTTAGACTACTCGCCTCATACCTAGGCGAGCCGGGTTCACTTACCGGTGGAGTTGCTCTCGGTTAACTTTGAAATACCTTTCAGCAAGCCGAGTCGATTACTATTTAATTAGTTTAAACACTTCGAAAGAAATATTAATGCAATTGTGATTTCTCAATTTCAAAGGTGCATTTAGCCCACCCACTTCAAGTATCACAAACAAAGAGTGGGAACAAGCTATGTGGCATTACGTGACTAGATGTATGGTAGCACATTTTAAATGCACACTGGGGAAAATTTGCTTTAATAACCAATTTAAAAATAATTGTTTTCACAGAATCAGTTTTTATTTCTAATTGAGATCTTGTTTGTGATTATCGTGCCGGACGATGCCACTTGGCGGGTTTTCTCGGGGATATCCCGTTTCCCCCGCCCTTGCATTCCGGCGCTGCCTTATACTCCTCGACTCGTTTCGACTTCATCAGCTTCCAAGACCTCGATCTTGAGAGCCGTCCAAATCACTCCACTCCACTCAGAAACAAGTGAACGTAATTCCATGTTGTAAATTTTTAATACGTATGCTATGACCGAAAGTTGTGTACAATTAGTCTTCAATTACTGTGTGACAAGATAACATGTAAGGAAACAACAGTGTGGGTGCATTTGTTTAACAATGTCAGGTTAGGCTTAAAATAAGTCTGGTTACGCCCGTGACCGTAGCAGACGTTAGTCCATTTTTGAAAAGCTCAGAAAAATATACTTTAAGATTAATATGAATATGTAGTATTTTTTTACCACAGTAAATGTGGACTGTGTTATTTGCCAAAAATTTGTCAAAAATAACGAGAAAAAAAAAAGTCACAACTAAATTATCAGAACAGGGCGAAAATTAACTAGGAATCCTAGTAGGAATTTAAACAGACACGACACTAATCCATATGACAAAAATTTAAAACCTTAATCCAAAAAAAATACTAAAACAACAGTCGCAATGAAAATATGCCAATAAAATATAATATCCTAGTCTGTAAAATAACAAATATTTTTAATTTAAAGAAATGCAAAAATGTGGCCAAGCAATGGTGGTATAATTAAAATCGAAATAAAATATGCCTAAAATGAATAGGATATAAACAATAATAAAAAATAGCTAATGCAACACAAAAGATGTAACGACACAGGACTTCGATTCGTGACGTTTCACGACCTAAGATCCCTCCCTTTGCCTAGATGAGACGATGGCTGAGAAATACAAATACAGTTGACTGTTGCTTCCTAGTTCTTTGTCGTCCAGCTCGATGGTTATTTTTCTGTGGTATAATTTTTTCTTAAATTTTACTGACTACGTGTACGTTTAGCAATGGACGCGGTCCAGATAAATTGTCGAGGTAAGCTTAATCAATTCAGGTAAGATTCCCATTGCACTTTGCAATTTCACGCCAAAGCCCATCTTTCTGAAACATGCAGTTAAATATTGTTTAATTACCAACGGGTAGCTGAATTCTGCTTTTATGTAATGAAAAACAAGCATGGAAATGAAAATTATTTTTAGTTTAAAGGTTTTGCTCATTCTATATGTAGATACGATGGTTTATCGCGGAAAAAGTTGACTGTTTGCTAGGATTCAGCGTACTGTACACATGTCGGACAGATTTCTTTCCTTATTGGCTGTCATGTATGTATAAAGCTACTATCCCATTTCACTGGGCCAATGGGGATTCTGATACTGTAAGACAGAACGTTCGTGATTGGTCTCCAAACAACTTAGCCGAGTCAAAACCTTGTTCAGTCAATCATGAAATAATAAACCAGTAAGAGTGTCACAGAAGATATGTTGGCTCAAAAATGTTTCGCGATGTTCCATCATCTCTAACTTTATGTTAACTTGCGTATAATACTTGTAACTTAAAGAAATTGTGATCCCCTAAAATTTTAATTGGTTTTATCATGTCAACTGCAATATTTGCCAGATCGTTAAACGTTTAAACGGGTTATCTATTTTTTTTTTCCATACTAGGAGATAATTGCTCTGCCAATTTTTACGAAATAACCAGTTTCTTTGAAAAGGGTGATACGTTACTCACGAAACGTAACACTTAGTAGTTACATAGAATAAACTAACGTAATGCTAGTGGCAATATTGTACTTTTATCGTAGTTTTTGCATATTCAATTGAAATTCCGTCATGTCTTTCAGGTTTTCATTTTAATTATTACTTGTGTTATTGCTATTATTATTAAACGGTTTTATTATATCCCGGTCAGTACATGTAAGTCAGTTAAAAATTCCTCTGAAGCACCTGACACAGAGCTTGCAATTTGCCGATTAATAAATCACTGTTCAGATGTATCACGAAGTAAGAATGAAACATGCGAACGTGCAGCTTTGATAAGCATTCGCTTCGTAATTTGAAGTATTGTTGTCTCTACTTGCCTTGTGAGAGTGTTCCGCGACAATGTTGCTCTTAAATTTGAGAGCGATAAAACTGAATTTCTCCTACATCTTCTCCATTTTTTGCCCGCTTCGAACCGACATTTTGTGTACAGACGCGCCAAGCCTCAGTCCGCTATCGGTATTTAGACTCTTTCTATATTTATCAACGTGATTGCTTTTGAGAAATCGCGCATGACTAAGAACGAGGAAGTAATGGTTTCCAGCACGATCAACTGCAAGTGATAAGGTTTCATCACGTTGTTTATCGTCCCAATTTTAGCACATTCATCTGCAATTACGAATTCGCGCTACCCGTAGAAAAATTCACTTTTTGTGTATTTTAGTGAAATTATTTTAATATCCCACTTAATTTTATCTGAAGGGAAGTATTTGAAAAGTTGAAATGATTTTCACGAATTTAAGAATAGTTAATTTCTACATAATATGTTTCATGTGGATCTGCAGCGTTTCACAATAAGAAAACATGTCATCAAGTTTCAGTTTCTTCATGTTGTCAACTAACCACATGGACCGAACAAATAAATTCTAACGTACCAATAAACAAATGGGAAATTCGTTTGTCAATTTGCACGGTTTTTTGGCCTCAGCCAGGGTCGCCATGGATGAGAACAGGCTGGCACTGATTGGAACAGGCTGCAGTACCCGAGGAGTAGACACGTCGTTCCAACCAGCCATAAAAATGGGTGAGGTTATATGGGATGGGGATGGGGCAACGACGGAATGAAGACGGAGAATATAATAGAGAGGACTCCAGCAGCCAGAGTCAAGATTACAGAGCCAAGTGCGGGCCCTTGTCAAAACGCAAGTGACGTTTTAATATAAGGTGAAACATTTCGTGCCATACTTTCAGGGAATATGCATACATTCAGCGAGCAAGGATAGGGATTTTAGGGGGCGTGTTTGTAACACAGCACGGTTACCTGCTGAGCATAGCGGGAGCCAGGGCTATATATTGTGCAACAGAGACAAATGACAAACGTGGTTAGAGACAGACCACCTCTCCTCACGCGAAAGACCTTCACAAGAACTCTTGTTCAGGAGTCTACTGCATGGCATGAATAGAATATGAAAAGTTACAGGCCGAACTGCATATATTTTAGATTACACTTTCCTGCTCGCTCGCAGTAAATGTGTGCAGTGACGAATAAAGGAAAAGGAAAGTTTGTGTGTGAGAATATTTTCTCAGGGCGAATATTCCCAGGGCGAATGTGCGCAGATACCTCCGTCGATGTGATGATAAACTGCATATAAATGTGTACCCTAGTGCAAGGGCAGCATCCATCGAAGTGCGGGTACCGTTCGGTTTGGACCCTTGGGCGACTGTTACTTTTGAAATCTTAGCATTGTATGATACCTCAGTTACGGAGTAAGCAATCGGTTGGGCTTGTTCACTTAAATTTGACTTATCAACTGCCTCAAGTTACGTCGTAATACTGATTGATCCGGCGGCTATCACAACTAAACTAACGTAAATTTGCATTCAGAAACCTCTATCCTGAAACCTTTCTGTGCGAGGGCGAAAATGGGTTTCCAATGAAACACTGCGCCCGTCTTTGCAACACGCTGAACTCATATAAAGTAGTATATACACTAACAAAATTGTCAGAGAATACTATTTATAGTGTCTATGAAAGAATAATGTGTTTATTTTGTAACATTGAAACATGTTTTGGTAGGATTTACTTATTTGAATGTTTAACAAAAATAAATTTTTAAGAGTCCATTCTGGATGAAGAAAAAATAATTTGCAAGAAAACTATTAAACACGACTATCATATTAATTACTGCACTGTGCTTGTGCATAAGAAAATATAGTTCATAATACTAACAAAATATTTATAATACATTTATTTCGTGATCTTTCATTTAAGTTATAAATAACTTGAAATCCGTGGCTAAAATTACATGGATAAAATTCGTCATTAAAAATATTTGTAAACATTTTTATTAATTTGTGATGACATGCAACCAAAGTAGTTATTATGATGGTTTCTCGCTTGATAAAATAGGAAGTGGGAATACAAAATGTATTTACTGAAACAACCAGAATGTAAAGAAGTTTAAATTTTAATTCATAATATAGGCCTTCGTTTATCAATTGATTTTTAAAAATAGTAACATAAGTAAAATCTAGTAAAATATTTTGCACTAATACAGTATTTATTAATTTATTTATATGCTTTTTTCATATAGAACAAAAATCGTACTTTACTTTACTAACAATTTTGATAGTACGTGTGTGTATTAGTTTTTGGTGAGTAGTGTGTGTTGTACAGTCGGGTGTAGTGCTCCATTAGAAGTCACTGTCCTTCTGCCTTAAGTGTGTAACCATACGCGCTATATTGAATTCTTGGTTTATCTAGTTTATATGTTAAAAAATTTAATTCCGAAATTTTTCCTATACCCAACTAGCTGTGGACTTTGCACTGCAGTACAGACAAGTCAATGGAACCACGGTATCATAATTACATCACAACAATAATTGTGCCAAAATTTGGCAATATTAATATTGTGATATAAATATAACTAAAGGCTGTTCACAGTAAACTCGGCACTTTTGAAAACCCTGCTTAAGATCTACGTAGCCATACTGTGTTTTATTCACCGCAGGTATGTATAAGTAAGGTTAATTCTATTAAGGTTAGGAACAAAACGACTTTTCTGATGGAAGAGTTTGGCATAGAGAAAATTTCTGCCTCTAGGTACGCAGTGTATCAAAGAAGTTACTTATAACTAAAATTTTAAGCTACGTGAATAATTAACACGAAATATTTTACAGAATTACGAAGTTATTTTATATTTGGATTATGGTTATAGCGATTATCCTGTTTTTTAACATAGATAATAGAGAACATCTGGTACACATGCGACACTAGCACTTACCTAGTGGCGAAAAGTTTTAGTTGCCAAACTAAAAGCATTGAGCTTTCCAACCTGAGTAGAATAAACCTTAGTATAGGTGACATTGTCATGGACAGCATCTCTTTATTCATACGTTGGTCAAGTGCAACTGAGAAATTATTAGAAAAGTGAATACTGAACAAATCTGCTCGTTTATACACTTCGAAGCATTAACATGTACGGAAAGCGAGAGAAATAATTTAAGTTATCACTAATGGTTACCTAACACTTTTCGTTCCCCGTTAATATATAGAACTACTTTCCCTCCACCATTACCAACTTTAGTGAACAACCTTTAATAACAAATAATCACATAACACTTTAAATTCGACATTAAAGCATGGAAATACTATCACGTTCCGTCGTTACCAACTTAACTAGGCGCATACCAGTCAGTGTTCTTGTTAAAATATACTTTGTAAGGGGGGAGGGGGGTTGTGCTGTGACAATTTTCAAAGGTTGATTTCAAAAAGGCTCACTTAACTTTGAACAGCGTATATACGACTTCGTAGTTCAGTCGTAATGTCTGTACTGCTGTATAAGGTCGATATAGGCTGTTCAATGTAAACTGAGCACTTTTTAAGCACTAGTTAATTTTATACTATTAGTATTTTATCTTTCCGCTACTATTTTTAAAGTAATTATTGCCATGTAAGTAATTAACATATTGTATACATTTCACCGGATTCGAAAGTTAACTTACAAGGCTACAATAAAGTATATTTACTCACTATTATACCAAATGAGAGAGCTTCGAAAAGTGCTCACTTTATCGTGAAGAACCTATAGCTAGTTTGGTATAGGGGTACATCCGGAACATTTTCAAAAACATAAACAAGCTATAAAACCCGAGAATCGAATACGGAAGGTGAAGGTCCACCTTAAAGACGTCGACGACGGATGTTCCGACACAAATATGCGAGGAAACCGATATAGCCCCGAGAAAACCCCCCGCCTAGTGTTCGAGCAGCAAGCCGCAGTGGGGCAGGTCCTAGGTATAGTCTATCTCATATAAGGTGGCGAGATATCGACAGTCAGTGAATGGCAACTTGACGTATACGAAACAAACAAAGTGCCGTTTATAAAATCGTGTATCAGCTGATGCACGAATGAACAAAAGTTACTATTATGTTGGCTATTCCGAGTGCACTGGCGACGCACATCAGACAAGTACAAAATACGCGATAGCAAAGAGTTCCTACATTAATTTTTTTATTTTATTTTACGTGGTTACAAAACAGCGGTTGTAACTTTTACAAACGAATCTTCGTGCTAAAGTAATAATGTGTAGATGTTCAAAATGAAATGCGCAATAAAACGATTCATAGTCGGATGAAACGCGACTTCAAATTTTAGATCTTTTTATGTCGTATTCCCACTGTCCATCCATGCTTTCCATATGTGATTGATATTAATTTCAAAAGCCTTCAGAAATAATGGATGGTAATACTGAATCATTTTTAAATATAATTTGACGAAATTTATTTCAAATTCGTGTCGTTTCAAGACAGTAATAGGGGAAAAGTCGAGTTTTAAATATCAGGATATATAGGTGGCGAACCTGCTGCTATCTGTAGGTATCGCGTGCGGCTCACACGCTTTACCATGTCATGCGCGCCATCTGTGTGCTCTTTCTCGAACCTAACCAGCTATAAAGATCAAAAGAATAAGTTTTGTATGTAAAATAACAAATTTACGAACAGATGCCAATAGTTTAATTTTTCGCGAGCACTGCACAATTTTTAAAGTAGCATATATTTCGTGTACAGCAATTTTGATTACTAGTAATTTCTATTGGGCCAGTAACTGTCCGTCTATGTCGTAAACACATCATGTTTATTTTTTTTTCCGGAAACCCATATCCTTGTCTTCGTGCAGCCTCCAATTGACGCACCAGGTGATGGCGAAAGGATACACAAACTAAAAGTAAACATTCATTGAACTGTCAAATTCTCGCCAGCTTTTATGGGACGGAGAGTATAAGAACGAAGAGCAGGAAGCCGAGGGAACGGCCTGCTGACCGGCCACGTGACAGCGGCGTGGTCTGCCCCGTGACACCGCCGCTCTGTTATGCGCCTTCCCCTCTTCCCCGCATGATCCTGACAGTCTCATGATCTCTGCTACCCGCAAAGGCCGAGTTTCTCTCTCGCGTTACGCGTGCACACGTTCCAACACCGAGTGTGTAAACAACCACACCTGGTGTCGCACTTCGGTCGTAGACTGAAACACTGTGTAGGCAGATTTTTGTCTTCTGCACGTGGCGCAAACATCGCCAGTGTAGCTGTCAGATTCGCGTGGTCAGCGGTAGTGAACGTGTTTGTTTACTTTAGTTAGGCAGGTGGGCGTGTAAGCTTTTACGTATCGTCGACGGCGAGGTGATTACAGGCGGTTATTTCATTTACAATTTTCAACAGACTCGCGCCTTTAAATTGTTTAAATACTGTGACTGATTTGAATAAATTCTAGTTTCATAAAACTAGGTTATAAGACGTATACAAACATCTCAAAGCACTTAAAAAGGCTGTTCACGACGAAGTGAGCACTTTAGAAATAAACCTCACAAAAACCTCACTGCCCCTTCCAGCATATATTTTAATGCGCGCACTGAGTGACATTCGCCCAGTAAAGTTGGTAATGAAGGCTGTATAGTAGTTCCATATTACAACGTCGAATAAATAGTGTTAAGTGACCATTTGTGATAACTTAACATTATTCTTCTGGGTTTTCGTTTATTTTTTTAATTATTTATCTAAGTGTAGAAATGTAAATTATTTACTATTTAATAATTTCGCAGTTTCACTTGACCGACGCATAAGTAAAGTTATGAGGCCCATATCAATGTTAATTTTACATAAGGCGGAGGAATACACAACATGCATATAAGTATATCATAAGCAGGGCTTTCAAAAGTACTATTTTTACCTGAACACCTATACTTACGTAAGCTGTGTTGTAATCTGAAATCGTATCACCAGTGTCTTCTTCAGTGCTATTGGAAGAAAAGCAGGTCAATGTTGGAGCAAACAATGGCTACTTTGCAGCTCGCATGAGCAGTCTAGCCCATATTTCCAATACGATTTTATTTGACAACTGATGTTTGTAAACAAGGACGCGTGCGAACGCAGCACATCAGTGACCTCATAATCGCCGTAGTTAAATAGCCTCGTTCGTGGCCAGCACGTGGATGGGTGACCGCCTGGTACCGTTGGCATAGGCTACAAGTGTAGGTAGCCCAGACGGCATTCAGGGTTGGAGGTGAGATCCTCGGGCCGGGAAGTCGGAGTGGAGTGGAGACTGGAGAGTTTTGGGTGGCTCTTAACATCGAGGTCTTGAGAGCCGATGATGGTGAAACGAGCTGATTATGAAGCAGTGGTGGAATGCAATGGTGGGGGAAACGGGAGATTCCCGAGAAAACCCACCGACGAGTGGAATTGTCGGGCACAATTCCCAGCCAGGAATCGACCGTGGTTCGCCGATGTGGGAGGCGATTAGTCTAACCACTACATAACTACTGCTCTTCCAGGAAGTCGGCCCAGCCACAAAATGCAAAGGGAGTGCGTCAAACGACATGTATACTATGACCACATTTTTTTCGGTATGGAGGTGGTGTTGAATGAAAATCATACAAAATATCGGAGTGTAATTAGATCAACCCCTTCTTAGGTAAGGACATGGATACGCCAAGGAGATATACGTACTTCGAGGCAGAGGAAAAGTGAAAGAATAAACACTACCTGCAGGATAATTGCAAATACACAAAACATTCAAAAGTAAGGCGAAAATGCCGTTCATTTGACGATTTTCCCTACTTTGGAAACAGGGCCCTCACGTTAAAAGCGCCTTCTCAGATTTAATTGTAACGAGAAAAAACACGTATTCAGGTTCACCATGGCAAGAAATTTTGCAAATTTATGATTTTATAATAAAGGTTTGAACGATTTAAGTTTGGATATAGTAGTTTACTTTGGATAAGGTAAGCTAGCGCAGGAACATATTTGGTTAATTTTAATTAATTTTCACGAAAGTATGGGACATTTTACCGCACGTTTCAAACATGAGTAAACTTCAGGACGTCTTTATCCTCTTTATATGCAAGAGCCTTTTTTTTTTCTCCTTCGCATTTTTTTGTTTGTTTCCAATTTTGGCATTCTTGCTAAAATAAATATGTAAACATGATTCACACTTAAAATTAAAACTTTCTTTTTCAGAAGTGTTACGCATGTTACTTTTAATATAACCACTATTTCTATTTAAACTCTAAATAACGTCCTTCTCAGTGTCGCTGTTTCGTTATAGTCTATTACCTCATACTCATCATAAACACACGTGCACTCTGTCTGTTACCATTATTTGAAATCTCTTTCACTCACCCATCTAGTCCTGTATTGTATTGTATTGCACAGGGATTTTTAACGTCCCCCGGTTGTTTGCTTGGAAACTTAGCAGGGACGGCTTACAGACTAACTGATAGCCTAACTTAAATAAACACCCATGCCTTGCCCGTAATTCGAACCCATAGCCTCCCGCACCCCAGATCGGTGGCGCACCAAACTACTGCGCGACGGGAGGTCGCCTCTAGTCCAGTAGTCCAGCCTACCAACCGCACCCTTCACTGCTTGATACCCGCAGTCGTAGATTTCCCTTCCACTGGTCACTTCTCCCACCGCTCGTCGTCTATCGCTAAAACTCAGCCATTCATAAATTCAACAACTTCTAACCCGTAGGCCAGTCGTGCTTTTTACAAGCTTTTATTTCACTTGCCTTGTTAGGTTGTTTGTAAGTTCGGGTGAAATTTTGCAAGTCGATTTTAAACCACTTCCCGTTATCCAAGTGAGCTGAAATTTCGCATACATGTGTAGTTCCCATGACAATACAATGTAAAGAAATCACTGAGCTGATCTGATGATGAAGCCAGAAGGGTGGTCATAGGAACTCTACAACTGCATGCAGTAACTGACTTATCGAGTTTGTTTTACAGAATCGAGTTACAGTAAAGTGGAGATTAGAAGTGTCACTGCTGTTGTGCGCGTGCCCTATTTTGTAGAAGCAAATGGTTCTGAAAACTATCATTATAGTTTGATCCTACAGTATGTCCCGTATCGGAATGAAAGCGAACTACTGGTCGATCACGATATCTCATGGGGATCTTTCTTAGCAAGGGAAAGCCATATTCATGATACAAACACATGGTTGGAGACTAAAAAGGGAAAAATAAAATAAATATAAAAAATATTTAAAAACCAACCTTTTATTTTTTAGTGCGCTAAAAAGAGAAAAATAATTATAATCGTTACACAAATTGTAGAACTTGTAAGATGTGGTCGAACAGCCGTAATAAACTTTACTACAAATTAATATGTTTGTATCAATTTATATTTAGTATATAAAAGCTTGGCGCAATATTGAACGTATACCTCATTTTCGTAAGCTTAGCAAGCATATATCTTGCGTAAGGCTCTTAACTATTCACAATATAAAACGTATATCACATTTGTGCAAGCATTGGAAGTACATATCGTGAGTAAGGCTCTTGACTATATAACAAAATATTAGTTGCAACTGCAGTCATAATTCAATGCTGTTTGCATTCATAATTTACTCAGATTGAAAACAAATTGCACCAAACACACGCTGAAAGAAAAGATACTGTATGCATCTCGGCAAACGCTGCTTCCACGAGCACGCTTGTTGACGAATGCCAGCTGTCGGTGGCAGTTATAACAATTCTGTGACCATTGGGTTAAAGCATCGGACTGAAGTACGTGTAAAATCACGGAAGTGATAATTTTTCACGCAGTGTTGATTAAAATTCAGTTTATTTTCGAAGAATTCTGAGATGCGGTATGTAGGTCTTCATTATGAGTTCCGTCCTACGCCTACACGGCGTAATTCTTTCAGCCACTAACCACGGGAAATGCCGTACAATACGGAACAGTTGGCAACCCCAGGCCCGGACATTCACGTGGGTATAGGCTGTTTGTCGTGTTCACGGTAAATTGAGCACTTTTTAAGGGCCTTATAAATTTTTCCTTTCATACAATTCCCATCTTGCTGCTGCTATTTAATATAAACATTGCAATGTGACCAATAAACACAGTGTGTACATTTCACCACCATCAAAATTTAATGCCCTCAGGCTGCAATACGATATATTTATTAGCGATTAACGCCTGTTGGGAGGGCCTTAGAAAGTGCTCACTTTGTCGTGAACAGCCTATATCAGAAAGCGAGAACCAGTGTGTTGGCTTCTCCCAGCTACGCTCGCTCGTCCACCACGTGACCACTTCTCCGCACACCATCTCGGCTGACTCAGCAGCCCTCGGGCTGTCCTGGGAAGGACCTAGGTGGACCCGCTCGGCGCCCAGTTCGTGTTCACTTTGTGCCGGGCAGGACGAGAGTGCTGGTATTTTCGTCAGAGCCATGATATTCATAAAAGTAATTAAACACCAGTTCTTTCAGTCGCACTTTAATTTAGATCCCGGGTGTTGCAAACAAGAAATAGGCCTATTATGATGCTTCCTTTACTTACTTAGGTCGATGCAACACTTGTTTCGTTCTTCACATGCAATGAGCTGGCTGTAGGCTCCGTGTTCGGCTATAAAGACCGTTCACGGTTAAAATGAGCATTTTTGTAACCAACTTTTGAAAAAAGTCACTGCCGCTACCCCCGTGAATTTTTACGGGTACACTGACCAGCATGTGCCCTGTAAAGTTGGCAACGAAGGAGGAAAAGTAGTTACATGTTTTGACGTTGAATCACAATATGTAGATAAACGTTTGTGACAACTGAAATGTCTATTCTCCCTTCTGTTTTTTAATGCGACGATTATAAAAGTTGGGAATTATTTAATTTTCTAATAATTTCACATTTACACTTGACCATTGTGTGAATTAAGTGATCAGGCCCGTGGTAATGTTTATTAAACACATGGCGGAAGAATACAGAATGCGTGTACAAGTATATCTTAAGCATGGTTTTTATAGGTGCTTGGTTTAGCGTAAACAGCTTATACCATTGAGTTGCAGCAGTATCCTCGTGTGCTTCTGGCTGGCCGGAGTTACGAGCGCTGGCCTTGCTTCGCAGCCAATCAGAGCGCGGCTCAACCAACAATAAATTCCTTCCCAACAATAAATTCCTTTCCTCTACACTGCGAACGAGAGAGGTATGCGGCATGTAAAATGTTGCGCTGAGTTTACTACGCAGAACTGCGTACTACGAGCGCCGGCTAATTGCTGATGTCAGGGACAGGACGCCTGGCTTGTTTATTGCAATGTAAGCGGAGTGCCTCAAGGAAGCATATCAGGGCATATATTATTCCTAATTCAGATGGATGATCAACATTTAGCAATATCAAAAGGCAAAATGGTCTTTTTTGCTGATGACACGACAGTCTTAATTTGGGGAAATAATGAAACAGCTTTAAATGAGTGCTTAGAAGAAACTCTCACAGAACTTAATAACTGGTTTAATTGCTACAATCTGATGCTAAATGTTTCAAAAACACAAATTATTAAATTTAAAAGAAATACTACTGGAAACCACCTATCTGTGCTTATGACACAAATACATGAACCATTAGAAATAACCAGCATAGCAACTTTCCTAGGCTTAAATGTGGATTGCAATTTAAAATGGACAGTTCATACAATCATATCTCATGTTTAAAACATTACGTTGACCAGGAGACATAAAAAACAATATACTTAACCTACTTCCACTCGATAATTATTTACTGAATCGAAATAAAGGGACACATTAGCAATTGCAAAAAAAAATTATACTACAGAAAAAAGTTATTAAACTAATTTCCAAGGTACACAAAAGATCAAGTTGTAAACAGCTGTTTCGAAATCTAGGTATTCTCCCTTTTTATATTGAATATTGTTTCGGGCTCTTGTTATTTATAAAAAAGAATTCAGCCAATTTCACATTGAATAATGAGATTCATCGTTATCAAACAAGGAATTCAAAGAACATCAGCATAAGCCAACATACCACAATACAATACGAAAATAGTACCCAATATATAGGTTATGTTATTTTTAACCCTCTTTCTTCTTCAATTTCCCAAATATCGAGCTTAAAAAAGTTCAAAAATAAAATAAAAGAAATACTTCTTGAAAATTTGATTTTATACATTAAGTGAAATCAGTGAATACTTAAAATATTCTTAAAAAAAAACAAGGCAAAAAAAAGCCTAACCAAATCATTGTGTAACTTTCATTGTTATTCTGCTCTTTATGTTTTGTACACATTTATGTAACATTTAAAATGTATGTAGCTATAATATCTAACTCTTAAATTGAGCATTTTGAGTTTGTAAATCTCAATTTTATATTGATATGTTACGATACTCTTGAAGCTTTTAACATTAGGTACTCTTTGTTTATACGGTTGTACACATCTTGAATAAGACCTTGTTCTTAGTTATTGAATCTCAGGTTTTATTTTCGTTATTACTTTTTTAACGTATAATACTTCTGTGTACTTTTTATTATACGTTAACAATATTTTATGTATTATGTATAGTGACATGTTCTATATCCCGAAGCCTTCCAGGTGAACATGGAATCAAAAGAAGTCAAATAAATAAATAAATTAATTAATTAAAGTAAGTGCGTAGATACTGGAGATGATTGTGTTTAATTTCTACGTCATTGCAAACTCTTTATGGGCAATCAGTGCTTGTTGTGGTACTTCCAGATCTTTATTATTATTATTATTATTATTATTATTATTATTATTATTATTATTATTATTAGAATTATAAGTACAGTCGGCTAACTTCAAGCTTAATCTTGGGATGACGCAGTTTGAAATTCTCAATGGTTGTAAACATCAAACTACGTAAATAGTGATTCAAAATGGTTACTTCATTGTTGTTGGTAATATGCATATATATATAAATATATATAATTTTGGAAAACGGTTTGTAATATCCTTTCAAGCAATTGCATTTAATAACTTCTCTTTTAAGGTCTCGCGTATCCACACCAGTTATTTTTACGTGCAGTGTATATTTTCGACTGACTATCACGTCAGGAATAAGTTTGCCGAACATGACAGTTCTGAAAAAAATTCAGCACCTATATGAAAGGTTTTCACGCGGTTACTAATGCTGTGAATTACTAGGACGGAGTTGATATTTCCAAGGGATATGTAAGCGTTAAATGTCTAGCATTGTTGTGGAGGAATGACAATCTATCTAATCTAATGCGGCGAAAAATACGTCTGGCCCTAGGATAGAGCCATTATGGCCAGAAAATATAATAAACACAAATATGAACAAATCTAAAATATAAAAATAATAGAACATCTGAAAAATCACTAAAAACCACAAAACTCGGCAACAAGCAAGACATCTTAACACACGCAAATATCCCGAGAGATAACGGCATGCAGCCGAAGTGTACGAACTAGAAACGACAAATAGCTGCTTCGGAATGAACTGGTGACTGCACGTCGCCTGGAGTCCAGCAACCCGCAAAACAGTGGTAAGCCGCTTGCTGCCTGCTCTTGTATACCGTCGAACTCATTGCATTGCTTCTCGCATCTGACACCGTATTGCATTCTAACGTTTCTTCCCGACAATTTGCATTCGAAACGTTCAACAAAAATTCTTAACTTGTTGAGGGAAAGACCGATAAATGTTAACCCATGAAGGTTTCAATATCCTATTGGCAGTTGCCATATCATGCAAAACCAATTTAACATCGTCATTGTAAAGGCTGTTCACGGTAATTTGAGCACTTTTGAAATCAACATTATATAAAATCTCACTGCTCCTATGTGTACATATTTGAACGGACCCACTTGAGTGGCATGGTAGGCGCCTAATAAAGTTGCTAAAGGCGGAGAGACGAAAGTTCCATGTCTTAAGGTGGATTCCCACCCGCCATCTTGGATTTATCGTTTTTTTTTTTGCCAAAGCTTCTATTTCAGAGGGCGTATTGAGATTTCCCGCATGACAGATCCTAAATAACAGCTTCCCAAACCATATCGATCTGCCACAGCTTCGCTACACTTCTTAATTTTCAGCTGTAACTGTCGAGGCGAAACGCGAGATTATTTCTTGTGAGCAATTACAAAGACGACGATATCAGCAGTAACCAGGAAATACTGACCTCAGACAATGCACTAGGCAGTGCTCTGTTCTCTGACGTTCCAGAAACATGATAAAAAACTGTATTTCCAGGGTATAGCAAAAAATTCACAAATCCAAGCTGGAGAGTGGGAACCTAAGGGGAATGGTGCACGAAAGCCGCGCATTGACCATAATTTATGTCAAAAGTTGGTTTTCAGAGAATTTTTCAAAATTTTTTGCAGGACAAGACATAAAGAATAATTTCGAACGCCTTCTTACATTGATAGATATTCTCTACCATTACTACTATCGGAGCACTGATGAAAGATAATAAATAATACCTTATTTCTCATATTCTATCATGTGCTCACAGAATAATGAAAGGTATTATTTAACAATGCAATAAGTTGTTGGATATTAATATTAACGTCTTGTCGTGCTAAGAATTGCGATAAACCATCTGAAAAAGAAGTTATAACAAAAATCGGGTAAATACGCTCATACAAATATATGCATCGAATTTTCCGTTCTGGTGTCCCCTTGTACCGGTTTGATTTCAAAGACGTGGTCACGTTGAAAGTTGCTGAATGTTGAGAGCCGGAACTACCTTGCTGCGCATGCGGCAGTACACGGTGCACGTACGTGCAGGCGCGCGAACAAGGGGGCGGCAACCCCGTTAGCGGGACTACGCGCGCGCACGTATCCTGGTCGTTGGGAAAAAGGACTGAGGAGGGAGGCGGCGGCTTGGCGGGCGGGGCGTCGCGAGCCACACATGCGCAGTGAGTCAGCGGGCTGCATTGTTCGGTGCGCGACCCTGACCTTACACCTCGCCACGCGCATCCCACGCTCCCCGCCTCACTACTTGCCGACCACCCCCTCCCCCCCCCCCCCCGTCACCATTTTTGCGTTTTCTATCTCTTGTGTAACAATGTCCGTAACAATACTCCGTGCTGTCGCTCAGCTCTAACCGACTGCTTTCAACGGTCTTAATGTGCTCCTTGTGGGCTTCTTTTATGCACTTGACGGAACTAAGTTTAGTAGGTCGTTGCTTATACGCAGTCCACCGGTACTTCCAACGTTTATGAAACCCTGCTAAAGTTCTACTTCCAGGATATACCTCCGCCCCATGGAAACAAAGCTTAATCAAGTATAGAAAAATACACCAAACGTACAACGCACCGAGTTCTTGCGCTCTCAATGTAGTATTATCTTGCGTAAGAACTATTTCTTACTAGTCGCTACCAACAAAGCTTTTATCTCCCTATTTTAATTCATACATAAAAAAAACTATAATTTATAGATAGAATATAAGAAAAATGTTAACTTTTGTAAAAACAAGGTACTTTTATGTTAACACGTGTATAAAATTCTTGTAATACGTGACATTTTTAGGAAAGTACTAAACATGTCATACATAGGGTGATTTTTTAAAGGTTTGGTTAGAAGATAAGTGTGAAGAAACCGCGAAACGATTACAGTTGCCGAAGATTCGCAGGGCAAACGTTACAGGTGTTGCAAATAACCAATTTGATGGCGCATGCTGTACTAATTTCGAGACAACACTTGTTTCACCGTCACAACCAATGAGCTAGTATAGGCTTCGTGTTTGGCCGCAGTGAAGGTCTGTCTGTCTACAATTACGCTATCCCAGCCTGTGTTTTAAGACAAGGGTACGCAGATTGGTGCACGTGATCCTCTGACGTCATGGCATTTTACCGCCATCCTGTGTCGCAAGTCAACTTGTGTCCCAAGTCAAAGGCATTCAGAAAATATAACTTTTGTCTTTAGTTGTGTCCTAAGATGACAGATAAATAATAAGACTTCAGATAATTTCTCGCGCATTCGTGGAATGTTTACGTTGTAAATGTAATATACTAACGTGCAAAGTGGCTTTCTCAAGACAAATGTGACGAAATGCTAATTAGTGTTGTCTGCGTTTGATCTGAAATATTTTATATGAAAAATGGAAATTTTGAAGGAAAGTTATAAGAAGATTCTTGGACGTCAGTTGGGGAATTTATTTAAAATAAAATAATTATATCATAAATATAAATAAATATTCAAACTATCCAACTCGCAAACATTAAATAATCAATAACTCAGTAACATTAAAATCACCACGTAGCAAGAAATAAAGTGCCGAATTTACTGCAGCTTGATTTCGAATTCTGAAGCTCACTTTCGGGAAACGCATTTGTAGATCATATTCGAATCATGTTAATGTGACTTCACTTAACGTCGAATATGGGACAGATCCAGGTCCACGGTTACAAACCGATAATAAACGGTTCTTAATACAAACCCGCTAGACCAGTAAAACAGTTAACGAATCAGTTACCCATAGAGAATATCTTTGGCCACTGAACCTCGCAGTACAGGCCATAAATAAAATTCATGTGTGTTATGTAAGAGATTGTGTACACTGGGTCTGTCCGAGTTAAGTGGGCCTATCTTAAACTGAAACGTTTTTTGTTTTTCATTAAATGAGTATTTGTTGAAATAGTTGCAAATATAATACATGTCACTAATATTTATATATATATATATATATATATAATATATATATATATATATATATATATATATATTCTGGCTGTGTTTTCGTATCAAAAATAATTTTTTTCAATGGTTTACACACTTCAGTCGTGTTCCCCCCTTTTTTTCCAGACATTTTATTTTGTAAGATAACTAGGCTATATAGTTGTTTCAAATTCAAACAAATATTTTGGGCGTGTGACACAAAACTACTACATGTGCACATATATAACTGACACTCACATCAATAGTTCACTCTCGAGTCGAAATCGGATCACCTTGATTTTTGTTGAATTTATAATTTAACGTCTGAACACGGATGGTCCGCATTAGTAATGTGTATAATGGATTTTAAAAAATATGCAATTTTTATAGATATTGTGTTAACATGAAGTGTTTGAAGGAGATGGGAAATCTAGAACTCAGTCGTCTTCAACCGTGGTTCAGATTCTGAATGACGTCAGAGGAAGTTATGAAACTGTCGCCAGTACGGCTTACACGACACACGATAGTTACAATCAAGCGATTATGAGCACATTGTGACCGTGCGAAGGAAGCCTTGTCATAAGTCTACTGAGTGTGGACTTATTTTAAATTTAAACATATTTCTGCTTATAAAAATGTCCTCGTCAATAAATGAAGATAACATTCGATGGAAATTCGAACAGTTTCTGCCTACAGTTACACTGGTTATAGCAAAATTGTATGACATTTTGTAATGTATGATAGTAATGTTCATTCACATATGCCTAAGAGCCACAGTCAACTAATTTGCTATGCACGTAGATCTACATATTATTTAGGGAAGGGTGTTGTTAACATTACCCCTTGTGGTTTTGCAAACTTATAATTGGAGAGCAGTGTAGGCTGCCGACCTTTCCAGGCATATAATTTCTTTAATTTCTCAAAAACGGCCGAGGTTAACATAACACAACGTGACCTTTATCGGTAATTTGATATGTTCGTTAGTAACACTTGACTTTAAAAACGCCATTGTGCTTGAACGTCACGGCATGAATTATTTATATTCATTTAATCATTTTACGACAGCGACACATTTTTAGTGATCGATGATCCTGATTTAGTTAGATTTTAAATGCTTTGTGTAATAATTTCTGTAATCTTGTGACGTAACACAACTAATTTTCTCTCTGTTTAGCAGCGTCCGAGGATATTAGCGCCCACAGTTTTCTTGTATCAAAATATCCATTCTAATAATTACATCTTATTTACAAATTTTAAGGGGTTGATATATTATGATTATGTGTAATGTAATAAAAGGCGATGATAAATTTAAAAGTTTGTGATTTTCAATGTTGCATCTTAATAAATATATACTGCTCCCAAAAGGTATATCAAATATCAGAATCCAGGTGGTTATATTGAATACAAGCAGTTTACATTTCATATTGTACACCTAATAGAACATAAAGTGAAAAAAAAAACGAAGTACTTCTTTGCATCATACCAGTATGAAACAAACACAAGTCTTTAAACTAACGAATCTCATCAGTTTCAATAACAATAAAGACGGTCTTCTCAGATGCAATGACAAACTTTAAAAACGTTTAGGACCTCAATGATTCCTGAGGCACGCTTGTATTCGACGAGGCATGCAAACAACAAGATCATTAAGTATTTCCGGAGGCAAATTGTCCCAATCTATTGCTCAATTCAATTGCGGCTATTTGTAAGGTGGGGGGTTGAAACTACTGTGTTTGTGAACGTGCAATACGCATGCCACTGGAGAGGAAGACGACGATGTTTACATGATTCATACAACGTAGCTACGATCCACTACTGTCTACTGCTAGAAACATAAATAGTATGTATTCATTGGCGAACGGGGAATGTGCTGAAATTTTTGTGAGCAGTGGAGAATATGCTAAACTCTTTGTGAGCAGTATATATTTAACTTGTATAGGCTACATGCGTAGAGCCTATTTATCTATGAATCTGTTAACGTCCCTCGTTTAAATCTGGAAGACTAATTAGTGGGTGGCTTCCAAATTTAAACAAAATTAACATCATTAAATGAAAGCATATCCATCAATTACCTATGAGAAATTCTAACCCCTGAAATTTAAATTCAATACACTTTTGAATTCCTCGAAATATATAGTACACAGCGTCACAGATGTATAACACTAAAGTGTCAGTAAGGAGAAATTGATTAGATGTTCCCATTTAAGAAAATAAAAAAAACTAAATGAAATGAGAGATTTTGAATGGCCGTAACACTGATATTAAAAAAAGAATATAAATTTTTGAGTCCTTCTGTATATTAAATCCTATTTTTACTGTTTAATTTTCAGCGCAGCAACTCTGGTAGAGCATACGTTACTATTTAAATGCAAGTCTGTTTTATCGCTGAGGAAAGTGTAAGCACTTGCATTTATGTAAGCGAAGTTTGGTTAGATTACTCTGTAGTGTAAGAAATTACCGCGGCATTTATGAAGCCTATCGTTACAAAACATGAAATTGCATACAGAGGTAACTGCACTGAAACAACTACCTTTGTAAAACAATAATTTAAAAAACTTACACCTAGTTGCGAGAAATTGATCATGGCCGCGAGTTACATAGAACTTCATTTAGAATATTGGCTTGTGAGAACGTCTCCCCAACTGACACGACGCATTACGTTAAAAAGTTTGCCTGTACTTAATAAAGAGCTTATAGTTTTTTAATACAGAGTTTTCGTGCTCTTTTTTTTTTCAACTTGATTTCTGTAAAAGCCTAGATGACCTTCAGAATCTCGCACATTTACATACGGCTGGGCCAATAAAGATACCGCGTGAAACGTCAAGAATATTATTATTGAATTGATCAGTACATAAAAAATATCCTCCTAGCTTGCTCCGTCGAATTCAGAGCACACAAACATGTAGTTCGATATCTATTCCGTAACTCGTTCGCATTTTTATTGAGGTATTCTGAGAATAGTATTAAATATTCGATCTGTAAGGTCGTCCAGATTTCGAGGCCTCAAACATGCTGCTTTGCCATTCCCACAGCTAGAAGTATCAGAGGTCGGAATAATCTGTGTCCTGACTTTGTTGATATATCTGCGAGGAATCTTACATGGAAATAGCCCCAGGAAAATTTGTATCGCTCGTAAGTGATGTCATTTTGTTTAGGAAACCAGTGGACCGTTTCTTCAGTGTATTCTGTGTCTCTCGGATTTATCCGTATCCGATTATGATTTCCAAAGCAGATACATACTGTATTTCAGTGTGAATGCTTTCATGAAGGGTATCATTTCATGTTTGTACTTTTATCAGCCACATTACTGTTAACCCCGTTAAAAATTATATTACATCAGCATACATAACATGCTAATAAGAACATTTTGAATAGGTTTAATTCTCACATTATAAGCCTTACACGAAAATAAATTAATGCAACTATTATAACTTCGTTTTTTGCGATAAGTACATGTTTTCATGCTGTGAGGTCTGGTAGGCTTTTATAACTATGTGCATTGACATTGTCATTGTAATCAATGATTTCTTGAGATCTGTTTATTCATTCACATACGTACCCTAGACATTAAAGAGACTAATTTACCACTTATTAGTACACAAAACGTAAAGAAAGTCAGGAAAATCCAGTTCTCGCAGCTACAATGAAATTTTTGGCAAGCCTAAAAACTTATTATTACTTATTATTTCTCAATTATACGTATAGCAGTAACGATTGCAACATAGGCCTACTTCTAGTTTCTGACAGTTTATTTTGTCAGTTGGTGTAGGTTTAGAATAGCGTGACCCAATTCTGTAAAAGGAGCTGATTTGTACTCTACAGTGTTGGAATATCGCGCAGGATAGTAGCTCAAGATAGACACGTCAGCAATTCAAATGTTCTCCTCAGTACACGTGCAGTACTGTTTCTACGACAGACTTCCAAATGCGTTTCTTGCATTGCGAGTGCACAAGTTGAAAACTATTCTTGAGAATGACGTATCTTGTCGTAACGTGCAGTTCAACTTCTTTCCTTTCGACCAAATAGACAGGTTTGCACGGTAAAGATGACATCCTGGTACGAACATGTTGAAGGGCAAATAACCTGTTTGTGTTTCTAATTTTCCTGCACAAGAATGATAACTATGCTCAACGTTCTAGAGGTAGCCGTGAGTTGCTGATTTCGCTACGAACCCCAGATGGAAAATATCGCTCAGCGGTTACGCCATTTGTAATGTTGGCGCTAACTTCCGGAGATTGCTAAGCTCGTGTATCGTAACTTTACATTTTAACTCTCAATTGGAACTGCATTTTTCTAATTATTTAAACGCGAAATATGCATACGTAAACCATTTTAAACGCAGTAGTGCATTGAATATTACTTCATAAATCTTGAAAAATAATGCTCACAATATATGTTAAAAATGCAAGTCGTAGTATATGATAGTCATTATTTACAGCCTGGAGATTGGCCTTAAACCAGCGAAAATAAGAACGCATGAATGTGGAACTTATTAAAATGATAGTGTAAATAGGAAAAAAATGTGAAACTCCGGGTGTGGTTTTACAACTTTGTGTCTAAAATATGAAAAATTCTTGTGTGTTTAGTATTTGTTACTTTAAAAAACTACAATTACTGTATTATTAACAAAAAAATATCAATAATGTTTGTAGTCACAAACACTATGTGGCAAAATTCAATTGGCTAATATATGCGTGTGTGTCGATTCCCGCAAATTTTCTTGGCCCTCATTTTAACATTAGTATACGTTATTGGCCAACTTTGAATGATACCTTTACTGAATTAATAACTCCTGAAACACAAAGGAAACATGGGGCCGCGCATAGCCCGCTCGCCTCCCACCAATAAGTACCAGGTTCAATACCTGGCCGGGTCACCGGATTTTCGTATGTGGTAATCATGCCGGACGATGCCGTTAAGTCAGCGGGTTTTCTCGGGAATCTCCCGTGTCCCCCGCCCTTTCATTCCGGCGCTGCTCCATACTACCTCAATCACCCTCATCGGCTCTCAAGACTTCGCTGTTAAGAGTCCCCAAAATCTCTTCATTCTCTCGCTCACGAAGGAAATACGTAAACGTTAGTGTCTTTTCCTCGTCCGTTTTCTAAGGATTCTAAGACCTATTATCTTTGAAGAAAGACAGAATGAACTTAAGTCAGTCGAAAATAAGAAGTCCTCTTGGGTTTGTTTGACAAATCAAGTTCTATTTCTGTTTAAATTTAAACCACAAATACGTAAAATATTTTGAAATAATTTAACACGTACGTGGAGAATTTTACATTTTCCGCATTTTTTCTCTTTTACGTACTTTTATTAAGGAACGCCTCTATTTATGTCGATTCATGTCAATGTCTTGGTACATTCGCAATCATTGACAAACTTACTATAGGCTACTCACGGCAAATAGAGCACTTTCGAAAGCCTTCTCGTTTTGAGTAATGTCAGTAAATATATTACTTAATTAGCTGTAGACTTTAACTTCCGAGTGCGGTGGTATATACACTCAGTGTTTATTACTTACATGTCAACATATATTTAAAAAGGTGGCCAAAGGATTAAAAATTGGCTGAAAGGAAAACGTAACTATATAGGGTCTCAAAAGTGCTCACTTTACCGTGAACAGCCTATAATCGGAATTTAGACAGCTTATGGAAAGCCTACATAAGCAAATAATCCAACCCAGGCTGCTGACTTGTGTACTCGGTCACCAATGGAAAAAAAAAAGAAATGTAGTCTGGTAAATGGGCTGCAGGGAATTTTTGTTACCTCACGGTGTCATTACCCAAGTCGTTTGCATTTGACGACCAGCAGTATATCATCGCAGCCTCGTAACTGTGAAACTTACGGCGCTGTAAATCAGCCGGACGGTGATCTGGTCCAGTGGCGACTCCCTCCTGTGGCCGAGAACACACTCACTCACGCCCAGTAAACACACGTCTCGCCTTGTATAAATACTGTGACGTTAGATTTGGTCGATAAAGAGCGCCGCCGATAACTACCGGCTTTATATCTGGATGTTTATCGGACTTGTCGGATGTTTACTCTTCCGTTTCCTGACTTTTGTACTGAAGTACTTGTAAAAGATGGGCACGACTGTGCAAAATAACCACAAAGAGATGTGCATTTTAAAAATGCTGCTCGTAAAATCTTTTGGTGTTGTCTGAATATCGACCAACTTGCAGACAGAAACTGCAACGGGTAAACAAATCGAGCCTACGTCACTCGTTTCAAAACATCCCTTTGGCATAGTTTTGAACTTACTTAAACACTTACCCCCTCGCAACCAGGTTTGAATATTTCGTGCAATTGAGATTGCTCGAAAATACACGCGTAAAGCTGTTTCCACAATACGGCGACGAGCTGCGATGCGATGCGCGACAACGCGATGGGCGGCGACGAGCTACACTTAACTGTTTCACTACAGTGCGACGATCTGTCGGCGACGCACGCCGTTTGAGATGGTGCAATCTATTTCAAAGCTGGGAAAAACAAAAGACACGCGTAAAACAATGACACTTTATATTTTAAGTAGGTGGAAGATAAACAAACAAGGCCGAATGAACGCGATGTGCATTGAAAACTACACATTAGCATATACAGCAAGTACGAGAGACATATAATACGAAGGAGAATTATTTTCATGCTGTTAATAGACGATTTTTATGACATTTTCTATGCAGCAGCAATAAAAATTCAAAAGACGTGAGCGTAAACGGGCTTGTCTTCAAAACGTAAACAAATAGTTGTTCTTATTCTCCACGTGAACAAACACTTATTCTTATTCTTTGCTGTCGCAGACAATATTAAAGCCAGGATTTGCGCAACGCACTATTTCCAACGCACTGTGACATACTGCTGCTCCATCCTGATTGGGGACAGCTTATCGCAATGCATCGCTGTGTTGTGGAACCAGCTTTAAGTGGCCATGACAATGCGGACTATGTAGTTAGCCTGAGGACTGTGTTGAGTTGTAAACTGTGACGAAACTACAAGACGTTCTTACATTCCCGTGACTCTCAGCAACACATAGTTGACTTGCTTGTTGATTTCGTTAATTCTCTCGTGACGAGGAATTTTAAAACACATGACACTGGTCGTCTTTCAGAGGATATCAGACCAACCAAAGTATGTTCACAATAATGTAGTTCAGGCATTTTGAACTCGAGCAATGAAACATAACAGCGAATCTTTGTGACAAACTAAAGCAATCGTACAAGCTGCAATCAGTTTTTTATCAACAGAACCGTCCAGATTTTTTTTAACAGACCTTATTCCATTACAGTGTAATTTATTTAATTTTTTAAATTTGTATCAATTCGTGAATTAAATTTTGTTGCCAACAATCTGTACTATGTGTGCCTTGCATACTAGTGTAAGTGTAACCATACACCTATTAAGGCACACACACCATTCATAGCTTACATAGGATTACAACCCGGAACCTCGTAGCTTATAGGTAAAACATATGCGGCCTCGGCCATGTACGTAACCTCATATTGCGTGTTCATTTCAAAAAGTTTCAACGTACCTACTAGTTGTCACTCTCGTAGCTTATTCTCACTTGTCAACAGTCTATCTCCCTAGAACGTAGACACCTTTCACAAACTCGTGAGCCATTAATGGTGCGTCAAAGAACTAACATGTGTTAAATGCTGCTGATGTAAATCACCATCAAAATGCATTGACGTACTTTATGAATGTTGTCGGTTATGTTCTTTATTGACGAACCCCTTAAAAGTGTCCAGTCATTTCCGATTTAACAAAATGCCTTTTTTTTAAATGTAATTCTGATAATAAGTGTGCATTAAAGATTCAGTTGAAAACTCATGTAGAGTAAATGCACACCAACAGGGCAACGAAACTCAAAGTTGCCCTGCGTTAACTGGAAAACCTGCAGGGTTATACATTTGAAGCAATAAGTATTTTCACAATTTCCTACACATGGTATTGTTTACAGACTCATTTTTAGCAAGTCTTTCATTGAATTTATATAGAAAAGATTAAATCAATAAGAAGAGGAATCACGCTGATTACAATACAAGATCTAAAACCTAAAAAAAAGTGATATAAATACATATTTACTTTTAAAATGAGCCACTAAGATATATAGGTATTTTCGACTTAATTTTAGTGGCGATGTCCTTAGCCAGGCATCAAAGTTGTAAATAAGTTTGATCCGAAAAGAAAATACGTAGTATTGCAAAAGTATTATACTAGCAAATTGTTTCATCCTTTACCAAGCAAAGAAAGGGAGGGTATATTTAAACCTTATTTGCAAAGGTAATTTGTATACCTGTCGTAATGTAGTACCAAAGGGGTGATCATAACAGCAGTGGTAATTTTCTCAACTTACGTCTAACAAGCTAATTCTCCCACCAAATTTAATGATTACCTCGCAGTCACTTATAGCAATACTGAAAATGTTCGTTCGGTTATTGTTCATTTCCTATAAACGGGATAAAACCTCGTACCAAAGTGAGAATTATATGGTAAAAGTCACAATAATTTGGAGCATGCCTTGTATTCAGTAATACAACGTTAAGCGCTGATATAAAAGGTTTATGTGGCGTAAGAATGCCTTAAAGGCAGCCTGTTTTTCACACTTCGAGAAAGATCAAGGTTTATTCCTGTTCAAATGCCCGTTTCAAGCTCGAGGTTACACACTTGACCATGACGATATGACCTTACAGGAGCAGGAAATGAAAGACTTCAGAAACATTCCAGTGTTTAGGAATAAATAATATTCTGTCACACTGTCTTGCAAAGCGCACAGTCAAGTTGGTAACGATGGACGGAAAGTAGTTACATGTGTTAACATAGAATAAAAATGTTGTGGTAAACATTTGTGAGTGCTGAAATTATTTCTTTTGCTTTCTGTTTTAATTCGTAAAAATTAAATAATCAGCAAACTTGTTAAATATTTACATTTCTAATAATTTCACAGTTTAATTTTTCCGAAGCATGAATAAAGTAATGAATGAGGCCCCTGGCAATGTTAATGTCACGTATTGTTGTGTTGGCGTGGAAGCGCCTTCAATTACATCGTCGCCTGAGCCCGCCTTATCACTTAAGTACAAACCAGGAAGGAGGTTACTGCAAACGGAGCATGCCTCGCCAAACGCTGGTAAGTAGGAACCCCCACTACCGATCAGGAAGCAGGGCGTATTGCAACATGCGACGCGAATATCTGGCGTTACGGAGTGGCAGGCGGCGTCTTTCTCCGTCGTGACGCCGACCAGAATGGAGGACCCCAGGAGCTTGCTGTACCGTTCGCCGTAACCCCACATCAGTACAACAGCCTCGGAACTCAACCAACACAAGGTGGGACAAACCCCGATCATTCAGTAACTTAGTATTGTTCTATTTAAACACTTAATCAAGAATTAAAACCGCTCTGTTCCATCCGCTCTTTCAATGTAGCTTACTTGTATTTGTATAATGTCAGTTGTTACAATAATAACCCGGCCTTATTCCGGATAGTCATCCGTCAATCTACCCTTTAGCCCTACCTCTGGCTACAGCCCCCCCCCCCCAATTATGTATCTCAACTATAAACCCCCGTATCTCTTAATTGTAAGTACTGCCAGAAGGTGTACTAGGTAACAGTATGGTGGAAACATACACAGTGTTTATACAAGTACTAGGGGTTAGCCCGTGGCCGTATTTTCAGTATGGTCAGGTGCCTAGTATATTTACAATGTTAAAAATTGGGTTATCATACAAAGACTGAAAAAATGTATATATATTTGATATTTCTCTATCCACTGAGCCACTCCGGCCCCACTTGAAATCGCTCTATCCACTGAGCCACTAAGGCCCCATTTGTAATCGCTCTAGCAACTTGGCCACTGCGGCCCTACTTGGAATCGCTCTATCCACTGTGCCACTGCTGCTCCACTTGGAATCGCTCTAGCCACTTGACCACTGTGGCCCCACTTAGTTAACTCAACATCGAAGCGGGACATAGAGTAAACGTAATGATATTCCATTATCTTAATATCTCTATGAAATAATCTCTATGCATTAATGTAAAACTTTCATATACGAAAAAAGTAATTAAAATGAGTTTTTAGTGTCAAAAGTCATGATTGCGTAATCTGATCTTGCTGAAATTCGAACTTGACCTGTATTTGATCCTGAGGATTGGCTCTGCAAAATTCGAATAACTCAGGCAGACAGAGATCGTCCTATTTTACAGGGTGAGTCGTTTTAAAGAGGCCCGTGGGGCATGTGTGACAACAAAATTCCTAGAGTAGGTGCTGGAAGTGGCCGCCATTGACCTCGAGGCAGGTGTGCACCGTATGTTGTTGTCACACTGGTCTGTATGTCCTCATTCTCTCGCTCCGTTGCACACGTGTCCCACGGGGCCTCTTCCTGTATAATAGGATTATATAATAGGATATCTTAATCATGGTTTTCGGGAGTGCTCCGTTTACCGGGAGATGTAGAGATTGTCCGGCGTCACCGCGGGACGGAGTCTGGCAGACGGCAGGTCGCCGGAGAGGCGCGACCTCGTCGCCGGCTGATGACATGATGCAGGCCGCAAACACAGCCACGCGACCAGAGACACGCCGCCGCCGATACCATCTCCTGGCACGTTAACTCTCCTCCCAGAGCACAACAAGGATCCCCGGACACGTCGGATCAACATGAGGCCCAGCGATTTACCTCTGCTCTTCTTGCCCGTCGCCACTACAACTTCCAGTGCCACGTGGTCAACACTGATAAACGTGTCCGTTATCCGTTCGAATTTTAAAAGCACCCGCGCTTTAAGGGTGCCGTCTGCTCGGAGTTCTAAACAACGCGCAGAGCTCCGGTCGTGTAGATCTCATTTAAGAAATGTTTAAAAATTTTTAGCGTCGTCTGCTTACGGATAGTATTTATAGTCTCTTCGCAGTTTCTTCGCATTTTTTTAAAATTAAACCTTTGGATAATCTTCCCATGCAGACGTGTTTGCTAGTTTCCTAAATATGTCTTGTATCACAAACGTTTTATACTTATGTTGACACTAAAGTATCTTGCTATTTCCTTAATTTTAACTGTTACTTATATTTAATCTATTTGTTATAATATTTCACTTATAATTAATATTTATAAATGCAGCGGGGAAACAAATGTGTTGGTAATGCCTAAAATGAAATAATTCTCATGCGAATTAGTATTATTCTCAGTGCGCACGAATGCTCATGCCCAGTTTTGTATTTGTTAGTCGACTAAATTCTTTGTGAGGCGTAAACATCGATTCTCTGTGCCAGGTCAATGAAAACATCAGAGTTCATGGCTATACACGCGCGCCATGCATCTTTCACATCGAAATGTGAAAGGTCTTCTAACTCGTTCCGTGGACGTACACTGTAAAAAATAACAGGAAAATTACTTAACAAGTGTAAGCTAATATTCGCAAACTTGCGGTTCAAAAATGGTTTTCCTTACAGGTAAGGTAAAATTACCGCACTCTCGAGTAAAATTCACGTACATGGTAGTGCAAAATCATATACATTGATGGGAAAATTACCTTACGACGCATGCATCTCTTCAGCATTCTGAACAGTTTAGGGGGGTGGGGGGAGAAGAAACAATAAGTTAACATGCTAATATTCACTGTTACTGTTACGTTATCGTTGATGTGTAATGGATAAAGCGTATCGGCCTGTTCTGACAGAGGACCGTGGTTCGCACCCAACCACCAGCAAGAGTCGAGGATTTTAGTGTTGAGGCTTCGGTTAGTGTCCGTCCGAGGATACTGGTAATAAAAAAATTAACAGTTCTAATACTCCGGGTATTTTTTTATATATTTTATTATACAATATAGTTAATTTGCCCTTACTTGTATGGGATTTTTCCCCCACTTCTGTCAGGTACTTTTCCCGTTCACTTTTTACGTAAATTTACTCTACATTTAAGAGCTAATTTTACCTTACACGTAGAGGTAATTAGCTTCCCTTACATGTAAGGGAATTTACCCTATTTTTTTATAGTGTAGCTTCTTCTGAGTCGACGCCTTAGACTGACTCTACTGTAGTAAAATATAAATACCAACGCTGCAGAAGTGGAATCTGGTATCGGATGTGCCACACTGCATCAGAATATTTACGCAGCAATGCAGAAGAAATAAAAAAGGGCTTTTGGCAAACTCAAAATTATCGTGTATGCGCCATATTCACTACTGTATAATGCGGAATTCCCTATTTAAAGACTACAATTTTGCACTAGTAAGGCCGGTTTCACAAAGTCTGATTTTTTTACCGGTAAAATTATGATTGCATTTTAAGTACTGGTTAGTAATATTATGTTTCCCGATTAGCGGTGAAAAGTAATCCGAGATTCATTTACTTGTAACCAATAGCCATCTTAAATGTAAGAATATCCTTCGATTACTACGTAGGCTAATAGCACATTTGAAATATAAACATGGTGGTCAATCATGGTTTATGTGTGGTTATGTTGTGTATTCATAACTTTATTTGTGAAGTTGGCGTATGATTTCATTTTGTTATTTGATGGTGACGACAGCAAAATTGTTGTGGGGTCAATTATTCAGCGACACAAGAAATAGCCAAGTAAATTATATTTGTTTTGTTAGATTTCATTTAACCATGGGAACTGGTCCGAAATAAACTACGTTTCGGGAACATCTACGTGGGCTAACACATTAATAAGTTTTTACAAGGGAATAAATAAATCCGTTTCCTAAACATAATCGTTTACTATCAGAGTTCCCATTCATGTTTGTTGAACTCGACTTAAGTATAAGTAGTAATCATGAACAATAGACAAAGACTTTATAAGCGCCACTAGCAAACCAAAATGTCACTGAATGGTTACAAGACGTATTTTTGCCAGCATTTAGCTAACTGGCAATTTCTTAAACAGAAAAATGTGCCGAGAAACAGTACAATACTAACCACTAATTAAATGTTACGTTTATATTTACTGTGTGGTCATATAACCATCGCCTTAGACGAACACTGTGAAACAGTCCCTACAGTAAATTGCACTTCCGTTCATTAAAATGTTAGTAATACTTATTTTATACTTTATTGCCAGTTCAGCTGCGAAGTTATGTTTAAGAAGTTTTTCATTGTTTAAAATGTTTGCTACCGAATAATAATGACAAACATTCGGTGGTATTATGAAGTATGACATCAATTTGTGGGATAAGGCATAATATATAAACAATATTTTTAATGCTACTGGTAAAAGGTAAAACAAATAATGTATCGGAGAGTATGGTGATTACTACAGCAAAAGTATTTTTTTACAGAGCGAAACGCTTGTTCAGAAGAGCGTGACATTTATTCCTTACTACTATATAAATACGAAAGTGTGTTTGTTTGTTTGTCCTTCTTTCACGTCAAAATGGAACAACGGAATATCATGATTTTTTGCACAAATATAGTTGAAGGTCCAGAGAGTGACATAGGCTACTTTTTATCCCAGGAAAATATCTCAAACGGTTCCAAAAAATGATAATTAGGGATGTTCGTAGGTACTGGATTAAACTTTTCTTAGGATTACTGCATGAAAAAAGCATTGTTAAAAATTTTTCCTTTCTTTTTTGTCAGTGGGCTGTCTTACATTCCTTCCCAAGAGCCGCAGTAACTCAGTGGGAAGAGTACCCTATAGTGGGGCCGCAGTAGCTCAGTGGGTAGAGAACCCTATAGTGGGGCCGCAGTAGCTCAGTGGGTAGAGAACACGATGATGGTGCCTCAGTTGCTCACTGGGTAGAGAACCCTATAGTGGGGCCGCAGTAGCCCAGTGGGTAAAGAACCCGATAGTGGGACCTCGCGTGAAGCAGCGGGTAAAAGCTAGTTGTGTATAAAACTGAAAAGCCTGTAAACATGTAAACTGGTAATGTACATGCGCAGGTAGGTATTCGCAAGAGTCAAGGACTACGTGAAATGATATTAATGGTGTCTGGTTCCAAGTGGAGCCTACTAGCCTACGCGATGGACACACCTGTTGTTCCTGGCCACGTCGAGGTGAATTTATTTGTGAACGAAGCAACGGTGGAATAAAATGTACGGAGGGAAATGAGAGTCCCAAGAGAAAAATCACATTGCGGTAAACGTATTCACGCAAAACAAAACGGCCGTGTCCCCTACACAGCCACACCCCATTTTTTCGTGTACCTATGGGACATTAAGCGGTGATCCTATCATTTTATTTCATTTTAATTGTGGGAAGTGTGCAGCAATGTTCAGTGCGGGCTCCTGTCGTAGTTTTCCTCGTTTCCGGGTAGTGTCTTTAAAGCTACAGCTGCCCAGAAAAGTAGTTTTTCCCAAAATTTGAAGTATTAAGAGTGATACATACAGAAAGTGTGACATATTGAAAGTATAATTTGTTCACGGTAAAATGAGCACTTTTTAAAGCTATGCGAAAGATCTACTTGTAAACACATTGTGTATTCTTCCGCCATTTGTAAAATCCATATTGCGGTGGACCTGATCACCTCATCCATGTGTCAGTAAAGGTAAAGTGTAAAATCATTGCAAAAGTAAATATTTTACAAATTTCTAATCCACACATTTGTATGCATCAAAAATTCGTAAAGAAAAATAAATCATCGTAGTATTGACAAATGTTTACCGATCACTTATAATTCAACGATGAGAATTGGAACTACTTTCACTCCGACGTTACCAACTTAACCGGATGCATGCTACTAAAGGCTGTTTACGATAAAGTGAGCACTTTTGAAATCATTAGAAAAAATATCACTGCCTCTACCTGCATATATTTTGACGGGCGCACTGAGTGGCATGCGCCCAGTAAAGTTGGTAACGATGGAAGGGAATGTGTGTTAGGTAATCATTTGTGTTAACCTTAAACTATTTCTCTCGCTTTCTGTATTTTTTAATGCATCGAAGTGTATAAATGAGCCGATTTTTAACAATATTTACTTTTCTAATAATTTCTCAGTTTCGTTTGACCGACGCATGAATAAAGTGATGAGGCCCATGTCAATGTTCATTTTTCATAAAGCGGAAGAACACACAATGTGTATACAAATAGATCTTAAGGAGGGCTTTCAAAAATGCTCATTTTATTGTGAACAGTCTATATACGCGCACGGTACAAATACACGCAAGTAGAGCAGTGACATTTTTCAAGGGTTGATTTCGAAAGTGCTCACTTTTTCGTTAGCAGCCTTTGCCGTTCTATCCTCGTCTCGAGGTATGTTTTATTTTCCTAGGCAATAATAGTTGGGGACACGTTTAATACTTTCGTCAAAAATCGCGTATTTCAAACATTTTAAGCAAAAATAAAATACTTTTTCGTTTTTATATCAAGTAATACTCTGGAAAAAAAATTATGACAATGGAGGGAAATGCTTTTGGTATACAAATGAAACGAGTAACATAAGTTTTTAATTGATACAATTTTTCGTACAAATCGGTTAAGCTGCGGCTTAAAATAGTTGTTCCTGTTAATAGAACTAATACTTTAGTTTTGACTGTTGAGATAAATTTTACACCCAAGATATTTATAATCTAAACAATTACCGCAGGTTAACAAACAGTCGGATTAAAAAAGTAGGCAATATGCCACTCTTCTGAGTTTAATAAAAGAATATTTGTGTGTTGAAATAACATTTTGAAATTTGTACGAATCAATATTTTAAGAAAAAAAAATTATAATGTCGCTTAAAAACTTGACCGATGTAAATTTTTAAATGTGTATGAGTCGTTATTGAGATATAATCGATAGTATGTCACAACAAGGGAAATTAGTCTTAAAATCGCTCTATTTTTTTTATTTAAATGGCTCAAGGTTGGCAGTGAACACACGTAACTGTTCTGAAAACAACGGCTGCTAACCGTGCACGATATAATGTCTTAATTTCTGAGTCAGCAGACATTCCCGGCGTTCGTGTGCGATTGAGGGAGGTGCCATAAGGTCAAACTCGGCACGCGGCGAGAATGCACTTTCGCCTCTGTGGCGAGCTCGTCGGCAGTTGAAGGGCGAATGAAATGGCGTGGGAATTCACGCAGCGACCTAATTACTCTGCATGTGCAGAGGTTGCTCGTAAGTTCGTGAAACGGCTAACCGTGCAGCCTCTACGTGCATTGCAATAATTTCCCACAGACTGATAGCACGTCCCGACTTTGCGGGCTGTTAGTCAGAAAACGAGCTGTTGCTTGGCGATGCTCGGCTGTTTTGGGAAATTTTTGGCCTGCCCACTGAAAGTTTCGTGGACACACTTACCGGTTTGCTTTGTTAAACTCGACCCACAACCATCCGTTTCACCCGTCAGTCGCCCGTCCGTCGGTCACGTGATCGTCAATCACTCGTAAGGCAACTTTTTTTTTCCGTCCGCCAACCAGTCAGATATATCTCAAACTTTAACTTTCGGTGGACCGATGGATGGTCCACCATCTTGTCATATCTTTACTCGAACATGGCTGTCGGAAAACTGTCACTTGTTTATTTGTCTGAATATTTTTTTTTTCTTTTTAAATACACAAGACAGTGAATTTTTTTATTGATTTACATTTCACCTTTGAATTGAACTAAAGACGACTTTTAGATTTTCAGAGGAAATGCTGATAAATTATATTAGGGAAAGAGAATATATTTGTGATATTCATTAAAAACATTTGTCTCTGCGCGAGGAAGTTCGTGTTGTTGGATGGCAACACAACATTTTCTGGCCAGGCGGACCGACGAATGACGGACTTTTGCGAGTCGATTTCAATTTACGGACGAAAAAACCGACGGATGGCTGAATGACGGACAGGCGACTGACTGAAGCGACGGATGGTTGTGAGCCAAGCTTTAAAAACTGTTCACGATAAAATTAGCCTTTTTGAAATCAACCTTAGAAAAATGTCACCGCTCTTATCTGCATATATTTTATCGGACGCACTGAGTGGCATGCACCCAGTGACGTTGGTAACGATGGAGTGAAAGTACTTCCATTTCATAATACCGAATAAAATGTGTTAGGTAAACATTTTTGATACCTTAAATTATGTCCTTAGATTTCTGTTATTTTTTTAATGCACCGAAGAGTAAAAATTAACAGATTTGTAAAATATTTTCTTTTATTAATTTCACTGTTTCAATAGACCGACGCATGAATAAAGTGATGAGGCATACGACAATGTTAATTTTACAAAATATGGAGGAATACACAACGTGCATACAAGTAGATCTTCAGCGAGGCTTTCTAAAGCGCTCATTTAACCGTGAATAGCCTTTAGAAGTCAGCACGACAAAAACCGAAAGTGTGAGGGTGCGATTTTTATTTTATGCAGTCTCATGGTTGGCAATGGACACAGTCCATTCATACCAACATAAAATCTTGCATTTATCATATTTAATGTAGTCAAAGACTATAAAAATCGCGAAATGGTAACAAAAAATCGCATTTTTGGGTCTGCCTCTGCATTTTCCTTCGAAGGTAGGAGAAAAGTACGATTATACGTTTGTAGTTGAATCTACGGGCTTTCATCGCGTGTAATGAAGTCCCTCAGTTACAGATCCAACGTGCAAAGTACAGCGCAATGACGAAAACGCTGCAAGCCAGTTCAGCGTCTTCCACGTAAGGCGCCAGGGTTCAGGGTGTACATATTAAATCTCTCTTGTCTCTTCCTTTATTCTTGTACCTAAATGTGGAGAACAGCCTCAGGCACGTTGAAGCTTTTAGTCAAGCTGTTTACTAAGACAGTCATTCGTCACCTTTCAATTTTTTTATCCCAAACTGTACCGTAGTATAATAAAATATTGTTTCCAGATTTTTGTTTCGTTTTGCTCGGTATGTAAGAAATAACATAAATGTAGATAAAATAAATTAAACTGCATTAAGAACTCATACTTTATTTCGGCATCTGCACAAGTAAAAACTATTAAATTACGTAATAAATTTAAAGTATAAACTTTTGACAAGGAGGTATATATATTATGGGCTATTCACGGTAAAGTGAGCACTTTTGAAAGCCCTTTCATTTGGAATAATAGTCAATAAGTATATTTGATTTTAGACTTAGATGTTAAATTCCGTGTGAGGTAGAATATACACACTGTGTTTATTACTTTCATGGAAATATTTATTTAAAAAGGTGTTTAAGTATAAACAATGGCAGAAATAAAAAAGTAACTAGGGCCTCAGAAGTGCTCACGTTGCCGTGAACAGCCTATAGAATAATGCTCAGCTTGCGGTATTTATAACGCGTGGCGTGGCGCAGTGTGATAAACCTTCTAACTCGCATTCGGGAAGTTTTTAAGAAGGGGGAAGGGGGTGGAGGCTTGAGTTCGAATCCCGGTCCACCCAACATCACTCAGAGGGAATGCTGGGATGATTCCTTATAACAGGCCTCTGCCAATTATTTGTCCCATCCCTGCTTCTCTGCGTAAGTTCCTCCACCTCTTATTGACATAGCTGTCGACGTTGCGTTAAGGGGAACATTAAACATTAATTCGCCATATTGGATTACTGGATTCTTGGTTTTGAGAGCTTGTTGATTTAAAAAAAATAATTAATTAATGTTTGAACTACGAACTCGTATTTGTCACAATATTGATTTTGCCAATTTTTTGGCGGAATTAATATTTTAGCATAGCAATGAGTTCGTAGTTCCTTTGTCTTCTTTGTGAATTGAGTAAAGTCAGATTAGCTAGTTGAGTATATGGGTAAATTCAGAATTTTCTTTTTTTTAAAACATAAACGAGCTATACAAAAAATATCAAATTTGGCAGGGAAAGGTTCCCCTTTAGGGCTCCACCCGCCTCGTGCTTAAACTGCGTTACAGAGCTTTCGAAATTCTGGTTTTTTGAAGAAACTTTTAAAAGTGCCTCCATTATGTTTACCAACAAAAATAAATCATACCCCAGGCGGGGACAAGATATGGTACTTTAAACTTGCCTTGCATGAAGTAAATATTATTTAGAAGCCTCCAATATAGTTAAAAACGGCTTTTCTCGACTGCCATATTTTAAAACGCACTAGTTGGTAACGATCCAAGCTACGACAGGAGCATGTGTTGAACTTAGCTACAGACTTTTAATCTATAAAATAATAGGGTCGTAGCTGCACGTGCCGTAGGTAGACGCAGCACTACGAGAACACTGCACGCCAGTTGAGAGCCTTGTAGCGCGTGCCAGTGTAACACTTATAGGTCCGGCGCTCCCCAGCCAAAAAAGGAGAAAACAACGCGGGCATACCGGACCCTAAGGTCCTATCTACCAAGAGCTTTAAAGTGACGACACGTCAGGAAAGGGCGTGAGAGACGAGAACAAAGAGCATGCGAGTACCAGATACGTGACTCGAGGCAAAGCGGCGGAACGCTTATTTTTTATCCCAATGCAAATGTGACAATGTCAAAACAAAAAAAAATTGTTTTCATTGGTTAGCACTATTAAACTTGAACGTTTTCTGCATAGAATTTCAATCGTCTAACTTCACACATTTTAATTAAAACATGTTTAATATATTCATATCTAAAATATGTAGAATTACATCCAAAAATACACGGCCACTGTGAGCTGTAAAATGTCGGTACACAACGTCAAATCGTTGTTAAAACACTTAACCAGCTCACATTGACCACAATGCACGGCCGTATGACAATGCAATGCTCACATCACAACCAACTTTATAAAAATAAATGCGTATTTCTATAAATCATTGTACTTCAGTCTTTACAATTGAATCAATATAACTATATTTTTATTTTCAATTCCGTTCAAAAATATTCATAAAACGATAAGCAGTTTATTTACATTATATCAAATAATTCAAATAATTTTCCGTTTTTATTTTTTCGATATTGGACTGGGCAATTAAAGAAAATGGAATCGGAAATATATTAAGCGTTCTGTTTACTCCTATCCGTGGTGTAAAGGTTGGACGAGAAGTGCCGTTGGCGGACGACGCGTGGCGTGCTGTCGTCTGGCGGATGGACGGCCTGTCCGACCGACGGCCCAGCTGGCGCGCAGGTCAGTCACATCGCGCACCTGGGTGAGAGGTGGCGGGCGACGACGTCACTGCCTCGACCGACGTTACCTTCGCGCCGCCCATCTCGGCGAGAACACGCGTGTTGCGTCATCGCTGGAGGCTTACCAACGTCTGCCGCCTGATGCGCTCTGCACGTGATGGGGTAGTGTGAGCATGCGCAGTAGACACACTCCCTTCGTCTACCAACATTACACTGCTTTTCTGCCAATATCACTGTAGGCTGCTCACGATAAAGTGAGCACTTTTAAAGGCCCTTCTAATTTTTTCCTTTCATCCAATTTCCGTCTTCTTGCTGCTTTTTAATATAAACATTACAACGTGTCCAATAAATACAGTGTACACATTTCACAACCCTCAAAATTTAATGCCTGAGGCTGCAAGGAGATATATTTATTAGTGGTTAATGCATACTGGGAGCGCCTTTAAAAGTGCTCCCTTTATCGTGAACAGCCTATATAAAAAAGAACTTAGATATGGTTGGAGCGGTAAGGGAATTTTTGCGAAGTTATTAACATCCAGGTCTTCACAGCTGACGAGGATGAAGCGAGGTGAATATGGAGAAGCGTCGGAATGCAAGGACTGGGGAAACAGGACACCCCCGAGAAAATCCGCCCAGCCGCACGATTCCCCATGCGAAAATCCGGGAGTGACCCCTCCAAGAATCGAATCCGATTCACCTTGGCGGAAGACGAGAGCAATCTGAATAGTTTTTGAGGTTTAAGACACTGTGTATGTAAGTAAGCGATCTGGGATGTTATACACTTCCTCGAAATTAGTTTAAATGCAACTAGAGTAAGTCAAGATTTTTGTATTCATGTACAACACTGGATATTTTAGTTCGAATACAAACGAACACGTTCATAACTGTTGACGATGTGATTTTGAAACTTGTATCGGCGGAGGGTGAGTTTATTGTAGAGACACAAGCAGAAAACGACAGCCAGTCCACTTCGTCTTTAGTGTGTAGTTTTGCACCAACCCATCGTTCCCGACTACCGGGGTCCGGCGATGTAGCAGGACACAGCCACAATTCGATGTGTCCATCAACGTGTCTGTATCCTAATACCGACATGAATGGCATCCATATTGACTCAATCATGGTCTTGAATTACGATGTCCGAAGAACAGATTTCACAAACTGCCTCTAGAGCCCCGTCAATACAGCAGGGTAGGTATAGACTATTCACGGTAAAGTGAGCACTTTTGAAAACCCTCTCATTTGGAAAAATAGCCAGTAAATATATTTCATTGTAGCTTTAGACGTTAACCTCCGAGTGCGGTGGAATATACAGACTGTGTTAATGACTTACAGGGCAATATTTATTTAAAAAGGTTGTTCAAGGATAAAAAATGGCTGAAAGGGAAAAGTAACTAGGGCCTCAAAAATCCTCACTTTATCGTGAACAGCCTATAGGTAGATATAACGTCTTGTCGACAGTGAGGACATTAGAGAAGAAACAAATTCTTCAGAGAAGCCATAAAAAACCTAAATAAGGACATCAGGGCCTCGATTCGAACCCAACAGACTACCAATGATCACAGCTCGGGATCGTCACCCAAACGAGCGGGGTGGTGCAGTGGTAGCTCGCTGGACTCGCATTCAGGTGGAACCGGGCTCGATGCCCGGTCTGGCCATCCTAATTGCGGTTTCCATGGTTTCCCGTGATCGCTCCAATGCGAATGTTGGGATGGGTCCTTAACGAAGGCCACGGCCGATTCCTTCCCCAATCCCTCTTCCCTGAGTAACTTGCTTCGTATCTATAATTACCTCGCTGTCGACGAGACGTTAAACCCAACTATATGTTTTCCACGGTAGAATGAGCACTTTTGAAATCCCTGCTTAAGATCTGCTTGTATCCACATCGTGTATTCTTCCACCTTACGTAAAATTAACATTGCAACGGGTCTCATCACGTTATTCATGTGTCGGTCACGTGAAACTGTGAAATAATTAGGAAAGTAAATATTTTACAAATCTGCTTATTTTTACACTTCCATGTATTTAAAAAACAGAAAGCGAAATAAATAGTTCAAGTTATTACAAATGATAACCTAAAACGTTTTATTTCACGTTGAGATATTGAACTGCTTTACATCCATAATTACCAACTTTACTGGGCGCATGTCACTCAAGGCGAAGGATAAAATATATGCAGGCACAGGCAGTGAAATTTTTAAGGCTCTTTTGAAAAGTGCTCACTTTATCGTGAACAGCCTTTACCTACCTACCAAATCGGGATCATGTTATACTCAAATAACGTGATCTCTTTAGTGTACAAATGCCCCATAGAGCCAAGAAAATCGTTTTTAGGGATGACAGAAGCTTAGTTCCAAGCACATTAATAAGACAATAGTAGAGACTTGAGAACTTTACACTCGTAACGTCCATTACATAACACTTAATTTATGTTGTACCATGATCATACAAAAACTTAGATAAACTCTACAAAATTTATTTTGCATTCAATTGAACAAACATATTTCAAAACTAAATTTTGCATAAGTTACTTCAAGCCATTGCTTGAACTCATCTCTGAAGTTATCGTGAGCAAATAACACTCGAATTTGAAAATTTTAAAATCTGTATTTGATAAAATAATGTTATTATCTTTAGAATAATTCAGAATAATAACTCCAAATACTTATAAATTAGGCCTACACGTAATAGAACATGAAATACATTGTTAACTACAACGAGGAGTGTCTTACCAATTTTAAATACAGAAATTTAGCATGCACTAATGAGGATTATCGCACGAAGGAATCATGACAGACGATGCTACTGGTCGGAGGGTTTTCTCGGGGATCTCCAGTTTTCCCCGTCCTTGTATTCCAGCACTGCTCCATACTCACCTCGCTTCACCCTCATCGGCTCTCAAAACCTCAATGTAAAGAGCTGCCAAAATCTCTTTACTCCATGTTGATATTACAGTTTTATATTGCGTTCAATGCAATATATTTACACGTCAGGCCTAATGTCACAGGGTAAAGAAAACAACTCGTATTTACAACACAAGTTTTCTTCTAATATCCTAAAACAGCAAAACACCGATGAATCAAAATTGGCGTGTGAAATATATCTCAGACAAGTAGTGAGTGATGAGATCGATAACGCATCTAACTCGGCGTGCGTTAAAGAAAATACTGTCTAGTACGTAGGTGGGAGCGGAATGACTTATATTGAGGAAGTCGAGCGGCATTCGCTCTCAACATGTGTGTTAGTGGCAAGTAGCGCACTTTTAAAAATTGAAAATTTGAATATGTTCCTGTTCGTAAGTGCATATATATTAATGGACGCACTGATTGTCGTGCTCCCAGTAAATTTGGCAAAAGTGTAGCCAAAAAGTTCCGTAAATTAACGCCGTTTTAAAAGTGGGTTTTTTAGGCATTAAATGTGTTGTATTTAGTTTCATCTTATTTAATACACATAAGCGTACGATTTAGCAGAGAAGTAGTTAATTCGACAGTGTCACTTATCTATGCATTTATTAAGTGATCGTGTGCATGTCAGTGTTAATTTTGCCAATGTCCGAAGGATTTTAAGAAGTGTCAGAAAAGTATATCATAACTAGGATTGTCAAAACTACTCAGTACGCTCCAAACAATCAATAACATATATTCTTTATGCCAATAGGCTAACTGGGGGACCACTTACATACCATAATAACCTACACTTATATAAAGGCTGTTCACGATCAAGTGAATACTTTTTAAATCAACCTTAAAAAAATGTCACTGCCCCTAACTGCATATATTTTAATTGGCGCTCTGAGTGACATATGCCCGGTAAAGTTGATAACGATGGATGGGAAATAGTTCCGTATCTTTTCGTTGAATAAAAAGTATTAGGTAGCAATTTCTGATAACTGAAATCATTTATTTCGTTTCCTGTTTTTAATGCTTCAAAGTGTAATAATGAGCAGATTTATTAAACATTTACTTTTCCAATAATTTCACAGTTTAACTTGACCGACGCAAGAATAAAGTTATGAGGTCCATGATAATGTTAATCTTACATAAAGCGGAAGAATACACTATGTGCATACAAGTAGATCTTAAGCAGGGCTGACAAAAAAACTCATTTTACCGTGACTAGCCTATAAGAAAAAGCATTCACATACGCATGGTTTAACCTGGATTTCGAAGCAGCCCTTAATGACATAGGCTACAGTTGTCACTGTTTCAAGAAGAATTTGTCACACATAGTAAGGTATTTGGCTATTACTAACTAGGGGCCCAGCCCGTGAAATTTTTCGTTAATATTGTCACGTGCCTAGAATAGTAACCATGTTACAAATAATGGCTATCACACAAAGACTGGAAAAAAACATATATATGTTTATATATGAAGTGAAATTAACTCAACATTGAAGAGACTGCTGCCCTATTTGATATTTCTCTATCCACTTGGCCACTGCGGCCCCACTTGATATATTTCTATCCACTAAGCCACTGCGGCCCCACTTGATATATTTCTATCCACTAAGCCACTGCGGCCCCACTTGGAATCGCTCTATCCACTGATCCAATGTGGCCCCACTTAATTAACTCAACACTGAAGCGAGGCCTTTAAAGAAAACAAAAATGATATTTCATTACGTTCATATCTCTATGCAATAATCTCTATACATGAATACAAAACTTTTCATAAGAAAGAAGTAATTAAAATATGAGTTTTTGGGGTAAAAGTTAATGATTGCGTAATCTGATCTTGCTGAAATTCGAACTTGATCCGTATTTGACACCGAGGAGTCGCTCTGCAAAATATGAAGAACTTCTGTTAAGTTTCAAGTGACTTAGAGGTATTAAAGACGGACAGACAGACAGAGATCGTCTAATTATTATATAGGACAGGATGAGCTCAGTTGCGAAACCAAGATATCAATTAGCGGTTGTTGGACTGTTTGGTGCGGTTTAGCTTTTTTGACGCAATTAGATTATGTAATAATTATTTTTAATAATTTCTTTGTCACTTTCATTATATGATTAGTGTTGTATTGCAATATCGTGTCTATGAACCGGGGGGTTTGACTTCCACAACCGTTTTCTACATCACCGTAGGCGTACATTATATCATTTGTATTGAGTGGAATACAATAGCGTTTTGTATGGATGTGGTATACGGGCGGCCGACGATGAGCGAACCCACAACCTATACGATGTTATCCAGACGTGAAACGAGCGCTCGTATCACGTGACGTGGCGGCGCTACCGGATTGCGCAGTGCCGGCTCGCACTGGTTTTTGAAGCTGCTGTAGTTGTTTCACGGTTGGCTAAACACTTTCTAAACGACCTTCGAAAAAATTCCTAGTCGTGACTTTATTACATTGACGTTTAACCACTAACTCACTACGTAACGGACCTCCGTGGTCAGGGTGCCAACTTACCTACGGATAAAGAATCTGACGTCGGCTCCCGGGTAATGCATAGATGTGTATAGGCTGTTCATGGTAAAATGAGCACATTTTAGAACCCTGCTTGAGATCTACTTGAATTCACGTTGTGTATTCCTCCGCTTTACGTAAAATTAGCATTACTATGGGCCTCATAACTTTATTCATGCGTCGGTCAAATGAAACTGTTAAATTATTAAGTAAATACTTTGTAAATCAGCGAATTTTTACTCTTCGATGCATTGAAAATAACGGAAAGTCAAATAATTAATGTTAAGTAATCACAAATGGTTACCTAACACTTTTTATTCGACATTGAGTTATGGAAATACTTCCCATCCACTAAATATATGCACGCAGGTGCAGTGACTTTTTTCTGAGGTTCGTTTCTAAAGTGCTCACTTTATCTTGAACAGCCTTTAAAAGTAATTTAAAATTAAAAAATAACTTAGTTTAGCAAGTAAACTATCTTCAAGTTAATCTCCTGATATAGAATAGATTATATGCTTTTCGTGGTTAGGGGCGCGGTGTCTGAGTGGTTAGTCTGCTCGCCTCCCTCCAAGGCAAACCAGGCTCAATCCCCGGCCGGATCACTCCCAGATTTTTGCAAATGGGAATTGTGCTGAACGAAACCGCTGGTCGGCGGGTTTTCTCGGGGATATCCCGCTTCCCCTGGCCTTGCATTCCAGCACTGCTCCGTTTTCACCTCATTTCATTCTCATCGGTTCTCAAGACCTTGCTGTTAAGAGCCGTCCAAACCTCTCTACTCTTCGCTGTTGAGCATTTTGCAAGCCCTGCTTGAGATCTATTTTCACCTCATTTTTGTACCTTTGCGCCATGTATAAAACTTACAATATCATGGGCTTGAATAATTTAGGCATGCGTCAGTCAAGTTGAAACGTGAAATCTTTTTGAACCTAAATGTGTTTCTAATATGCCGATTCGTAATGTGATCTGTGTTAAAGAAATAATAACATCAAAGTGATTTGCCACGAATTTAAACGTTACTTTCGCAATAACAACGTCAAGTCTAGGAAATATTTGACTTAATTTCCCGCCAACTTAAAATGGCAGCCTGCACATACCAGTATGTGCGGTAGATTATGAGTAAATAATTAATTTAAAGGCTATTCACGATAAAGTAAGCACTTTTGAAATAAACGTTAGAAAAATACCACTGCTCCTACCTGCATATGTTTTAACGAGCGCACCGAGTGACTTCCGCCCAGTAAAGTTGGTAACGATGGGGAAAAGTATTTCCATATATTAACGTCAAAAAAAAAAAGTTTGGTAACCATTTGTAATAACGGAAATTATTTATTTCGCTTTCTTTTATTTTTAACACATTGAAGGGTAAAAATAAGCAGATTTGTAAAACATTTACTTGTCTAATAATTTCACAGTTTCACTTACCTAACAGATGCATTAATAAATTGCGAGGCCCGTAGCATTATTAATTTTGCATAAGGCGGAAGAAAACACAACCTGCTTACAATTACATCTTAAGCAGGCTTTCAAAAGTACTCAGTTTACCATGAATAGCCTATAATCTATTCGCTATTTCTTCACGCTTTTAAAATCAAACTTTTGAAAAACCACCCCATGTACACGTGTTCGGTTGTTTCCTATATATGCCATATATCACAAGCATTTTATATTTCTGATAACCTAAAAGTACGCCCTTTTTATAAAAATTAAACATTTACTTGTATTTTGACTATAAATTATTATACATAATTAATCAAAATAAAGACATTGATAAGGTTGGTGTGTTAGTAATGCCTAGTATGAATAGTTACAATGCACAATTTTATTAACTGATTGCTCACAAATGCTGTGCGTTTTCTCGTAGGTGTAATATTCTAGACTCTATTAAGCCTTGTTTGTATGAGGTGGAGGAATATCCTGCGAGTAAAACTTCAGCAGGGCTTCAGAAAAGTTGGATATAACCATGAATGGACTATAGTGATATTTTTTCAAGGATGCTTTCAATAACTGTATTACGTCTAAACGTCTAATTAAAATTTTCATGGCGGCAGCAATGAAATAATGATTTTACCACTCATAAACTACCGTCAATGGCACACATAGCTCAATTCTGGGTGGGAAAAAAACCATTATTCACATGTGGAAAACGCGTGCTGGCTCTTGTTTAGTCTATTATTGGTTACTCCCAACTATACTGAAGCCTTGCTAAGGTTCTTATATCAGGCTACTCACAAAGCATCCATCCCCCTTTACTTGAAGAAAGACTTCAGCAAGTCTGAAACGAAATACTAACGTGAAACCAACGCACTGTATTCTGCACTGCACAGATATATGAATATTTTTGTACACCACAACGAAATAAATGTCTACCAAACATCACATCACTCAAAATCTAAATGTGGCAGTGAGATACACTTCCTTTGCCAATAACGTAAAAAAATCTAATATATTCTCAATAAAAACTTTTTGCTAACCACTGCCAGTAAACGTTTTTATTTCTGGTTTTTATTTCATTTTGACTATGAAATAAATATTACAATTTTAGGCGGAATAAGATTTAAAGCTACATTTAAACATACAAAATACGTTACTGCCAATGGAAGTGTGAAACGCTTGATATGTGTAATATATTTAAGAAATGACCCAATGTGATATAAAGTTATTTGCCAATGTTTTTGTTCAGAAACAATGAAGATCCCGCTTTCCCAAAAATTTAACTGCTCCAGCATCACATCGTTTTACCCACAGTGTATCTCTCTCGCTTTCCATAAAGGGGTTAAAAAAAGCCACGTTGGTTTGTTGTAATTTTATACGCGCCATAGTTACGAGTAGGAAAAAAAAAGTTAAACGTTGTTTGTGTTTCGGTGGCAATGTTGCAGTGTGACTTGCTGGGCGTTGCGACAGCATTCATTATGTCCGCGGACAATTGTAATGCAGATGTGTGGCGACGTCGGGTTAAGCAGCGGGCGGAGGAGAGCTTAAACAGCGAGCAGAGAGAAGCGAAGTGAGTGTAATGCGCCGGGGTGCGGGTCGGTAACTGCAAGGGGACAGCGTGGACAGAAGCCGAGCAAGGTCGCCCGGTTCCAAGAGCGCGGCCCCTCACCTTGGTGCCCAGTTGCAGCTCCGCTGCGCATGCGCAAGCTATGTCTGTAACCCTCCCCCCTCCAATCAAACTATCCATCTCACCTCCCCCTACAGCCCCCTTAATCACCCATTCTTCAGCCTGGCTTCGCGAACATTCTGCTATAATACATTCGCGGTTACTTACAATTTTCCTGAAGCCCTGCTAAAGTTCTACTTTCAGGATATTCCTGCTCCTCGTACAAACAGAGCTTAAGAGGGCTATGTAGCTGCGCGTCCAAGGTCAAGAATAGGGGCGACACTAACACGCACTCCTAGCGCCTCATCGCCCCTGGGCGCATTGCGTGTAGTTTTTCCGTCCTAACGCTTTACTGTGTAAACTAGATGGGTAGCTGTGGGGTTTTATTACACGCGATGAAAGTACACAGATCAAACTACCTGCGTATAATCGTACTTTTCTCTTACCGGTTAGCGAAACTTCATAGGCAAGCTTTTAAAATGCGTTATTTGACAATTTTCAAGATCTTTTTTCCTCCATTAATACATTAAATATAATAAAAGTAAAATGATAGCGATATAGACAATAGTTTTTTATCCTTTCTGGCAAAACTTCATATTTTCAGAACATTTATTTACCGAGACACGCGTTTACACGTAACGATTTCACAGAAAATTTTTCAGTACATATAACACTTAACAAATTCTAGAAAATTACACCAAAGAGACAATGCACCGAATTCGTAAGCTCTCAGTTTAACAATATTTAGCACAGGAACAATTTCTTACTAGGCATTTCCACCACGACTCTTTTTCCTCTGTTTTTTATTCATCTTCGTTATAGATGAAACACAATTTCTAGACAAAATATAAGTAAAAATCATTTTAACCAAGATATACATTACTTTTTTTTTTTTAACACAAGTATAAAACGACGTGATACGTGACGTATTCAGGAATCAACAAGATACATCACACATGGGGTATTGTTCAAAGGTTGAAAACATTGGCTCCGGAGCGCTTATACGAGCTCTGATGCAGTTAGTATGTTTGTGTCAATCGAAATAATTTAGGAAATTCTGTCTACCAGCAACGGGCTACGTTCCAAAACTCTACTTGTGAGTATAGGAGTAACAAGAATAAAATCTGATCAAAGTCAGAGTACAAGTGGTTTTGGAATGAGCATATTAATATAAATACGGAATGTTTCTTTTAATTCGGACGTATTCAGAATTTCCCACAATAACGTCGCTCACAATAACGAAACTTCACTTCAACAACTGTGAGTTTAAAGATTGATACACACTATAGGCTACACTTGCCATAACATAAACACAAACCAGATGTCAAAAAACGCATCAGTATATCCAAGGTACTGTCTATTGAAAACAACAAGGATTTTATTAAGTGTTATTTTTATTTTATCTGTATCTGTAACCAGAACGTACACTTTTACTCTCACTTCACTTAATTCAAATGAACTCCCGCCATTTCTCTCGTTATCCTTTGTTACTCGCCGAAATAATGCGTGCAAATGTTTTACTCTGGTAGGATATATGACTCTGCAGTAGTGAAACACCGCCTAGATCTAATAAAACATTTACTCTGTTCGTTTTGAGACAGCCAAAAGGTAATGTTTACTCGCAGAGTAACGTTTTGCAACACAACCGTGCAGAGTATCGTTAAACATATACCTGTTGGAATGATTAATTTTTCAGATTCCTTCCTTTCGAATATTTCCTTACGTCTCATTTAAAACTTCAGTATCACTAAGTCAGAAATAACTAAAACGAAGTTCACCTAGCTCAATAAATTACTTATCATAAAAATTTTATAGAATACATGTGTATCGTTCACTCGCTCTTATTTTTCCATTTGTAACTTTACCTCACGTGTTTTCTGAACTTCTAAATGCACGTCCCCATTTAATTCGCTTTGGACCCTAAATGTTGTGCTTCGCCAGATCTCCGTACATTAAAAATAACTTCTTCAATGTTGTTCTAGCGTACGCCTTAATCGAACCAATTGCCGCCTGAAAGAAATGGGGTACTGAATGAATCAACCAGCCAGGTCTTTAGTTATTTTTCAGAAAATGAGTTTCTCTTAGACGTTTACTCTGCCCAGAGAGACCTTCACTGACATGTGTCCATGGCGTCATCTACGTTGTCCTCCATGTAACATGTTCTCAAGTTCATGACTTGGGCTGTTGTTGCGTATAGTCGGCCATAATGTTTTAGGAGACGGCAGTTCATCGCGTCCATCGTATACTCAATTACGCTGGTGTTGTTGACCTTCTTTACATGAAACTTACAGTTTGCGAAATTTGTATTTTCCGTTCCGGTCGTTTTTTCCGTCTTAGCTGGGAATACAGTAAACACTGATGTGTGAAGAGATGACGTCGCTGAGCTCGTATGCGTATCATTCGTTTCGAGGGGAGAGTTATATTATGTGCTGTTCATGGTAAACTGAACACTTTTGAAGACATTGTTTAAGATCTGCTTGTATGCACGTTATGTTTTCGTCCGCGTTTTTGTCAAATTAACATTTCCATGGGCGTGACCACTTCATTCATGAGTCAGTCGAATGAAACTCAGAAATTATTAAGTAAATAAATATTTTTCAAATCTGCTATTTTTAACACTTCAAAGCAGTAAAAAAAAACGAAAGGTATAATTTAAGTTATCACAAATGGTTACCTAACACTTTTTATTCGACGTTAAGACATGGACCTACTTTCTGTCCATCGTTACCAACTTTACTGAGCGCATGTCACTCAGTGCTCTGTTCACGGTAAAATGAGCACTTGTGAAAGCCCTGCTTAAGATCTACTTGTATGTACATTATGTATTCTTCTGCCTTATGCAAAATTAACATTGCCATGGGCCTCGTCACTTTATTCATGCGTCGGTCAAGTGTAACTATGTAATTATTACAAAAGAAAATGTTTTGCAAATCTGCTCATTTTGACACTTCTGTGCATAAAAAACACAGAAAGCGAAATAAATATGATATCACAGATGGTTACCTGGCACTTTTTATTCGACGTTAATATACGGAACTACTTTCCATTCATTGTGACCAACTTTACTGGACGCATGTCACTCAGTTCGCCCGTTACATGAAGGAGAGGGACAGTGACTTTTTTCTAAGGTTGATTACAAAAGTGCTCCTTAATCGTCAACGGCCTTTAGGAGCAGTTAAATTTTCCTAGGGTTGATTTCAAAAGTGCTCGCTTTATCGTGAACAGCATTCAAATTACATATCGTGCCTGTGCGTATTTATGTAAGCATTGCCGCAAGGCACACACATCTAGCGCCTGGGAGTTCGGTGTCTTCTCAACACACGCGTGTTGTAGTGTTAATGTCAGTATAATTTTCAGTGACGTTGAAAATTTTTCAACGCTGGTGATTGAACTGTGAAATATTGGCACTAGCTGCATTTTAAACACTATAAATTTAATAGCCAACTTATGTTGAGGCAAAAGATTGTTACCTCTGTAGTCTTTGGTGCCCAGGTAATAAATAAAATCCTATTGACAGGTTGCACCATTTACTCAAGGGATTTCTTCCAGATGTCAAAGGCTTACAAAGAAAATCAGATTATTTAGGGAACATAATGCAGTTACTGTTTAAATCAGTAAAAGTGTAGGCTGTTCATGGAAAAGTGAGCACTTTTAGGCACTAGTTACTTTATCCTTTCAGTCATAACTTATCCTTTAACAACCTTTTTAAATAAATATTGAAATGTAAGCGATAAACACAGTGTGTATAATCCACCGCACGAGGAAGTTTAGTGTCTAATTCTAAAATAAAATATATTTACTGACTATTATTCCAAATAATAGGGCTTTAAGAATGCTCTCTTTACCATGAGTAGTCTATACACATTTCACTAACATATTCGACCATTTTCAAAATATTCTGACTGTTGTTTACTCGTGAACATTTAAAGTTTGCTCAGCTACAAAACGATTCAACACACTGAATCTGAATCAGTGAGAATTTCACTAGTTCAATCAGTTAACAGCATCTGACTAATTCACCAGTCACTTCATTGAATTTAACTGATGACTCAGTAAAAAATGGCAGTTTTCCTCGACTTGATTCAGGGACATTTTCCACTGATTCGTCAGCAACTTTTTTCCTTTTTTTTTCAGTGATTTGTTTTTTGACTGTTGGATAATCCTAACCGCGTGTAATTATGTCCGTCAAACAACGTGTACCAAGGGAAATAACAACGCCTAAACTAATAAAACCAATATAAAATTCTTTCTATGATGTGATTTGTGCTTCAAAACACCATTTTTTTACGAGTTAATATGAACATTGGCTTTAATTCCGCTTTTACGTCTTTAATTTCGTTTTCATGTAATCACCACAACACTCTGTTTAAACTGAATATAACGTGGTGAAGAGAGTGCATTTATATTTACTATTCGTATTTACTACTCTGACGTCACCAAGTAAACCAAAAAAGAAAAGGAAGGGCATACCATATATTACTAATATAATTTCGATGAAGAACTCTGAAGTTTATTTTCCCCTTCGTTATCAACGTGACTCGATAATTGACATGGTAAGGTGAGGGTCTGAAAGTGAAGTGAAGTGTAGAGGGTGTGTATGTGTTCGACGCCGGTCACCTGCGAATTTTTTTTACGTTTTTACGGTAAATTGCGCAATATACGTAGTTAACTATCGTAAATATGTTTATTTATCTAATTATTGGGCTAAATACAATAAAAACAATATTTAATTCGCCACTGCAGTTGGCCGTCACTTATTCAATAAGTGAAATTATTTTACGCCTCTTATTCATTCAGTGAAATTCTTTTACTGAAAAAAATCAGTGGTTTTCCTCTTTTTCTAAGTGGAGCTATTTTCACTCTTCAGAGTAGATGAATATCACTGCAAATCAGAGGTTTTCCACTGATTCGAATTTAGAGTGCAACAATTAACATATAACACAGGAATTTCATGTGGGCCTAACCTAAAATTTTGTGTGTATTCCGACAGCGCTTGTCATTATTATCTAAAGTGAAATAAAAATACTGAAAAAACTAGCTTAACTTCATGCAAAATCCGGTTGTGGTATTACATGATCTTTAGGACCAGCCACTTGTTTTGTCGTAGGACGACAACAACACTACTGTAAGCGTCACAAGTACTGGTTTCTCGCCAGTTTAAAATGGCTGTCCTGAGGCCGCCGGCACGGCCCAGCCGGCGGCAGCTGATATTAGTGACGGCCCGGCTGCGTACAAACTGTCACAAAAAAAAAGCATATTCGACGCACATCGGCAAACGCGCAACTAATTATACGGAAACATGTTTTTAGAACCGCGCCAAGCTGCGGCAGGCTGCGCGCAGGTAACTCTCTCCTCGCCGGACGCACCCCGAAAATTCACACATCATCAGTGTTGGCCAAAATTACCCGGACACACTTTGCTCACTGTCAAATCGCCCTGTAAGACGGTGTATAAGAGAAGTCCCAAACACTTGAACACTTTACACGTGTGTACTCTCATGATGAGTTGAGGGCGTCGCCTTCCTCTCACTTTAAATCCTTTGTACAGTGTTCAAAATCAGTGTTTTTTATGAAACCACTCAACGTGTTCCCGTTATACCGACATAGGAATAGAAAGTACACTCCAGACGAGGTACGATTAACACTCTAAAAACATCACTCACAATATAAATACTTTTCCCGAACCTGCGATATATCTACAAATGGTTATTTCACACTGCTACATTCCAAAATATACTCTTCTGAAAGATGCAAAACTATTACAAGGATCTGCGCTGAACTTCACTTCAGACTTTCCACCAATAAATGATAGGATCACCGCTTAGTCCCAAAGATACACACTGCACTCCAGTTCAGAGCTTTTATGTGCATAGGAGCGATGGGGCATTTGATGCACAGGGCATTGTCGCCCTTTTCGCTCCCATTCTTCTTAGCCTCAAACACGCAAGACAACATCCAGGTAAGTGACACCCTTAAAGGAGAGAGGTATGTGCTTTAGAAAGGAACATTATTTTAAAGGACTCATAATTAAGATTTTCCGCCGCGGAAACTTGTAAGCATTTGTATATATTTTTGGCATACTGTTAACGATGTATTTGTCAAGTAGAAACGTTATGGAATCACCGGCCCGCAGCATAGCTCTGGTAGTTCCAAGAAAATAATTAATCAAGACCTGAAGAACTCTAAAGCGTGTTGTGCAAACCAATCGTCACCTAACCACGTCAGCGACTGCAGGGGAACTCTACAGCAGCTCAAGTACATGGGTCGATGTAAGGACTCTCCATCGGGAGGTGTTAGCACTTGCTTTTCATGGCCGTGCTGCTACCAGGAAGTAACTGATCACACACACCAATGACCGACGTCGCTTGGAGTACTGCAAAACAACACCGTCATTGGACGGTGGGGAAGTAGAAGAAGGTCTTGTGGAGTGATGAGTCACAATACATTAGCTGGCGCGCTCAGGTCTGTAGGATGTAAGGCGAACGAACGGTATTTGCGCTAGCGTGTTACACTGACATTGAGATTTAATGGCGTGAGGCAATTTTCTGTACCTGTTTCTTTTGAATTTGTCTTTATCCATTTGTCTTAATCAATGACAGGACGAACTTTGGCACGCAGAAAGGCATTTTGAACAGTAACATGCTTCCTACTCTGTAAAAATATCTTGGAATTGGCCCTTTTCAATATCAGTATGTGAATTGCACTGTATTTGAGGACAACCTGGTGAGACTGTTTAAATGATCCAGTCCAAGACCCGATCTGAACTCAGTGAATTTGGATTGGGTTGGAGAGTGATTTTCGTGCCAGACCCCACTCGACTAACAGCAAAACGCCAAGTACTCTCCATTATACAGGAATAAGTGGAGAGCCTACTCTCAATGTTAACTGTGTAATAACAGCTCGTGGAGGTCCGACACGCTATTAGTTTCACGCCTGGCATCTAAGAAACCTATTTCAATGAGCGTTCGGAAACTTATAGCCACATTACTCTATCCCTCTTCTATGATAGTGAGTGAAAGTTCTTAGAGCACTCTTCTTTTAGTTAATCACAAATCATATCGCTAAGTGTGTAGCAAGTTAATTTTGTTGAGACAATTTCTTTCCATGTTGTTTGACCTCACGAAAACAAAAATTTGGAAAAGCAGTTTTAATGTAGAAATAAACTGCAGAAATAACAATTGTGAGAATTTAGCAGCTGGAAATTTTACATCGTTTTTGACATCCGTGTCGCATTGTCTCTGGTTATTGTTATTCATTTAAATTATAGTTCAATGATTCGTTTACAGCAAGGTAATTATGGATAGAACCATTAGCTGAAAATTCAGAAGTTATAAATGAAGCAGCGACTGGTGGTGGTAGGACACCGCCTTGGAATTTGCCTGGAGTGATTTCAGGAAAAATTAAAACATGGATAAGAGAAATCAGGATGTGTGGAATGGGGGAGCTCCTGAGCGGTCCTATGCGAGAGTTCACGGAATGGTTATCTACCTCCCAGGCTGGGCTTCAATCGCGGTTAATGACGATGGTGATCGGCCTGGTGGCAGGCTGGTGGACTCCTTAACAGTCAGACTGTTGGGGCCCAAAGTAAGAATTACAATAATGAGTGGAAAATAGGCAAAGGCACACAAGTAAAACCTGCAGTTAATATTCACTCGGGGAACACAGGTTTTCCAAGCCCCAATTGTGTGCTGTGGTTCCCACTGGTGTTAATGAAAGAAAGGGATGAGCATGGGCTTACCTAGACCTTGTTTGATGTTCGCTCAGTTGCTGCTGCAATGGTGCAGTTATTTAATGGAGAGGACAGTGAGGGATCAGGAGGGCAGAACCCCTCTTGACAGACTCTCGTTTTGGCCAGTACCCCCAAAGTGGAATGATTCGCGCTGGTAGTGGTTGAAAATTCACTATGATGTTTGATAGATGTCTCCTTAACAAGGAGAATATTAACCTGTTTGGCTAACAAGATAAAATCTTACAAATTAAAGGGCTGAAAATGCGATTGGGAACTCTGGGTGGCTGGAAGACCACGGTAAGTCAGGAAGCCCAATGTTTGTTTGTTTGTGTGGAATAGGGATTGAACCCGCGTACTCTTAAATACAGAGCCAAAGTTTTCTAACTGTTCACCTCGCTTGGGACTGACTTGTTGAATATTTGGTTTAATGCAGTAAAAGAAAATAACAAGTTTAACGCATGTACAAGGATGGTCTTAGTCGCACTCATGCTTGCTATTGATATGCACTCGCTCTTTTCACGGCGTGTTTCGCATGTCGACCAGTCCTGAGTTAAAATTTATGCACTTTACGAGATCGTCAGTTGTTTGCTGGTTCTGAGCGCCTCAATGTAAACAGCTGGCAAGAATTCTAGCCACATATCGGGTCGCAGTGACTCTTCTGGCACAGTGTGGGGAAACCAGAACGACCTATCACCAACTTCGTTAAACCGGTATAACTTGTAAGTAGAGAGTGAAATGACGAACTTGTTTACATTTTATGCTTAGTTTGGAATGCGATATAGTGGTCGTTACTCCTGTCTGCAGTTAGTTTGTAAGAAATAACATATACGGTACGAGCGGAACTTCTTTTTATTTTAAGAATTAGAATACTAACTCGTTATAACACACAATTTCCCCAGACCATGTTGTAAAATTCATGGGTTTATTTTCTAACGAGAATCCTGATATGTTCCTTACCTTTTTAAATAAATAATATAGCATTACTTTTTTTTCTCTTGATTAAAAATCAACTATTTGCAGTGTAAAAAATGGTAGATTGTAACACCGGGGTTTCGTAGAGACGTGAAAACTGAGAATAAAATATATACGGGTAGTTTTTCATCACGGCCAAACATTTTGTCTCCTCAGCGGCACCATGACTCTATTGTATGATGATGTGTGGTGCACTGCACCACCTACACAGTAGTGCTGTGATCAAGACAGTAAATAATGCATTCGAAAGTTCCTTGTGTGATACATCATATAATTACAGCACACATTAATACACACCACTCTACAGTTAAGCGTAAGAGCCAATGTAGGTCCACAAAACGTCATGAGACAGAAGGGAGTTCGGATGTTTGAAGTGCCCAGGGTCCATTCGCTGTCATGTTGCTGCACATTGCACAATTTTACCTGGCCCATTATTCAGCATTACCTCATCAACTGCAGTAACATTGGCATGAAGTTTTTGCCACCGTATTGGCAATGCGATTCGGTGCACCCTTGCACTCTAAAATCGCAGCGGTTAAAACTGCTCCAGATCATTAAATTTTACTGCAAATACGTTAGAACTGCTCCACTTGAATCAGTAAAATTCTACTTATAATTTGAGCTGCCGGTATTCACTGAGTAAACAGCGATTTATTCAGATTCCTAGTGGGTTGCACTGGCCTGGCAATAAACCCTCAGAGCATTCAACTGATTCGCCAGGAGATAACGGCTCACTAACTGAAGATTAAGTAAAATAATTCCACTGATTGAAATAATTCATTCCAGTTCAGATCGTGTAGATTCGTGAGGTAGGGGTGGCCAAATTGGCCATGATACAAAACGACGTATACTTCTTTACGCTGACCTCTCATGGCGCAGTTGGTTGGTGCGCCCCCGGTCTGGGATGCGGGAGGTTCTGGGTTCGAATCCTAGGTAATGCATGGGTGTTATTTTAAGTTTGGTGATGTTAGTTTGTAAGCCGTCCCCTGATAACCCTTCAGGCATGAAACCGGGAGACGTTAATAAGCCCTTTCCAATTCAACACATTTTTCTCTTTTGTACGCAACTCCAGTGACGTGTGTATGTTGTCCTGTGTTTCGAACGCTCCAAGTACGCGGAGGCGGGCAGCCTGGTCGGCCGTTGTGTGCGGCAGGTTCGGGCTGCAGTGTGCTGTAGTGGGCGGTGAAAGGTGCACTCACACAGACAACACGCCCTGCTGCCGTGACGCAAGCCTCCACTGGCCTGAGACGCCTTGCCTCACTGGAGGCACATCGCAACTGTCCCCGCCATCGGCACGCTCCGCGCGTCTTGACCTTCCACACTCCGCTCGGAAGGAAGACCCCTCCCTCTCTCTATCTCTCTCTCTCTCTCTCTGTGTGTGTGTATGTGCGTGTGTGCTCCTCTCGCCTTGCAGCGGCCCACCCGCGGCCTGGCTCGGCCCCCGCTATTACGACCACTTCAATTCATACACCTCACTTCACACCTTCACGTCTACGTCAAACGTCATCGTTTCGCCCCGCACCATAGACTAAAGATAAGGTAGGACGATCTCGCTGGTGCGCACAACTAATCTCCGTGTTACAAACACTAAACAGCTTTTCTGCCAATACGAATAGTAAAAATGGCGTGGGCTGGATTTGAGGTTAGAACACTGATAAGTAAACAAGTGCTTTGAGATGCATGTATACTTCCTCTAACCAGTTTATAATGTATTTTGATTAAATTCAAATTGGCAAAAGTATTTTATTTATATAATAGTGCTAGCCATTCAAAAATTTAGACATGAATAAACACGTTCATCACTATTGATCATGTGACTTTGACAGTTGTGTTACTTTGGGGTATTTCAGTGAAGGGTACATGAGCAGAAGACGAATAATTTGTCTACCTCTTATTTAGTCTACGATTTGGCCGCAATGTTATGACTATAGGTGATTATGTATCGCAGTCGTAGCATTCACTGGGAAAAATGGGAGGGGGCCTTTGAGGTGTCAATCCTAATGAGCATTCAACTGTGTAACATATTTTATTAATCCTGTGTCAAATTTATTGAAGAGAATAAGGATATTTTTAACTCTGAGGGATGGGTGTTGCAAGTGTGTCAGGTGACTTATGCCTCTTTCACGGCACCGTGAAACGTCTAGCCAGTTTGGACATCCAGCGTGCACTTTTTTTTGTAAATAGCAATGAGGTTATTTCAGTTTTCAAAGAAACCATAAGAATACTAAGTTTTGTGCTGTAGCGAGTAAATGAACTTACAGCGCGTTTGGGAACGAACACTACTTAAAGACTTAAAATCTGTATTGTAAAATAATAATTATTATCTTTTCTCTACATTCCTATCCATTATTTTCGACATGAGACCCTCAAGTAAATGTGCGTAAATTATTCAAGTGATTTAATTATAAGTCTGAACGAATTATACTGAAAACTGAGTCTGAAATGAAATAATTTACCATTATATTGATTTTTATTGATCAGAAATCCCTCTCAGCTTCAGTTACCGTGATATAAATTTTTATTGAACGTAATCTTCTTCGACCTTCAAAAGATACAGAAGTTTGGTGTTCGTGACTATTCCAACTCTGAAAAATAACTAGATGGCCATAATCTCCAGAACTTAACACACCTACGACGTGCAGATCTTTAACGTCCCTTAACAGCTTCGTTGGTAAATCCCATTCATGATGTAGACTATCTTCTACTGTCCTTTCGTCTTCAATTTGGGTGAAAGAACATACTCTAGGTAAAATACGTGTGCAAAGTACATGGCAAAAATAAAACAAGGGCCATGGGAAGCTAAGATATTACAACTATGCTCGTATTAAGATGGGCCAGCAATACCACGTGGTACAGATTCACGTAGCATGCAAAAAATTGACAGTGACAAGCTTTTCTTTACGTGAATTTAAACGGGAAAAGAGTTAATGTACTAGGTCTCATTAAAACATATCAGTAAAAGTATAGCTGATTTGCGTGTACGTATTACTTTGAACGTGTTACTTTGACTTGTTACATGAAATGTAAAATCATCGTAATCCCGGTCTAAGCTCCGGTACGTTTTACCACCAAAATGTTTCACTCACTTCCGCTTCTACACCGTAACTCATGAAATACAGACACATTTTCATAACGCTAATATGTGTCAAGTTACAGCGAACACACTTAGGCACTGGTCTCTCTCTCTCTCTCTCTCTCTCTCTCGCTCTCTCTCTCTCTCTAAAATGTTCTGTTCATGGACAAAAATTTCAACGTAGCCTATTTTGCTGCAGAAAATATTATCCCTTAAAAGAGTCAAAGTTCCGTAAAAACAAAGACGAACGTGTTGAAGAGTAGGAAAAGTTTTCTTGCAATCACTGCAGTTTTCTGCAACGCTGCCGCCAGCCATGCTTTTTGTGAAAGTGACCGCTGCCCTAGCGCAAGTGCATTATCTGCAATGAATTATAGATAAAGAAAAACATTGCAGCTATATGTTGTTAATGGTAAAGTGATCACTTTTGAAATAGACGTTTGAAAAATGTCACTCACTGGGACAGTGAGTGACATGCCTGCGTGGATTTCAAAAGGCACGCTAAGTGGCATGCACTCAGTAATGTTGATAACGACGGAGGGTAGGTACAGTGACCGGCAGGTATCTGGGCGCGTGAGCTCCATAGTCTTGAGGGGTGTCACCTTTACTCTTTCAAACCCCATTTCCCCCCTTCCCGGGCGACCCTGCTACCTCGCTTCCCGCGCTGAGACGCGCCCAGATAACTGCTGGTGACTATAGTTACGTGATAAACGTCGAATTTAAAGTGCCAGGTAAACATTTGTGAAAACATAAATTCTCTATTTTACTTTCTGTTATTTTGAGTAGTTAATTTTAGGTTTAGGCACATTTGTGGAATATTTACATTTTTTATCATTTTACGGTTTTATTTTACCGACGCATGAATAAAGTGACCAGCCCAATGACGATATTAATTTTACGTGTGGTGGAAGAATACACAATATGTATACAATAAGATATTAAGGCCAATGCTGCACGAAATCAGTATATTTACCCGGTGTTCATTACGATTTGTTTTTCAGAGGTTATCTCGAAATTTTTGGCACGACAAGACGTAAATATTAATTTTTAACTTCTTCTTTCATTGTTAAATATTTACTACATTTATTATTCTGTGGGCAGTGATGGAATATGAGAAATAAGATATTCTTTCTTATCTTCCATCAGTGCCCCGATAGTAGTAATGGTAGTGAATATCTATCACTGTAAGAAGGTGTTCGAAATTATTCTTTATGTCTTGTCGTGCCAAATATTTTGAAAAATTATCTCAAAAACAAATGTTAATCAAACTTAAGAGAAATTCTCGTATTTCGTGCATCATTCCTCTTGTGCAGCGCTTTCTAAAGTGCGTAGTTTACCATAAACAGCCTTTATCACCGTAGCTTTACTCAATAATTTTTTTAGGTATAGTGGTTAGACTACTCGCTTCCGCATAGGCAATCCGGGTTCGATTGTAAGGTGGGGTTGCTCCTCGGATTTTCGCATGTGGGAATCGTGCCGGACGATATCGCGCTGGTCAGCAGGTTTTCTCGTGGATATCCTGGTTCCCTCGCCCTTGCATCCCTGCGCTGCTCCATACACACCATGCTTCACCCCCAATCGGTTCTCAAGACCTCGATGGTAAGATCAGCCCGAATCTCTGCACTCCACTCCATTCACATTTTGATACGTGTATGTTCTTTACCGTTCCCTTTCTCCATAGTGAACTGAGGTTAGGAGCAGGCGGTCAGTACCAGCACGCGGGGGCGGGGCTTGGCAGTAGCGAGGCGCCTGCAACACTGACCCAGTTCCCCGCCCGCCGCGCCATTTAACATGCGCTCCGCGATCTGGCCGCGGTCTACGCCAAGCTCCGCGCCGCTGCTGCACCGAATACGTTCCGAGCCGGCGAACTGCCCACAACTACATCACGTCCTCCTCCCCCTTCCCCTTTTACCACGTGCTGCCACACTGACCGCCATCCTAAAGCCTGATACAGACGGACAACTTTTGTGGACATTAAGGTGAACCCTCTCACGTATTCAAGTCCCGCATGTACATACATACTGTACACACAGTAGTATTGGCTGTTCACGGTAAAATGCGCACTTTTGAAAGCCCTGCTAAAGATCCGCTTTCAAGTACGTTGTGTATTTTTCCGCCTTATGTAAGATTAACATTGTCATGGGCCTCATCAGATTATTCATGCGTAAGTCTAGTTAAACTGTGAAATAATTAGAAAAGTAAATATTTAACAAATATGCCCATTTTTACACTTCGACTCATTAAAAAAAACGGAAAACGAAAGAAATAATTTAAGTTATCAGAAATGGTTACCTAAGACTTTTTATTCGACGTTAAGATACGGAACTACTTCCCACCCATCGTTACCAACTTTACTGGGCGCATTTACGGAATGCAAGTCACGCTTTTCCACCACAACACACAAAAGATTTCACAAACCTAATAAATCACAAATACAGAATAAAAATATTTTTTCTATTCTCTTATTAACAATATCAAGATGAATAAATGTGCGGGAACTATATAAAGTTATAAAACGCAAATGTAAACAAACGACTTGCACAAGAAGGTGAACAAAATATGGAACCGTCTTTAAATTATTCTAGCCAGCACGCAAGCCCTTGCATGCAAGCCACTTGCAAACAAGTTAGCCAGTCACACGATGCAAGTTGATTTGAGCAAGAACGATGTACACCTTCATGTACATGAAAGTGATACGTGTGTAACAGGCCTAAGGGCTCTGACTACCTAGCCTTGCAGTCACGTAGTTTTAAGATTTCGCTTAGCCTCTTTTGCAGAAATTCTTCGTTTTCGCGCGTGAAGGCCAGGGTTCACTATGCATAGGCCTATAGGGAATTAAATTCTACATTCGGACAAAAATCTCTTAGATACATGCTTTACACACAGTAGTATAGGCTGTTCACGGTAAAATGAACACTTTAGAAAGCCCCGTTTAAGATCTACTTGTATGCACGTTGTGTCTTCTTCCGCCTTATGTGAAATTAACATTACTACTGGCCTCAGCACTTTATTCATGCGTCAGTTTAATGAAACTGTAAAATTATTAGGAAAGTAAATATTTAAAAAATCTACTAATTTTTAGACTTTCGTTCATTAAAAAAGCAGAAAAGGAAAGATATAATTTAAGTTATCACAAATGGTTACCTAACAGTTTTTATTCGACTTTAATCTATGGAACTACTTTCCCCGCCATTGTTACCAACTTTACTGGGCGCATGTCATTTAGTGTGCCCGTTAAAATATATGCAGGCATGGGCAGTGACATTTTTCTAAGGTTGAATTCAAAAGTGCTCACTTAGCGTGAACAGGCTTTAACATTTTTTTGTTGGAGTTCGAACTCATCTACATTTTTAAACCTCCCAAATGGTAATTGTTAAATTTTAAATGCACTTTTTCCATTATTTATACAATTCTGACATGTTATAAATAATTGAAAAGTGCATTTAAAATTTAAAAATTAAAATTTGAACGGTTTAAAAATCTAGATGCGTTCAATCTCTAACAAAAAAATCTTTAGCTAGAGATATTACCACAAAAAAATGACTGAGAGATCTTTGTACTAATTTAACATTTAATTCCCTATATACGAATGCATGGTGAAGCCTGGCCTTAATTTTCGATTCGTAGTAGACTGACAATGAATGTTCATAAAGCAAATACATTTTACGAGGGTGTTTTTCTTCCCCTTAATTTTCATTATGTGTTATCTGCTAGATTTACAAAATGTCAGGAATATATTTATATTTTATTAATAAGTTTCTACCCTTTTGGAAGCAGGAAATAACACGCAGTGAAAATGAGATACAAAAGTATTAAACAACTAGTAAATTGTAAAAAGTATATGGTCAGACATTACCAATAATACCTCTGAAACTAAAATTACGACACGAAAACCAATCATGTCTGTATAATACCTGTAGCCGAATCTTAAGACTGCTGATCAGAGAATAATAATTAATTATGTATTACTTAATTCTTGAACGAAACGCCGTTCAACCCGCGTACATTATAGTCTATTCGTGATTTCTTCACACGTTTTGGATATAACCTTTGAAAAATCACCCTACTTATTACGTGCTTAGTTCTTTCCGAAATATATAATGTATCACAAGCATTTAATATATATGTTCAAATAAAATTACTTTACTGTTTATTCAATTTAACTTTTACGTATATTTTTTCTATAAATTATAATATTTATTTAATAATCAATGTGGATAAAAACTGGGGAAAAAATACGTATATTGGTATTACTTACTATTGAATAGTTTTATGCAAAGTATTGTTGTACTGGGGGTGCACGAATGTGGCGCACTCTCCATGTGGTGTGATTTTATAGTATCGGTTAATATTTGTTTGCACGATACGTAGGAATATCCCGAAAGTAGAATCTTAGCAGGGCTTCAGAAAATTTGGAAGTAATCGCGAATGAACTATACTAATAAGTACCCTTTCCTCGCATAAAAATTTTTAGATGGCCTAGTTTTTTCATCGTGGCAAATCAAATTTATAATTTCATTGTTCTGGGAAGTACAAATATAATAGACTAAATAATTTACAGGAAATTTTACAAAGATGACTGAAAGGCCACGTATTAATTGATTGTAAGCCATGCTTAGCAGAACTTATCTTCCGAAAAAATTCATTGACTGCTACGAACAAAATAAAGCAAAAATATCATTATTGTTTACAAATCTTTAAAAATTGCGAAAACTTTTCAACTCATAATTATTTAAAGATTCTATTAAGTAACTCGCGATATCTTCTTTAAAAGTAAATTATCTCACTTCGGTTAGTGTATTAGTTTTTTTTATTTCTACGTCCCAAAAACGCTAAGATTGCTATTCTGACACCACATTATGTAACAATATATGCCGTAAAAAAATTTATATGTGAGTAAATAGTACGCGTAAGTAATGTATACAAGCTAAATAACAGTTCGTACAGATATAAAATATTAAATTTTTGTGTGCTAACAGCGCCCTTAAATGGGAATCAGTGTTGAAGGAAATTCTTCTTAATGCGTCAATTACAAAGATAATCGTCTCAAAAACAGTTTTCTAAGTCAAACATCTGAAAATATACTGGCACGTTATGGAATGTCATAAATTCTTATGTTTTAGATTATTTGATCAAGTTTTCCATTCAAATTTATATTTGAAAAATAAAAATATCGACTAACTAATTTTTTTGGAAAATTTCTTAACATGGTAGTATTATCTGTGGAAGTCGTGTTTAATACGTTTTATTTTGGAACAGTTATCTTTAAAAATGATATACTGAGAAGGAATTTTTTAAATACGGATTTCCCTTCCAAGCCCTGTGGCTGCAGGCCTTGTAGGCAGAGTCATTAAAATGTACAAACGTCAGAATACATTAAGTTAACTGAGAGGGGTGGCGCACCCTCGAGAATGGTACAAAGTAAAATGCTAGGTCAATTTGAACAGCTTAATATTTTTTTAATGATTGAATAATTTGTAATTTGTCTCATTGGACATTCGATTAAATACAGGCCAAGGAAGCAAAAGCATCGCTAAGAGGACATTGAAATCCTGCAATATGCACAACAACTTTACAATAAGAGCTTCAATTAAAAAGAAGAGAGCTTTCCTTGTTATTATAAAATGTTGAAGTCTACAGAGGTAAGTAGAACCTATAGCAAAATAAAATTGGCAGATAACAACCCCGAGAAAAAGAAATAAATAAATAAAACTCTAAAAGACATATTAACTAAGGAAAAATAATAAATAAACAAGTCTCATAAACGAGAGACATATATAACAGTGATATGCACCCACCAAAAATCTGACTATGTAATAAATATAAAAATAGGGTGGTACAAAAGCTTTATTTTAGACTGCGTATAATGTCATAGTATGATCTGACTTCACAAATTTCTTATGCTTTATAGATCCAGTTCATCACACTGTTCACGCTCGTGTTTTTATTACGAGGAATGTAGCGTCTATAACTTTATTTTTATAGTACCTTACTGTTTTATATTATCTGTAACAAAACACACTTGTATACATTAGCCATTCTCAGATCCCAGATAAAGTACTTGTTTGGTAGTGCTGAAGTTTAACTTATCAAATGTCAACACAGGTACGATTTATAAAATATTTCGGCACAAAGTTAAGGTAAAGGTAACACAATGATCGCTACGTGAAGTTGTAAGTGAAGCGGCGTGTATAGTGAGTGTGGTGGGTGTGTGGAGGAGCGGTAGTGGTAGACGAGGGCGGGAGATGGTGCTCGTGTCGGGTACAGCCGGCTGCTGGGAGCGTGCAGTGACGGTGCAGTGGCAGGTCAGTACCACGAAGCAGACCGCCGCGCCGGACCGCTAGCTCAGACGTCCTTCGCCGCGCCGTGGCGTGGGTCTTGACGCCCCGGGGGAAACCCGTCCCTGCTTGCTGCACATCCGCTCAACACCTTCTCACCCTCTCACCACTCCCTCCCTCTCTCTCTCTCTCTCTCTCTCTCTCCTTCGCTCTTCCAGTTCTCTCACTCTTTCCTATCTCTCTTTCTTGGTTCTCTTTTTTTCTCGCAGTTTCTTTTTCATGTCCTGGCTCTTTTTTTCTCTCTACCTCTTACTTTTCTTTCATCTAACCTTCAACTTACCGAGCGAGATGGCGCAGTGGTAACACACTAAACTTGTGTTCGGGAGGACCTTGATTCGATTCTCGGTCCAGCCATTCTGATTTCGGTTATCAAATGTTTCCCAAAATCACTCCAGGCGAATGCCGGGATGGGTTCGAAACAAAGGCCGTGGTCGATTCCTTTCCGGTCCCTCCCCCAATCCCTCTTCCATTCGCAACTTGCACCGTCTATAATTACCTCGCAGTTGACGAGAAGTTGAGTCCACCTACCTATCTCTTTACTTTCTCTCTTTCTCTTACATTTCTATCTTTCATCTATCCCTTTACTTTTTGTCTTTATCTTACTTTTCCATCTTTTATCTATACCTTTACTTTCTCTCTTTTCTCTCTTTCTACTTTCTCTACTATTCTCTTTCCTTACTCAATATTTTTTCTTTCCCTTTTCTTGTTCTATATTTTCTCTTCAATTTATCCCTCTCCTTTGTCTCTATTTCGTCACTCTCTTTCTTTTTCCAGAAGAGTGATTGCTTGCAGCGAACCACCGAACTGGTTTTGCCCTCGTCGCTATTCAAGTGCTACGTAACATGTTCTAATGTAATATGATTTAGACACTTGCACATTTAGCAACTTCATCGCGAAGCACAGTTCTCTTCACACTAGAGTGAACACACACTGTAAGCAACGCTGCGAGGTTCTGCTGGCTCCTAGCGATAACACTCCGTTTGAAGTGGAATGTTTGTTCTGTTTCTGCTGCCAGGTTTTGTGATGTCAGCGATTATTTTTGATGTTTACAGAAGTGAATTCAATATCGAAAACATATAAAATATAATGTCAATGGTTGGTAGCAAACACAGAAAACGTGACGTATTTCATGCTCATTATTAGTTGTATTGTGTTAATTTCTCACTCTCAACGTAACTGTCCACAATTTGATCAGTCGCTCGATATTGACTTGCTTCTGAAACCATCTTGCCACTGTATACTGCATCTACTTGCGGTAAAGTTCTCCGCTACAGTTCTTGCAAGTTACCATTTCGCAGCATTGGGGCTGATTGGCATAAAGCGTTAAGCGCTGAAGAATCGCTTTGCCCCTTGAATGCGTCCATAGATACGCATGACGTCTCACGAAGGTCTGCGACCAAACCATACAAGAAAAGGAAATGAACAAGTACTTGAAACCTCTTATTCTTGAATGGCACCGCGAAATTAATTTGCCTCTACAGATTTATTTATACACCACTTGGTGTTAAACTTGTAAAACTTTATTCTTGCGTATAGCTATGAATCATTAGACGTTTTGGTGTACTGAAACGTGAGAAATGTCCATTAATTAATCTCTAACTTCCTTGTACGTTTTCTTACTTGTAATTTCGTTTTTAAACGTTTATTTACGGGTTTTGATCGATTTTGGTAAAGCCAATGTGACGGTACAATCCTTTCAACCTCTCGAAGACACCGTAAATATAACGAGTGTTAGATTATTATGGTAACTGATAAATGTACTAGACTATGAAAATGTTTTTAACTGCACGACTTGCTTCAAATTCGCGGATGATAATACCAGAGTAGGAATAATAAAACTGGAACCAATATTAGAAGTAATTAGTCATTGACAAAATTGTGTATAAATCCAGTTTGATATTCTTACTTTGTAGAAATTAGCCACCAAATTATATTTAGAATAACTTACAAACTCTCGTATACGACGTCTTGTATTCAATTTAAAAAAAAAACCTCTTATAAACAATCACTCTTAGAATTCAAATAAAATCGACGAATTATTAATTTATTCTTCATGTGATCATCTGCTTCAGTAATGATAAATGAGAGTCAACCAACAGACTTATATATATATATATATATATATATTATATATATATATATATATATATATATATATATATATATATATATATATAATATATATATATATATATATAAAACCATGTATTATTATTTATTTTCTTACACTGAATATTTACTAAAAACTTTGAACAATCATCAGTAGGCAGCCCATGTCCGTCGAATATTGTATCTAAACAAGGACACTAGATGTCACTTCTACAGAGGGCTGCTCGAGTTGGCCCAGACGAACACCATCAGACAAGGCAGTGTGTCACACTAAGTTTAAGGGCACCACGTTAGGAAGGGTATACGATTGACTTAACATAATAAGTTTGCCGTGTGCTTAAGATATGAGTCAATGTGTTCAAGGGCATTTGTTTATGACTGTCGTGTGCGGGTCGTGACGGGTCGTGCGCGTTCTTGGCTTGACCCAGTGGCATTGGTTTTTGGCGGAAAATGTATTTACATCTTGGATTTGGGTTATGTTGTATTGTGAAATCGTATGCAATGAATTGTATACCTCTTTATTTAAATAAGCGATCGAAGTCATGTTTCATTTCTTGGAAGAGGTTACTGAATTATTTTTTATTTTCCTTCTGCACATTTATTGACCTAAATGCCCAGTGGTATCCGACAACTCTGATTGGCTAGACTTAACAGTTGCTAGATCAATCATAAGTAATCGTTAAGTACCCGGAAAATAAGTACAATTCGTAATTCTTCAGTCTTTAATCGTAAACCCACCCTTACTGTGCTGTAAATTAATGTTAATTTCAATGTGCTCAGAAATTTTTTTATGAATACAGAATGCAAGTACTTAGTGGACAGACCAGTAATATTGCAATTACTTACGTCTTATGTGCATATACCAAGAAATTGTATATCAGATGATTATATTTATTTGTAATAAAATAAATTGTCACTTTGATATTTTCTATCAAGAAAAACACCAATATTATTTCAAAGAAAATTTGTGTTAAATTGAAACATTTAACTTTAAAATTATTGCAGTTTCAGCACAACCAAACTATGAAAAATTGTGTGATTTCCTTGACCTTACAAGTAGCAATGTAGCTGGTTCTAAGTTGAAGTAATTTAAAATTATTGCAGTTTCAGCACAACCAAACTATGAGAAATTGTGTGATTTCCTTGACCTTACAAGTAGTAATGTAGCTGGTTCTAAGTTGAAGAAATTTAAACGCGGCTGTTTGCCATTTGTAAAACATTCATTTAGACGCTTCCAGACGTAATTTATTGCCATACCAGCGCCAGTAGTAGTTATGTGTCAGGCAGCAAGTAATTAGACTGCAATTAAATGGTTGTTTTGAAGCTGTTATCGTCACGCTTACCGCCATAGCCAGCTGTATTTCATCAACACTTCTTTGTGGGAACGCCCCTCACCCCGCCCCCTCTCTTAGTCTAAGTGAAGCACCTAACCAAGGTGTTCTTACTGTTGTTGTTTGGATCTTCCCTTTATTTCACGCATCAGTGAGTCCTCATAGTGATGGAAAAATGAATGTACATATCTGCAACCGTGTTTTGTGGGTATGAAAATTAAATACATATACTGCGACTGTATTATTTCCCTGTACGTATTGTGATAACCTGGTTGGAAAATCTAATAACGGGGACAAGAAAAGAAAACCCTCTTTTTACAGTCTACGCAAGAAAAGTTTAATGGGAGTGACGGATTATTGTGCAGTTATTTCTGACATCGTTTAATTGAAATGTTAAAATCTACGGAAGGGTATATTCTATGTCTTGGAAAAGATTCATTGTTACAGAAATGTCTACAGCAGTTTTTTTTCGGAGTTTGTCTTTTGTTTTGAATTACTCTACGAGACTCCTCAGTGACGACACATTAATCAGTTACATTATGTTAAAGTTTGTTTTTTACGTGGCACGTGAATACGTAGAAGGGCTAAAGGAGATGAGACTCGTTTATAATAAAGAGCTTTGTAGCACTTGAACTCTACACGGCACTCATAAATATTGAGTAATTACGAGAGCAAACTTTCTCTTTTCGTTTAGTAGGCGTTATTTCTTAACTAGCACGCAGATAGTCAGTAAGTTCGTGGACGCACGTATTTGTGGCTGCCTACACTCGGGACACCAGTCAGTCAGTGCACGAACTTACGTACTGGGGTAGTAGAGAATTCACATATACATAAATATGAATAATGATGGTCTAATATTCAAAATATTGTTGCTTGAGGGTTCTACTCTCGTGCAAGTAGCTCAAACGCGTTTAAAATAAAACGAAATTCTAACGTTTTTCAAATAACTTTTTTATTGGGTATTTACAGTATATATATATATATATATATATATATATATATATATATATATATATATATATATATATATATATATATATATACACACACGCACGTACGCATACAAATACACGCCTTTAATTCACACGTGGCCGCAAAGGAAACAACAAATCGTTAGGTGGAATCGTGTAGTAACTACATATTTAATAAAGCAAATTCATATAATTTCAATATGAATATGGTGTTTGTGTGGTGTTATTATTACATTCCTTTATAAATGTCAATATTTTTTATAAGACTAATTCTTTAAAAAAAAAATATTATTATCCAATCTGAAGGCGATTTTCAGTGTGAAGTAACATAGAATGGCGGGGCGCAGATTGCTGACGGTATGCTGATTTTCGGGCTCGAATATCGAGTACGGGATGGATGTTTGTGCCTTTAGTCGGTGTAAGATCAAGTTTAGTTTAATGTGTCCGCCGTTCTTCCTAACAAATTTATTTACTCGTAAACTACGTGTTAGTATATCACAAACAAAAAACTTACCATGAGCACTGAGCCCAAATTTAGCTGCATTAATGCACAATACATTGCAACTAGCAGACACAATCCTATAGTTTGCGGTATTTCTTTTCTGTTTTCACGTGAATTGCACATGGCGGTTACAATGGGTGGAGTGCATTTGATGAATGTGTATGTCGGTCCACCCAATTGTGTTTCCTTTTACTCTATGTCCCTACTGACCTCTTGCAAGGCGCGGCTCTAGGTAGAAAAGCCAGGCCTTACACTGAACGTAACAAATTAGCAGTAGTATTTTATTTGGATGGAGCATGGCGTAGCGTCCGGAGGCACTTTTATCCGGTACTCGAACCATATTTTATAAATGATAGTATGGAAGCGAGGCGCTGAAGAGATTTTCCCCGCATTTCGGAGCTAGTTTCCATATTAAACTCGCTGAATATTCAATATTTCGTACGTAACTGGATACTTTTTATTTTTTCAAATTTTTTTTAGTAATTTCATCGTGCCATCAAGCGACGAGGCAAATAATTTACACCATTCATTGCTTCTCCCTGTGCTGTGTTGGCAGGTGGCCGTAGCCTGCGAATAATGGGCAGTGGCTCGTGTCTGTATTTGACAGTGGAGTCTACCTTAAAAATCCTTTGAACCGGTAAATGTTTCTTTTCATCCTCTGGTGTTCTAGATTATCTTTTCAGTGTTGTACTTAACACGCTCTTGCCTATGTCTCCAATACGGAAGTTAAGTCAACTTCACGGTTAAGTCAGTATTAAAATAAACGTACGGAGCAGTGAGTGGCGCATGCACAGTAATACAGACATTTTCTTTTTCTGAATAGGTAGGTCTCGTCGAAAGCAAGTTCTTTAGAGAAGGAGAAAGTTGCTCAAACAAGCAGATTAAGGGAATGAATGAGCCTTAGTTTTTGTTAAGGATCCACCCCAGTACCGCGGTGACTGAAATCAGGATGACCTTGCCGGGAACCGAACCCGGGTTTTCCTTAATGCGAGTCCGAAAGTTTAAAAGTGAGCCATCCCGCTCGATATACAGTAACTTGAAATGGAGATTTATAATGGCATTTTTGGATTTGCGCTTTTACATAAAGTTGTTTGCCGACGAGATATTTAACCGATAACACATTTAACGTAGAAGTTTTTTACTTCCAAATGAATTTTTTTTTCATAACAAGTGGGCCTAAAACTTAACAGTGGCGATTCTACTCACAAGGTCCATGGCGGTGGACTATGCATTGTCAACATCCAACGGGCACAAATACAAAATCACGCAGGACTATGATAAGTACTTAGTTAACCAGGGACTAGATGGAAGTGAATAAACTGTACACAGTAAATTGAGCACTTTCGATAGCCATTCTTGAGATCATCTTGTACGCACGTTGCGTATTATTTCACCATGTATAAAATTAATACTTCCATGTGCCTCCACACTCTATTCGTGCGCCGGTCAATTTTTGCTGTGAAATTTTTATTAAAGTTAATATTTTTTCCAAAAATGGTGACGAACGGGCGACTGACAGATGCGACGGATGGTTGTGAGTCCATCTATAGCCACAGTTAACCTGGCTCTGAGTCGATGCTATTCCAATAGGAGCACAAGAGCCTTCACAAGGGCTTGTACCACCCTGGCGCTGAGGGGTAGCACGCTGGTGGTAATGATCAGTGGCTTGGTAAGCAGAGAGCCCTTGATCGGTGTAGTCTATACATGGTTACTTCCAACTTTTCTGAAACCCTGTTAAAGTTCTACTTCCAAAATATTCCTCCGCCTCATTTGAACATAGCTTTACCTAGTTACAGTTTATTCTACTCAGGTTAGGAACAAAACGACATTTCTTATAGGAGAACTTGGCACAAGGAAAATTACCGCTGCTAGGTGCGCATTTTTCCAAAAGGTAAATTTCATTAAAATGTCAAGCTACGTGAATATTAAAAGAGAAAGATTTTACATATAGTTATGAAGTTATTTTACACTTGATTTATGATTATTGCTATTATCCTGTTATTCAACGTAGAATATAGAAGAATTATGGTACACGTGCGACACTAGCGTTTACCTAGTGGCAGAAATTATCCCTTTGCTAAACTTTTAATATAGATGTTCCCAACATGTAATAGAAGTAACCTTGAATAAGACTAGGAGTTACACCAAAGGGACATCCCACCGCATTTGTGCTCATTCAGTTTAATAATATTTTGCATAAGAACTATTTCTTATTAGGCATTACCAATACACCTATTTTAGCCCTGCTTTTATCGATATTAATTATCAATAAAATATTATAATTCATAAACAAAATATAAGTAATTTAAATTTAACGAAAAATAATGTATGTTTATATTAACGGTGGTAAAAAATTATTATGATAAGTGATATATTTAGGAAACAACAAGGCACATCATGCTGGGGTGATTTTTTAAAGGTTTGATTTTTAAAAACAATGTGATGAAAACCGCAAATAGAATATAATAAGATTATTTTTACTCAGGTTGGGAAGATCAATGTTAAAAATTTGATCAAACAAAAATTTTCGGTAATTGGTAAGCGCTAGTGTCGCATGAGTACGATATTTTCTCAATTTTGTACGTTAAAAAAGAAGATCTGTAAAAGTAAAAAATCAAATATAAAATATCTTGGTAAGAAAGTAACATTTTTCTCTTTTACTATTCACGTAGGTGAAAATGCCAATAAAAAGTTACCTAGCGGCGGAAATTGTCCATAAGAGAAACTCTCCCGTACGGGATCTCGTTTTGTTCCTAACCTGGGTATGATTGACCTTAACTACAGTCGGATGGAGGTGCAGGTGGGCGGTAGGTGGCGCGGCAAAGCAAAGTGTAGAGGGAGCGGCCGGTGTTGGAGGGCTTCCCCAGGGGAGGAGATGGCCTCGGCAGTTCCGGATCTCGCGACTGCGGGTGACGCCGCACTTCTCCGAGTCACGGTCCACACACACCCCACCGCAGCATCCCGCCCCGCCCGGCAGATCACTGTAGCTCCGTCGGCGTGATGATGGCAGCTGCAATGAGTGCCGAAACGTCGGAGAAGAAATCCACGACGCGGCTCAAACCCTGAAGCCTAGGAATTGACGACAGTGGCCGTGAAAGCCTGAGAACCATTTTATTCGCGCCACGCGAGCAGGTTTGCTCCACCACTGGAGGTCCACTTGATTGATAACGCTTTCAGAACAACATTCATTTATTGCCTTTAACGTCGCGAATCAGGAACTTATTGATGCTCGCTATACTAATGTCGACGCCACCACTGGTTTCTTCTTCACAGCCAGTGAATTGTACATTTTGTATTCGACTATATAGGCTATTCACGGTAAAATGAGCACGTTTGAAAGCCCTCTCATTGGAATACTAGTCAATAAATATATTTCATTTTAGCCTTAGATGCTGGTTTCTGGATGCGGTGTAATATAAACACTATGTTTATTACTTGCATTGCAATATTTATGTAAAAAATGGTTAAGGGATAAGAAATGGCTGAAAGGAAAAAGTAACCAGGGCCTCAAAAGTGCTCACTTTGCCGTGAACAGCGTATAGTAAAATGAACAATTCATGACCCAGGACAGTAGAACGGTTTACAAATCGGTTGCACACAGAGAAGGGCATAGAGCGACACGCCTCACGTTGTACAACCACCGCCATAATAACATTCTTACGCATACATCGAGTCTGAATGTGTTAAGAACGTTAATCCTTACGTTTAGGGGCAGATCAGTTTAAAACTAATTCTTGGATGCTGTGTTACTGATCGAGTTAAATTTTACATGTCTTGAGTGTTACTATATATTGTATCGAAACACATTTCCCGAGACTTATTAACTTAAAAATCCTTTCAAATTTATTTTCTTCCATATTTTGAATAGTTTTCTGCATTTCCTGTTGCATTTCGTATGTGTTGCCTGTTATAGCAAACTTAATCTGGGTTCGAGCATGGTTAGCCCAGAGTTGTTCGAGTAGAGAATCGAGTTCGTCAAGGTAAAATTAGATATGGTGCACGCTCTAGGTATGCAGTAGCTAGCCCGTGTCCCAGCATTGGACTGCGTCTCTGCCAATACTATAGGATATTCACAATAGAATGGGCACTTCTGAAAGTGCTTAAGATCTACTTGTATGCTCACTGTGTATTCTTCCGTCTTATTTAAGATTATCATTGTCATGGGCGTTATCACTTTATTCATACGTCGGTCAAGTGAAACTGTAAAATTATTATAAAAGTAAATATTTTACATATCTGCTCATTGTAACACTTCGATGCATTAAAAAACCTTAAAACGAAAGAAATAATTAAAGTTAACAGAAATAGTTTCCTAACACTTTTCATTTGACGTTTAGATACGGAGTTACTTTCCCATCTATCGTTACCAACTTAACTTGGCGCATGTCACTCAGGGCGTCCGTTAAAATATATGCAGATAGGAGCAGTGACTTTTTTCTAAGGTTGATTTATCGTGAACAGTCTTTATTATAAATGACGTTGATAATATTTTAGAAGACTGTTTAGTAAACAAGTGTAATTATATTACAGCCAAATTGTTAAAAGTACTTTATTTATTGAAAAGAGCTTGTATTTTTAATATTTAAGATGCAAACACGTTCATCACTATTGATCGTGTGACTTTGACAGTTGTATTGGAGTGGGTTAAGCCAGTGTTGGGTACAAGCGTAGAATACGATAATCGATCTACCTCATTTTTAGTTTATGATTGGGTTAACTCGGTAGACTTCCCGAATTCGAGTAAACTTTGAGGGATCAGTTTTCGAACGAGCAGAGTTAAAAGTTTTACCACAACCGGGTTAACCTGGTCACTCTCTTTGAACGCCTAAAGCGGTGTTCACAATAGAACGTTGCGTCGCGTCAATCAGAGCCTTGACGCTAGCGTCGAGTGTCGAGAACGTTGCATAAGCGACGAACATTGGTTCTGACGCTCGTCGCCAGCGTCGGGGAATAAGAAGAGTAACATGTCTGTACTTCATCGTAAATAAACTAACGAGAAGCTGAGATAAAGAACAAATGAAAATATACATAACAAACTTTTGCAGAGATATTAATGGAGTCCGAAATTATATAAATTTTACCTGCATTTAGTAAAACAAAAGTGTTTTTTCCAATAGCTGAAGAGTTGGTAACGTTCTACAATATTGTTTTTAGTTTTGATATAATGGCAAGAAACTTCACTGCCTATCGTTCGTTTTCAGCATTTCATTGTAAGCTTCCTTGCAAGATACCAGATGGCAGCACGGTCTGTGTCGCCGGCGGCCGGCGTCAGAACATCGCTCTATTGTGAAGACGCGAATAACGCTCGTCGTTGGCGGCGAGCGTCGGACGCGACGCGCCGCATCGCGACGGTCTATTGTGAAAACCGCTTAAGAATAGCACCCTAACAAACATAGACCGGTTTAGTGAGAAAAGACACTAGCCCAGCCCTGTTCTGTCCTAGGCAGGCAACAGGGTGGTGGTAGCAGCATGCCGGCGGGGCCACAGGTCCTTCGAGAGCAGAGGGTCTCCGCGTATTCGAAAATTCCCCGGTGCATCCACCGATGTACACCGGATGTTCGAAAATTAATCGTTTGGTGACTCCTGTTGAACCGGTTTGTCCATCGGTTCCATCGGCCTGAAAATATGGTGGATCTGGTGTATATGCACCAAAACATCAACCCATGAATTTTCGAACGCTTTCTCTGAAAAATAAAAGTTAACACAAATACAACTCGTAGTTATCAAGTATTCCAAAATATAACATAATAATTCGGACGTCGAGTTTTACACATGGCCGAAGAAAACTTTAAAATTTCAATGTAATTGTATTAATATGTGTTTGGAAGCAGACGAAAACGCCTCTGAAAGCAGCCTGATGTTCGAAAAATGCCTCTACCGGTGTTCACCGGTGTATCAACCACTGGTCGACTCATTGATGACTTTTCGAATACGCCGTCACGGAGCACAACTGCGCCAGATTGAGACTTTGTTCTCTTGGTTCTCTGGAGCGTTAGCTGTACGTGATCGGCGTTAATTGACTATCTCATGAAGGCCATGCTAGGTTTTATTTCTCCTTACCACAGTTGCCAGAAACGGAACTCTTCCTTCGTTAAAGGTACCGCCGGCTATAGCTCTAGATATAAAAAAAATATGTCGCTTGGTTGTTCTTGAAAAGTTAAAGGCAGCAGCTCCTCTATATTACAGTGGGTTCCGAACAGCTTTAGGTCCAGCTCAGTTTTCTAGAATAATGAGTTATGTTTTAGCTGGCCTTCTCGTCAGGCGAGAGTGACACCTTAGCGTTCATGGCCAACAGGAAACGTGTTATTTATATTTAAATTCAAGAATGAGGATCCATTTATCTGTTTACCAACCCTCTATCAGGGTTTACAGTATACTTTAGTACAGTAGTTTTAACGCGCGGTAAATTCGTTCATTATGAACGAAAGTAGCTTATTGTTCTTCGCGTTTTTTTTTTGTATTCGGACCGTTCCCTGACAAACCTTATTAACCACAGTAAGTTTGGTACTTCTGTATTAAGTAGAACTACACATTTACTATTTCTTGCATAATGCAACTATTCTCGTCATCGTTGCAATTTGCAACCACCTGACATGACATCAAAGAAATCTGCAAATGAGGGGAAAGTAAGGGACAGGACATTGTCTACTGCACACTAAGTGATTAACTTTCGTTTCTGAGCACTGCATTTTGAAACTCAAAGATTTACTTTTTTGTTGGTATCGTTTTTGTATTGTTTTAATATCTTTACAAATATTAGCTCTACGGAATCTGGAGGATGGTCTGCTCTTGATATCGGAAATAAGCTTTAGGCCTAAGTATTATAATATTTTTCCAAGTGCTGTTTCGTCGGGAACACGCGATGTTGCCAGATTATGAAGTAAATAAAATTGGTATTTAATAGATGATCATAATAAATGAAATCACATGAAAATATCTGCAGAGAAGAATTATAGAATCACAGCTGGAGACGACGAAGAGGTCGCCTTCGGAAGATTGCCCACTTGTAACACTGTTGGTAGGAGGGGCGCTAGATAAACGGTAACAAAATGCCCTTCATCATCTCTCAGTAGATTGCTGGTAAACACAACACACAGCAACGTCCGGCGCGCCTCTAAATGGTGATTGCCTGTCCGCCCCACCTCCATCCGTGCGATATATCCCTGTTTACCTGAGTGCTGGTTTCAGTTCAGATAAGCTTGTCCTCGGTGCCTGTGATCGTAAAATACTGTGTTGAACGCTCCCTGGTTATGAGAGCTGGATCTGTACTACACTTCTGTCTCTGGCTTCATACAAGCTGCCCTGCCTCAGCTAGTAATTCAACAGTTTGTGAACGTAATGAGCTACTGTTATACATCGCACTATCATACTATCCGCTCTCATATAGCATATGTCCTTGTTGAAGGAGAAATAAAGTGACGTCAAACATAGCACTGCACTTGACCGTACAACCTGTATAACTCATTTAAAATGTATTACATAATACACTATTAAAATATTTTGGGGGTAATTTTATACCAACCAGGGCAACTTTGTACCACGCCCTTAAATTGATTTTAAATGAATGTTTGAACATCATCTGCATATTATTGGATTATATATAAGTAAAATGATTAACCAAGAACTTTATATCGATATTCGGGCAGTAAATGCTTCAATTTAAATGAAAATGTTTGGTAACATACTAACTTTAATTGAGACAAAGTTACTCCAAATGACTCTACTAAAATTGTTGGAAAATTACAATTTATGTTGCATTTGGAAGAAAAATTATACATTATACATTTTAATTACATTTTACTTATACATTTTAATATTTTAAAGTACCTTTTACAAGTTTTGCTTATTTAAATATTTTGAAAACTCAACTGCTAAGAATATACTTTAAATGAAAATTTAAGCCCAGCTATTATCTGGAAGCTTCAGAAAGCACATTTTTGCAAAAACACCATCAAGCAAGATAGCCATGATTTTGGTATTACGTGATGAAAAATAATCTATAAAGTTTAAAAATACGTGTTAATTGCTTTTATGGAGATACATTTTTAAAACTTAAATAAATGTACATTAAGTTCAGAAAAAAAAAAGTATTTATTTATTGTTATAACATTTGTACATATATTTTCTTACCTACCACAACATAAATTATTATCATTTATTGCTTGATTAATGTTTTTTTTTTGTAAAATACATCTTATTAAACATCCATAGTTGAAATGGTTATAAATTTTGACTTTTAATACGCTTTTTTTTTTTACATTTTAATACGTTAGATGTATAGGAGAATAGTTTAAGTACTTCAAAACATATGTTTACGTCTTTCGTTTACATTGTCTGACAAATATCATCGAGTATGTAGTCTTTTGTATTGAGTTGTGCAGGTTTTACAGTTGCAGCATGTGTGGTCCGAGACCTCGTGAGAGAGCAAGTCATCTCGTGACACGGTCTGGAGGCGTCCGTCTGGAAACGAAGCGAACAGCAGGCCGAGAGCCGGCAATGGGTGCAGACCCACCCACGACGTGACTCATGTCACGAACAACCCAGCCTCCGACCTAGTGGTCCCGCGATCACCACGTCCCCTCACCTCTACCCTTCCCCTCCCCAAACCGTGCATAAGCGCACGACGCAGACCCCGGCTGAGTCACGGCGCTGCCAAGTTGACTTGAACCGGCGCGGCGGGCTGATTACGAACATCACATGCCGCATGATTCGGTTCGTTGAGAAGCGATTTTGTCGGCGCGTAGCCCACCCACCCCGAGACGAACTGAGCGTGAACAGCTCGTGATTCATTACTGTACAGCAGGTGTGACATCGCAGCGGTGATATGGGCTGTTCACGGTAAAATGGAACACTTTTGAAAGCCCAGCTTGACATCTACTTGTAGCACGTTGTGTAGTCTTCCGCCTTATGTAAAATTAACATTGCCATGGTTCTCGTCTTTTTATTCATCCGTCGGCCAATGAAACTGTAGAGTTATTAAAGGCTGTTCATAATAAAGCGAGCACTTTTGAAATCAACCTTAGAAAAAAGTTACTGCCCTTAACTGCGTATATCTAAACGGGCGTACTGAGTGGCATGCTCCCAGTAAAGTTGGTAACGGTGGTTGCGAAGTAGTTCCATAACTTAACGTTGAATAAAAAGTGTTCAGTAACCATTAGTAATACCTCGTATTATTAATTTCGCTTTCTGTTTATTTAATTCAGCGAGGTGTAAAAATGAGCACATTTGTAAAATATTTACTGTTATAATAATTTCACAGTTCCACTTGGCCGGCGTGTGAATAAAGTGATGAGGCCCACGGCAGTGTTAATTTCACATAAGGTGGAAGAATACATAAGGTGCATACAAGTATAGTCCATTCACGATTGGAAGCGACTTATGAAAACCAATCTTTGAAAAAACACTCTAGGCATAACAAGTCACCTGTTTTTTTCAATTACCTTTATTCTACAAATATATAACACTGTGGTTGACTTTAGAATACTGCATTATTGAATAAATGAACCTTTTCATTAATATCTTATATAACTTGTAATATTTATTTCTTTTTAAAATATGAATTAACAAAAGCTAGTCCAGCGACGAGTTAGCAACGACCGGTAAGAAATAGTTCGCAGTTAAAATATTATTTTAACCTCGTGTTTTGGTATACTATTTGTAAATTAAACGGTGCCTATCGAAATATTTAAATATTTAAGTAGCCCCGATGGCAACACATCACATTTTTACAGTTAAAAATAACAGGGGAAAATATCGTGAGTACGCCGTAATGGTACGGTATTGTTTTATCGAGCGAGAAAGCAATTGAAAAACTGTCTGCTAGCGAGGCTTGTCGCCCTCTTTCTCTTTCTTCGTCTCTTTCACACTCGGGAAATTTCACTTCACTTGTAAGCAAGGGAATAATATATATTTCAATTGTAGCATATTTCATACTAATTGCAGCAAAATAATGATTTTTGAATTTGTAATTTACTACTGAAAAGAGATTTTAATTTTTGAATACGTATTTTAATATATTTAGATATGATGGCGGGGCAGTTACCTAGTGAAGTTGGCAGACGTGGCGAGCCATGACATGGCGTGTTCCTTTTTGTCAAACGAAACGTAAATTATTATTACTCCGAAAAATACTTAAAATTAATACATCACGTTTCTTAGACAAGTTTCGATGTTGTGATAAATCAGTGTGTTTCGTTAATCATTGCGTCTGTGAAATGGCGTGCCTTAGTGCATCGTGGTCGATACGCTGGCCCTGTGTGTGCATGATTTCTAATATTCGATTAGCACTATTTATACGTTATAAATGTGAACTGTTTTTATGACGAAGTTATTTATTTACATCCACATCTGTTTATTTATAACAACGTTGTACCTTTGCCCTAAGGGGTTTGAAACACAGTCGTGTAATCTAATTTGCCACAATCCCAAAAAAAATAATACTATGCCCAGCCCGATAAATTTCAATAAACCTAATACACAGGAAGTAGCAATACATAGAAATATGAGCGGAATAAAAGTTATCGCAGGCTTATTTGTGTGTACGTTCACCGCTATCTTTTAAAGTTTGTACGACAAAAATGAGCAACACGAGTTGCGTGCTTGAATTTAATGTGCCTTTTTCACTGGCTGCTCCTTCGGATCAATATTTATTCCAACTGAGACCATCCTTTTAGAGAAATGACCCAACACATATCAATAACAAAATTATAATTACAATTAGTACAGCCCCTTATCTGGCAATTGTAACAGTTTCAAACACAGTCGCGGCAAAATAGTCACGTGCATTACATGTATTGAGCTACGTCGTGGAAAACAAATATATTAATTAAAAATAACCGGAAGGACTGTCTTCAATTCAGGCAATTTTAAAACGCCATAAAGCTGACCTAAATAATGTTAGAGGCCTAAACTGTGAATATTCATACGGAATGGTTTTTGGAATATGACAGAATTCTTTGAAAAGCTGTAAACAATAAACACATTTGACAGGTATAAAAATAGAAGTCACATTTCAATGTTTATTTTTTGGTGTAGCGAAAGTATACGAATATATGTACACACACAATGAAATGTAAACATTGATTTTGACAGATGATACATGGCAGTCACATGGCAATGTTTGTTTACATTTGGCGGAAGGATACGAAACGGGCCTGCAAGTAGATATCTAGCAGGGCTCCAAGAAAGTTGCTTCCAATGGGGAATTGACTATAGATATTATGCAGTGCTTTCAAAAGTGCTCGTTTTACCGTGAACAGCCTATAGAATAGTCGACATTTTAAAAATCAGTTAATTTTTACACTTCGATACATTTAAAGAACAGAAAGCGAAAGAAATAATTTAAATTATTCTCGTGTGTTTACCTGACACTATTTATTTGACATTAATATATGGAACCACTTTCCATCCATCGTTACCAACTTTACGAGGCCCGTGTCACTCAGTGCTCCCGTTAAAGTATGTGCAGGCAGGGTCAGTAACTTTTTTCTTAAGTTGATTTCAAAAGTGCTCTCTTTATCGTAAACAGCCTTTAATCGCAAGATGGGAGTAGGGACCTACGTTTTGTGCGGCCAATATCGTGACTATTGTGAGCTATTCGCGACGAGGATGATTGTCCGTCGACAGCTGAAATTAGACACTGCGCGTAGTTCTCTTTGAGCTAATTGACCAAGAAATAAACATAATAAACTGTAATATGATGTAAAACACTTTTTATTATTCGTAGGATTTTTTGTACTTGCAACAGTATTCGTAGGTTATCGTTGGGTGGTTGCTGACAGTACGAGTAATAGACGTTAGGTAGGTATTCAATTATCTCGCCAATAGATGACGCGCTTGATGAGCTGTACGTTTATAAACCACAAATATAAATATTTAAAGTCTGTTCACGATAAAGTGAGCACTTTGAAAATCAACCTTAGAAAAACGTCACTGCGCTTGCCTGCATATTTTTGAACTGGCGCACTGAGTGGCATGCGCCCAGTAAAGCTGGTAACGATGGAGGGAAAGTAGTTCCTTATCTTAACGTTGAATAAAAGATGTTAGGTAGCTTGTGACAATTTGAATTTTTTTTCTTTAGTAATTTCACTTGACCGACGCATGAATAAAGTGATGCGGCCCATGACAATGTTAATGTTTAATAAAGCGGAAGAATACACAACATACATACAGATTGATCTTAAGCAGGGCTTTCAAAAGTGCTCATTTACCGTGAACAGCCTTTAACGACATTGTCGCACACGTTACTCGTAGTGTCTTTTTCCAATTAAATTGATCACTTTAGCCAAGTATTTATGTATTCATGGACATAATATAAAAATATTATTTATATAACGATCTTTAGTATATCCGTTCGTTCAGTGACGTTACATAATCTCGATATACTTTGTAGCTGAACGAAACGCGTGCTGCAACGCAGTTCGTAACCACTACATTCGCGTTGTGTTTCGTCATGTGTCCGACTGCTCTCGGAGATTTCGCGTTCAGCCCGTAGGCGCCCTGCCACCACTCCGGTCCAGGCAGCCTCATTCCGTTCTCGTCGACCCTACTTGGCGCCCGGAAGTACACGCACGCTCCCCACCTGCCCAACTCCGCCGTGGGCTACCCTCGCGGCCACGAGCCCGCTAAGGCGTGACCTTCTGACCGCGATCTTCCGGGCTCGAGACGTCCGCTTATGCGAAGGCCCTGGCTTCGACTCCCTTTACGTAGAGGCTCGTACATTTCAGTTCTTATTTGTGACGAGTTGTTATTTGCACACATGTTTATTTTGGCCCATTTCTTATCTGACACGTGCAGAATATGCCTGCGCCAATCGACACAGTAAATAAGTACTACCCTAGTCACCACAGTGGATGAGGGGGTGAAATTGACATTTCATAAAGTTGTACATGTGTGCATATGTGAATGAGTGAGGGAGTAATTAAATTGAATGTTTTGTTTGTTTAGTATGAATCTACATACTTATATGTTTTAATATATAATTGTAATGTTTGAATTTCTAGCAAGTGTAAGTGTATTATGTTATGGTGCAGTGTAAGATAAGGCGACTATGTCTTAACTGACCCTTTAAGCCGTCAATAAATAATAAATAAATAAATGAGCGAATCATTTGTCATACAGTTAGAATGGAAACTACTTTACACTCAGGCAGCAGTACAATGGACAAATGACTCCTGCCCGAGTGTACACTGGACTGTGAAGTCTACCTTGATGACAAATAATAACGCCAATTATGAACTTCCATGCCTATAGGACATGGATATGCGTGCCTACTGTTTTTACTCTCGTGTATTGCATCTTGCGTAAAATTGTCGGCGTCACTTCAAATTATAGAGTTAATAAAGTCCCAGCCGCACAAAAATCTTCTCACCCCACGCTCTAAGAAATGGTTAGTAAATTTATCACTTCGTTGTATACGCGTAATAAGAAAGAACTAATGTTAATGCTTTCCTCCACACATATAGCGTTCCTAAATTTGTCAAGAGAAGATTCATACGCGCAATTAAGTTCCCAAATTTTTATACTAGAAGCATTCCTATATTTGCAGCTTAATGTGTTGTAAATTTTCCATACTGCTCGGAGATTGAAAACTTTCGTTATACTTGAAGTAGTTTACAGAAAATATTTTTTTACAATGAATGTACTACATTAATTCACAATGTGAAAAAAAAAAAAAAAAAAACACATCTGCCCTCATTGACAGTGCGGCTGGTCGTAGATCTGTGTGCTTTATATTCGCAGTTCTGTGTCGCAACCTGCTAGTGTGTCGTCTCGTCTACTTTCTTCTATATCTGTGCCCCACGACGTGTTTTCACTCCTGAGATTTTTCACTGTTACTTCGCTTGATGAATCCTGGATCATTTGACGTTTTTGAAGATTATATAATTTGATTTCAACTTTTTACGACTCCTTTGTAAAATAATGTGTAACTCGAAAAATCTGTTCTTTCTGATTAAAGTGAAAATGTCAAAAATACGTTTTCACAAACATCTCTACTATTCCAAGTCCGCCATCTGCCAACGTTTCAGAAAGAACTGACGAGATCCTTACAGCTATTCGCGGCCATTGTGGACACGTGGTATAGCGAACGTTGTCTGCGCTGTGTATATATCGCATGGAGAGAAGGAAATAATGGCATGTAAATGCATAGCTTCGCGCAGAGGATGAGCCAAGCCTCCCGCTTGTATCCGGGATCGCGTGTGGGTTGTAAGAGTGAGTTTCCTTGTCACGGATGTCCTGCCCCGACCCGTGACACGACTCTCAACACTGTAGTGGAGTCGTTGGCAACCAACCCAGCTCTTCCTTAGTTATCTCAGCGGTCGCAGCTCATATAGACTCTTAACGGTTAGGTGTACATTTTGGAAATCGTCACTGCGCCTACCTGCATTTATTTCAACGTGCACACTGACTGAAAAGTGCCCAGTAAAGTTGGCAATGAAGGAAGGAATGTAGTCCTACATTTTGACGTTGGAATAAAAGTATCACGTATACTCTTGTGAATACTGATTTTTTTTTTTGCTTTCTGTATTTTTAATGCATATACTGTAAGTGTAAAAAATCAGCAAACTTGTAAAATACTTACTTTCCAATAATTTAACAGTTTCATTTGACCAATGCAATAAGAAAGTGGTCAGGCCTATGCCATTGTTAAACTTACACTCAAAAAGTGCTCAGTTTGCCATGAACATCGCGTGTTAGCGGTCCGCCAGCTTATCTCAGCTTCTGAGCCTGCACTACGCAAACTAGCAGGACAGATGGCGTGTTTTTTTTTTCCCCCCGATATTTTGTAAGAGGCCTTCTGTGTTTCTGTTGTACTGTTTCATTATTTCGTTGTTCGTAGAAAGGACAAGTTGCGTTATGTGCAATGTTATTGGTGCTGTCAACCTGCAAGGTGCGGCTAGTTCGAAAGTCAGATTTCGGTACGGGGAATCTTGATTTTGAATCCCATTTAAGCTTTCTAAGGCGTTAAGGTTTACTTTAATCAATTTGTAACCTGTCCTCGGTTGGCCTGCCAGCGTGAAACGATAACGTTAATAAACTAAAGTTAAAAACTGCTACTTGTAACCAGCGTGGGGTACTATGTAAATTGAAGTACGAAAACGTAGAAATGCAGACTGGCCTAATCAACAAACTTGAAATTTATTTTTTCACAAAGACATTTCGGTATTTATTTTTATGCTTCGAAGTTGTAACAGTCCAATAGACTAAAAAAAAAATAAAAAATAAAAAAATAATTAAAGAGTAGGCCTGCAATAAAAATAAAACTTTATGTGTTTCGTGAAACTGTCATAATGGGTCGGATAGAGTAATAGCCCACTGATGTAATCATTTTAATTTACACGCCAGTTATTGGCAGTATTTTAAAAGTTATTTAGAAATATCTTAATAGTTATTACAATGCCAGCTATTATCAAAATGCAGTAACTTTGTTTGGTAATACGGCCACACTAAATAAAAAACAACAACATTAAAAAGGCACCAACCAAAAAAGATCCGTTAGCGGGAAAATTGCGAGATCATACATTATATTAAAGTTGGGAATCATTGTGTGGCATCCTTAAAACATTTTTGTTTCATACGATAGACTAATAATATGGGTATATTCATATTTCTGCCAGTGCCATAACCATTTAAAAATATAAAATAAAAATAAGTCTGTCTATAATTTTAGACATAAACTTTGAATAGATGTTCAGTAATACACGATAAAATTTTGTTTGGAAGTCCACAACTAATTTAATGTATATAACGCAACATAATAGCAAAAATAACATTGATTTAGTTACTCATACTTATACAGTCCTTCGCAAGGATTTTATCGTTTGTTTACTTTCAGCTATGAAGTGAATACGAGAGGAAAAATATGAGGAAAGATTTTTTTTTGTGTTTGAGACGAATTCTTCTGGTGACGTGTCCTCTTCATGTACGGTTAAAATCCTCTCTCACCGCGACGGTACGTGTTGTTCGCAAATATCCTCACGTATCGTGCTCGACTGGGGAGCATCGCCGTTTCTCGATTGGTCGGCGAAGATAGCCTGAGAGGAGCGGAGCCACGAAAATGACCGTGGATGCAGAAGACGGAACGGATCACTCCAAACCACGTAACATAGCGCTAACATGCTTATCAGATTAGCGTGAACTCCGTTACAAACGGTGAACAGCGATCTGGCTCGTTCATCGGCTGGTTGCCCGTCTACAATAACAGCGCGGCGAGTTGTAGAATGAGATTCTGTGTCTTAGGTAGAAACAGAATGGCTTCCAGTGCAGCACTGCACCCGACTATAAAACGTGCAGTGTTTGTTATATTCTATTCACGGTTTCTTTGGCCTTTTTGAATCAAACCGTGTCGCAAGCGTTTTGTACATGTGATCATAAAAGTTACTGTTTTCCTGTTAAATTGAAATATTGTTCATTTTTTTTATTTATTAATTATAATGATTCATTTGTAAATAAGTTTAATAAAAAACAAGGAGAAAATAGGTATGTTGGTAGCGCCTAGTGAGAAATAGTTCTTATATAAGATACTTTTGCACTTAATGCGCACGAATGTGGTGCGTTGTCCTCTGGTGTAATTCTCCAGGCTTAGTTAAGCTTAGTTTGCACGAGGCCGAGGAATATCCTGGAAGTAGAACTTCAGTAGGGCTTCAGAAAAGGCTGGAGTAACCGTGAATGGATTAAAAATGGTAGTACACTCACTATCAATATTTTCATAAAAGTATGATTTATTTTTTACATGAAATAAGAGAGCATATATATATATATAGTATGCGTGTGGTTAAAGTGGCTGCCTCGGTAGGCCGCCTAATGGTGTGCACAACTCCAGCAGTAAACGTTTTATTAAAAAAACCGTCTAATGTGCCTGAGTCAGGTCTGCTAACGAATAGCTTTTAAGAAACGTTACGTGTCTGTACACGTTTTTCAGTTCCTCCATTTCTCTCTAAAGCATGTTTTTTTGCGATAGCGAATGTGTCTCAAACGGGTGTTTTCACGGTCATTTTTAGGAATGAACATTCCGGTACAAATTATTATAAAAGGAATAGGGACGTGCATCAAACCTTTATTTTTAATACAACGTTATAAAATTGAAGGGTCTCAGCCGAAAGTTTCATAGAGGCGCGTTATCGACAGCAAGGCTGCACGCCAGTTCAGTGCTTTGCTCGTAGAGGCGATGACAGAGTTGATGTGCACATCTCGGTCGCCCTTAGCGTTCCCACACTTTTAGGCCTCAGTCGTTCAAAATTCCTTCAACTAGGCGGCCACCTTAAGGGGGCCGTTTACTAGGCACTTGAAATATGTTGCAATGTGTTGGGAAATCTTTTTTTTTTTTTGGCGAAAACTATTCCACGCGTGCCCAATGTGCTAATTTACCAAAAGAAAACAAACATCAGGCGATGACGGAATGTCTCTTTCAAGACACTACGCATGTTAGAACCACTATTTCCAAGCCTTCCAACATAGCTAAAACCAGTATTTTCAGACTGCCGTATGTCAAAATGTACTTACTGGAACTACGTGAAACTCAGAAACAATCCTGCATTGAATTCTGCATCAGTTAAATAATATCTAATATCGTCACTGATTAAAGTCCCATAGAAAAAAAACGGTTCGATGAAAAGCTTGCGCGCAAGTTTAGTGCTTCGCGCATAGTGGCGATGCGGCACATGATGTGCGTGTCAATGTATCCCTTAGTGTTCGCTCGTTCCTGTGTCATGTCGCGTCAGGTAGGCGGCCCCCTTAACGAGACGTTAGTACGCATGGTCTCTACAGGATGTGCAAGGAAGCGGGGATTGTGCGACGCCGGCAGGTGGGGCGACGCTATCTTGCAAGGCGGGCGAGGGTGACCTCGCTCTAAGACCGTGCGGTGAGGGGGCGGGGTCCGCGGGGGCCCTGCCCATTGTGTGGCCTGACCCCGGGGGTCATCGCCCACATTCCGCGCATGCCTGCCAGCCCGGCGCCGCAGCCGCGACAACTTAAACATCTGTACACTTCATCACCTACCTTCTTCACACAATCGCCCCCCGCTATGCCTCCCCCCGGAACACACCAACGCTTCACAGCACGAGATGTAAAAAAAAAAAATAGCGCGACCGGTTGACTTCCCGTCGACATCTTTCCGATCTCACGTCCTTGAACTTTCATCTGTCGCATAAATATTTAAACTCTTGCACCACGAATACAATGGTTGCTTGTATTCGCAGAACCTTCATTTCCGTGATGACATATCCACCCAAATAGTTTAGTCTTTAGTTATAAAACAGCGAAAAAATCTTCATTTCCATATCAACGTAAGTAAAAAGGAAAATGTGTGATCTTTGACAACCACCTTAACGTGGACACTAATTACTCACCGTAGCAGCTCGTGAACGTATCGACGGTGTGATATGTAACATAATTAAAGGCTGTTCACACTTTTGGAGCCAACCTTTAAAATAAATCTCTGTTCTTTAACTGCATGTACAGTATGCTACCGTTCACACCAGCATTCACACTTCCACTTAATTGGCAGCGAATCAAGTAACATAATTTGCAAGTCTTGACTGTGTAATGCGAGTATAATTTTGGAATTTATGGCTAATCATCTTTTTTTTTTTTATCATACACATGGTGTATAAGTAACACACTTGTGTTCCTCACGATCCCATGTTTTCATTTTACTAACGAATGAAAAAAAGTCATTGGGCCCACAGCAATATAAGATTTGCATATGGCGGGATACAAAATGAAGCGTAAAGTATATTTTAAGAGGAGCTTCCAGAAGGGTTCACTTAACCGTGAATAGCCCATAGCATTGGTCACGCATGAACGACCAGGTAGCAGCCGGTAGGACATTTGTCCGTGGCAGGGGTCTTTTTTGCCGATTATTGTCCCTCCTTCCTTATATCGGAAGGGGGGGAGGGGCGGCTTGAAATCTACATTCATCGACACAAAACTGGCACAAGCATACACGCATGGTTTGCGCAGGTTTCGGAACAGGAAATTCAGCCAACACCGCCTCTGCGACCTCGGCCATGGGGGTCTTCAACTATGGCCAAGCCCATTTTTCTGCCAGCCTTTGTTCTTGTATTTATAGGCTGTGCACGGTAAGTGAGCTCTTTTTAAGGCACTTCTAAATTTTCATTTCATCCGATTTCTATCTTCCTGCTGCTTTTTAATATGAACATTGCAATGTGACCAATAAACACAATATATACATTTCCCCACCCTCAAAATTGAATGCCTGAGGCTGCAATAAGATAAATTTACTATTGGTTAAGGCCTGTTGGGGGAGGGGGTGGCCTTAACAAGTGCTCACTTTATCGTGAACAGCCTATAGTGTGATGTGTTCTTGTCGGGGTCTCGACCATGTAACAAATAAACCGTTTAAAAGTTCTACTTATTATTTCGTTTTGTAGGTCATGTGTCACTTTATTTTTTTCATAATTTAGGCTTGTCCTCATCCTCTTTGCAGAGTATTGTACAGTACATAAACTACTAAAATATGTATGGTAACGTTCACATGCATGCTGACGTACTGTTTTTTGCACAGATTTTTTTTTTAAATTGTGTTGTTTTCATTGCCGTTGAAATGTAATAACTCTAGCAAAACTTCCAGTAAGTTGAATACTGTGGAGAGGAGAAGGGAGGAAAACATGTCAAAATATAATTTTTTGCCTTGAATACAGATGTTACGTTCTGTAACTGTTGAACAGATGCCTCTTCTGTATTATACAAAAGTTGTAACAGTAGAAACGGGGCCCATATTAGTCCCGGTATTGATTATTTGAATGAGTTAAATGCACTTATAAGTGATACCTACTAGTTAAGTTGACTTCCGCTGCCTTAGGCACTCTTTCCTGGTGAGCAGGCCCCTACGGCGTAATTGACTAAAACGCCACGTCCAGACGTGACAAGTTGTGTGTTCTACTCTACGATAAAGCAGTTAATGTCGACAGCGAGGTCATTAAAGACGGAGCAGTTGCTCAGAGAAGCAAAATTAGGGAAGGAATCGTTGAAGGTCTGTAGTAAGGAACCTTCCCATACAGTGGGGCTATTCGCCTGGACGTAATATCAGGTAACCGTGGGGAACCGAAACGTGTGTTCTTCCGAATGTGTGTTGAAAGGTTTAGCCATTCAATTAGCGTACTAGTCCGAAGCTGGGTTGTTAATTAAGAACACGCATTTAATTGCCATTGCATTCCGGCTGTTTGCGGAACAGCAGCAATTCGTCTCATGTTTGGTGAGTGAAATTTCAGCGACTGAATCCAGTAACACATTTCTGCAGCGTAGAGGCTGGCGAATGCTGGAAGCTGGAGGCACGTGTGCTCAGAGGTGCGATTTTTATGATTCTTATTCGCTTTACCACTTGCCGGGATCTAAATTACGCGAGCCTCACTAGTCGGACGTAGCCATAGACTAAATATGAGGTAGACCGCTCATTCCTCTTCTGCGCATGTACCCAACATTGACCTAACCCAATCATACACAACTGTCAAAGTCACATGTCAACAGTGATGAACGTGTTTTGTTTATATATTAACTTTTAATTAACAAGCGCTACTATATGAATAAAGTACTTTTACCAATTTAAATTTAATCAAACTGCATTACAAATTGGTTAGAGGAAGTATACGTACATCTCAAAGCATTTGTTTACAAATCAGTTTTCTAGTCTAAAATCCAAACCATGCCGTTATCACTAGACGTGTCGGCAGTAGGGCGATTCAATGTTGGGATACGGAGATTGGTTGTGCGCAGCCAGCGACATCGATCTACCTCATATTTGGTCTATGGGCGTAGCAGTTTACGGTATTCTGAGAGGCAAGTGACCGCTACACTTGTTACCGGGAAAATGTTAACTCTGCTCGTTGTTTCCACGACGTAAATCGGCTGTTTGATCAATTCACTGTTACTACACACTTTTCTGAATCCCTGCTAGAGATCTTATTCCAGGATATTCATCCGTCCCGTGCAAACTAACCTTAACTAAGTCTGGAAAATTACACCAAAGGACAACGCACTGCATTCGCGCGCACTCAGTTGTAATAATATTTTGCACGAAATCTATTTCTTGCTAGGTGTTAGCAACACACAAGTTTTCTCACTATTTTATTCATATTATCTATAAGTTAATCATTATTATTTATAAATAATTTCACATTATATTTCAATTTAACCAAAAATACAGCATTTTATGTTAACACAAGTATCAAACGCTTGTGATACATGGCATACTTAAGAAATAACTAAACACGTCATACAGGGGGTGATTTTTCAAAGGTTTGATTCGAAAAGTGTGAACAAACCGCGACTAGACTATAACTAGGAACAAGAAAATTTCGCTAGTTCAATGGCATGTAGGCTAGACTCTACAGTCCTGTGTACAATCGAGCCTCAGATGTTTGTTCATTGGCTGCTGCCCCAGAGAGTAGCCAGTGTTATCCCACCCTAGCAGTATGGCACATGCTACGTGTTTCCTTTCCAGTCTGATATTGGCATAGAGTCGTCCAGGGCGTGTCTAATGGACTGCGGTCCATTTGCGAAGGTGACTTCAGTGTACATGTGTTGGACGACTATCCTCTCCTGAAATGAGCTCGCGAAATTTTCCTGTCTCTAACAGTAACATGCGGAAGCTTGAATGCGAATAGACTATGCGGAAGCGTGAATGAGTATTGCGGCCCCGGAGAACTCGCGAAGGAGACCCCCAAGGCAGTTGACGCACGAGTCTTCTCGAGAGAGTCTCGGCCGGGCGCATGGTAATATGTTAACAGCTGAGTCTAATGAGACCTGGCCCTGACAGCGCGGCCTTGGCAGCCCGCGACACTTGCGCCGGGCTGGGCGGTGTCGCAACAAGTCCACCGCTCTCTGCGTCGCTCCTGGGAAATGTTCCGGGTGCGCTCGCTCGGTTCATAACAATCACATCTAACGATCTCTGTGGTCCACCGTGAACACTAGGACTGTGCAGTCGGTCATCGCCTCAGCCACAAGGAACTTCTGCGTTAGACTCTTCCGCTTTATAAATACATATGTGAGCATGTATGTCAGCTAAATTTCGGATCTCGCGAAGTACTAACCGACTTGAATTTGTATGATTAAAATCTATAGTCTATTCGCTTACAAATAAACCTTTGAGAAATCGCCCTCCGTTTGACGTGTTTGGTTGTTTCATAAATATTCCACGTAACAAAAGCGTTTTAAACTTGTGTTAAAACATAAAGTATCACATTTTTAGTTAAACTGAACTTTTACTTATATTGCATCTGTCAATAATAATATTTTATTTATAATTAATGATAATGAAAATAGGGAGAAAATAGGTATGTTGGTAGTGCCTGGTAAGAAATAGTTTTTATGCAAAATGTTATTAGACTGATAGCGCATGAATGTGCTACGCTGTCACTTTGGTGTAATTTTCTGAACTTAGCTAAGCTTTGTTTGCGTGAGGCGGAGGAATATCCTGAAAATAGAACTCAAACAGGGCTTCAGAATGTTGGAAGTAGCCATTAATGGAATAAAAATTATTATTTCCTATTGTTAAATAGACATTGTAACTTGCTATTCTATGTCGGTATCAGTACTGAAACCTCACCTCAGTTTTATCTCTTAGTTAGGTATTATCTACGGGGTTTTGATATAAGCAAGAAACTGTTTCTCTGCACTTATATTCTAAACGTTTTAACACAAAGGCTTTTGTTTCATGCAGTAGAAATATTTTCAATACTGCACTTTTGTTCTGCCACGAAACTTACTTTTCTTTCAGATATTCAGGTTTCTTAATTGCCCCCTAGTTTTCCAGCCCAGGCGCGAGTAGCCGGAGTTCTCGAATGTGTAATTAGCACATCACAATTTCTTACGATGGACCAGTTCAGTTTCAGCGTGACGCCTACCCACATAAAATTTAACTAATTGCGACGTAGTGCGGGAAGTTGATTCTGCCGCTCGATTACTGGCGAAACTTCTGGTTTCTTAAGTAAACACATGAAAATTACACTCATAGTATTTCATTACGATTTACTCAATGTAAACTTACGTCCAACTGAAGAACTGTCACGTTACATAACGTGGTCTGCATTACTATCTAAATCACGCGGGGTTTAGAGAGTGTGCAATAACATGGCGAGCTGAATCTCGCAAACTCGTGTTAACGTACGCTCTAGCCTTGTGCCCCCAGCTATAGCCACGAAAACGAACTTCCAGTACACTCTAAGGAATTATTCGGAAATATGCCGTACCAGTGTAGACGCTCAGTGAGAAAGCGGGAATGGAAGTTTCCCCCCATATACATTCATTGTAGCGTCCCTACATTTTCTCAGGAAACAGTCAAGTGCGTAGAGAAGTTCCCAACTTTGTTTGGTAGCAACGCTAAACATTCCTATATCTGCAGCTTGATGTGTGGAGTTATTTCCATACACGGAATAGGTTAAAAACTTCCATTTAAGTATACTAAGTTTACTAACAATTTTTTTTACAGTGTAGGCTTTTGTTATAATCACGACTCTCAGGCGATGTGAACCGTTGGATCGTTAAACATACCACAGACCTAGATTTTCGCCGAACACTTGTGATTTTCACAAACGTCTTATGTCATGGCTAGGTAGTTTGGCATAGTTACCCTGTGAATCCAAGAGCTTATTTCTCGTTAAAGCCACGGGGAAAATTTTAACAAGCATCGCATTGCAATGCGAACGTGACAGGCACAATGGGTGCCGACTTTTAGCAAGGTATAGAAACGTTTCTGCACTCAAGACATTAGTCGTGCGGTCTGCCTTTAAACTGTACAAAGTTACTAGCTCGACCGACATGCTGGTGTATACACCTGCAGCCTGTTTTCCTTCTGGGATGGACCGAAATTAGAAGGGCTAAGGGCGACACAATCACGCACAGCAAACGCCACACGCCGCTTCTATACACAGGGCAAGGACTGGTGCGATGTATGTTCGTCATGCAAAGTGTAATCGTAGGATATTAAGTCATATGACTGTAAGTGTGGATAGTATTTGAGGTTAGAACACTGTTTTTGAAATTACGTGGATTGAAATGTTTGTGAACATCTTCTTACCTAGTTTAAATCCAAAGATAATATATTTAAGTTAGTCAGTATTTTACTCATACAGAAGTGTACGTCTGTCGAAAACTCAAATGTAAACAAACACGCTTATCACTGTTGGCCACGTGACCACAGCATACTTAGGAATACGTAGTTGAATACCCCATTTATACCGCGAATTGAGGCAACACACGGCTGGAAAAAGTCCTCACTTGAGAGCAACAAGTTGTAATGCCGTTTTCCAACACACGCTTAGTTAGCTACTCACCAGCTGGCAGCTCAGTCAACAGTGAAACTACCACAGTACCCAGTAGTCAGTCAGAAACCAATGTCCGTCCCAAAGCTTCGCGCAACCAGTCAAAGAATACGTTCGCTCTCGTCGAATTAACCGCTATGTCATTCCGTCACTAACAGACCCTGCAAGTCTGTGAAACTGAGAAATATTCCTGATCCTATGTGTAGCTCGGCCAGGATTCAAACCCGGGACCTGGACGTCGTAGGTAAGAACTCGACGATGAAGGGGCCGAAGTGGCTGAGCGGTTAGACTGCTCGCTGCCCACCAAGGCGAACCGGGTTCAATCCCCGGCCGGGTTACTCCCGGATTTTTGCATCTGTAAATCGTTCCGGACGATGCCGCCGGTCGGCGGGTATTCTCGAGGATCTCCTGTTTCCCCCACCCTTGCATTCGGGCGCTGCTACATTCTCACCTCACTTCACCCTCATTGGCTCTCAATACAGCGTTGTTAAGAGCTGCCTAAATCTCTCAACTCGACGACGGAGGTCCCCGCGGTGGTAAGCTCGCGTTTATACCAAGGATCTTATGGGGTTTTTACGGTAAAATTAGCAATTTTGAAAGCCCTGCTAAATATCTACATGTACGTATATACGTGTATTCCACCACCTTGTGTGAAATTACATTGCCATGGGCCTCGTCACTTTATTAAAGCTTTGGTCACATTAAACTTTGAAATTATTAAGAACGTAAATACTGAATAAATCTGCTTATTTTTACACTTTGATGCATACATAAAACCGTAACACGAGAGAAATAAATATAAGTTATCATAAATGGTTACCTAACACTTCTTATTCGACGTTAGGATATTTAACTACTTTCCCTCCATCGTTACCAACTTTACTGGGCAAATGTCACTCAGTGCGCCCGATAAAATATATGCAGGCTGGGGCAGTAAATTTTTTCTAAGGTTCATTTGTTAGGTGCTCACTCTATCGTGAACAGCATTTATCAGTATCTACAACCTGCTCGGTGTATACGGCGGGTGCAAGAGTGAGGTGGCGCCAGGCCGCCGCCGAGTGTCCCACGTCTACGCGGCCGGCGATGTGTGGGCGGGCGAAGGGGTCATGCACCTCTAGGAGACACGGCCCGCGGAGCAGGGCCAGTTCCTCCTCCCCCTCCCCCGTTGCCAACATTCTCGCACTGACCTCTGGCCCCGCCTGCCGGCTGAGATACAGCATCCGCGTGCTGGAGCGTCGCGCAAGGTCGTACGTTCCCCCACGCCCTGCGGGCGGCCTGCCTGCCGCGGGGCGCCTCGGCGCACTCCGTCAATAGTCTTGACGCGCATACACTAAAGATGAGGTAGACCGATCTCGCTGGCTGCGCGCAACCAATCTCCGTGTCCCAACATTGAACTTCTTTTCTGCCTACACGTCTAGCAAAAATGGCAGAGCTTTTGAGAAGTTTTTATACTTCCTCTAACCAATTTATAATGCTTTTTGATTACATTCAAACTGGTAAAAATGCTTTATTAATGTAACAGTGCCTGTCATTTAAAAATTAAGATATAAACAAACAGGCTCATCACTGTTGACCATGTGACTTTGACAGTTTTGTTCAATTGGGGTAGGTCAATATTGGTTGGGTACATTCGCAGAAGACGAATAAGTGGCCTGCCTCATCTTTAGTCTATGCTGACGCGCGCATCTCTCACGTGTCGCAGTGGCTCTCGTGCGAGCTGCATCCTCCCGCCACCCATATAGTCCATTCACGGTAACATCCTGCTTCTTTTCTGAAGCCCTCTTATAGTTCTACTTGCAGGATATTCCTCCGCCTCGTGCAAACAATGCCTAACTAAGCCTAAAGAATTGGACCAAAGGGACAACGCTCCGCATTCCCGCGCACTCAGTTTAAATTTATTTTTCGTAAAATTTTTTTTCTTTTCTATACATTACCACCACACATACTTTCACTCCAAATTTATTTATATTAGTTATAAACAAAATATTATAATTTATCAAAAAATTCAAGTAAAAGTTCAATTCAACCAAAAATAAGATACTTTTATGTTAACAGAAGTGTAAAATGCTTGTGATACATTATAGGTTATATTTAGTAAACAAGAACATTGTGCTAGGAATGATTATTCAAAGGTTTTGTTTTTAAAAAAAAGTGGAAAAACCGTAAGTGGCCTATGTACTGTATTCGCGGTTTCTCCACACTTTCTCAATCAAACCTTTGATTAATTAACCTAATATATAAGGGATGTGGTAGTTTTCTGAGTATGCCATATATCACAAGCTTTTTATTTTTTTGTTGACATAAAACTACCGTATTCATAGTTGAATAAAAATTTTATTCGTGTTTTAGCTATGAACAAAAATATTTCATTTATTATAAATAGGAATAAAAACTATGAGAAAGTATGTGTGTTGCTAATACTAAGTAAGAAATAGTTCTTACGCAATATAGTATTACACTAGTTGCGGACGAATGAGGTGCATGGTCCATTCGGTGTGATTTTCTAGACTCGGTGAACCTTTGTATGCGTGCGGCGAAGGAATGTCCTGGAAGTAGATATTTATCAGAGCTTCAGAATAGTTGTAAGTAACCGTGACTACACTATATCTTCCTGGTTCCAGTGACTCCTCGGCAGCCGTGACCGCTAACAGGTCACGTTCATCTCATGGGTACACCACAACGCTGATACACTGACAAAAAATACTTGACAGGGAACGTGAGGTTCTTCCGGGTGTCAGGATCCATTGAGGTTGGATTCTTGGTGGCAGCGGTTGGAACTTGGCAAGCTGAAGGAGGCCTAGAAGGTACCCTCCCCTGAGCAGCGTCGACGTACTGAGCTCTGGCACTGAGTGCCTGGACAGACAGAACAGGACAGAACAGAACATATTAAAATGGTGCCAGTACCCAGCCGAAGGCCATAACTGGTCTCAGTTATTTTAATATAGAATAAATTTATAAAATAGTCGAAACATAACATTTGTCGCGTTATGAAATTTAAAAACATGTTAAATTTAAAATGACATAGGCTTAGAATTATATTTTATTGTATTCTTAAAAAAAAAAGTTTACGTTATAATTCAAAAATGTCAAAAGTCACAATTCATCTACCTCCACCCTTCAACCCTCCCCCCGCCCTCCAATCTGGAGGCAGAGGGGCCGATGGTTGTTGTCGTTTTGTGAGGTGTCCATCATGTGTTTAATGTCTGTGTCGGTGTTGTGTTGGTGTCAGTGTAATGTTGTTTGTGTAGGTGTTGTAGAGTGTAAGCGCTGTTTCTTCAGTTTATTTGTTCTCGTGTATATCTGTATTACTGATGTCAGAGTGGGTAATTCGACATCAACATACAGAAAATTATTGTTTGCATTGATACGTGATGTATTATATGTGAGGGCTCAAGAGGAACATTTAATAAGTTAGTTTCTAAAATTATGCTAATAGTAATTACACTATCGACCAAAATGTAATTGGGCACCCGTTAAGTAAGGTAACTCAGTACGTCAGTTAACTTGTGTGGCCGCCATACGCAGCAAGCCGGTATAGAACCAGTTGACAAGGAGATGGCACGAGGTACAGAGCTATCGGACTTCGATAAGGGTGTGACTGTGGACTGCCATCTCAGTGGGCTGTCTAGCCGGGCGATTGCACGGAAGGTAAATAGGCCCAAATCAACTGTCGCATCCGTCCTGCGTAAGTGGAAGGTCGATGGGCATTGTGCCAATGCTGCACGTTCTGGTCAACCTCCAATCTTGACCGACAGAAATCGCAGAACCCTGAAATGTGAAATTGTCAAAAAATCGGGCACAACCCATGGCTACCACCCAACAGGAGTTTATTGCAGCAACAGGAGTATCGGTTTCCATTGGAACATTGCGCACAGAGGTCCACGACATGGATATTTCGAAAGAGCAGCTGCACATAAGTCCCATATTACGACAAGCAATAAAGATCGGCGACTCAGGTGGTGTTTGTAACGTCACAACTGGACACTGGAGCTGTGGAAATCGGTTCTGTGGAGTGATGAGTCGAGATTTACATTATTCCGGTCCGATGGATGTGTATTGGTGTGCCGTCTACCCGGGGAACGGATTCTGCCGGAGTGTATAGTGCCAACTAGGAAATTCGGTGGTTGTGGAGTGATGGTGTGCGGCTATTTCACGGCCTTCGGCGTAGAACCGCTGGTGTTTGTCCGCGGTAGCATGAACACAGAGGCCTATTTTAACATTCTGGATAATGAAATGCTCCCAACATTGTGGCGTTTTCATGGAATGGACCCGTGTTACTTCCAGTATGACAATGCCAGGTACCATGTTTCAAGGGCTACTATGCAGTGGTACGCCGACAACAATGTTCGCCGTTTGGACTGGCCCGCCCAGAACCCCGACCTCAACCCTATAGGACATATTTGGGACGAATTGAATCGCCGGGTGAGTGCTCGTCAGGCGCGGCCAAAATCCATTGCTCAACTCATGGAATGGTTGGAAGAGGAATAGTGATGAAGCCCCGTGGATTTCCTGCAAACTCTCGTAGAGAGCATGCCAGACAGAGTGGCTGCTGTTATAACCTCAAGAGGTGGCCCTACGAGATTCTAACGGGGTGACAACCAACGAGCAAACATTGTGGACAGGTGCCCAATTTCTTTTTGGTCGATAGTGTATTATTCATACTCTATTTGCTATCTAGATTGGTAGGTTTTCTTTGATTAGTGATTATATTTCAATAAGAAAAATATTTATAGAAACCACTACCAGGTGAACATTACTACAGGAATAGATAGGTTAACAATTTTAAAGGATTTCTATGGTGGACTTGTAAATTTTGGGGGGTCCCGGATCCGGGAAGGTAGCGATTCGCCTGGGTTCCTCTGGACGTGTGAGGCTTCCAGATGAACATGCCATAGGAGTGGACGGCGCGACACAGTGTCAGTAGTTCGGAGCTTGGAGCTGGTCAGGTGGGATGTCAGCTGATTGCACCTCCGCGCTGATTGATCAGATCTCAATCCTTGTCCATGTGGGGACTCATCAGCATGTTGCTCTTATACTTTATTTGGAGGTCGGGTACAGCCTTTTAGCTGGTTTTCCCCGTATTGGCGACCTGGGAACTGGTTTTGGCTGTATTGTACGTTCAGCTTAATGGTTTCTTTTCCACAAACATTATACATTTCTACATTGTTTGAGTCAAATTCAAATTTTGTTTGGAGTGAATAGGCTCTTCTGTTAGCCGCAACAGCCTGATGTGTTTATTGTTGCAAAATTTGTAGCGGAAACAAAATCGCCTTGGTCCAGCAGTTTTGTTTATTTGGTTGGCTGTAAGATAATCGAATCTTTTGCTTTGCCTTCGTTCGAAAATACAGCTCGAGAATTTATTTGTAATTTTTGTGACAAGTTAGAAACAGCGTTTGTTAGTATAATTTATTTACATGTATAAACAATCCCAATAAAACAATTTCAACGAGAAAAAAACATTAAAACTATAAAACTTGGCCTTTTTTTTCGTTTATGTCCTGTGTTAGAAAATTGTGTATTTAAAAACGTTTGTCTTCAATCGCTCGTTTTTTTAACCGACGTTGATAAGGAATATTGTTCGCAAAACTTCCGGGTCTCGAAACTAGGTCGTCATTTCACTTGCTTATGCTATCCGAAACTGTTAAGTGAACGTAAGGCCAAACTGTTGTTTAATTTCACAAACCAAATATTACTTATTGTGGCAACCAAAAATGAACACAAAAGTAATTTTTATTTAGCAACATGTTTGTTTTCTCCATTACTAACAATTAGTTAGGGTACACCAAACATATTTTGTTTTGTTCAACAAGACCTTTTCTTCAGTGCGTCCTGCCAAAATTTTGTGCTCTCTACAAAATAACTTTTAGTGTCTACAAAGTTGAGTTAGGACAACCAAATAATTTTATATTCATCACAAAAATAATTTGGCATGTTCGATAGCAAGAAAATATTTTGTGGCTGCAATAGTGATTATATATATTTTTTTCAGTGTGGTTTGTGGCAAACCCCCGGCATAACTATTTCTAATCCCTTTGTATTAATATATGTATTATTCGTAATCGTCCCAACTCTAATTAGCGTTTCTGTGCACAATCTTCAGATCATAAATCCAAACTTTTACCTTTATGAAGACTCTACTTAATACATTACTCAAACTTATACACGTGATAAACGCCAATATCGAAACGGCAGCTGCAACAGTATGTGCTGTAATTACGTATTTAATTAGACAGAAGCCTATTTAATTATGTACTGTAATTGAAAATGCACTTCAAAAATCAAAAATAAATTAATAATTTTATGCCAACTTGACTTGGTAAGGAACAAACATATCTAATGCTCGCTGTACAGAAAACAGTAATTGCTAATCAATATAGTAACTTTACGGAATTCCAATGAGCCTCCGATGTTTTGCCTGATGTCACGAATTAGCACCAAATCTTTGTGGCCAGCAATAAATGACAATAATCAAGTGTGTTCAGACATAAACAAATGCTTAACATATAATAATTAAGTTATATAAACACGATAAAGCTTTGTTGGACAAATGTAGTTACCAGGTCATGTCTGAATAGCTTTGTACAAATTGTCTGTTTTGTCACAAGATACAAAAGATATTATTTAACTTTGAATATTTTTTTCCTTTGCAAAATAATATAACTAAATTGACTATTACCAACCATATCTACTTTCCTGAAACTTGTGAGTCTCTAGATCCTAACTAACCGTCTTTTTTTTTAATCTCAGTCACAACTTTGTCAGTGTAACACCGCGAACGTGTGAGAGTGGATTCGACTTATCTAAGATAGCAGAGTGTACACCAGCGATATGTACAGTTTACTCTGTGATTGAGCAAGAGAAACAGGTACGAGTTTGTGCTAAAAAAAAAATCATATCTACGTTCCAAAAGTCATCAGATTAAGACATTCGCTGGAACGTTGTGCACACGAGTGAAATAAACTCAAGCCTAGCGTGACGGGTTCAACTAAATTTGAGAGAACGATATAGATACCATCATCGTCACTCCCTCTATCCACAACCTGCTCGTTTTACTTTGGTTACGGTATACAACTCATCTGGTGTTTCAGATGCGGCTTAAAAGGAATTGGAATTTCCTTCATTGTAACAGTAGGAAAAGTTCATTAAAATAATTATAGTACTTGCTACATAATGGTATTGCATGCTTGTCATGGTAAAAAAAATCATAAATATGGCTACAAAAGTTACTAAAATAATATAACGCTGAGTTTCATGGAAGATAGTGCACGTTTGCATTATGAATAAGACTAAGGAATGTCCTTGCCGATGTAGAAACTATCGCTAGTTTCTACATCGTGTTTCACAACTTGTCTTTAAAGACTATTGTTTATTAACGCCTGCAATATTAACCAGTGGGTTAAGTAGAGGAAGGGGAAAAAAACCCATGTTGTATGTTGGATTCAAACCCGCAACCTTCTGGTTTGCAAGTGATGCCTTAGCGATCTCGCTCACGGAAGTCACGGTGTGTTAAACGCGTAAAGTGTGAACGTTGTGCGCGTGCTTTATCCTTGCAATGAATCATCACACTGAACGCACACGCTCAGACAAATAACAAGCCAATTAACATATAATTTCCATACATTGTTCTCTCTTGCGAGACTGCTAGTCGCGACCGTAAAGGACCCTGACAAAAACGAAGCTCGTGTCTGGACTGTATTATTAAGCACAAGCTCGTTATTGTACATTTCAGTATTTAGTGTTAGTACTAAATTAGAAGGACGCCACGTAGAGTTCGTTGTATCAATTATATACCTGAAGAAAACATTGTTGTTTTTATTTTACTCTCCTCTTAGCGATCCTGGTTACCATTGTTGTCTGCTGTGTGGGTTGCCACAAGCTGAATGTATTTCATGCGTGTTGTGCAAGTAGTCGTGTTAACTAAGGTCAAAGTCACTATCGAGCAGCAAGCACCCCCCCCCCCCCCTTCCCCCGGTCATAATCACTCCACTCTCTAGTCGCTATGTCAGACGCGGCCTGTTATTCAAGTATGATCGTCTCTGTTGCAATTTATATTACGTGTGCATTACGTATATTTATACTATATACACATATTACATGTGACGCGAATTTCATTACTATAAATCATTCCCCCCCCCCCTTTTTATATGAGGCGGATCAGATTCTTAATCAAAAGGGAGAGAATTAGGAAAGTTCATATAGAACAAATGCATTGTAGTTCCCTAGAATGCCGGCTAATATAACTTGGAAATAACTACTCTCCAGCGCAGCACGATGGCTTCGAATGTGCGACCTCACGAATTCCAAGCAGGCACAATACTGCATTACTTGACACGTTCGGCCATATGTCTTCAAAATTCAGTAGAACGCCAAGTAGCCACTGTTGATAATTCTTGACATATACGTGGGCAGAAAGGCGAAAATTTTCGTCATTCATCTGGTTGGTGGTGTGGGGGTGTTTATAAGGTATCAGGTTGATTGCCATACTTGAAATGTTTCACCAGTTATGGTAATAAAATATTGATAATACTTCGTACATCTATAAAAAATTGTGATCCCACGAGTCTTAACTAACGGGCAATCAAACGGTTGTTTAAAGTATGAATAAAGGGCAGTTTCCATATTTACGACGTTATAAAGGAGTTGGGTTTGATATTTTCTTCCAGTAGGAAACAGGCCCGAACTTCGACGGCTGCTATATAAAGTTAATCTAACTATGGGAATAGGATATGGATTTTAAAAAAATCTCAACTTGTCTCTTTAGTATTGCCTTTTGTATTTTTTTTGTTGTGAATAAGAATCCTTAACATATTAACTATGACAAACAAAAACTATTTTAGAATTTTTTTCTAAATTGAGATGTATTAAAATGTATAGCTGCTCGTGAATTCCTGAAATATGAAATTAAGAACGGAATATGAACTACCTTATAACTTTTAATGGAGTTAGATTTATTGAAAACACATATTAATTATTATAGAGATCATGTACCCCAATATTTGATACAACCATAATTTTTAATTTAAAATGTTGCTAACGTTTTGCAAAAGAAATGGGGCTGGAAACCATAAAGTACATAAACATGCCAAATAATTTTCCCAAAATTTTATTTTAATTTCTACGATATTTAAATTTTAATATCATAAGGACAATGTACTTTCGTTCAACTATGTTTCTAACGGATACTCGCAGGAAAATGAAATTCGGTTACAATGAAATATTTTTTATTTGTGTTCTTGTAGAATACCACATAATGAAAATTTCTAAATTTTAACATAATTATTTTTGCAAATGTCCTGCTTTCATAGTTTGTGCACGTTATTACTAAAAATAACGAATAAGCATCTTGTTAAAGTCAAAAACTATACATTATAGTATTTCTATATGCGATGGTATTTAATTTCAGTAGAGACAATATATTTTACTGCAACGAAATATACTAAGTACTTCCATTTTATTTCTTGATTTCGAATTTCGTAAATTCACTCACAGAGAGTTCTTTCCATGGCCTTTCAATGCATTTCAGCATAGAAGCAATGTTTAAATCGCGACTGCAGTGCAGGCAGCAGAAAGTTTGACGTGCGCCTGAACCTTCGCCTGTGTGGCAACCCGCCTCTCACCTCTGCCGTACTGTTGTTGTGTATTACGGCGACCCATCTGTTCAGCTAGCAGCTCTTGCGACCTTCAAGGTATAGCTGTTCGCTATTATATGAACTATTTTTAAAAAAACCGTGCTTAGGATCTACTCCCGCCTCGTATCCTTCCGTCATATGTAAATTTTACAATGGCAGAGCCTAATGACTTGATTTACGCATCGGTCAAGTGAAAACGTGGAATTGTTAAGAACCTAAATGTGTTACTCATGTACCGATTCACACTTTTCAGGTAGGCCATGGTCGTTTAGTGGTTAGACTACGTGCTTCCCACCTAGGCAAACCGGGTTTGATTCCCAGTAGGGTCGCTACTGGATTTTTACATGCGGCAACCGTGCCAGGCGATGCCGCTGGCCAGTGCGTTTTCTCGAGGATCTCCCGTTTCCCCCGCCAAGTCATTCCAGCACTGCTCCATACTCACTTCGCTTCACCCTCATCGACTCTCGAGACCTCGGTGTTAAGAGCCGCTCAAATCTCTTCGCTCACTCACTCGCCCTCCTCTTCAATGTCTAGGGCAGAAACGCCAACTTCGTCCGTCATAATTTTAAACACTGCGCTCGCATTACAACAAGACTTTTAATTATTCTGTTAAATACACTGTCATCTTAAGTATAAACCTGCATGCCAGTCTGTACGACAGCATATACACAGTTACCGGGCAGAAATTATATATTTAAATGATGATTTCAAAACTGCTCATATCACTATGAACAGCCTATATCAAACAGCCATAAGCATGGAGTCATGTTCAGGGTACCCCGTGGATTTAGCAGGGTTATCTTTGCGACAAGAATAATATATCTAGGGTAAGTGCACGAAAACTGCCTACGTCAAAAAATTTCTGCTGAGAGGCTTGGGTTAGTGTTCAATAGCCGGTAGGAGTTTATTGAGATGAATCTTGAGCAGCGGCAAATCGCAAGTGTAACTGAAAAGGGAAATTGGTAGCACTCCAAGAAAACTTGCTGGAAAAATGGCAACTGACGCCACGTTTACGTTGTGGGGAAATCGGCTACAATCTCAGCACGAATCGAACCCGGCTCACCGTGGTGGGCGCTTCATACATTTGTGCATTGAAATAGGCCTTGATATTTAACAACACACATATATATATACATACATATATACGTATGTATATACATACATACACAGTTCCATTTTCCTGTTTTGCATTTCTTAGAAAAAACGCAACGACGTAGACTTGCAGCGCTGCAAGGCATAATGTTGTAATTGTGGATAACTCATCCCTGCGCTAATTAGATAAATTTTTCGCTTACACGTCACTTGTAGTACTTCGTAATTTTAAGTATGTGATTTTAAAGTTAACCGAAATACCGTAATATTCGCCGTTTTGTAATAACTGGAGTCTGACTAACTTTAACTTAAGTCTTTGGCCTTACTTTACAAATACAAATTAACGTGCGCAAGACTGTGCTCCCGAATATAGCAACGTATGTATGTAGGACTTAACGCCTCGTTGACAGAAAAGCTATTAGAGTCAGAGCACAATAGTGTCACTCACAATTACGATTTTTTTTGTTTTACGTTACCTTAGTGCAGAATGTTTTTTTATATTCGGCCAGCTCAACCTGTACGCTGCACCGGCTGCGGCATTGGGCGGTGTTGGTCAGCCTGCGCAGGGAACTGAAACTCGCAAATTGTGCCCATCTCCAACCAGTTAACCTTGGACAGATGTTGTTGGTCAAGCGTTCGAAAGATTTCTTAAGAAAGATTGCAGCTTGTTAAAAAAGAAGCCCGTAAATACATTATTTTTGGCGTAGAGGACACAGGCTGGAAACACATTACAAGCCTTGTTTTGTGACCGGCATCATCCCAAACTGGGAGCGAAAACTGTTAAAATAAATCTGTGGTGTCGTGTTACAATTATCTTATCGCTTACCGCAAGCGGCTTGCAACTCACTTCTGCACGGCTGTCTCTGGAAACTCTCTTCTAAGGTTAGGCGTTTAATTATGCGTCTCTTGACAGATACTGTTAATTTTTCTTACATTACTTTCTACACCTGCCTTTGGTATTTATTTCAATCCTATTTATGGCGCTCATCCCCTGTATTGCCAGATAAATCTAATGCTGTGCACTCGTTGCAGGCGAGTTGTTGTGTCTCATTTGAAGCAAAAATAAAGTGGTTTAATTTATGTACAGTAAATAATTTAAAAAAAAAACTCCAAGAGGACCCAATTAAATCTCTACTGACTAGAAAAATATACTAATTACATTCCAAACATTTCGTATTATATATTAAACTATATTATTACGAATATAATGGACGTTTGCTTCTTTCTGTACCGTTCTAAATATTTTCATTCTTGTCATCAGAAAGTTATTCCAAAACGCTCAGAAAAAGTTTCTTGAGGTATTTTCATAAGTAGTGGCTGTGTTATTCGATTGATGCATTTGGTTTTATTGTTATGGGGACGCAGTGACCCAACGGCTAGAGGACTGGCGTTCCACAAAAACTAACCGGGTTCGATTCCCGCCCGGGCTCACTCACGGAATTTCGTACCTTGGTAATCATGCTTTGATCGGCGGGTTTTCTCGTAGATACCCCATTTCCCCCTCCTTCGTATTCCTCGCGACTCCATACTCACCTCACTTCACGCTTATCGGTTGCTGAGATCTCTAATGTTAAGTATTGTATTGTGTAGGGCTTATTAAAGTCCCCCGGTGTTATGCCTGGAAGGTTATCAGGGTAACGCTTACAAACTAACTTAAACTACCCATGTCTTAGCTGGGAGTAGAACCCAGAGCCTCCCACACCTCGAACTGGCGGCGGCACACCAACCGACTTGCCCACAGGAGGTCAGCCCTGGTGCTAGAGTCGCTCAAACGTATCCGTCCAATATTTGCTTCTTGTGTTGTGATGATGTTCGGAACAGTGAATAATTTATTTATATTTATTTTTTAGAAATGTTCTCCTCCCGAGAAGATATTTTTTGTAGGTATTTAGAAAATCTGATTCTGTCCGCACTTAACTCACTCAGTCGTATTTCTTAACACTTCCAACGCCCAGTCAAATTATGGACTTACATCATTATTCCCAATAGGCTTGGAGCGAATCATCTGTGTGTATAGTCTATTCGCGGTTTCTTGACACTTTTTTATTTAAACTGTTGAAAATCATCCCATTTATGAAGTGCTCGGTTGTTTCCTAAATACGTCGTTTTGTCACAAGCGTTTTATACTTGTGTTAACATAAAAATACTTTTTTTTGTTAGTTCAAACTTATACTTATATTTTATGTCAGCTATAATATTAAATGTATTATTATGAACAAAAACTGCGAGAATATGTGTTTTTGTAACGCCCAGTAGGAAATAGTTCTTATGCGAAATATTATTACACTGAGTGCGTACGAATGTGGTGCACTGTCACTTTGTTGTCATTTTCTAGACTTAGTTAAGCTTTGTTAGTTCGAAGCGTAGGAATATTCTTGAAGTAGAACTCTAACAGCGCTTCATAATAGTTGATAGTAACCATGGATGTACTATACATGCGAAGACATAAACACTCCATTGGCTGGGAGCACTTTGGCGCTTTTCTCGCCTCCTCAGGACTCGCCAGCTTTATTGACGGAAGTCTGTTATTGGCCTGTCGTGTTGGAGGGGGTGTGGCCAGCTTTGTGTACACCTGTAACACGCATCGTACTTGTGGCTAGTAAGTTCGTGTTCTTGGGAGAATTTTAAAGATGAGTGGTTTTATCCCGCGGAAAGATATTTTTTAAAGTAAAGACTGTTCACGATAAAGTGAGCACTCTTGAAATCAGCCTTATAAAACGTATCTGCCCTGCGTCCATATATTTTAACGGGCGCACTCAGTGACATGTGCCCAGTACAATCGGTAGTCATAGATGGAAAGTAGTTCCATATTTTAACGTCGAATAAAAAGTATGAGGTAACAATTTGTAATAACTTAAATTATTTCTTTCGCTTTCCGTTTTTTCGAATGCATCGAAGTGTAAAATTGACCAGACTTGTAACATATTTACTTTTCCAATAATTCCACAGTTCCACCTAACCGACGTATAAATAAAGTGGTGATGCCCATGAGAATGTTAATTTTTCATGAGGCGGAAGAATAAATAAAGAGCATATACATCTAGAGGGTCAAGCAGGGCTTTCAAAAGAGCTCATTTTACCGTGAACAGCCTATACGGGTATTTTATTTCATGCTGCTTATTTACCAATGTAAAGAACCGAATTTATGATGTAGATGCAAGCCCTTTGAAAATTCTGGGATATTAATCAATATTTTCCCGTACGGTATACGAGCATCGTGTTGTGTTAATTCTAAGAATATCTTATAGAAGCGTTTTGGACTACCGACCACTTGAGTAAGTACTTAAAGTGTTGAATTTGTACGCTATTTTAGTCCTCGTCCTATTATCATTTCCAGTTGTTTGTACTTGTGCCTGCAGCTCGTGTTTCTCTCTTCTGGATATTCTGCTATTTAATGCCGCCAAAAAAATGTTTCCTACAAACCATTATTGCAAATATTCCTAATCGCTGTTTTTCGCTCACAAAGTTCATAACAATTTTGTTTTGTACAATACCACGGTACTCGCGAAAAGTGCATTCGTTGTCTGTATTTATAGGTAAATATTACTGTATTCCCACTGATGTTTTTTACAACAGAAATATGCATTACCATTAATTATGTACCAGCAAGTTTTCATTCTTTCAGTTTTGTTTTATGTTGGAGCTAATATTTATACACTGTCTGAAATCGACTGCGTTATGACATTGACCGAAATCTTCATGAGTTTCTGAACGATTTGACGGGAAAAGAAACGTAGTGATAATGCATTGTTGACCGGTCCTAGGTTCAGATGTCCAGTGAGCTATGCAAGGCTACAAGTATGAAACGGAAGTATAAAGTATGTGTTCACTAGTAAAAAGCGGTAGTAATACGCAGTAACAATTTAAAAATAAAATAACTATGGAAATTTACTACTAAGACAACTGGCATTCTATTGTGAATAGACGCAGAAATATTTAAAATCTTTTTTTGGCAAAAACAGGGTATTACTTTAGCAAAGTAACTCTTTCTCTTACTTAATGAATTCACTTGTGGAAAGAGTGTGTGTGTGTGTGTGTGTGTGTGTGTGTGCGTGCGTGCGTGCGTGCGTGCGTGCGTGCGTGCGTGCGTGCGTGCGTGTGCAACAATAGCCATGGCGTGGAGCCTGTAATAATACTTGACCGAAGGTCATAACACAACCGGCTTTGCAACTTCCCTTCATTAAAAATTCATTTCCCTCTTTTTATTTGCGGGTTAGACTCATTTGCCCACACAGTGACTGAATTCGATTAACTTCTGGTATTTGAGAGTCGCGCAGCTTGCAAGAGTTTACTGGTAGAAAGTTCTCATCCTTCGATTTGAAAAATATAAACAGAGTAAGAGACTCTTAAAGTATCGCGCTTCGAACCTCTTTCCTACAGTTTACTTTAAGGTAGTGAGTTTTCTTTAGGGATTCTTTTCACGTAGTAGTTTGCGAAACAAATCTGCTTCACCTTGAAGCACTAGTCACGCCTGTATCCTCACGTATAATGACAGTTTATGTGTGACGGATTCAATGACGGCTCGAGGCCGTTTCCTGCTTTTGGAAAGATGTAACTACGACACATACATGGGCATTGCTGGATAATTATAGGTTGCGTTTCTTTAGCGAAAGTAACGAGAAGACAATTTTTACGCAACCGCACGACGTAATGCGCGCAGCATGAACTTCGCGCTAAGTATACCTCTGTGGACCTTCCACACTCCGTCCTCTAGATTTTTTTCTGCAGCACGTAACCGCGAAAGTAAAGCGAGCGACTGCCAGGTAATTGGTGCCCCTGGAATTTGAAGCCGTAGTTAAAAATTTGGCCTCGGTGATGAACAGAACTATTTACGAAAGCGCGTCCTGGCCAGCAAACTTGACAATTTCCTCTCTCACTTCGTCTAGGGTCAAGGACGCGTATTTAGCCTGATCCTGTATCCTCGGCGCTTACGAATTCCGCTCATTTTCTGAGGACGAAATCCGTGTTTGTTTGGGTCCCCAGTCCAGCCCATGACACTTGATCTGTGAGAACTGAGTCGGTATCCAAGTGTATAGTCTGTCCACGGTAAAATGAGCACTTTTGAAAGACTGGCCTGTGTAGTCGTCCACCTTATCTAAAATTATCATTGTCATGGGCATCATCACTTCATTCATGTGTCGGTGAGGTGAAACTGTAAAATTATTATAAAAGTAAATATGTTACAAATCTGCTCATTTTTACATTCCGATGTATTTAAAAAAACAGAAAGCGAATAAAATAATTTAAGTTGTCACAGATGGTTACCTAACGCTTTTTATTCGATGCTAAGATATGGAACTACTTTCCCTCCATCGTTACCAACTTTACTGGACGCATTTCACTCAGTGCGCTCGTTAATATATATGCTGGTAGGAGCAGTGGCTGTTTTCTATGATAGCTCACTCAACAAGGAAGCCCGCCAACAAAAATTATTTCTGTGCATAAACGTGTGACGTAAAACTCACAGTAATTTTCATCTTTGCTCTCGCGGCTAAGACCTCGGGGGGGGGGGGGGGGGGGCTGGCAGCTCCGGCGTTCAAAGGAAATTATTTAGGCCGTATGTATCGCCATATTTTCTGCAGTGCTTCATTGGTTCTTGGCCTTTGAAGACTCCGCGGTATTTTCGTTTCACGTCAGTGGCGAGACAGTGGAATTCGCTGTAAGTTATTTTAATTCACCCGTAAGTGACATTTGACGATGTGAAATAATCTGTCCGATTTGGTTAATTCCAGAGGAGTTGTCTTTAGTTATTTCCATTAACTTAAATTGGTTTGGAGTTCAAACTGTAGTGCAAGAGTGCCTACGATAGATGCTTTAGAATGCCTTTTTTTTTAAGGCTGTTCGCTGTTAATTGAGGACTTTTCAAAGCCCTTCCTTAGGTGTACTTAGGTATCCATGTTGTAACATTATGAAGAACATAAAGTTGGGATTAACCTATCACTTTATTAATGCGTCGATCAAGTACAATTTTTTTAAACGGTTATTAACATAAACATTATAATATGCAAATTCTTACTTTTACGTGGAATATAACAGTGAATCAAAAATTATGCCAAGTATTTTAACTGAAAAATTTTTCTTTTACCTATGGGTAAATTTTATTACTTTAATAATATATCTGAATCTAAAGGAGAATATAATTATCCTAATAATCAGTTATGTGTTAAAAAATTTTACCCCAAACAGATTGTGTTTAAAAAGAATTTTTTTTATACTGGTTGACAAAAACCAATGTTATATACTCGCCGTTTACAGCAAAATACTTGTTTATAAAATCGCGCGTTACCAGCATGGTTAATTTTTTAAAATTTTATACGTTACTAGCTTAAAGTGGATTACAAGTGTGCGAACATGTTGACGAATCTTGCAAACATGAATAATTAGGCACTTTCGTTTAACATGTTAATACAAGCGTAATCATAACATATAAATATTCATCATACTTTACAAAGAAATACCAGCATTATTTTTCGAAATGTTAAGAAATACATGTTTGAGAGTGTGTATTATATACATATATAATACACGCGCGCGCGCGCGCACACACACACACACACACACACTCTCTCTCTCTCTCTCTCATAATTAACACATAGCGTTTAAAACAGAATTTTACAATAGCTGATTGCACCATCAGTCTCTCAGTCTGCATCCATCAAGGGCGAATTACACCATTCTATACTCTGTTAGTCATCAAGTTACTCAATAGCATCACTTGAGTGTAATATTACAAGAGAAAGTAAGATGGGTAATTAAATGTATTACATCTTGTTTTGCTGTATGTTGTTTTTGCAAGAAGCGCCAGGTTCCCTCTTAACCGGTTTGTACATGATTCAGCTCTTCTTTTACCGTGTGTTTCGTACTAGCAAAGACTTGCCTGGACGTGTTAAATAAATAAAGGAACGATTGCAAAAATAATGCTAATACTCCCAGGGTTTCAAACGTAACCAGCCATGTACTAACTTTGTCGCGGGAAGATGGCTCTCTTTTTTTACGTAGGGTGCGTTACAACTTCTTAACTTTTTGCTAATAATTTGACATGAATAAATGTACATACATGTTTCGTAAGTTTGGTTTTTTTTTTTTTTTTTTTTTATCTTATTTCAAAATGTTTGACAAAGCCAATTTGGATAAACAAAGTCAGTTATTTCTCTGAAAAGTATTCTGTTTACAAAGAAGAACGAACACATAAGCGTGCATGTACAAAGTTTTCCCAATTATCTTCGCACTAGGAAATGTTTCGCCGCAGCGAGTAACGTGTCGAGCGAGTCAGCTAACGTCCACGTCACTAAAGATTTTTCGCTGTAAACTGAGCACTTTTGTAAGCCCTGCTTAAGATCTACTTGTATGTAAGTTGTGTATCCTTCCCCTACATGTAAAATTAACACTGCAGTGGGTCTCATCACATTATCCATGCGTCGGTCAAATGAAACTGTGAAATAATAAGAAAAGAAAAAATTTCACAACTTTGTTAATTATTGCACCCTTTTACATTAAGAAAGCATAAAGTAAAAGAAAATAATTTCAATATTGACAAATGACTACCTGAAACTCTTAATTTAACGTTAAGACATGGAAGTACATTAACTCCATCGTTACCAACGCTACTGGGAGGATGCTAGTCATATATATATATATATATATATATATATATATATATATATATATATAATATATAGAGAGAGAGAGAGAGAGAGAGAGAGAGAGAGAGAGAGAGAGAGAGAGGTGTACGGCAGTGACAGTTTCCCAATATTTAATTCAAAACTGCTGAGTTGATCGTGAACAACCTGTTAGAAATCAGCGCACTGCCTATCCTTGAGTCCTCACCCATTGCATAGGTAATGAGGTGTGTTGGCTCAGCATTGTCACGAGGCAGCCACAGGTGTACGATTACCGGCACGTTCGAGAATAACGCACACTCGCGTTTTCCTTGCGTCCACGACGATATAGGTTGTTCCCGTTAAAATGAGCATTTTTGAAAGCCCTGCTTAACATCTACTTGTATGCACGGTGTTTATTCCTACACCTTATATAAAACTAATTCCCACGGGCCTCATCACGTTATTCATGCGTCGGTCAAGTGAAGCTGTGGAATTATAAGAAGGGAAAATATTGTACAAATCTTGTCATTTTTACACTTTGATGCACTAACAAAAAATCCGAAAGCGAAATGAATAATTTCAGTTATCACAGATTGTTACCTAACACTTTTATTCGACGTTAAGATATGGAAAATTTTTTCTATCTATCATTACCAACTTCAATGGGCAAGTGTCACTCAGTGAACCAGTTTAAAATATATACAGGGAGGTGTAGTAACATTTTGTAAAGTTATTTCAAAAGTGCTCACTTTATCGCGAACAGCCTTTACTCGGCAAACACCAGTGGCACATTACGCTTCAAGCTGTCTGGATTACTATCCACACTCCGTATTTTCAGCTTCCATAGATTATGTAATGTGCAGGTCGCCACTGCTAGCAACATACTTAGATATGATGGTTTATCAATGGAGCAATGAGGATTCTGATACTGTAAGGCAGAACGTTCGTGGTTCGTCTGCAAACAACTTCGGGTCAAAACCTTGTTCGTCCAGTCATAAAAGAATTAACTATACTCAGGGTGTTACAGAAGATATGTTGACTAAAAAAAAAATCTTCGCGATTTTCCATCATCTCTATCCATACTATGCAATTTTTTTATCGTCATTTTACTTGTGTTTTCTACATGTTATAGAGAGTAAATATTTTTTCGAAGATTTTTAAAAAGGCAAATATGTAAATGTAAATTGTATGCAGTAGAAAAGAAAGGACAGAAATCATTGAGCGTGTTTCGAAATGAATTACTAGAATTTTTAGAAAGATAATCGAGATTTAATATTGTGATTGCATAACTGAAAGAGTCCATATGTTTGTGGTTTAAAATAAGACAACATGCATGCAAGAATATTTACATAGATAATAAAAGTTATTATTTTATAGTACTTAATTATTCGCGTTTTTGTTTGAGTTTAGCGTTTCACAATGGCATTCATCTTTTCTAGCAACTGCGTACTAAGCGGTAGTTTTATAATAATTTAAGTCACTAATTTAGAGTCTTGCTTCCTGGGTTAAAGAGTCTTGCATCCTAAAGGTAAATATAATATTGGTGTGTGACATTTTAGCTATGAGAATTTCTTGAACATATTCTGAGTAAAAGGAATTTTGTTTGTTATGCTTTTAGACACGTAAGAATACCACATAGACATTTTCTCGCCGTTGGTATTATGAAGTTTTTTCTCCATTCCTTCTTCTTCACTCATACGATATTCAGCCATCTTGACAGATTTTAAACTTGTATATTTCGGAAGAGTATATTCGACGGTATCCAAATAAACACATCAGGTGCTGTAAAATTATCTGCAATGCGTATGTGGGAAAACTCAATACTTTAGTAAAAAGCATGCAAAGAATGATATTTCCACACTGAGGTTAAAATTTACACATTTGTTTATGCTCTGCTCTGCAAAACCGAAACTTTGCCCAGAGGTTGTCCATATTGCTAAAAATTTAAATGGAATTACATTACGCAACCTTTACGGCTTTCGCCGTCATCATTTTTTTAAGTCGGCTAGTAGGCCTTATGAATATTCTCAAAACCAGGCGGCCTTCTAGCTGTTTGCAGGTATATTGTAATGGGCCTTCAGCTGAAACTGGAATACGGTAGGCAATCGAAAGCAATGTTATGTGCTTATAGGACATATGAAATAGGGTGTGCATGCGATGAACGCAGTAGCTACTCTCAGTGTTCCAATATTGGGCCGCTTTTCTGCCAGCAGCACTATCAAAAACAACGCGGATAGGTTATATAGGCTGTTCACGGTAAAATATAGCACTTTTGAAAGCCCTAATTAAGATCAACTTGTGTGCACGTTGTGTATTCTTCCGCCTTATGCAAAATTAACATTGTCGTGGGCCTCATTACTTTATTCATGAGTCGGTCAAGTGAAACTGTATAGTTATTAGAAAACTAAATATTTAATAAATTTGCTAATTTCTATACTTCGAAGCATTTAAAAAACATAAATAGAAAATAATTATTTAAATTATCATCAAATAGTTATCTAGCAGTTTTTATTTGACGTTAAGATATGGAACCACTTTCCGTCAATTGTTACCAACATTACCGGGTGCATGTAATTCAGTGCGCCCGTTAAAGCGGATGCAGGCAAGGGCAGTGACTTTTTATAAGGTTGATTTAAAAAGTGCTCACTTTGTCGTGAACAGTCTTTATCTCTGCACTGCGCAAGCAAGTTATTCCGTTAAGTCTTGGGCACACTATTGCTATAAGAACATCATTAACACAACACAGTGATAAGCATGACATTTGAACTGCTTGTTTTTAGTTAGACTGGCTACAACCGTGCATTGCGACAAGCACTTATAGACTGTTCACGATAAAGAGAGCACTTTTTAAGGCTCTCCCGACAGGCATTAACCTCTAATAAATATATCTTATTAAAGCCTCAGGCTTTACATTTTGTGGGTGGTGAAATGTATACACTGTGTTTATTGGTCACATTGTAACGCTTATATCAAAAAGGAGCAGGAAGATGTAAATTGGATAAAAGGAAAAATTCAGAAGGGCTTTAAAAAGTGCTCACTTTACCGTGAACAGCCTATACCTAAGCACACTGAAAATAACAAGAAAATTCAACTTTGGTTTAACTTTCCTTGTTAGTATCGTGCGTCAGTATTCAGCCAAATCAGAAGCTTCGACATTTCTGCTACGTTACCAAATGAAGAACTTACTTACGAATCAAGAAGTGTGTATGTTGACTTAATTCCAGGGGCAGATATTTTATTTTGTTTTATTTTTGGGTAATCGCAACCACGGAAGTTGTCTAACGTTTTTAAGTAACATTAACTTGTAAAAATTGAAATTTAAGTAATTTATTATTTTTAAACGTCTAAGATTAATCGAAAATATTTATTTTTGGCAAAAAACCGCTACCAACTATAGAGAATTTAATATCTTCGGTACTAAATGTAGCATCAGTTGTATCCAGGCCACTGTGCTTGTGTTGTGTTTTGTATGTGCTTATCGCTAAACTGTGAATGTGTTTGTTATATGTAGGAGCAGTGATATTTCGCGAAAATATTTCGAGACAAGGTACAGTTCGAAGCACTGGGGGATCATCAAGCTTTTTTGATTGCTTGAAGCAGTTCTGGTCGGTGTTAACTGTTTGCGCACGAATCACGATGGTAGAAGGTCGGAGAAACGGAATACTGAGTGGCTCGGTCAAATACGGAAACGACACCAGCAGCCAATGGAGGTATGGCAACATCCGAGTTGTATATATAGTATTGAAGTCTATTGTGTGCTCCGATTTATTCGCGAGAAAACAGTGGCCGTAGTTATATGTCAATTGTAGCCCAGCCCTTTACTGTCTAGAGGCGCATCTGTGTACCTCATACGTCATTCTACTTCAGGGCAATCTCGTGCATCAACTGAATGTATCTGGAGCATAAATCATTCGTTCTCTAAGTCATGTTGGTGCGAATTGCTGGCAGGAACGTGCTATAAGTTAGTTTAAAGACCGTAAGAGGACACGGGACGTAAATTAATGCTATTTAGGTTTATCGCATTTTACAAATTTTTTGGAAGTCAATAGAGAAAACAAAGTAAGGGCAACTATAAAGAATAGTTTTTACTAACTACGAGAGCAAATATCTTATCTCAGTGACGTTATTCTGCCAATATATTTCTGGCGCCGTCAATTTTTGTGTGTTTCCGTGGCGCAAGATATTATTTGAAATTGATACAGTAAAACTGCAAAATACTTGGTTGTTAAGTTGGCAAAACGCATTATCTAGAATTGCCATTTTTACTTTTTTCTACGTTGGCTTTCAAAATCTAGTGAACATAAATTTACGTATTTGGTGTTAATTTATGTCCCACGCCCCCTTAAATAATTTTAACGGCGTCGTTTATTAGTGCAGGCAACGGAACCCGGCAATAACAAGGCCAAATGTTTTTTCGCCGTGAGATCTACGCGCAGGCTGGCTTCCATATGCTTCGTGCACACTTGCAACTGTATTTCGGTTATTGGCTAGGGTAGTTGCGTGAAGACATTTTATAAGATGACTGGGCCAACCAGAATGAAGTTACTCCGATACCGCTCGTCCGTGATTCACGGGCAGATAGATAGTTGACACGCGTAACAATGTTATTATGAAACATCCAATCACGAAAGTGCGATCTGAACTCAAGTATTTCGGAGAACAACTGGCTGTGGAATCTTTTTTGAGGGAAAAGTGTGTGAAGAGATTTTGGCGGCTCTTAACAGCGAGGTCTTGAGAGCCGATGAGGGTGATGGTGGAACCACAATGGCGCGACAGATGTGACGCGACAACAAAAATTTGCGATAATGTGGACACTAGATTTTACCGCCTCGCGCTCAACGTTTTAAAATATTTTTTTATAAATGGTTTCTTGTAACTACATACCAACCTTTTTTACGATGGCCGTTAATGTTTCCATCATTTTCTATTTTGCAATCCTTTAAAAATTCTTTCCAAGTCCTGGTACTTTGAGGGTGAAAATATACTGTAATCACATCAAAGCATTAAAATGCGTTGCTTTGCTTATTAATGCGGTAAATAATAGCACGCATAAACTTTAGCGCCAAAAATATGGCGGCTTAACAGATTTACAGACCTTCGTCACGCGACGCGAATAAATTATAAATAATTCTATTTGAAATTTTGTCGCGAGGCGATTTCGTGGCGTTGAACGCAGATAATCCTCGTCCGAGTGCTGGGAAATTAATTATTCGCAACCGCAACTGTCGCGCTATTGTGATTCCAGCATTAAGCGTGGTGAGGCGCCGGAACACGGATTGAGAAGGGGAGGGCGTTACCGAGACAACCCCCTACACCCGCATCGTGCCTGAAACGATTCCCACGTGCGTGAATGGGCTGACCCCGCGAGAATTCGAACCGGTGGGAGGCGAGTAGTCTAACACAACCTCGCGGTCCCTTTGAGGGCAACCCGCCTCAGGGGCGAACTGCGGATGGACGACCCGGGCGAACCCGGTGGGAGCGAGTGCTAACCACAGAGGTCCCGGGCCGCCACGATGAGACCACTTTCCACCTCTGATGGTGTGCGCGCGGAGAAGAGGCGCCCTTGTTCGTCTCGGCGACGCGGGCAGGGTCAGGGCAGTCGACTGGCCGGCCGGTCGGCTGTTCGTTGCGCAACTCCGTGACAGGCACCGGACCGCGTGCGCGGAGGACCGCCTTGGTCCTCACGTCGCGGCGACTCCCACGGCGACGCGACTTTCTTTCGTCTCCAGCTGGAAGCATCACTGAGAGACCCGAGAATTTCGCGGGTTCATCTCTGGACAAGTTGGAATTCATACACATGTACGTTCGTGTTACGTTTGCAATTGGTCGACGTGTCGTTTGTCACTTCCTGCAGATAAATGACCCAATAACAAACATTAAATCAATTGTGTGCCCAACCACCGTATTTTACTACCACAACAATCAACCAATAAACAGTTTATATAGGCTGTTCACGGTAAAATGAACAATTTTGAAAGCCTTCCTTAAGATCTACTTGTATGCATGTTGTGTATTCCTCCGACTTATGTAAAATTAACATTGCCATGGGCCTCATTACGTTATTCAAGCATCGGTCAAGTGAAACTGCAGAGTTATTCGAAAACTAAATGTTTAAATAATCTGCTGATTTTCACACTTCTGTGCATAAAAAAAAAAAACAGAAAGCCAAAGAAATAATTTTGCTATCACAACTGGCTACCTGAAACTTTTTATTCGACGTTAAGATATGGAACTACTTTCCATTCATCATTACCAACTTCACTGGACGAATGTCACTCAGTGCGCCCATTAAAATACATGCATGCAGGGGCAGTGACTCTTTTCTAAGGTTCATTTTTAAAGTGTTCATCTTGTTGTGAACAGCCTTTATCTGTGACGTCTAACCTACAGGTCATTGGACTCGCGAATTTCTCGGGTCTCTAATCATCACGCCATTATTAAATTATTCTTGAGAACGGGTCAACTGCCTGGCGGTGGAGCTGAGATATTTTCTCGACAATAAATAGAACGAAATTATTTCTATCGTCTGAAGGGGGAGGGGGGAGCCTCTAGACGAAGTTAATTTTAGGTGATATGCCTTTGGTTAACGGGCTGTAGGTAAACAAAGCCTTAACGACTCCGCCTACATGAGTTTTTGAAAGCACGTTATCCCACGTAACTATTAAACGTGCGTCCAATGAGGCCTGTTGAGTCATTACGGGTGTTAAAAACGCCTTTAACACTACATCATAGCTAAAACCGCCTTTTTCAAATTATAATATCAAACAAAAAGTGCATACTTACTCAGGGGCCCTGCATTGAATTATTGTTATTTATCATTTCCCTTGGACGAATAAAAACGTATTGGCAAAAGTTAAATACCTATTTTAAAAGATACCCATGATACAGTACCTGAGCACCGATTGTTAAATATCCTTGATACTTAATTAACATGTGTATATGATGTAGGTCACATGACATTTTTTAGTTGGCAGAGTTAATTAGGAGTATAGAAACTTAAGAACCCTTATTCCAAAATTATCTACTTTTTGGTGCTATAATTTGAAAACTTTATTCATCTGACTACAAGTATTTACGTACATGTTGACGTTATATAAATCTCTTTTAGATAGTGAAGTAAAAAACTGTCTTGAAATATAGCCTTGTGTAGGGCACCAACAATGAAAGCCGATAGGCAAAAACGCAAATGGGTAGTAATAATTGCCACCCAATACATCTACTTGTATGCAAGTTGTATATTCTTCCGCATTGTGTAAAATGGACATCTCCATAGACATAATCACTTTATTCTTGCGTCGGTCAGGTGAAACTGTGAAATTTTTAGAAAACAATATATTTTACGAATTTACGTAGGCTACTTTTACAGTTTAATTCATTAAAAAAACCGGAGTGTAACATAAATATTTTAAGTTATCACAAATGGTTGCCAAACACTTTTTATTCCATATTAATATATATAAATCTACTTTCACCTCCATCGATACCAACATGACTGAGCACATGTCACTCAGTGCGCCCGTTAAAATGTATGCAGGTGGGAGCAGTGACTTTTTTCTAAGGCTGATTTCAAAAGTGCTCACTTTATCGTGAACAGCCTTTAGACCGATTCTCGTCATCTGTGCATGTCGTCCACATTGACTCGCCAATCCTCAGTGCAACTGTCAAATTCACACGGTCCACAGTGATGAACGTCTTTGTTTACCTTTGTTATTTCCAACAGGCCCGTGCTTTTATATGAATAAAATAATTTCACAAACGTGAATATATTATAGTTACATTAAAACAGGACAAGTGGAAGTGTAAAACATTAAAATCCTTTATTTTGAGGAAAATTGTGGTAAACAATTTATTCAGAAGTGTCCGTGAACTCTTCGTACAATTACGGACACAGTCATAAAAAATATATTTTTTGTTAAGTTTTCATACATCTTTTCGTGAAGTCCTTGTTGATTTTGGGTACTTCCTGTTTTAAAAAACGTGATATTGGAAAAAAAATGTAATTTTTGTTATTTTGGGTTTTATACTTTGTTTAAAGAAGATATGTAAAAAAGTTGAAATATTTCGTACGTGGACAAGATCTAAACGCGGATCATAAAATTCAAAACCCGCCATTCTAGCCAAATACCTACATTTTCCCAGATGGTTTAATGAGGTGGTGTATCTTTGGCATTTTTACTACACATACATAAGCAACGTTTTCATGTTCTATTAACGTTATAGTCTAGTCACAGTTTCTTCCCACTTTTATAACTCAACCTTCAAAAAATCACGCCATGTATGCCGTGTTTAGATATTTTCTAAATATGCCATGTATCAGAATCGTTTTATACTTCTGTTAACATGAAGATGTCTAATTTTTCGTTCAATTGAAGTCTGATCAATGTTTTATTTATAAAAAATAATGTTTCATTTTTAATAAATACGAATAAAAACAGCGATAAAACATGTGTGTTGCTAACTCCTAGTAAGAAATAGTTCTAATGCAAAATATCATTACTACTGAGTGCGCACGAATTCGGTGTGTTTTCCTTTTGTGTAATTTTCTAGTATTCGTTAAGCTTATTTTGCACGAGGCGGAGGAATATCCTAAAAGTAGAACTTTAGCAGGGCTTCAGAAAAGTGCGAAGTAACCGTGAATGGATTGTATTGTATTTCAAGAGTTGCTAAATGTTACATAGGCATGATGCTACTTTTAAATGTTTGAAAGAATAGGTCTTAGGAGCATCGATATCCTAACCGCCTCAGTAACTGTGTTTTTTCTGGTTAATATGGCAAAGAAAGATTCGTGAAGCTATTGGAAATATGGAGACTTTCCGTATTTTGAATTTACGGAGTCACTTCCGTTTTTCGTCAATACGGATTGCGTTTTCGTGAATTTACTGTACTACATTACGGTAAACATTTTCGTAAACATATGGAAAATTTTAACAGTGAACATTTCAAAGCACTTTCTTAGATAGAAAATAATTTTCTAACCTCAAAACGTTATCCACGTTGATTGATTGATTGATTTTTTTTCTCCTACAATTAACAGATAGTACATGAATATACAGTCACGATATTGAACAGTAAATATGACACCAGCATTCCAATGTGAGTACACTCTTCTGCACAAATCATGAAAATCAAGGAGCACCAAAGGGAGAACGGACACAAACGAGGAAACAATATGTAAAGCGCAGGTGGGGAAAATAATCAAAACCCCAAACTAGAAAGGAAAAAATTCAAACCTACAAGAGGTGGAACATAAAAAAATACTGTTCAAAAAGGAAAGGTGAAAAGGAGATTCAAAAAAAAAAAAAGGGAAGAGAAAATATGTAGGTGTAGTTGGAAACTGCAGGTATGAGGCCCCGCTAAACCAGTAGGTGTAAAGATGTGTTTTTGATAGTGCTATTGGCAGAAGTGAAGTTCAGTATTGGAACACAGAGAGTGACCACTGCGACGCTCGCATGCACTCTCTACGCTACAGACACACGTCTCTCGCGGCGTTGTTAACAACCGCGCTGAGGTCAGTGATGGCCGCGCGGCTAGTGCTGCGAGCTCCCTCCACGACGATGCGGGATCAATTCCCGCCCGGGGCCATACAAAGATTTTCCCGCATGTGGGAAACATGCCGGACATCGCTGTTACCCAATGGGTTTCCCCCAGGTGCTCCCATCCTCATCGCATTCCGTCGCCGCTTCGAGTTGGAAGTCTCGTTTCACGCGATCCTTCGAGGACGACGGGCCTGGAAAGCCGGTGTCGCATCACGACGGCTGAGGGGCGTAGCCGGTTCACAAGTGCATTGCAGGCAGAAGCATGACCGGGGTGGGGGCAAGTTCCCCGGAGGCGCGGTACGGATGCCCATGCAGTGACGTCACAACTCACCTGTCCCCCGAGCAGGTGCCGCCGGTTCGGGTAATCAGGCTGATTACCTCCACCGCGTCGCCAAATAAGCACTCCTTACTGTTGCCTACAGGCTGTTCACGGTAAAATTAGCACTTCGGAAAGCCCTGCTTAAGGTCTACGTTGTGTATTCTTCCGCCTTATGTAAAATTAACATTGCCAAAGGCCTCATCACTGTATTCGTGCGTCAGTAAAGTTAAACTGAGAAATTCTTAGGAAAGTAAATAATATACGAATCCGCTCATTTTCACACTTCGATGCATTAAAAAAACATTAAGCGAAAAAATAATTTTAACTTATTTGCAAGTGGTTACCTAACACTTTTTATTCGACGATAAGATATGGAACTATTTTCCATCCATCGTTACAAACTTTACTGGGCAAATGTCACTCACTGCGTCGATAAAAATATATGTGTTCAGGGGTAGTGACTTTTTCTAAGGTTTATTTCAAAAACGTTCACTTTACCGTGAGCAGTCTTCACCTTCTCCTCTTCTCCTGCGTCGTACGGCATCATCCGTTGTATCCTCGCCTCTACTCCCACATGAATATGGACCAACTTTCAAATGAGCTCCGTAACATACTAGTGCGCTTTTATTGTGCCTAATCACTGCCAACGAATGGTTCTCAGGAATGTCTTGATTAGATAGTTCTGCGTTAACTCATAATGGCGGGTTTCCACGTCAAATCATTCTCTTCTGATTACTTAATCATACTAATGCCAAGTGAAATCTATTTTATAGGGGAGTAACACTCGTCTGTAGAGACACTGCAGAGGTGGGGTGAAAACCCACCCGCTAAAATGTCAACGTCACTTCCTAGAATCCAGGTATGGAGTTTCCGAGAATCGAACCAACATCGCTGTAATAGTGATGCCGGTGCATTATCTCTTTCCCATATCCTTTTCCAGTTAGGTTTGAGAGTTGTTCTCCTGTAGTGCATAAACACCTAAATATATATATACTTTTTTTTCGAAACAATAATTATAAGAAGTGCCCGACATACCACAAGAAAGCCCAGCGCATTTTCGTAAAATTGCATCGCTGTGATTAAATTGCGATTATATGTTCTACACTCCGTTTTATTTTCGCCGCCTATAAAAAATTATTGTTTTCTTGCAGATAGACTTATCAACCTCGTCCCCTCATCAGTATTGTAAATACCACGTAAAGTCGCAGAAAAAAATGCTGTTTCAATTTAACACACATTATATATTTACCTTATTTAAAATTAAATTACACATATTAATTTTATTAGAACTTTCATTTTTTGCCTATCCACGTATTCATTGCAGTAAGCGAAATCGTCCCCCCCCCCTTTTTTTTTTCCACTCCACCACCATTCCACTCCCCCACCCTCCCACATCGATTTTGAACATGTTTGTTAGAAATTTCTTTCTCATATTTCCTTGAAAATTATATTGAGTGCAATATTTATTTATGCGCCTGATAGATGGTCCCAAACACATAATATTTATATGCGAATTATAATTAAAAGTTAATTTTCTACTTAACAAAATAATCGTACACAATCTTGACATCAAATTTTTATAGAGCAAAATTTTCTGAGAAGCTTCGGGAAGTTAAAGCGAGGGTCTCATGTCACATGACTAAAGACTGTTCACGATGAGCATAGAAATCAATCTTAGAATAAATGCACTGCCCCATGCATGCATATATTTTAACGGGCGCACAGAGAGAAGTTCACCTAGTAAAGTTCGTAATGATTGAGGGGAAATTAGTTCCATATATTAACGACGAACTGAAAGTGTTGAGTAACCATTTGTGTTAACTTAAATTATTTATCACGCTTTCTGTAATTTTTAATTCATCAATGTGTAAAAATAAGCAGATTTGTAAGATATTTACTTTTCTAACAATCTCACAGTTTCGCTTGGCCTACGCATGGATATGGTCATGAGAACCATGAGAAAGTTAATTTTGCATAAGACGGAAGAACACACAACGCGTGTACAAGTATATATTAAGTAGGGTTTTCACAAGTGCTCTCTTTACCGCGAACAACCTATATACACATGTAGGGATGATGCCACCAAAGTAATACTATGTCCTGGTCGACTTGGCGGGCAAAGGTTCGTGCGAGCTATATTTAGTTCTTTCTCCTTGTCACATGAGCGTGACGAGATACTGGCTGCGGACAGAGGATCAAGGAGCTGTAGAAGGAACATTATACTGCATGTATTGATATAAATATATTGTTATAGTTTGACTGGGGTATGGGGATCCTAATACGAGGTGTTAGGGCTGGAGATAAAGTAGCTAGGCTCAGGACAAAACAATCTGTACATATACAGGGCGAGTCCTTTAAAAAAGGCCCCGTGGGACATATCGATGCCATCCTGCAGCATGTCCTCGTCCGTGCCTTTCACAACTTTTGGTGTCGTCTGCACATCTGCCTCGAGGTCAATGGCGGCCACTTCCAGCACCTACTCTTGGTATTTTGTTGTCATATTGGACTGTATTTCCTCATTCCCTCGCTCCGTTACACAAATGCCCCACGGGACCTTTTTTGAAGGACTCACTCTGTACATGGATCGTTATTTAATTGAGCCGTTACAAACTTACATGGCTCTAAGCTGGGACAGTTCAGCTGGAACGCTCAGGATGGAATTACATGTTTATAGGGATGAGCAGCGAGGAACGTAGCTGAAGAAAGGACTCGCCCTTAATCGCACCGGCGTTGACCGCTTTCAGAGAGGAATCTGATGCTGAGAGAAAGAGCCGCCGCTTGTAGGCCTGCCAGTCTCCGACTGCACTCGCTCCTTGGTTCGGAGCCCTGCCTACTATTCTCGCCCTCTTTTCATTTGTTGTCGTAGTTCCATGCTCATTGGCTCCCGAAGTGCCCCGGAGGTGGGGCTCTGTTTAGGAATGGTGAAGTCTTCGCGAAGTGTAATGCAAACAGCGATCTACATTTTCTCGATGGTTGGGCAGATAGCTGAACTTGTTATCTGATAACTCAACGACTGAATTATTCCTTTTCACTGTTTGGAAATCTGCTTGTGACCTTCACCGGCATGCAGTGTTGAGTAAGTGTTGAGATAAAATACGCGCACAGTGGTGTTACTCATGCAAACAAAGCTTAATCGAGTCTAGAAAATTATACCAAATTGACAGCGTGCTGTATTCGTGCACACTCAGTGTAATAATATTTTGCATAAGAAGTATTTCTTACTAGGTATTACCAACACGCCTATTTTCTCCCTGTTTATATGTCAGTTATGAACGTAAAATATTATAATTTTTATATAAGATATAAGTAAAAGTTTAATTTGTAATAAAAATAAGGAAATATTACATTTAAAGGCTGTTCACGATAAATGAAGCACTTGTGAAATCAATCTCAGAAAAAAAATCACTGCTCCTGCTTGCATGTATTTTAAAGGCGCACTGAGGTACATGCGCCCAGTCAAGGTGGAAACGATGGATGGAAAGAAGTTCCATATCTTAAAGTTGAATAAATAATTTTGGGTAAACATTTGTGAAAACTTTAATTATTTATTTGGCTTTCTGTTTTTTTTAATGCATCAAAGTGTAAAAATTACAAAATTTATACATTATTTACTTTTATTATAATTTCACATTTTTACTTTTTCGACGCATGTATAAAGTGATGAGACCCTTGGTAATGTTAATTTTATATAAAGCGCAAGAATACATAACGTGCGTACAAGTAGATCATAAGCATGGCTTTCAAAAGAGCTCATTTTACTGTGAACAGCGTATGCATAAGAATAAAACGCATGTGGTAAATACATGGCATATTTAGAAAACAAACACGTACTTTATATACGGGATGATTTTTCACATATTTAATTTAAAAAGAATGAATAACCGCGAATAGACTATACATATATGTATATGTATCTACGACTGATCCAACTGGTTAGACAACGAGCCTCTCACGTGTAGGTGGTTCCCCGATTCAGTCTCAGGCCCCGACGGGTGGTCATTTCCCAGACGGGGGGAGTTTGTGGTGTTTCTCGGGGCACTCCCCTTTACTCATCCCGCTTCATTCCGCCGCTGATACTCCTCTCCGACGTCACAAGTTCTTCGGGCTGGCCGGAACGAGAGGTAATACTTTCGTGTTGAGCAATGCGTAGATTTTAGTTTACTGCGCACGTGTTTTCCTACATAACTGACTGACCATGTATATTTCTGTATACAATCCATTCGCGGTTTATTCACACGTTTTTTCTAATCAAGCCTTTGAGAAATCACCGATGCATGAAGTTCTCGGTTGTTTCCTAAATGTGCCATGTATCACTTATGTTAAAACAAAGAAACCTTACTTTTAACTAAATTTATCATCAACTTATGTTTTAACTATAAATTATAAGTATAATTTATAGTTAAGTCCAATGGTACACGAGAGCCGTGTATTTATCTTTATTTTTGTAAAAACTTGTTTTTTCAGAGAATTCAAAATTTTTTGCACAAGGCATAAAGAATAATTTCGAACACCTTACATTGATATATACTCACTACCATTACTACTATCGGAGAACTGATGGAAGATAAGAAAGAATATATTATTTCTCATCGTCCATCACTGCTCACAGAATAATAATGGTAGTGAATATTTAACAATGCAAGACATTGTTTCAAATTAATACTTACCTCTTGTCGTGCATAAAATTTCGATAAACCCTCTGAGAAAACAAGTTATACCGAAAATCGGGTAAATGTACTGCTTTCGTGCACCATTGGTAGGGCCACCTGATTTTCGCGAAAATATTCACGGGAAGGCTAGACTCCAATGTCATGTGGCATATGTGCAGTTTTCCTTTGGTCATTGACCACGTGTCTTTATCGGGAGACAGTTCCTTACCTCACTGGGCCAATCAGAAACTCCGGCACTACGTAACTGTAATTCGCAGGCAGACACCTGCAATGCGTGACAGTTAAAACTATCCAATCACGAAAGTGGATCCAAGATGTAGTGTTTTAAAGTATAATTATTTCTGACATCTTTTCGCGAAAAACAGGTGGCCCTAACCATTGGCCTTAATATGAATAACAACACGGACTAAATTGGTTGTGTTGTTAATGCTCAAGAGAAATAGCCTTATGCAAAATATTATAACACTGGGTGAACACGAATACTATATATAAACTTTGCTAATCTTCGTTTGCTTGAGGAGGAGGAATATCTTGGACGTAGAGCTTGACCAGGGCTTCAGAAACGTCTGAAGTAGCCGTGAATGGACTATACTAGCAGAGACGCGGGCGTGTCGTCGTGACTGCAGCAAGGAAGACGTTGGTCGGCGCGGTGGTAGCTCGTCGCCAGAAGGGAAGCTGTGCGCGGACGTGGGTTCGGCGAAGGCCGTGGCGCCGTGCAAAGTTCTCCTCGGGGGGTCGCTCCAGTGCAGCCGCGTGCGAGCTGCATGCTCGCGCCGCCAGCCACTGCAGAGGTCGGCTGGATTCCGCTCGTCTACTGCGCCGCCGTCTTGCGCTCTGCTTCCCCTTTACGCCGCGCTGCTTGCAGCCAGGGGTCTCCCCGCCTTCTTGCTGTCTCTACGGAGCGCAGTGAAATGAGTAAGTGGAGAAATTTGGGCGGATCTATAAGGCTGTTACACAGTTGAAAACTTTAACATTTTACTTTATGTTTGCTTTCTGACATGCTGTTTCTTATGGAGCTTAACACACTGGAACTGTCAAAGGTAAAGTCATGCACTCTTGACTTTACGATTTGGAAAAGTTGAAATTTAAAGTCAAAATCAAGCAGCCATTTTGCCGAGAATCTAACAGAGATTATGTGGAAAGTGCGTTATTTTATAGTAGGGCGATTTTAATCTCGGTATATTAAACAAACCTTATCTTAAATTAAATAAATGGCAAACAAATATAATGTGAAGAGGAAATATTTATGAATTTATATATTTTAATAAAGTAAACAAATGATTTTTTTTTTGTTTTGAAATAAACTTTTAGTAAAATGTTAAGCCTATTTTTATAGAAGGTACGTAAAATGCATTCCTGGATAATATCGTAATTAATTACATAACAAGATATACATTTTTACGAAGCTCGCAGAACCGATGTTCAGTTGTCTGAACTCTGACTTTACAATTGTATTGTGTATTGGTGGTTTTGTCAGAGGAAAGTAAACCGAAAGGACAAATGTTGAAGTCTTCTGCTGTGTAAGAATTTCAAGGGGGATTCCCCCCGCCATCTTGGATTTATCGATTTCTAGCCAAATATTCTATTTCAGAAGATGTATTGAAATTTCCCGCACGACATATCCTAAATAACAGCTTCCCAAACCTTATCGAACTGCCACAGCTTCGCTAAATTCATTAATTTTTAGCTGGTAACGGTCGAGGCGAAACGTGAGATTACTTCTTGCGAGCAATTACAAAGGTGACGATATAAACAGTAATCAAGTAATACTGACCGCAGACAATGCACTAGGCAATGCTCCAATGCTCTGCTCTCTATTGTTCCCAAAAAAATGATACAAAACTCTATTTCCAGAGTATGGCAACAATTCCATAAATCAAAGATGGCTGGTGGGAATCTGCCTTAACATCGAGGTTTTGAGAGCCGATGAGGGTGAAAAGAGGTGAGTATGTAGCAGCGCCAGAATAAAAGGGCAGGGGAAACGGATGATCCCCAGGAAAGCCCGCCGACCAGCGGCATCGTCCGGCATGATTTCCACGTGCCAAAATCTGGGAGCGACCTAGCACTGAATTTTGCGCCATATCTCTGAAACGACGAATATATCACGATTAGTGGCAGAGAAAATAATAACATTAAGTAATTATGCAGGTCTGATCAAATGTATAATGGTTTCGCAAACAGTTACTGAGCGCATTCCAGCGACCATATCGCTAAACCGGTGCAAGCTAGAGAAGAAATGTATAGGAGATCACACTTATCGACAACAAAATCACACGAAGCATTAATATTTTTGTATCTTGTACGGAAAGATATTGGCGAAAAACTATTTTGCAACCATATACTGTTACTTGTGAATCTCAAGGTCACCAGCTACGACGAATGTGAATGTCCAGGGCTATCCAACTGACAAATCCCCAAGAGATAATGCATTAATAAAAGACTGCATGGTTAAGGTACCTTATTAACAGTAAAAATAACTGTGACATGATACCGCGGCAAATAATGGTCATCGCTGAATTTTTTAAACGTTATCAGATTGCTCTAAATACATAATAATGAAAACACCTGAAAGTTTGCACCTTCTGCTCTTTTTTTTTTTTTTTCACTTTCCTGTTATTTTATCGCTAATTGAAGGGTGGGTTAAAGCCAAAAGGCCATGGCTAAATTTTTTTGTGTAATTAAAGCAGAGAAGAAACCAGTTTTTGTGACTTTTTTCCCCTCATTATCGCCAGCAGCCTGTTTTTTCCAGCGCTAGCAGCCTTTACATCGTTAAGGGCGGTAATAAATAAGTGTCAAGTGTATCAAACTAATTGACTTTTATCCTGGAAGTGCGACAATGGTATGTGTCTCAGGTGCGTCTTGATTGCGACTGGTCTACCTGCGCCCCGCGTAGTATATATTTTCCCTCTCTCAGCTGTTGGTTCACGTTTAAGGAGTGTTCTAGATTCAGTAGATGTTTTATACACTTTTAGAATATTGCATGTTTTTCGTTGTCACATGTAATGATAGTCTGAAATAAAAATAAGCCAACGATGAAAAATTAATTTATAAATAAAATGATTATGTATACACACACATATATATATGTGTGTGTGTGTGTGAGTGTGTGTATGTGTGTGTACACACATACATATGCACACGTCAAAATTTGAAGGGGGGAAAAAAAAAAAAACTAATACTTAATGCTTAAGGTAAAAATAAATGTTTATTTTATCAGACTGCCATGAGAATATTTTCTATAATACAGTTCATCCGTGTTTCAATTTTAAACTTTAAATAATACATTTGAAGTAAAAATATCTATAAGTTAAAATCCTTAAAAGTTGTCTAACAATTACACCACCGTGATCCTGATTACATATAATAATTGCTACGATAATAAAATATGAAACAGAAACTTAATTGTTTAGCTTTAACTTTATGATAAATTTAACACTTTTTGGATCACGAATTAAGGTAATAAGACACAATATAGCAACGTCTTTCAAAGATATTTTATTTTCAGAAATAGCATTTGAAATTGTTCAAATCTATTATTTATATTTCTAACTTAAGTATGTATGCAAAAGCAATAAATTATACACGATTAACACATATATATTCAAAAAGTGTACAAATTAATAAATATGTATTCATGAATGACCTCGTTTCTCTAAATAAATAACTTATATATACATAGAATCACATTTCATATAAGTAAATAACTTCAGGTGTACAGAATATTTCATTTAGATTTGCAGGCCTATTCTTTTAATGTTTTACTTTTAGAGGAATATTTTTTCTTATAGTGTAGCGTAGTCCTAAGTCGCGTTTCTAGAACATATTTTTTGTGTCAGTAAAATCACAACCATTACATGAATATCCTGTAGCGCTAAATAAGAGCACAGATTTAAAAGAACAAGGAGAATCGGATAAGGGGTGCTTCTCTGTCACACTTAGGGATCCGCCTTTGCTAACGTACTGTAGATACACGATGTGAGCAAAATTCCACTTTCACGTAATTTTCATTTACGTAAAAATTTTTTTTTGCTGTTTTTATGTATGTGTACAACATATAAAATCATATACCGTTTCTGTTGTTCACACAAATGGCTATATACTTATATTTTATTAAATTTCTTTATAAAGTAAAGCTGTTAAACCTTAAATATTAATTTCCGTCGTTTGCTCAGTATTTTCATTATATTTAGTTTTAAAAAAAATGAAACCTTCAACTGTAGTTATGGACTATTCGTGGTAAAATAACACTTTCAAGACCCTGCTTGAGAACTACTTGTATGAACGTTATGTGTTCTTCCGCTTTATGAAAAATTAACATTGCCACAGGCCTCATCACTTTATTCATGCGTCGGTCAAGTGAAAGTGTGAAATTATTATAAAAATAAATATTATTAAAATTTTCTCGTTTTTACATTAAAGAAACCTAAAGCGAAAGAATTAATTTATGTTCTCACAGATAGTTACTTAACACTTTTTATTCGACGTTAAAATATGGAACTAGGAACTACTTCCCATTCAACGATACCAACTTTACTGGGCACAAGTCACTCAGGGCGTCCGTTAAAAATGTATGCAGGCAGGAGCAGTGACTTTTTTCAAAGGTTGATTTCAAAAGTGGTCACTTTATCGTGAACAACCTTTACTTTAGCTGAGGTTGCTAAGGCGTAGCGCTTGGGAGCACACGGTCTGGGTTCTAATCACGGTTGGGTATTCAATTTTTTTTCTATATTAATCGTAACATTTTAATGTACGTGGGCCAAACTAATATTTAGTTACAACAACCAGGTATTTGTTTAAGGCAAACAAATCAGAACGACGAAATAATTTGGTTACAACAAAATATTTCAATGCCCGTATTCAAACAATTAATTTAGTTGAACCAATAAAACTTTGATTTATTCAACACAACAAAACCTTTTTGTCAGTGTGTTCATTGGTTGGCCATCATAATAATATATTGGTCAAATAATCATAAACATACCGTGATCTCAACGATCTCTTTATAAGGGGGAGAGGGGGAATGTTAAATAGTTTTCTTAATTTACTTTCTCCCTGCACTCTTATTTTTCTTGCTATATATACATGGTACGTTCATGGTGCGTTCATTGGAACAGGAGTCAAGGAAGGCTCCAAGTTTTGGCCTCTATATATATATATATATATATATATATATCACAGGGTTCGATTGCAACTCATTTACTTCGTTGACAAAACAAGACTAAGAATTTGATATCCAACGCTTACGTGATTGGTAGTTTCAAACAGGAGAAGAACCGCTCGGCGCAAAAAAAAAACATGTATCCAAACGACGTCATCTAGAATCATTGTATAGGCTATTCACGGTAGAGCGAGCACTTTTGAAATGTCTCTCATTTGGAAAAATATTCAATAAATATATTTAAACGTTAACTTCTGAGCGCTGTGGAATGTACACACTGTGTTTATTACTCACACAGCTATATATATTTAAAAAGGTGGTTAAATGTTAAAAAAATTACTGACAATAAGAAGTAACACGGGCCTTAAAAGTGTTAGCTTTGCCGTGAACAGGCTGTACACGCGGGTATCTCCATATGGGAAGAGGCGTTGCGCCACTGAACTAGACAGATGCCAGCTTCCCTGGCAAACGCGGAGCTGACGTGTGCCACGTGCAGGCGAGGAGGCAATAAATCGGGTCACTCACTAAATAGTCATCCGAAGTCTCCATGGCCACGCTGGCAATCAACTGCGGGGCTCGCTGACTGGTCTAATTAGAGTCGGCCACACAGAGCTCGCCGTAGATGGCGGCGACCAGCGCGTACTTACTTGAGCGCGGCTTGCGTCGCGAGGAACACGCGTCGTCATCGCTGCAGCTGCGACATCTCACTCACGCCTATAAAAAGATTTGACACAGCAAACAAAGTATTTTATCAAATCTGTCCTTGGTAGAGTGATCGTTTTCGAAAGCCCCGCATATGATTTACTTGTGATCTCTTCAGCCGTAAGTTTGGTAAACATTTCCGTGTTCCCTGTCACTTAATTCATGCGCCAGTCAAGTAAAACTGTGAATTTAATGGGGAAATAAATATTTTACTTATATTTTAATTCCCTACACTAGTATGCATTTTAAAACACAGAAAACAGAATACATAATTTCAGTATTCATAAGCGTTTAACTTATACTTTTAATTCGACGTTAAAACATGGAACTACTGTCCCTCTCCTTTGTTACCAACTTTACTGCGCAAATGTCAGTCGGCGTGTCTGTTAAAATAGACGCAGGTAAGGGCAGTGACATTTTTCATAGGTTCATTTCAAAAGTACTCACTTTACCATAAACAGCGTATAGTATTCTTGAGTGACCCTTGCAGTGGTGGTAAGTATATGCGAGGGTTAATCAAAAAGTGTAGCCCATTCCCAGTTACTTCCAACTTTTCTGAAGCCTTGCTAAGGTTCTTCTTTTCTAGACATTCCTCCACCTCATGCAAACAAAGCTTAGCCGAGTCTAGAAAATTACACCAAAGGGACAGCGCACCATATTAGAGCACACTCAATGTGCTAATATTTTGCATAATAAATATATTTTACTGTGCATTACCAGTACGCCTATTTTCTTCCTGTTATTATTTATATTAATTATAAATTAAATCTAATAATGTATCAATGAAATGCATTTAAAAGTTCAATATAGTAAAAAATTAGGTATTTTTTTATATTAACACACATATAAAACGCTTGTGATTTGGAAATATTTAAGAAACAACCAAGAACGTGATACACGAGGTAGTTTACCGAAGATTACATTAAAAAAGTGTGAAGAAACCGTCAACAGACTACAAAAGCGATTTCCACATTACAGCTTTGTTTCCATTTATGCTGAGCGAACGCAAATTGCACTATTCTTCATAGGCCCCCTAGCCGTCGGAACACTTCTTTTATCGTTCAGGGAGCTCTTACAATGAAATTTCACTCCTTACACCACATGACGAAAACGTTTTGAATGGATAGCTACAAAAATAGTAATTTTGAAGAAACAATATACTTTTCTTTATTTAAATTTAGATATGTGCAACTGTAAATAAATACTGGAATTGATATCTGGTCTGGTTATTTAGATGCTAACGCTCATTAGTTTTTTAACATGTAGATTAAAAATAATAATACGAAAAATAAATATAAAAAATAGTAGATATTGATTGTTTACGTTACCACGTATGATAGATGAAAAAGTCTCGTGTATAATAGAAATCGACAAATTTATACCTCTTGTAGATAGTGGATCCTTCCCCACGAGATAGGTACCGCTTCTGTATAATCCTCCGTACTGAATATCACCATCTGAGCTGAACGACCACACAGCTTCTCCTTCATTGGGATACAAATGTGATGATAGGATGACGTCAGATCTGAATTGTAAAGGGGTATGCAACGTTATTCTGTCCCAAGCCGTTGTGCAGTCTCTACCGCTGTTGTTGCGGTGTGTGATAGTTAGGGATAGGAAAAATTTCGCGAGTTATGACCTGTAGGCTAGACTCCACAGTCATGTGTATACTCAAGTCTCAGATGCTTGTTCATAGGCTGCTGCTCAGAAGAGTAGCCAGTGTTGCTTCACACCTGGCAGTATGACATTCGATACTTGTTTCCTTGCATCGGAGTCGTCCAGGGCGTGTCTAATAAACTGCGATCCAATTGCAAAGTCAACTTCAGTGTACACGTGTTTGACGTCTATCTCGTCCTGCAATGAACTCGCGAAATGTACCTATACCTAGTGATCGCACATTGTCGTGTAGCAGTCCTTCGTCCTTTGGATACCAGTCCTTTTCGTTCTTCGGCGAAACGAAGGAAATAACTGCGACGTCGCGTGTTCAACTCGGACGATGAGGTGCAGCAAGCGGTGCGGACTTACGACTTCGGGAGCGAACACAGCGCTTCCGGAAGGGCAGAGATGCTCGTTGAACGATAGAAGTGCATCGCTGTGCAGAGCGCTCTTTAGAAAACTGAAATATGTGTTTGTTCAGAATCGGTGCATATACGGGTGTTTTAATGAAACTGCCTTAATTTTTGGTTCGCCTTCGTACAAAAAAATTGTTTCAATAATGTTTTACCTCCTTGCAAAGATATCTTACTGAAGAAAACCAAGAATATGATATAACATTTTACTAACTCCGAGAATAAGAGAAAATAAGCTGTTGTTAATATATACGCAAATAGAGCGTAAATAACATTGCAGGAGGAATTAAGTGAATTACTATAAACTAAGTAAGAATAAGGAAAGGAGGAATCAAACGTACGGGAAATGATAGTTACAGAAATACGCAAATAACTCAGCGAAAACAACACAGACAAACACAGGCGAATGCCGTCTGGTTTTCTATTGCAATATTACTCTGCAGTTTCGTAAGCTCGTTAATAATAACTTTTATTAAATTTATTTATATTACTTTATATATATATGTATATATATATGTATATGTATATATAGTCGTTCACAACAATACGTAAACGTTTGAAATTACCAAATATATTTTACTCTGAAGAAAATACGACGAACAAAACCAAAACTTCACCACTCAACAGAGTGAAACTTTCAGAAATAAAAGTAATTTACAATTTTCAAATTAACTTGTTAAAAGCACCTTTTTTTTTTTTTTTTTTTTTTGTATTTGGTTTAACTTTTAAAATAAATAATTCCTGTTTCTCGGCTACCTTAAAATGAGTAAATTTAAATTAATGCGATACCACGCGATACTCAAATACATGCAATGGCAGGCGGAACAAATATTCGCACTCCTGTTGGTTTATCAGGCATGCAGCAAACAAGAGTTTACACGCAGTATGTTAAAAAAAAAACCGGAATAGAAGTGACCGCAGAACAATTACGTCGACGGGTTTCATGGCAGCACCCAAACTTCTGTACTAGTGACAGAGTTCTGCTGTATGTTGCGGAAAAAATTCACATATTTCCAACTAGCGACCCGCCCCGGCCTCGCTCGGGTATTATTTACAAATATAGCGATGTTTAGGTTTACAGAAAATATATACACCAAATTCTTAAGGTAATTGACATAGGAATAATACTGCGTTGTTCATGAAGTCATCTTAAGTGAACCCCCATTTTTAAAAAGACAAAAATGGTTATTGTGGGACATCCTTGAAAGATACACCTATGCTGTCGCGGACTTTTTCGTATACCTTTTTGAGATCTACAGTACTGTAGTAGTACATTGATTTGGTGTATCTCCTGTGGTTTAGTAAGCGTAAGCCATGTAAGAGCCCGAAAAACGGCCTTTTCTGAGTTTATTAGAAAACGTGGACATTTCTCTACTATCCCTATATTAAGTATTAATGTATTATATGCATAAACCTTCCTCAAGAAATTCTCTAAACGATGGTGAATACCGTATAAAAAATTATGAAGCAGTTTAGAAGCCTTATCCGAATATACAGACACACGCGGCCGGGTGACTTTGTTTTATACTATGTATAGAAGTTGTTCTCTAGACGGGACTTAACTTCTGTAGGAGAAACAGTGAACTCTACTGTAGGAACTATATTCGCTGTTACAGATATAATCACAGGCAGGAATACAACATGCACTTATGTTTCATCTACTACGTACGCTGAAAGCGTTAGCCGCTAAAATAAAAAAAAAATGTTACTTTGTATTCGTACCACATCCTGTTCATCTTGTGTATATTATCTGTGACTACTTTTAGATCAGATAAAAATTTTTTAGGTCACATGGTTTTCGCAAAATTACATTTCACAGTCAAAACTGTATATTTATATATTTTTTTCTTACTACACATATAAAGCAAACCAAACAATTTTCAGAAAATGTAACAAATTTTACAAAAATTCAGGGTTAGTCGGAAATATAAAATGTGCAAACATTTGAGCTACTTATATTCAGCAATTTTTTGGAATTCCAAAAACATTTCCTTGTACGAGTTTTTTAATGTCTTGAAGCAGTTCTTGGCATCATCTTTTCAGTGTGAATTATCTCGTGTAATTTAGTTTTCTTTATTTTATATCCTTAAAAATTTTAAGTGTTAAACTTTTTTTGTTAAAAAAATGTTAATGGTAGGTATATAAAATTACAAAATTTGTCGTAGCCAATGCCTTTAACAATATTAGGTTACAACAGCCGATATATTGTAACTGCATATGTGTTATGGGTAGAGACGTGCAAAACTCGCGTTACCTTTCGGAGGCAGGATAAACTCCACTGTCTTGTACATAACTGAGCACAATCAGTGTTTTTATTGGCCGCAAACCTTTAAGTGGAGTCACCTACGTGTTTCACTTCGTTGAAGTAGATGGACCAGTCCGCCGCTGCAACTCACGTTATTGGTTAAAGATTTCCGCGAGATGTGTCAGACATGCTGCCTGCCTATGGCTGAAGTCGGTCAAATGCACAGTTAAGTTGGAGTTCAGTCTGCCGCGAAATAATCACAAAAATTTTGTATTTTTTCTCTCAGTGTAGCAGGGCTCACAGTGGTCGCAGGCGGAATGCGACGTGTTTGAAAATGATGCGGGCAGACGCGTCTCGCATGGCGGAGCGTACATCTTGCAACACTGTCCGCTGACGCGTGGCGGGAAGGGGGGGGTGTCCACTCGAGAGCGGCAGCGCTGCAGTGCGAGTGCGGCCAACCCCTACCGCTTCACCCGGCCGCCCGTGCTGCGTTGCCACACCTCTCAAGGTCACTCCACTTCACCGCAGCTAGCCGCGGCTCCTCTAGCCAACCCCTAGCGCCTTCGCGTGATACACCGGCCGCCCGCGCCGCGTTGCCACATCGCTCAAGGTCACTCCGCCCCAGAACACCTAGCACCAGACTACATTCTCATTGGGCGAAATTCAAGTAATTTGGCTATACATGATGTCATTTCGAAGTCCAAATCGCAGCTATTTTGCCTAACAAGCAATTCGATATTTTTCCCAGGCGAGGTGGCGCCGGAGGGGAGACCTTCGTACATGAATTCGGAAGGACGTGGGTTCGATTCCTGATACAGCCGTCGTGATTTCGGTTTCCCGAAATTGCTCCAGGCGAATACTGGGCTGGTTCCTTTGCTAGAGGACATGGCCGGTTATCTACCCGCTCCTGATTGTCAAAGCGATGTCTGCTAGGACCTCGATTTTGAGAGGACATCAAGCCCTACCCAGCAATATTTTTTTAATTACACTAACAGTTTTCTTGATAACCAGTCGGAAACACACTTCAAAATGTTTCTGGTCAACGTCTTAAACTGTATTAGAGTTTATTTGTCTACATACAGAATGATTCTCAATTAGACCGACAAACTTCGGGTGGTGATTCTTCATGACAAAGTAAAAGAAAGAGCTATGTGACACTTTATACCTAAACCGAATATTAAGGGAGCTATGGGCCCTTAAAAAAAAGAGTTTTTAAGCCGTAGTTGTGCAAAATATCGAATCTTCCGTTGAAGGCCCCGATAACATACATTAATGTTCCGAGAGTTGTCATTGTATGTTATTACGTTACCGATATTTTGCACAAATATGGTTAATAACCTCGTTTTTTAAGGGATCAAACCTCCCTTAATATTTGGTTTAGGTATAAAGTGTCACATATGTTTTCCTTTTACTTTTTCATGCCAAATCACCTCCCGAAGTTTGTCGGTCTAATTACGAATTATTCTGTATAGTATGGAAAGAATATCACATACTATGCTGTAAGTATAGAATTCTGAAGCAGTGCTGTTATAGAAAGTTGGCAATCTCCACACCCATTATACTCTTTCCTGGGCAAATGTAGGAACAGTACAATATATGTGCGGGGAAAGGAAACTTGACCACGCGCGCTTTCTTATTAAAGTACACACAAATGAGCTAAATATACGAGTATTTTTTAGTATGTATCTTTGCAATATTATAAGGAAAAAGACTCCATAAAAATAGAATTTAAACATCTGAATATATAAAATATGGTTACTGACTAATGGTTTATAAAAATTATGTTTGTTTTGCTAGATATATTTTTATCATAGTTTCAACGTTTATTTTTATGTATTGTTAGGTTTGTAAATGTATAGTAATCAAACCGTTGTTTATATAAGTGTTTTTGTTAAAACTCACATGAAATGCCTTTTAACTTGCTACTTCGACTTTTATCGAATTCATTTCATTTGGTTGAATACGAAGTCATTTCCAAATTGAATACAAATAATTCATATTATTCTAATAAATCAACCTTTAATAATGTGAAAATACTTTTAGCCCCAAAAACTATTAAATATTGACAGCATTCTGAGTTCAGTGACAACCTTACTTAACGCAGGATTCGTAGGTTCCTATGGCATTATGTTGTTTCATTTTTTATTTCTATTTTCGCATACAGGCTTTCAAAAGAAATGTATAAGTTCTAATTAATAAATTATGTTTATTTAGTAGTAATGTGACGACAGATACACAGGGATGAAACAGTCAAAGAATTAAACCTGCCGGGGATGTTATTTTAGATGAAGAAAAATACTTGATAGGATATATATATAGAGAGAGGTTATTGCACGGTAAATGTTTATACGGGAACAGTATTAGGATGTGCCTTAGTGGAATAATGTTGATAATAATACCGGAAAATATATGAAGGGTGTTGGAGACGATGTGTTGCGACTAAAGAGCTAACCTAGAGGGACGATAAGGAGAAGGAAATTGGTTTGGGCACCTCTTAATAACGAGGTCTTGAGAGCCAATGAGGCTGAAATGATGTGAGTATGGAGCAGCGCCGGAAAACAGGAGCGGGGAAAACGGAAGGTTCCCGAGAAAACCCGGCACGATTCCCACATGCGAAAATCCGAGAGTGAAATCGAACCCGGTTGTCAAAATCGTGACGAGTTGTCCATTCAAGCATTCCAATATTTTGTGTTCCTTAACTGTTTTCTTCATCATCGGTCAGAAACACTCTGTAAAAAAGATGCTAGTTAATTTCCAAACTGTAATGGATAGGGCCACTGATTTTTCGAGAATAAATCTGAAAACACAATAGATTTCAGTGCTATATATACAATTCCGATGTTGCCGTACATCCATTGGCTGCTGGTGTAGTATCCGTATTTGACCGAGTCACTCAGTATTCCGTTACTCCGACCTTCTACCTTCGTGATTCGTGCGCAAACAATTAACACCGACCAACACATGCTTCAGCCAATCGAAAAATCTGGATGATCCCCCAGTGCTTTGAACTGTACCTTGTCTCGAAATATTTTCGCGAAATATCACTGCCCCTAGTAATGGAATATTTTTAACCTTTACATACAATGAAAATAATACTACGTTTTCAGGCTGCAATTATAGGAACTTAACCATTCATGCTTTCTTAATATACGCAGGTTGATACGTAAGGTTTAATACCTCGTCGATAGCGAGTTCATTAGAGATAGAACAAGGTGCCCAGTAAAGCAATAGAGGGGAAGAGATCAGCATTCTGCTGGATTGATTTCGGGAAATCATTGAAAAATGAAATCAGGATGGCGGGACCGGAGATCTAACCCAGATCCTCTCGAGTGAGTAGAAACGGTTGCCATTGCACCACCTTGGCCGGTCTTTTGCTGTAGGCTACGTTTACATTAATTTGTTACATTTCGGAATTATTTCTTAGAGTCTAAACTTGTGCTATTATAAGTAAAGGCTTCACGAAAAATTTTTATTTTTATTTTTTACTTAGTTTTGTTTTTGTATATTTTTTCGATTGTAAATATTTATTCATTAAACAGATATTTACGTAACTATTTGTTTTTGTAAATATTCGCGTTAAATGTAATTTAGTTGTACTTCTGCATTTAAAAACTCTATTTTTATTGGGCTTCATATGAAATTATTTCCAATTTCAATTGATCAATACATAATATTCTAATAAACTGTAATTTGATCAAGTGAAAAAAACTATAACCCTATACAGTCCATAAAAGTTCATAGCATTCTGAGAATAGTGACGGCCTTCCTAAATAAATGACTCGAATCTTGAAGAAAATATTTATTTATATATTGTATGCTTGCAGAGGAGTGATGTCCAGAATCAAAACAAAAACATGAAAAAACAATAAAGAAATTAAACCTGTCTGATATATAATTTTTGTAAAGAAAACTGCTTGAATAGCTACAGCACCCACATTGGTGATTATGCAATGAATGTTTGTTCGAGGGCCTTACCTGAAATGGTGTTAGTGGAATAAGGTTGCTTGAAATGCCAACAGACGTCTGAAAGGTGTTGGAGAGAGTTTTTTACGGCTAGGAAGTTATTGCGGGGAAAGGGGGTTTGCTGAGAACTGCAAAGCTGTTTATCTACTTCGATGATGGTATAACAGAATAGGATACTAGTTTCAGTTGGTTTTAAATCTACAAATTCAAATAGCAGTAATAATACTGCTGATACGAACTTCATAAACCAGGTACATTACTAACGTAAACACATAGCCTGTATTTGCTTCTCGATATTTTCCTCAGTGATATTTTTTTTTAGCAGTTTTCTTTCTGAATGAGTGAAGATAATGTATGTGTACATTGGTAGCTGAACACAACCAACATCGCTGGGAATTGTTAAGTCTTTGTAGTTGCAACAGGAACATTCTAGTGTAACGGCGAACTACGTAAGTGGCAAGTCGGAAATGTCGACATTAATTTTCATGAAGTTAACAGCAACGATGAAGGTGTAACGATAACGTACGCCCGAATTTAATTGTTTACCTTTTGCTGTTAAAATCACACTTAATCGCGCTAGTATTCGTTCAGGAAGCAGCAAGTGACCTCTGAAATAGTAAACTCTGCATAAGAGGCCGGATGGCAAAGAATTGAAATACACTCAATAAACGCAATAAACACAAGGTTTAATTATTTAACCGCAATAATCACTGCGAAAGTGACACAGAAAATAATATCTTGGGCAGTGGTTTTTTATTCCATAGACGAAAGATAAGCATTGCTTAACCCATACATATTGGAAATGTTTGACCCTTTATAGTTTTCGCCTTAACTTTAAATTTAAACACATTTAAATCTGCGTTTCCCGTTTCCGATTCGAGAAACACAGTTTCCGTAACTCCCGTGCTACACACGCATAGTGCTGCTGTCTAGTCATTATTTCAACAAACGGGAGTAACTAACGATGAATCGCGCTCGGAAGCGAGTTACCCTGCCGCGTTCCTTCGGTAGAGAAGCAGTCGTTCTGTTTGCGTCCCCCAGTCTTCATTTCCTTCGAAAATGGACGAAAGTGGTCGGGAAAACGAGAATTTTCTTTTAATTTGTAATATGCTCTCTAGATAATATACAGTTTAATTATTGTTACATTCATTTCGTTTTCGTTTTATGATTAATGTTAGGTAGACTATTATAAAACGGCAAGGGTAAGCAGAGTTGGAAGATGCGTCTGTTAGAAGAAATTGAAAATGTAACCACGGCCCGGCACTAGCAAATGTTATCTAAAATACTCAAATATGTGGGGTTTTTATATTGCTTACCCTATAAAAAAAACTCACTACACGCCATTTATTTTGGGATACTGTAAAAGGCGATTTAGATGAGTGTTTTCATTTGTTCCAATGAGAATGCCTGGCAAGCTGGTGGCTATGTTCGCTTCACCGATTAGATAATTTGCAATCAGGAAATAAAGCCATGCTGCATGCCTGCACGAAGCAACTGCCCGACGGGGAATTTCTCCGAGTAGATGATAATCGTGTAGGTACACGCGGGACGTGAATCACTCGGGGACGACAGGCCTTCGGCGCGAGCAGCCGCTAATTGAAGGGGGACATCAGTTCGCGATCCCGGCCGGGGATACAGCTCGACGGGAGCGGTGACGGCCTTGGTGCAACGAACGTCCGTCATCGTCGGTGGCGGGCAAGGGCGTCGAGCCCGCGAAGCGACGCTACTATTCCTGTAGTAATGTGCCGGGGCGAACAGTCACCTTCCTGAACTCACAACATCACAGGTCAGGACCCATTAGATTTTATTTCTTCTCTCTTAAATAAATCATTTTTATAAGAGGTGAATAGGTTTAAATTAGTAATAAATTATTAAATAAATTCCTTCAAAATTAAACCCCCACTCCAAATAAAACAAAATTTTATTTTAATTTAACTGATTTTGTAACAGAGTTCACGACTTTTAATTGGGATCAATGTGGGTGAGGGGGAATTGAAAATATGTCTAACGATCCCCTTTTCGGCTAATACATGATAAGAGAAATTAATAACGTTGTATATAGGAATTACATTAATTAACTCGAATTTTAAAAATATAACTGAGTTCAGTTATGGCCAATGGCCGAGCAATGATCAAATTTTTAATATCTTTGTTGTTGTAATGTTCACTTGGGAGTGGTTACTAGAATTATTTTCCTTATTGAAATGTCATCACTAATCAAAGTAATGCCTACCAATCTTATTATTGTTATTAGTATAATTTCCGAAAATAAATTAATAAATATTTCTCTTGAGCCCTCACTAACAATACATAACATAATCTCGTATATTGATGTCGTCCGACTCACAAAGCATCAATATTACAGATACACATAAAGACAAATAAACTAAAGGAACAACACCTACACTGTACAACACCTACACAAACAACATTACACTGGCACCATCACAACACAGACACAAACATCAAACACACGACCGACACCTCACAAAAACGACAACAACCATCAGCCCCTGTGTCTCCGGAGATGATGGCGGGGTAGGGGTTCACGGGCGGAGGCAGAGGAATTTTAAATTTTGACATTTAAAAATTATAACGGTTTTTTTATAACAAAATATACTTTTAAGCCTCCGTCGTTTTAAAATTCAACTTGTTTTAAATTTATATATCACGACAAATTTTACGTTTCGAACTATTTTCCAATTTATTTCAAATTCTAGTAACTAAGACCAGTTATGGCCTTCAGCTGGGTACTGGTGCCATTTCAATATGTTCTATAACTGCTTACTCTGCGCGAGCGCGTGGCTAGTGTCACGTATCTGCGTGAGGCGGACCCATAGGCTCAAGATGAGGTAGACCGATCTCTCTGTGTTCACGCAATCAGTCTCCTTGTCGCAACATTGAATTGTTCTATAGGCTGTTCATGGTAAAATGATCCCTTTTGAATGCCCTGCTTAATATCTACTTGTATGCACGTTGTGTATTCTTCCTCCTAATGTAAAATTAACATTACCATGGACCTTGTCACTTTATTCATGCGTCGGTCAAGTGAAAATGTGAAATTGTAAAAAAAAAAGAGTAATTATTTTACTAATCTACTTTTTTTTACGCTTTGGTGGATCAAAAAATTGAAAGCGAAAGAAATAATTTAAGTTATCACAAATGGTTGCCTAATACTTTTTATTCGACGTTAAGATATGGAACTACTTTCCATCCATCGTTACCAACTTAATGTCACTCAGTGCACTCGTTAAAATATATGCAGGCTGGGGCAGTGACTTTTTTCTACGGTTGATTTCAAAAGTGCTCACTTTATCGTGAACAGCCTTTACTGCCAACACGTTCAGCAACAAACGGTGTGGATCGGATTTGAGGTTAGAACATTGTTTATTACACAAGTGCTTTAAGATGTTTTTATACTTCCTCTTACCAATTTTTAATGCCGTTTATTAATTTTAAAATTTTTAAAGTATTTTATTCGTATAAAAGTGCTTTCTTTTGATAAATGAGACATAAACAAAATTTGTTCATTTGTGTTCATCATTGTGACTTTGACTGTTGTGTTCCTTTGGAGTAGGTCAATGTTGGGTTCATGCACAGAAGATGAATAATCGGCCTATCTCATATTTATTCTATGGGCGGACTGTCGGTACTCGTATGAGACACTGCTCATGCCTACTGGAATATACGCATGGAATTTTTAGTTACTGTCACAAGAAAGGAATAAATAATTCTAAGGGTGGGCCGCAGTGGAGAGATTTAGACGGCTCTTAACATCAAGTTCTTGAGAGCCGATGAGAGTGAACCGAGGTGAGTATTCTAGGGTGGGGGTCACTGGAGATCCCCGAGAAAACCCACCGACCTAGCTGCACCGTCCGGCACGATTCCCACGTGCGAAAATCTGGGACCGACCCCGCCGGGAATAGATCCCGGTTCGCCATTGTGTGAGGTGAGTAGTCTGGTAACTACACTACCGCGGCCCCCTAAATCTAGGAAATGTGTCTTTAGAAAGTTTCCTTGATACACTGCAGGACTCCTGTCGTAACTTGAAACTCTGTTTTTCTTAAAAGTGCAATCGAGTTCGGTGAAGTCTCTTGTTACATTTGTTTTATGTTACCTACGAAGACCTGAGTTCTTCGAAATGTAAAAAAATAAATAAATAAGGACAGTCGTTTTCCGACCACTTATAGCCGGTTAAGTTCTTTATGACTCTCGGAATGGGTGGAATTTACAGATATGATGATTGATATGATGTTGTCTGCTGCTTGGGTCTTACAACACAGAGTCTCTCAAGTGCTACATTTACAATAAAACAAATATTGAGCAGTGAGGAAAGGTAGTCTGTGGAATTTGTCAAGAACACCTGAGTTGTAGTTGCAAAATTTCTTTGCTCTTTAGACACTCATTTTCGATCGCTTTACGTTGAAATACGTCCACGTGTAATTTAAACTAGATCGTTTAGAATTAGGTAATAGGAATACAAGTGACTAGAGACAGTATGGCATACAAAATTGTTATTAATGTGGTCCAAATACTATGTAAATGCCAGGTGTTGGAAGTATGGATTTTTTCGTAATACAATTAATTTTCCGTCAGTAAATTTATTTTTTACTTTGGTTTTAGTGAGCCATTCAAATTATACTATAAAAAATCCTTAAACAAACGACTCTCCCTTTACGGTAGCACGTCCTATTGTCAGGTTAAGGAAAAAATAGCTCTCAAAACAAGACTGCAAGTAATACAGCAGCACATGTGTAAAAAATATTTGTGTAAACAAATGATGTAATTAGTAGAAAAATCGGATGGTACATCAACCCGTTGACGTACATTTACGAGTGTTTCATCACACAAACACACACTTTGCTCGATGTCAGAAGAACGTAGCGAGTCTCATTGAAACGTACACGCCCAACTCGGCCTGGTTTGGGCGAACTTGTTGCTTGCTAATCGTTACGTGAAGTGATCGTAATGTTGGCCTTGCGCTGACACCACGCGAATTGCTGTCTTCGAGCGGCTAAATGCCATCACGACAAGCTCGCTTGCAGCTATGTGGCGGTGGCTCGAGGTTCGTGAAGTGAGAGATGGTTCCACCAGCAGCAACCACCAACACTCGACGGCACTTTTTAACATCGACACTTATTTGCAGGTAGTTCGGAACCCAATTTAACCAGTAGGTTTCATCGTATTTAGGTTATCTTAAGCTACTACATACCGTGTATAGTCTTCCTGTAGTACGACTTGATTCCCAACACCTTCATAAAACCGCATTTCAAAACATATAGGCTGGTCACGTTAAAGTAAGCAATTTTGAGGCCCTAGTTACTTTTTTTCTATCAATTGTTTATTGTCCTCCCACCACTTTTTAAAATATATATTACCATGTTAGTAATTAACACAGTGTATGTATTTCATCGGACTTGAAAGTTAACGCCTAAAGGGGTTTTCACAATAGACCGTCGCGATGCGGCGCGGCGCGTCCGACGCTCGCCGCCAGCGACGAGCGTTATTCGCGTCTTCACAGTAGAGCGATGTTCTGATGCCGGCCGCCGGCGACACAAACCGTCCTGCCAGTTGTTATCCTGTAAGGAAGCTTGCAATGAAATGCTGAAAACGAGCGAAATACAGTGGATTTGTTTGCGATTTAGTTAGTAAAATTGTTATTTTGTAGTCGTATACATTTTTCTTGAATAAAATTATATTAACATTCAAAATATATTGTAGAAAATGAACGACTTTTCGGTTATCGGAAAACATACTTATGTTTTCCTAAATGTAAGTATTTATATTGTTAAGGGCTTTTTAACGTCCCCCAGTTTTATATTTGATAACTTAGTAGGGGACGGTTTAGAGACTAACTTGTAACCTAACTTAAATTAACACCCATGTTTACCCGGGATTCAAACCCAGAGCCTCCCACACCCCAGATCGGGGGCGCACCAATCGACTGCGCCACGGGAACTCGGCTAAATGTAAGTAAAATTTACATAAATTTAGATTACAATTAGTATCTCTGCAAACCGTTTGTCATGAATGTTTTCATTTGTTCTTTATCTTAGGTTTTCTCCAGTTTATTTATTATGAAGTTGAGAAATGTTATTCTTCTTACTCCCCGACGCTGGCGACGAGCGTCAAAACTAATGTTCGTCGCTCGTACAACGTTCTCGACACTCGACTCTAGCATCAAGGCTCTGATTGGCTGATGCCCGACGCGATGCCTTATTATGAAGTTGAGAAATGTTATTCTTCTTACTCCCGACGCTGGCGACGAGCGTCAAAACTAATGTTCGTCGCTCGTACAACGTTCTCGACACTCGACTCTAGCGTCAAGGCTCTGATTGGCTGATGCCCGACGCGATGCCCTATTGTGAATACCACTTAAGGTTACAACAATATATATTTGACTATTATTCCAAATGAGAGGGTTTCAAAATGTCGTCACTTTACAGTGGATAACCTATAGTGGAATAGATGCATGCGAATTCCAGATGGGATATAAATATTTATTTAATATGAATTTAAGAAGGCACGCTTACAATGATGTAAACATTTGCACAAAAATATAATGACTATAGAATTATGTTTTCCTGAATTAACACATGTCAAGTCATAAAATGCCTAAATTACCAATTGCTATGTCTTTGAAAGCAATGCAGAATTTTTTTTTCTGTCCGTTGCATGCTACACTAATACATGTGAAACTAGAGCATTATCATTAACTTAATGACTTTAATATGTTGCAGTAACTTCTAACATTTAAATTATACCTTTAAAAAATCACCCCTTTTATAATGTGTTTGGTTTTTCCAAAATGTGTCCTATATCATAAGCGTTTTCTATTTCTCTTAATACATAAAAGTATATTAATTTTGGTTGAACTGAATTTTCACTTATAACTTACCTATCAATTATAATATTGCATTTATAACTAACACGCTTAAAACAGGAAGAAATTTCGTGTGTTGGCATGTCCTAGTAATAAATAGTTCTCATGTAAAACAATCACCCGGCCACGTATGTCTGTGTATTCGGATAAGGCTTTTAAACTACTGGATGAATTTCGATGCGGTTTTCATCATAATTTAAATAATTTACTCAGGAAGGTTTAGGTATTTAATATATTAAAACTTAATGTAAGTATAGATAGTAAAACAATTTTGTTTTCTAATCAAGTCGGAACAAGCCGCTTTTCGGGCGCTTGCATGGCTTAGGCTGACTAAACCATAAAAGATACACCAAATAAATGTGCTACAGAATTATAGATCTCAAAAAGGTCTACAAAAAGTCCATGACAGCATATGTTTAATTTTTAAGGATTATTCACAGTCAGCTATTTTCTCTTTTTAAAAATAGGAGTTCACTTACGAAGACTTTTTGAACAACACAGTATTAATCCTATGAGAGTTACCTTAAGAATTTAGTGTATTAGTGTATATACTTGCTGTAAACATAAACAACGCAATATTTGTAAATCGCAGCCGAGTGAAGCCAGAGCGGGTCGCTAGTGTAAAATATATTTAAACTGCGTGTGCATAAATGCGGTGCGTTATCCCTTTGATGTAATTTTTTAGACGTAGTTAAGCTTCGTTTGTATGAGGCGGGGAACTAGTCTGAATGTAGAACTTCTTATCCGTATGAAGCAGAAATTGCTCAAACATTTGGTTACTACTATAAACATTAAATTTTAAATTAAAAGGTTCATTTGAAACTGCTTTTGCTGATTCGCTGTTTAAATTACTGCTAATATTTTACTCAGTTTTATGCAAATATCATCGAAATAACGCAGAGTGATTGTTTAAAAGCTCTTCAACTAACGATGAGCGAGTTACTTTTCTGCAGCTACAGGATCTTTGTTTCCGCCACTCCTTATAATTAACAAACTCGTAACTTAACAGCAGCAGATTCGAAAACAATTTGCTTTCCCGGCATTCGAGTAGAAAAATGCTTTAGTAAGAACTCGTGTAAGATCTGGCATTGGTGTTACGCGATACTGGATGACAACTGGATGCAGCTTGATAAACAAAAATGATACAGATGATACAGATGAAATCCAAATGAAACACAAAGCAGTGTGAAATAATAATTACATACATCAGTGACACTTAAATTACTCGAGTTAATTTATTATCAGAGACTTCGGAAACGCAACAGTATTTTCGTTATTTTACAGTCTGGACTACGAGCTAGGAACAATGTACTAATAAACACAGTGGTCGCTACAACAATGTCTACTTCTACTTGTTACATCTCGAAAAAGGATCGGGTGCTTGAAGAATACTTGATTCTCTTCTGATTGAGAAGTCGAAGAAGTGGGTAATCCGCTGAACACAGCCATATGAAATATGCAATGCATGATACTGTCAGCAAAAAGTGGTCGTCACTTCTGAGTTATGCCTCTCGTGGCTGTAATGCAAGAGTGTACTTCCAGGAGAACACACGACTAAGTTGTAATTTACGATAGTGTCATTGACAAAGCCTGAATTATATGAAAGCTCCCCGCACCTGGAAAGGCCGCAAGCTCCAAATAATATTCCTATACAAAAAATAAGAATAGAGAACTTTGCAAGAAATCGATACAAAACAAGTAGAAATTTTATTTTATGTAAGTCTAACTGATGCGTTTTAGTTTCCCCGAAATACGTCTCGTGATCTGAATCGTCTGGCATTAGAACACAGACAATTACGACATCGTAGTTGTAGGAGATCATAACTGCCAATGGATTAGGATTAATAGTGCGTGATGGATGATTTTTGAAATAGAGTTGGACGCTTTTGACGGTGTGTTGTGGACAGACCAAACAGAACATAATCAGGGGAAAACAGCAAGGTTTCGAAGACTGCGTGGGAAGTCAACGTTTTTTAAAACGTAATGAGGGAATTACTCAAAAGACACCAGGAGACACGTTCGGACATCTTGAAGTAACACGAACATATCGGGAGCCACAATGGCGTGGTAGTCAGGCTACTCGCCTCCCACCATGGCGAACCGGGTTTGACTCCCGGCGGTTTCGCCCGGATTTTCGCATGTGAGGAAACGTGGTGGACGTTGCCGTTGCTCGGTGGATTTTCTCGTGGTTATTCTTTTTCTCCCACCTTACCATTCCGCCACTGCACCATCTTCACCTCACTTACCATCATCGGTGCCAACCAAAACCTCTCAATTTCAGCTAATAGACCAATATCGTAAAGCACACAACATTATATACTTTGCATAGAAAAAAGTGAACGATTTCTTGGCGCACGGCGGTGAGACGTTCTATTTACGAGTCCCTGTAACCGGACGCGCATTCATAGACAGCATGCCTGTAGTGGGGTCAGTAATCTGCTGGACGTGGTGCTGGGAGTTGGGGGGTCCTGCAGGAATGTAAGTTTTTAAAATAGATTTTTCAATAATTTTTATATGATTTTAATAATAGTTTAAATAATTTTTCTATGAATTTATGGATTTTTGGGGATATCTTAAGGTCAAAGGTCACAGATGTCAAGGATAATAACACAGGATGGTGGAATCTAATATGGAAGCTATGACGTCATCCAAGATGGTGGACGGTGCTACGGCGCCACAGCCCCCCCCCCCCCCCAAGTCATTGCCCCGGGAGACGCATAAGCCTACTACTACCACGGGAAAGTGTGAAGACAGCGGAGCAAGGATATAGATACCTACGCAAGCCGCCCACGAATTAAACTGCCAGATCTGATCAGAAATCGTATGTGCTACCACCTACAGCGTAGCAAGTTTTACATAAACGATTAGTGCGTAAACTATACAGAATATGATTCATGCGGGTTGCAAGCGTGATGAAAGAGCAACGTGCTGACGTATCAAGAGATTTATCTGTAGTTTGTTAAAGTTCACGCTTTGTGACATTAGGTCAAATGTGGGAGTGCAGGACCCTTAAGTATCAAATAAAAATAATTATTTATTTACAAACGACGCACACATTAACTTACCGAGGGTTGCAGCTAGGTAGTTTGACGACATGGGTCATGGGGTTTTGTAGATTTATTATTGAAATCCTTGATCGAATAAAATACAGCAGCAAGCCGAATGTACTGAAATGTGCTCAGTGATCAAATCTGTCTTCACAAAGCTCGAGTATTTCTATAGTATTCTAAAATTTGATATTGTTGGCTGTTGATTTTTAAATAATATATGTGGCAATTTTTTCTTGGGGCATCAGTCACTTAATTATTCCCTCTTGATATTTTTGAGGAAAGCTTAATTCCTCAGCACGGTGACGACTACAGAGACAATGCATTTTTTAAAATATATTTTATGGCGAGCTTCCCAGCTGTCACGCTGAAGTGTGAAGTATTTGTAAAAGGTCACTGCTTCGACGGTGGATCGGCCGTCAAGTTGGAACTCTGAAGACATGGCTTACCCGATCACCAGCCATGGCGTCTATAGACGTCTGGCTACCAATAAAAGTATGCCGTATTTTAAAAACTGGGTTCGTGATGTTGCGCTTCTATAGTCGTCGGAACTTTGTGCAGAGTGAAATATGGCTTTGCCCCCCCCCCCCCCATCACTCAAGTGTATCAACAACATTGTACAAGTACAATTATTATATCGTTTTCCAAGCAATGTGACTTTATGCCCTTAATTCTGTGGTCTCGTTTGTTTTAATGAGGTTTGATTCGTCGTACTACAGCACTTCTAATGAAACATTATACTGTATAATGTGAGTACAACTGGCTGAAGAACCTATTATGTGACTATGCGAAGGTAGGTAGAGCAAGTTTAGAAATTCAGCACTATTCACAGTCCAACTCACTGACGCAACTCGTCTTCAACAAGGTAGCCCTACGATTGTGATACCGTTACCTTTGTTACCAATTCATGTAGCCAGGTAATAGTGACAAGCTACGGAAACGTTTAAAAAACCAAGTAAAAATTATAAAATTAATGTGACTCCTAGTAACAACCGACCACAATCTTTCCTTGTCCAATATCAATGAACCAACATACAAGAATTTTCACCATATTAATATTTTTAATTTTTGAAGCCTTAATATAGTCAAAACAAGTCACAGCCAAACCTGAACGGACATTTTTCATACATTTTACTTGCTCCTTAAATCAATTACTCCAGTTATTATTCATCGTTATCAAGATGAACTAGTTATCACACAAGCATAAATTTTCACGAAGGCTATTTCATTGGCTTACTGGAATGGTTATCGTAGTACCTAGGAAGAACGGCAGATAGTTCTAAAGTAAACAGATAAGGTCACTTTATTTATAATTCATTGTTTTTAAAAACTGCGAGTTTTTGCCATTTTATCTCAAATTACCATCAACAAATCGAAATGTTCCTTTCTGTTAATACTTAAAAAGAAAGTGGAAAAACTATTTCGTTATATATTTTTATATACGGATTTAAGAGTTAAAATACGTTAGTTCCCGCGGGAATTAATAATATACATTGTGTAGCATGTGAATAACAACTCCTGTCAACATACATTCCCAGCACTCTAAAATATTTATTAATAATGCCCTTTGAGGACTTAATGTGTTCAAATGTGTTACACTGCTTCTTTTTTGTTTGTAAGGGACTTTTTACTATGTATTTAGAAATAATGATACAATGATTTCATCTGAGAAATGAGGGAAAACTATTTAGGATAAAAAATATTGGAAAAAATTTCACATAATGATATAACAATTTCACTTTCCAACATCATTCATGTTAATACGTCGAATCAGAAACCGTTTGTGAATTTAACATAGGCATATGGTTATTTTATAACTTGAATAACGGATTTTTTCGTTAAGTTAATTTTTGTTTGACTGTGTAACTGCAAGCGTAGTTTAGGGTATTTTGGAAGCGGTTGAGCATGAAGGGGAAGAAAAACACTGGTAAGAAAGTAATGCCAGTTTGGCCTGTTGCCAACCTTTCTTCGCACCATAGATACTATCATGTTGATGCATGAGCCATGCACAAACAAACACAAAAAAAAACAGAGGTTGTCACGTGCTGCGATACAACCCCGTAATTATTCTTCCTCAATTAGCTTTCACAGTATAGAAACAAAGACGTACAGAAAACATATTCTTTAAAGTTGGTTGAGATCGCTACCAGAACTGTCAGTTACTACTAATCCAATCAATGGGAGCGACCGTGACATGTTTTTATTCATATATTCAATAAGTTGTATGAGTGACAAGTGCGTGCCATGAGAAACAAGAAGGTCACTTTCCGTAAGTAGTTCAATTAATTGAAGTGCGGCAGACCCTCCTGCCGACGTGAAACGAGAAAAGGATTGCTGTTTAGAGCTTTAATAGTTTATAATACTATCTTACTGTATTTATGGTTGGGTACTCAATTTTAGTAAGTGTTTGATAAGACACATTAAGTAGGGGTACTGAAATTTCGCGGAAATATTTCAAGACAAGTTATATTTCAAAACACCGTAGGGTAATTTAAGTATCTGATTGGCTGAGTTAATTTTTGGCACGTGTTAACTGTCTGCATACGAATCACGTAGTAGCTGTATTGATGTCGCCGAGTTCTGAGTGGTCCGATCAAATATGAAACGCCTTCTCAAGCAGACAGCAACAAATGTCAATAGACAAACTGCTGTTGGGTGCTTATATTATTGAAGTCTACTGTATACTCGTATTTTTTTTCGCGAAAAGACACTAGCTCTAACAATAAGTATGTATATATTTGTGAAATTCGTTCTCGAATCTGAGGCAATACTAACGAAAGGGACTCAGAACTTGTTTCTGTCGAGATGTGACATTTTCAATTGGTCGACGTGTTTTTTTGACACCTCCTGGATATACGTAAGCCAACAACAAACATGCAAGAAATTGTGTGCCCAACCACCGCCTTTTACTACCACAACAATCAACCAATAAACAGTTGATATCTGTATGAGATTATATAAGACTGTGAAGTCTAGCCTACAGGTCATTGAACTCGTGAATTTCTCGGGTCTCTAGTCATGGCTAGGGCCACTGATTTTTCGCGAATAAATCGGAGCACACAATAGACTTCAATACCTTATCTACAACTCGGATGTTGCCATACCTCCATTGGCTGCTGGTGTAGTTTCCGTATTTGACCGAGCCACTCAGGATTCTGTTTCTCCGACCTTCTACCTTCGTGATTCGTGGGCAAACAGTTAACACCGACCCGAATATGCTTCAGCCAATCAAAAAAGCTGGATGATCCCTTAGAGCTTTGAACTGTATACTGTCTCGAAATCTTTTCGCGAAATATCACTGCGTGTCATGGCATGTTCGAATAAAAAACGTTGTACAGTTCAATCTGATGTACTATTGGTAAAGTAATTGCGTTTTTTGATAACGGGGAAAAAAAGTTTCTGGAAGGCATACTTAACCCATATAAAATGCCACGAAACGAGCATCAGCTGCGACAGGGAAATCGGCGGTGAAAATATGTAAAATACACCAGGGGAAAAAACGAAAGACGAGTAGCAGAAAAAAAGTTTGGGATGACTGACTTGTGCGTTGTTCGACGCACTATTAAAAACTTTTATACTGTATCTTCTGCGAAATAAAATTTTTCAGAGAAAGTGAATTTGTTTTAATTGCTTTTGTGCTTTTGTGTGGAATGTTCAGATGCCAGCTGAAGAGCAAAATAAATCTATCACTTTTTTTGAAAAAAATAATTTATTAAATGTTAATTTTTATTTTTCGTCCAAATTTAAATGCGTATACAAAATGAATTGGCGGAAATAAATTAAAATGTATTTATTCCAGTGTTTAGTTAGTGAATATAAATATATGTATATTCACAGTGGCGAAGATTGTTGCGAAATCATCTCAGTAAGAAACGCACGTTTTATAATGTATCAAATGAAATACCATTTTAACCACATATTTAAACTTACATAATAAAAGGCATTTAAGTTTTCATGTATTACTTTTAATTGAATTGTTTAAATTGTGTTTGCTGTTCACTGATATCTTGTAAAGGTTCCGCCACGTCAACCGAAGCGCTAACGATTTGCTTGTGTAGAGAATTTATAAATTTTTATTGGCCCAAAACACTATGTGTTCCTTCTAAACATACTTGACATGCGATGTGATCTATTTAACCAACGATATTTTCAATTCATTACGAATATTATGCACGTTCGTATTTGTTCGACAGCTCTTCGTAGAAGATATGCTTCTACCATCCACTTCCCAACATCTACTGCCTCATCAGAAATTAATTTGCTATCACACGCTGCAATAGTTTTACGAGAAGATAATTACAGGATGTATGTATTATAATACATAGTAGTTTACTCAAGATAATGTGACGAAATCTAATAGGTAAATTTTGGTCTATGAGGTGTCGCTCCGAAATTGGCTATACGAACAGATTAGTTTTATCCCCAGCAATTTGGCATCAGTGGACCGTGGAAACGTTTTTGACTCCATTTTATCGCTGAAAGGTTGATTTCCAATCACTTTCAATGACGGGTAATTTATGTTTCTAACGAAAGAAAAAAAATTGAAGTGGTGCAGGAGTAAGTATGTAAATATAACCACTGTTGTTGAGAGGAATTTAATCAGCTGCGACTTATATAGCTACGTCCTGTTAGTGCAATCGCCGCCATTGCTATCTCTTTTAATTATGTAAATATCTAGTAGGTTTTTTAGCACTTACCCGACCGCGCCGTAGCGTAGTTGGTTGGGAGACTGTCCTACAGTGCGAAGAGTCCTGGTATGAAGTACTTCATTAAACGTAAACGTTTATGCGTAAATCTTCAAGCCACCTTCCCACCATCCCAGTTAGCAGAGTAACATAACCAGAACGTTAATAAACCACAATTTAAAAAGTCCTCATTAGTAAATCGCACTTAGGAACTTACAAATAGTAAATATTATGCGAAAAATATATCTTCTTTATTTGCCTGTTTAAAATTGCTCTATCTCGGGTACTATACCCTAGAGGAAGATGAGATAATTTGCCTAAATTAGAATTGTCCCACAAAAAAAAGTATGTTTAGACTAAGCATAAATAGCATTCTTGCATATTTTTTGAAAAGAAAAAATAATACGCCAGAATTTACTCGTGATATTACCATTGTGTCAATGGTTATCAGGTGTGTATTTGCTGTTACTGTCGTTGCTGAAATCTTACGAATTTAAATATACGACTGGTGCTAACGTTCAACGTTTAGTACATTTTTTAGCGTTTATATTTTAAAATGACGTCTTCCTGGCCTTTTAATAGTAAACGTCATGTCCGTTGAACTTATAAATTGATGAAACCAAGAAGGATTTGAAGTAACGGATAATGTAATAAGATACGTGGAGTGATCTGATTTCGTTATGTATTTATGATTTTTCATCTATTATCGAGCAGCTCTCAAAATAGTGTTTTTTTTGTTCATAACTCGCGAATTTACGAAGCTGTAAAATAATGTAACCCTTCGGCTGAAAAGCTAGCCTTTTTGGTGTATGAAATATCGAAATGTTTTTTACAAGCTTCAGGGCAATTTTAAGAAGCAATACAGAAGTTAGCTCCTTCAAAATGGCGCTACTGTATGTTGAATAGGACATCATTCAAATTCAGCATGATTGTTGAGGCAAACAATAGGCAATGATTGTTGAGGCAAACAATAGAATAGGCAATGATGGTAAGAAAAAAGTGCAGAACCATTCAATCCAATTAAGATAGTCACGAACCTGCAAACTGGCGTGAGTATCGCGCCACTGAAGGTCAATGTAGCATTCAGCCTCCGCGAGAGACCAGGCACCGTTATATCATGTACGCTTAATTCACATGTTTTGTTCAAGTTATCACTGTTAAAAAAAGAGTTCCGTTATTTTACGGAAAAGCGCTGCTAAACTATTCTCCATTACTCTCCGTAAAATTATGAACACGTTGCTTTTTCAAGAACGGACTCGTGTCAATTTCACAGGAGCTTCGGTGAATTCACTGAAATTTCTCCTTAAATTTGATATTTTTTTCTATACTTTCGATTTTAAAAAGGGACTTTAACGAAAACCTATTTTTAGTTTTCTCTATGCGGCTGCTTAATTACACATAAAAATAAAAATTTTTAATGTTTAAAAATTTTACGTATGGTGCCATATCTGTGCACGAATCAGAAAGTTTCAAACTTCGTGACTCCCAATTCCATCCCATTATGGATATGGAAACGTAAGTGACGCTGGATTATCATCGTACGAGTTTCAAAATCTCAACGATGAAAGCCTCTGGGAATACTTATGGCGATGGCGTGTCATCTGTGCAGTCAGTGTTACAATTTTATTTTGTTCGCCGTAGTACTAAGCAACGCGTTCTTTTAACGAGCTTTATATGGCAGTACTGTACGAACACCATCCCTTTGTATTCTTTCTGTTTGGAGAACTTCCAAAATTATAAAGACCAATATGAAATATCTGCAAAACACCAACCTATCAACACCCAGTTTAGGAACACACATACAGCTTTAACGATTACATTGATTCTATACGAGACTTCAGTGTGAATTTGTCAAACGACGATTCTGACGTGGGTGGTGTGTCGGCTGCTGCTGTGATGTCGTTACTTTCTATATCAGACACAATATCCGAACTCGCCTCCCCACCATTGCTGCCCAAACATACGTCCTCCGACGCTTATCTAAAAACATGTTTATCTGTTTGGTAACGGCAGCTAACAACGCATGGCGCCAGCCTTCTCTCTTCACATGCATGCTGGACCTGCCGCAGGAGTGGACAATATCCGGAGATGGACGTATTTACCGTAGTCTTAAAAACTATCGCGACTGCAGCTCTGCCTCTTGAGTAAGTAATTTGTAAATCACGACTTCGCGCAAAGTGATGTACGTCGGTACTAAACGCTGAAGGATGTTCGCGAAAACGTGAGCACATGTGGAACCAACCATTGAAAAAAAAATTCGCTGCCCATAACTTGTTTTATGCTACACTGCATTTTAAAATACATCCCAGTTAAGTTGCCAGTGTATTAATAAAAACATTTCTTATTACTTAAAGTTCTATTGCGAGTGTAATGTTTATATTTATCACCGGTGGTTAGTATCTCGTGTTGTATACTCTTTAGCGAACGAATTTGCATATTAGCAACACCAATCCCATGATTTCACTTGTCTGGAGCATCAGGCACGGGGTAATTTCCATTCTACATATGGCAGAATGATAATGGCTGTTCACGATAAAATGAGAGTTTTTAAAATCGAACATAGAAAAAGTCACTGTCCATGCCTGCATATACTTCAACGGGTCTACTGAGTCAAATGCGCCCTGTAAAGTTGGTAACGATAGATGGAAAGTAGTTCCATATCTTAACGTCGAATGAAAAGTGTTAGGTAACCATTTCTTATCATTAAAATTATTTGTTTCGTGTTCTGTTCTTTATACATCAGTGAGTAAAAATTAGCAGATTATAAAAAGTTTACTTTTCTAATAATTTAGAGTTTTGCTTGACCAACGCACAAATAAAGTGATGAGGCCCATGGAAATGTTAATTTTACATAAGATGGAAGAGCACACAGCGTGCATACAAGTAGATCTTAAGCAGGGCTTTCGAAAAGGTGCTCATTTTACCGTGAACATACTGCAACTTTTTGCTGTGGTTACGCTATATTCACACAGTTTCGTCATAGTGTTGCTTGTAAGCAGCTGTGAAAAACTTAAGTCTACTTTTTAGACACAGGTGGCCGACTTTCATAATCTAAGTGACTTTACTTAACGAAATGTTTTACAACCCAGAAACACGTCAACTGAGCTGCATCAAATACTTAGTAATTATTTAGTTGAAACCTGAATATTACGATTGAAAATTGTAAGCCTTATCAACATGGAGGATTTAAATTATTACTTACAATTCTCAAACTACGGACTTTATATGTTACTTAACACGCCAAACTTAATTTAAAATCAACCTATTGCTATTTATCTCTTCTTGTGCCAAAAGTACAACTTATACATAAAGTGATCTTTATAAATAATGGTTTGACAACATGATATACAAATTTAAGTCATAGAGGAAATTAGTGTTGAATACCATTTCGTGAAGGGCAGAGATACATTTCTGAATTACTTTCTCAGCAGTTGTCTGACAACGATTTCAAAACAGGGTTAATCTAAAAACTTTTAATACTACTCTGCAACTATTAAAAATATTTTGATACTGCAATAATATAGTAAATACAAGACTTTATAATGAAGTTTATTCCAATATTATAGTTAAACAAGTAAAAAGTGTATTTCCATTTCCGGGTTTTCACTTTTCTTTTAATGTTATTTTTCGTATAGTTCATTACTTTCTTAACAGGAAAATCATTTCTTGGGACTTGATTTATCCAAGTCCCTGAAAGCTGAGTTCTTATGTACTATAGCCATTTTAAAATCCACCATATTCCCATAAAACTTATGACGAATGACTGTTACATCCAAAATGATGTCTGATATACAACCTCAATGCCGTGCTTCGTACGAAGAATAGCGGAATTTCCCCCCCCCCCCCCCCAAAGTGTTGATACATAAGCGTAAATTAACTGTCAGCGACCTTTGAAAACCGATATTCAGAAGCAATAGTTGTATTGGAATCATTAAAATAGTAACTGAGAGGCTTCAGTTGGATGATGTCTGACTTCAATTCGGAAATTCGTGGGTTCGACATCGGCCGGCCGCACTGTTTGATTTTCCCAAGTGGTCTTCCACCCCCGTTTAAGGCGACTGCTTTTGCAGTTCCTTAATACGAGAGCCCTTTTCAGTATCTCCCTCATTAGTTTAAGAGTTCAAGAGAGGCATTCCTGTTAACTATCGACTCAGGAAATATTTTTATGGAGTCTGATCAACGGGCAGTCTTGAAGAATACTACAGTAGCTAACTTCCACATATTCCTGTTAGAATATTATGTTTAGGCATGTTGAAATCTACAAGAGTGACGACGTATGAAATATATTTATAGATATGTGTCACTCTGGAAAACATATGCTACCAAAAATATTTTGCAAAGGCTGCTATGAATGACTTTTTTTCATACAATGCTTTCGAAAACTTGTCAATTCAAATAACACTGTTTAGCTTTTTAATGCTAATCAACTTACTAATTTTTTTCTATTTTGAAGATATTTTACTGTTTTGTGACATAATATGAACGGAAATTTTAGAAAAAATTGTTCTGATCAGAGTAAAGATAACTTCCAGCTACTTCTTAGAAAAGTTATATAGCCTACATTTCAACCCTAAATATTACGACAAACATATTTCAAGACGTTATGCTAACATAGTCTTTGATTTCAATCAAAGTGTTTCTTGAGTTCATAGGTAAGCCCACGAATGTATTTGTTTGAAGTCCGTCATATTTTTCGCCTGATTAGGGTTTAACTTCCGTCTGTTTTTAATTGAAATTTTATTGCAAAACATAAAATTAAAATTATGTGGGAAGAAAACGAAAAAATTTCACGAAATATCTTGGTCTTATTCTGCTGATATCAACAATCAGTTTCAACTGTCGCAAAGCATGCATACTAAGCAAAAATTTTGAAATTTGTGTTGCAAACCATATAAATAAATAAAAAATCCCCGTAACTCCTTTAATTATTTTTCGTAAATTGATTTTATACGTTTGCCTATTTTCTCCAGATTTGTTATTTGACATAACACCGCATAATTATAAACAATATGCGTGAATTATCAGTGTAGAAACTTTTTATGGAACTAGAATGATCTTAATAGGGCGTGGGAGGAACAAAACTATAAATAAGGCACTTCTACATTACGGTTTTTCCAACTTTGTGAGCAAATCGCATCTTACGGTGATGAGTTTATAATTAGCTATTCCTTACGCCGAAAATTTGCAGGTTGAAATGTGGCGCAGTTCTGCGCAATATATTAGCTAAAGGGATAAAACATTCTGTCAAAATTATTTCTCAGAAAATTGGAGAAAATCATAATGTAGGATTGCTATTTTTTCGTTTATTCTATATTGGCCTCCCGGAAACCTGCATACTTTGATTATCATGTGTAGCATTTATTCTGCTATTCAGAAAGGGAAGAACAATATTAAAAGTTTGGCAGCGAAAAGTTTTCGCCACTAGGTAAGCGCTAGTGTAGTATGTCTACGATATTTTCTCTAGTTCCTACTTTAAAATAACAGGGTAATTGCAATGATCATAAATCAAATCTGAAATAACTTCGTAACTATGTAAAATATTTCTGTCTTATAATTTACGTAGATTAAAATTTTAATTTTAAATTACTTTATTGGAACACTACGCACCTAGTGGTGAAAAATTTTCCTTATACCAAACTCTCCCATTAGAAGTCTCGTTTTGTCCCTAACCTGAGTAGAATAAACCTTACCTGTTCTTATAGGCTGTTCATGGTAAAATTAGTAAATTTGAAAGCCCTGCTAAAGATCTACTTGTATGTACGTTGTGTATTATTCCGAGTTATGTAAAATTAACACTGTCATGGACTTCATCACTTAATTCGTGCGTCAGTCAAGTGAAACTGTGAAATTATTAGAAAAGTAAATATTTTACAAATCTGTTCTTTCTTACGCTTCGATACATTAAAAAAAACACAGTGAACGAAATAATTTAAGTTATCACAAATGGTTACCTAACACTTTTAATTCGACGTTAAGATATGGAACTATTTTCTGTCCATCGTTACCAACTTTTCTGGGCGTACGTCACTCAGTGCTCCCTCCCGTTATAATATATGCAGGCAAGGGCAGTGAATTTTTTTCTAAGGTTGATTTCAAATGTGCTCTCTTAAACGTGAACAGCCTTTACAAAACGTAACGAAATAAATGTATTTATAAAAGAGGGGGTACGATAACGGTCGGACGCGCGCGATAATATCGGAGGGTGAGCGTGGGACGCGTGCCCGCGCGACACATGTGTAACGGCCACGCCCGCCCGGCGCGTCAGGGCCGCCCTCCGTCGCGGCTGGCCTTGACCTTATTGCCGGCTTGCACATGGCCTTCAAATTGTCTGCAGCCACCGCTGTCTGCTCCCACGCCGTGCCTCATTAGCGGCCCGCCACGCCTTCCATGGGAGACTATCTGGCCCCACCCTCCCTGTCTCCAACCATTGGAAAATGTTGAGCTATCCGCGTATTCGAAAATTCATCGATGAATCAACCAGTGGTTGATATAGGTTTTTCACGGTAAAATGAGCACTTTTGAAAGCCCTGGGGATGTCTTCCTCAATAATGTTTGATGCGCGTCGCTTCCGAAGAGGTGGGTTTGGCAGCTGACGTTCATGTATAATTTGGTTTCAGATTTAAATGTTTCTAAGCGGCTGTCGAGGCAGACTGGTTTTTCAAAATTAACTTGAGTAAGGATGATGGTTTGGCCAGCCGTTATTATTATTATTATTTTTTAATTTCTGCCTGTCACGAGAGCCAACTTGTGTGAGCTTATGTTCGGTTTGTATTGCCGACCGAGTCATTAAACTTTCGCATACGTACTTCGATTTGCATTGCCATTTTCATTTTGGATTTATGCCAAATACTCTCGGAGTAATTTCCCGGTGTGAGTTCATGGTTGTGTAAACCGTTACTTGTATGCACGTTGTGTATTCTCCCACCTTACGTAAAATTCGCATTGCCGTCGGCCACATCACTTTATTAATGCGTCGTAGCAGTGAATCTGTGAAATTATTATAAAAGTAAATATGTTATTAATCTCCTCATTTTTAAACTTCAATGCATAAAAAAATCAGAAAGTGGAAGAAATAATTTAATTTATCACAAGTGATTACTTGACATTTATTTTACTCGGCGTTAAGATATTTAACTACTTTCCATCCATCGTTACCAACTTAATGTCACTCAGTGCACTCGTTCAAATATATGCAGGCAGGGGCAGTGACTTTTTCCTAAGATTGATTTCAAAAGTGCTCACTTTATCGTGAACATACTTTATATCGGTGTACTCCTGTTGCGGTATTTTTCGAACATCGTCTGCTTTTACACACATATTAATACGATCTCACTCAAATTATAAAGTTTTCATCGCCCATTTGTAAAACTCGACGTCTGAATTATTTTGTTTTATTTTTTAATGCTTAAAAATTACGATATGTGGGTGTTTTTAACATGATATGTGGGTGTCTTTCAGAGAAAGCGTTCGAAAATTCATCAGTTGATGTTTTGATACATATACACCAGATCCACCATATTTTCAGGCCGATGGAATCGATGGATACACCGGTTCAACAGCCCTCACCAAAGATTAATTTTCGAACGTCCGGTGTACATCAGTGGATTCACCGGTGAATGATCGAATACGCGGTAGAACAGATAAAAAATTAAGCCGTGGTGTACTCCCGTTTCCCAAGCTATTTCTTGCAATTCCGTCTCTTCGAAAACCTGTCGCTCGACACCCAACCATGCATATTTCCAAACTCAATTTTATTAATCCTAACCATCATCACATATGTATAAAAAAAAACACCCTTTACGGTTAAGGTTAACAAACGCCGTGAAGTGGTTATTGACGGAGGTACGCACCCTTCATGCAAGATGGTTGGGAATTCTTTTATAAACATAAATAAGAAACTACGCAATGATAAACATCACATTTTGGTGTAGCGTTTATGCAAATAAGGCTGTTAAAGGCGTGCATTTCTTTTGGTAATACAATCCCTCTGACATTAGTAAAATATGACGTCTCACTGTATTGATCGAACATGTGTAACCATGCATGTTAGTTCATATTTTTTGACATATTAATAACTACCATCTTCACGTTTACAAAGAATGCTGGCTTTGTGCAAACACTCTCAGGCCATCGGCTCACATTGGAATTCCCTTTTTAGTCAAATGTCGAGCTATAACGTCTGACAGCTATGCAACCTGTGGACCTGAGTATAGGGTTTGTCTAACGCCCGTGCGCAGTAAAAAGTTAAATAGTTCAATTTCTTATTTATGTTCATAAATGCATCACCGAACCTCTTGTATTAAAAGTATGTACCTCCCTCAGTAATCACTTGCGGCTATAAGTCGAAATTTAGTTTTGCGTTAAGATTCACCTCGCGATGTTTGTGCCATTTGGTCTGAAACGACTTGTATGCCTACTACTGCTTACCGCAAATACTTTAATCTTTAACACTGTCGTTGATAACCAACAACAAAAAAATTATGTATATACACAGTTTTACCTTAATGTCATATCGAAAGTAGATATGTTAAGTTGCTGTTTACTGAAATATACTCTTTTTGGATTTATTCACATTAGACTGAGCAGAGGTGTCTTCGTAATTGTAGTAATAGTAATTCAGTTTTGAAACGTTTTACAAATTTGTCGGTTATCATCTTAAAACCAACAATAATGTTTAAACAGTGTTCAATGCAGAATTGGATGCTTAATATGTTTCTTACTGTAAACAAACGCGTGAAGAAATTACGAAAAAGCACGCCACTAAATAATTTTTAAAAATATTTTAAATCGAAAATTTGCAAACGTTGTGATTACTCTGCACTAATTTCTGGTATTAAATTGTTTTTATTGGAGCGGTAAAATCTTTATGCATGAAATTTGCCTGAGCTAATGATATTACACCAAAAAGTGTTACATGATCTTGTATGTTGCTATAGTTTCGAAAAATTCTTCTGATATACATCTAGCTACAAATTAAGATCTTTGCTCGTTGGCGTTTTTAGCAAAATACATATTCAAATAATATACTTTTATTTTTAAACGTATGCTAGAAATTGCGTATTTTAATTAAACGTTTTGAGTATTACTGTACCGAAATTATACTGTGGAGGTATACCTTGGGTGATTTTGTATATGAGTGTCAACACTGGTTGAAATGGAAACAACCTTGCAGATATTCTTAGGGTTATATTTAACGATTAGAAAGTTAAAGTTTATTACTGATTTGGGAATTATGTGTAAAAAGGAAGGGGACAAATAAGACAGGCAGCAACACACGCGCATGTCGGAGTACAATTTCAAAACAATATTTTTCTTAAAAATTTTGTTATTTTCAGTAGGGTGCTGTACGCATGTACACTTCTACAATAGTAAATTCTTAAAAGGAAATTTATTCATTAATTCTGTTTCGACTTCATCGTTAAAAAGAAGATAATTTGTACAGGTATTCTGCATTTTGCCTAGGATGACAGAAAAATCCTTGATACCCACACGCGACCGACAACTTATTTGTTGCTAATACGTAATTTTGAGTAACTGAATTACAACTAGGCATTAGCTTAGTTACCGCTCATGTTTAATATGGATAGAATTATTCTTTATGAAACTATACATTGACATAAAGTTCTTTTGGACGTTGCTGATGATTTTGAGAACGCAGTGAAACAAAATATAAAAGCTTTATCTAGGTGACTTGGACACTTGGGTAAGAACGTAACCTTCGTAATTTTACATCTATCCACACTGCGATTTTAAGGTTGACTCACAATAGACAAATATTTTTTACCTACATTGAGAATACCCTTATTTGGCCTTCTAGTAGGTGATTTTTTGTTATTTTAGTATATTCGTAATAAGCGACGCTTCGATTGTCTAAAGGCTGCGGGGGCCACTGTGGCTGAGCAATTAGCATGCTCGCCTCCCACCAAGGCGTACCGGGTTCAATCTCCGGCCCGGTCACCAGATTTCCACAAGTGGGAATCGTGCCTTACGATGCCGTTGGTCGGCGGGTTTTCTCGGAGATCTCCCTCATCGGCTCTGAATATCTCGATGTTCAGAGCCGCCTAAATCTCTTTACTTCACTTCTAAAGGCTTCGGGGGCTGCAGTGGTTAAGTGGTTAAACTGCTATACTTCCACCAAGGCGAACAGAGTTCGGTTGCCGGTGAGGTTGCCCCCAGATTTTCGCGTGTGGTAATCGTGTGGGATGGTTCCGCTTGTCGACGGGTTTTCTTGGGATCTTCCATTTCCCTCGTCCTTTCATTCCAACACTGCTCCATATTCACCTCGCTTCACCTTCATCGGCTCTCAAGACCTCGATGTTAAGAGCCGCCCAAATGTCTTCACTAACTCCAAAGGCTGCCGTGAATATATTATTAGAAGTAGAGCTTTGTCCTGAAATTATCACTTCATAACGCAGGGAATTCAAGATAAAATTCAGAAATCATATACATTTTTAATATCCCTTGAAATATGAGTTATAATATAACAAAATCTAAATTTAAGGTCACCGAATTTGGAAGGAAACACCCTACAAAAGCTAGACGCACACGAGCAACATTCAACACAGGTATCGAGGTTCTGTGAGCAATTCCTTAATAGTTATGGCAACTTTAAGAAAAGCGAACCTTCATATATTTCAATATACCTATGTGTTATATGAACTGAAGGTAGGCGCTATAATGCCAAAAGTACAAAGATTAAAACATGTGTCAAATGATGCCCACAAAACGAACGATTTATAAAACACGAAATAATTAAATTAACTAGGAGAATAGAAAACTATGTTTTAAGAATGAAAACAGCTAGGATTTTGAACCAAGTTAATGTTTACCACTTTGAAGGACGACGAGATCAAGGCAGACCGAGAAAGGAATGGTCAGAGTTTATAAAATGTGTTACCGCCTAGCTGTGGACAGGAAATGAATAAGAAAGCGAGATTACTTCCCACGGGCTGTTCAACATAACTGGTATAACTACAGTCTGCGAGAATTTATACGATCAACCACAATCAGCACACTAACGGTTTTGACCAGCCAAACACCATAAGACAATAAAAATTCCGTAGCTATTTACTAACATCTTCCTCTTTATGAGATAAATGTACGCGTGAAGCTCTCAAGGACTGTCAGTTATAGATACAGTATGTATTTATTTTACCCTAATGCGGCTGTGTGAGTAATCACTACAATTTCAACTCTTCAGATATCTAAATTTTAAATTGCAGCTTCTGGTTGAAATATAATTGTGCGCCATCAAGAAACATAATTCTTCGGCTGTGTAAAATTGCATTACCACTTTGAGGTCTTCCCACATTTACTGGCACTTAAGACATGTTAGAAGTGAGTCACCTATACCCACTTCTACAAGAACACCGGTCCTGTCAGTGTATGTGTTAAAACTCACCATCGTCCTATTGGTCCATACCACACTGGACACTGCCCTGTACGTTACAGCGTTCATCATTGGCCGGTCATCAACCAATGGAGAGCTGAGCTGATACTGACCCAATCAAATGTCCTTTGTCGTATAAAAGGATTACAATCAATAATGTCCCTTTGAGTGGCTATATGAAAAGACATTCTGTTGTTAGAAATATCATTGTTACTGCACTGTTATGTTCTTGTGAGGTCATGTTATAAACACTACCCTAACAAAGACTTCACAACTATGCGAGCTTTGTTCTGAATAACAAAGAATTTTTCAAACGAGCTTTGCTCGAGCGTAATAGTCTACAAAGTGTCAAAATGGTTTTTGCTGCATTTTACTGCACGAGCTTCTAAGGAACACTTGTCATTGAGTAAGGCCGGCTTTATTGCCAACTCTCGTATGCACGTGCGTTTGCACTAGATACAGGGGGAAGTATTCCCCCCCCCCCCCTCCGAGTTTAAACTGGAACTGTTTTCATCTACGTATCATTCCTGCTGCAACACTGACGTAGATAGTATGCGCGGAAAGGAAGTGTAGCCGGTGACTGGGCAGTTTGAGGTCGGCGCGGAGTGGACAAGTTGGCGGAGGCGACCTTGAACCAGCTACACATACCGGCGGCGGTGAGTGTGGACGGCGTCTAGCGGCTGTTGCCGGTCCCACACAAGCGCTCAAGGCCTCTGCTACGCCACCAGCGGAGTCCGGGTCACAACACATTGCATCTGAATATGCTGAGAAAAATCGGCTCTCCCGAAAGACCAAGTTTCAATGAAACTCTTATTTTATTCAAGCTTCGATAGGCTGTTCACAGTAAACCAATCACTCTTGAAAGCCCTGCACAAGATCTATGCGTATGAACATTGTGTATTTTTCCGCAGTATGTAAAATTAATATGGGCCTGATCATTTTATTCATGCGTCGGTCAAGTGAAACTATGTAATTATTAGAAAAGTTAGTATTTTACAAATATGCTCATTCTGGCACTTATATTCATACAAAAACGGAAACAAAAATATATAATTTCAGTTTTCACAAATGTTTATCTGGCACGATTAATTCAATGTTAAAATAAGGAACTAATTTCTCTCCATCGTTGCCAACTTTACTGGGTGCATGACATTTGGTGCATCCATCAAAATATTTGCAGTGATATTTTTAAAAGGTTGATTCCAAAAGTGCTCACTTTATCGTGAACAACCTTTACATAAAATGTTTCACGGGAATGCGTCTTTAAAAGCAAACAAATACACGGTTTATCAGGGCGGATGACGATGTAACGTTTGTAGGTTGATCCATTCCGACATCATAACTTCGTGACCGGCAACATGATTGAAACAATCGTGGTCTCGTTCGATTAAGTATACTTCTACGATGCGAGTACGACCTTGAGTTGGCACCGCGCATGCGCGAGGTGCGGGTGGAGGCCCGCGGTGACAGACGGAATTTTGGAGTGAGTGAAAATTTTCAGGTAGAATATCTCGTAACTCCGATATGCTTGTGCATTGATTTTGGATCCAAACGAAAGTTTTACGTTTAGAACTGTCGTCTGAAGCCATAATAGCCAAGAATTCATTTCGTTACTTCCATTTCATTGCCATATGCTAAAGAAAACATTATCCGCTAACGGAAAAACCCACATAAAACCGCCAGAAATTTGCCTCAATAACTGTCGAAACCAGCTCATTTTTCACAAATAAACATGCTCTGAAATGCCACACATCCTAAAGGCCATGTTTCAAGCAATTATGAATGTGTCAAATTTCTATGTAGGTTGTTTAAAAAAAATTGGACGCTGCTTAAAGGATAGTTAGTACGTAATATGTGAAGGAAAAATGTCAATAAACATATGGTCAATCCAGCTTGCATTCACCTAATCACTTTCTGAAGCAATGAAGCCTTGCTACGGCGGACGGAGTATACTTATACAGAATATTGCAAAATTTCATGTCAATACTTCGGGGAAACATTCCTCACATCTGGAGGATGAAAAAATGTTATATGGAGATACGGGCCGCGAAAGCTTCGTTTATTTACTACAGCCCGTGATGCATAACGCACGGTGTATGGCCCCACGGGCTGGATCATGATACTGTGGAATGCCATCGCATCTGTAATTGGCAACCCCATACCAGCCCCCGAGGAGCCCTGATTTGAATCCACTAGACGTTACTTTGTGGGGACATTTAAAAGCACTATGTATGCAACCCCAGTGGACGATGTGTATGTTCTGCGTGGCACGACCATGCGCGATAAATGCTTAAGTTGTAGGAGCCGCCTTGTTGCAATACACTGCAACGCATTTCTTTACAGACTCGGTGCTCATTAGTTTGACGGTGGGACTGGAATCACACCAACACTAGCTCGGCTTCGTTTTTCATCGGAGTGTAGTGCCTGAATAGATCCTGTCAAAAACGTATTTTTTTATTATAAGAAGTGAGCACTCAGTAAGTAGGAGTTGCTCAGAGGAGGAGGAGCGGAGAGGGATTCGGCCAAGGATTGTAGTAAAGAATCTTCCCAGGATTCCTCTGAAGTGATTTAAGAAACAATGGTAAATCAAAATCAGAATAGCCGTGCCGATAATCGAAGCCAGGTCCTCCCATAAGTAAATCCCAATGTTTTCCACTGCTCCACTGCACTTAGCACTCAGTAGATATCCTGATGTTTATTCTATAACTTAACACGGCCTATAAGAAATATCAGCGTATCGCGTATGGCTATGACACATTTATGGTGATATCCAGCCATTACTTTGAAATAATATTTTGCGTTTGCAGTTAAATAAGAGCAAAACATTACCTAAAAATTAGTTACGAGTGATGAATAATTTCGTATGGATGTGAAGAAATTCTTAACTGTGCTCTACAATAAATGTGGGTGGTACAGCATTTTAAAGGCAGTTCACAGCACCATAAACTAAGTTGAGGTAGAGTTGGCTCATGAACTGCAAGTAGAGCTACCAAACTTACGTATCTCAAGCAATGATGTTTAGGTTTCTTTACTGTAGATACGTATTTCTACCCGGTCACCCTCTCCTCTTTGCTAAGTGAACAGTGTTTTTATTTTTTTGTATTTCATCTTTGTTGGATGTATACTTGATGCAATATTTCTCCGTCAGAACGAATTAATTAAAATTTGAAAGCATATTTTTATTTAGACAGTAAGTGAGTGAAGAGATATTCGAGGCCTTGAAAGCCGATATTTTAACAGTGGGTAATCAATGTGTACGGACCACGTGGTTTCGACTGTTGTGATGACAAAATGGTAGTCCGATATGGGAACTCAGAAAGCGGTTGCTGTGCAGCTGGTATGCGCTCTCTAACCTATAACCTCACTACCCGCAAGACCATGACACGACGATAGCGGAACGACTGCGGTAAAACAAAAATGTGGTGGGCTGTTGACGAAGAACTACGAAATAACAGGACTTTAGTTACTACCCATGAACAGTCTGTCAGCTTCACCTAAATCACGATGTAATTTATATGCGCTTATCCATATCGAGAGTTGTTCTTATGGATGCGTTTGTTTTTGCATGCGTATATTTTTACAAAGCTACGTAAATGCATTTTTCACAATAGTCGTACTGTGTTCCGAATTTTTATTGGCTGCTTCAAAAAGCAACGCTGGAGATGCGGTGACATCACGGGCGCACGTCGTTCACTGGGCGTGTTTTGCTGCTTGTCTTCTGTTGGGGTTGTTATTTACTGCAGTCGAAGTAAACTTCCTCCTCACACGTTGCATGTTGCTGGAAGTATTACGGCCGTTTGCGTCGCCGGTCCTGAAAACTCACTGGCGCCTTGGAAAAACAGAAGTAAAGTCCATTCACGATTGCTTCAAACTTTTCTGAAGCCCTGCTAAAGTTCTAACTTCCAGGTATTCCTCCATCGCTTGTAAACAAAGCTAAACAAAGTCTAGGGAATTACAGCAAAGGGACAACGCACCGTATCTGTGAGCATCCAGTTTAATAATATTTTGCATAAGAACTATTTCTTACTTGGTGCTACCAACACACATATTTTATCTATGTTTTAATTCAAGTTAATCATAAATGGAATATTATAATTTATAAATTAAATATTAGTGAAATATCTATTTAGCTTAAAATACGATACTTTTTATATTACCACATTTATAAATCATTTGTGATAAATTACATGTTTAGGAAACAACCAATCATGCCATAAATGGGGTGATTTTTCAAATGTTTGATTTAAAAAGTATGAAGAAACCGCGAAAAGTCTACACCCCGAGCTGTTAAGTTTTCTCACACGCTGAGGTCCTATTTGTACCCTGCCAGATTTGTTGTACTGTGGTGTAAAGGGTTTAGCTTCACGGTATAGTTGAGGAAATAAATTCCTTCGGGAAAGTGTGAGCGGTGATGTGGCATTTAATCTCTTGGCGCTGGTCCCGCAGGAGTGTGGGTGGTGTTCCAACAGCACCACGGGTGTCGTGAGCGATTAAAGGGGTCTAGAAAAAGATTGTGAGTGTTCAAGATTGTCAAACAAAACCAGAGCGGACCTTTTTGTTCTCTGGTCAGCTACTGGGTTGACTGGAGGGTACTGCGTTGATCGGCTGTAATTCGACTGCTCACACATAAAGGCCAAACTGCGTGGACGGGCTTTTTGGCTAAGGGAGCTACCTCGAAATGCAGCATGTATGTGCACCCCTATGCTTTTTCGGTGCACGGCGAAAATGCGAAAAATCTTTGAGCGACTATGGTCACAACGAGCTCCCTGAGCACTTTAGGCGCTTACTTTTGTAACTCACTTCAGTGTGAGGTAGTGAACACGCGCCACTTGTCCGCGATTTCGGTTCCCAACAGTTACGTGCTTATCTCTCGACTGAAACTTCCCATACTGAACTTAGTTTGTTCTGTTAGTGTGGCTTATATAAAACCCAGATATTCACAACACTAATCTACTACAGTAGTTACACTGCCTGAATGGGAGCAACACTGGCAGATTACTAGGAGAGAGGTGTAATGAAAGGAGTTGTCAGTATTATTTATAAATTTATGATCATTAAAGTATGGTTTAGCCACTGAAGAGATCAAAATATACATTAAGGGAGGAGAGGAGGAAAAAAATAGCTTTGGCCAAATACTGTGTATAGTTTTATATAATGTTGCATTTAGCTTTTACTCCCACTGGAAAATTTCCCTTTAAATAAGTCACATCGAGAGAATGAACGAGACACTTCAGATAGACGTATATTTATGGGGTATTTTTAATGAGGAAAATAAAAAAATCTTATCCCTTGAATATTGGGTAGTTTTCAAACGATTATAGCTGATTACTCGTTACTTGTACAAAAACTGCAATTAGGATGAAGTAAGTGAAATTAAATTTTAATATATAATTATTATTACAGAAATAACTTGTAAGTTTTAGTCGTTAATAGTAAAATTATTGTAGATTACATGCAGCTTCGATGATATGCGTAAAAGAAAGATAGGATTAATTTACTCAAATATTGAGTTGAGGAGCATTTCGTTGCGATTTATGTTTCAGATTTTGTGTAAGTGTATTTGACGCTGCTGTTTTCCCCTCAGTTTTCTGAAGCTGTGTAACGTTTGTCTACTTTGCGATCTTCTCAAATGCTAAACCGGCCAATTTTGTAAGGACGTAAACGTTATTTTTCACGTTCACATTGAACTTATTGAAAAATAATTTTCTTCTGGAACGCGTACATCCCTTACCGAAAACGACAGTAGTCGACACAAATAGTTTTTGCCTCATGTTTTCTTATCATACACAAAATAACTTCGCTGTCTACAGTTTGAAAATTTTGATAAATCCTAGCAGACTCTGAACAAATTATTTCTTGTAATGTGGGTTAATTGCTCAAATTTCCATAAACTGTGACTGCCGTCGTGCTGTGTGCTTTACGCAGTGGCCTTGACAATCTATTGTTTAGTTCGGAGTATGAAGCTGCTCGCAGATAATGAATCACTTTTGAGAGCCCTGCACAGGTTCTTATATTGTACCAATTCTGTGTCTTTCGTGATATATAAAGGGTAAGATTTCTTGTCACTTGATAACTGTTATTCATACGTAGATACATTGCAGCTGTGACATTTTTAATAAAATAAAAATGTGTCTTACCTATTTAATTATTAATTTTATATGCATAAAAATAACCTACATTCAACAAATTCAGAGTCTACCAATTTTAACGTTACACTTTTAATGTGGAAATGCTTATCCTGCATTGCTTCTGAGTTTACTAGTCAGTGTAACTGTTAAAATGTACGGGTAGGAATATTTTTAATGTTGATTTCTAGCAAGCTTAATTAACAACGCACCAATGAGACACGAAATTAAATTTATAGTTCCTCTGAGATAAGTAAATAACACTTATATTGTTCATGTAAGCTGCTGCCTGGGGAGAAGTGACCGAGAGCAGAACAGATTGCGTGGGTTCGATTCCATCAGTTTACCGATTCCTTGTTGAGGATCCGGTAGCTTCGCCTAGATTATAGTCGGAATGATAGTATGAGAGAAGTTCTGCTGAGACAGAGAGCTGGGAAACCGTTTCCAGAATTATATTATATTTTTTGCGTTTGCGGTCATTCACCGAATCCTGCGAGTGATGAGGGTTCAAATACCTGCAGAGGGCGTCACACTTATAGCAGCTACACTAGAAACCAATATCGGCCAGCTTGACGATTTCTGCGAGGAAATCTGGCGGTGTTGTCACCTCCAGCCAGCAGATAGCAGCATCTCTGTTTAATACTACATTCCATTGATAAAAATACGATACCAACATGGTGGATGTGAAGACGAACCTTTTTTTTTTTTCTGCAAAGTTTATTTAACAATGGCCAAAACTTAAAAGACGAAAACTTATTCCCATTATGTCAAATGTTTCTGAAGTGGAAAATATTTACTGGCAAATGATGATAATAAATAACTTTTGAAATATTTCTGGAAATATAATAATAGTAACCCCTCTTGCCACTAGGCTATTTTTTTTGTTCACATGCATATGCTATTTGTATAGAGCTGTCCGGTGTTTGTCTCAAGTGTAGACACTACCTTGTAATGTAGAGCAGGACTCGAGGTGAAAATTGTTATTCTAAACATGCAACTTGACCTCTAGAGGTTGAGAGCGCATTGGAAATGAAGTTTTTTTGGTCCTACGATAACAAGGCGATCTTCAGTGGTAAACTGTGGAAAATCTTTTATAGTTTCTCAGAACCGTGCAGCCTCCGGCAATTTTCAAAATGCAAATCGAACGCAGAACTCTGTCTTCGGTTGGCTGTTAATATGGAAGTTACCCACAGCTGTGTTATTTCTTCCTAGAAAAAGGGCGCACTCACCACGAAATTGAGAAAGTCAACTGCCTACGGTAGGAAAGTAATCGACCGTAATTTATTTCAAAATTCATTAGTCTCGGGGAGTAATGCGATGCTGCCAAACCAGTTTCCCGCCCGTTATGGAAATTAGTTCCAAGGTAACATACCGGAATGGAAATACCCAGTGCGTTTCAAATTAAATTGTTGCAAAACGGATCGTAAATTATGCTTAGATGACTAGGTAAAGAAAACGTTCACTTTGAATAAAATGCAATTTATTAGTTTTTTGTGAGGGAACACAGTTGTCGGGATGACTGTCCTTCCAAAACACAAGAATAGTTAATGTCCAGCTTAGCCTCGGTGCATCAAATAAATAAATGCTGTTTTCACTTTTCAAATCGAATGCTAGGAAAATGAATTTATGTATGAACTGCTTGTTTCCCGATACTGTTCCTTGACTTCAGGAGCTTTATGACATTTCAGCGGTAGCGGACGCAACTCGTTGGTACTAACATTTACTTTGGTGCCAAATGCCAAATTTGCCATGTGCCATGGTCCGCGAGGTTATATCAAAAGCTTCCAATAATAACATACTGGAACACGCCAGTATATAAAAAAGACAATTTAGCCTCTGGACTCTAAACCGGATTTGCGGACTGTTAAAAATAACATTATTTTTCCTGGCCTTTTATTTCCTATTATTTAAGTTGTACCTGCGCAAAAGTTCCGAGCGCCGCCACACCTGATGCTGCAGTATTCGTTTTCCTCGCGAATGAAAATGTTTCAATCGCCGATCTTTCTAGTTTCTTTATACTTTCCGATACTATTTCGTGGGTACTAAAGATACGTGCAGTTTGCAGAAGGTTGAACAATTTTCGTATATATGTATGCCTCATGGAATATTTCACAAAACTGGCTTTAGCCCACTTCTTTGGCCTTCTGTTCTGCCATTTCTGCAATCTTCACAGTTATCTTTGAACAGTTCTTAAACCTTAAAATGGTTTTGAGTTATTTTAAACAAAGAAATCGTTTACTGGTGGTTATCCAAATGGCACCTTACTTCAAGTGCTTCCACGCCATGCTGTCTTTTAAATTGCTATTCCTCTACCCCATTCGCAAGTGGTAAGACTTTGTACGACGTAGGAACTTTAGGAGCACGTGAAACATACGTTTAAGGTAAACACGCACAATTACTTCTATAGTTATTTTTATGCGCAAGGCCTGTTCAGACAAAATTATATACAGTGATATTCTTAACCATTACCTGCTGCAGAGAAGTCTTTCTTTTGGTGACGTTTATTAAAGATGTGCCATCTGCAATAAACCATTTTCTTAATTAGGTATTCCGATCGCTGATGAAAGAGCACTTTCTCTGAACAATTTGGAGGTAATTCAGCGTCTTGTGTAAAAGGGAAAAACTTTGTCGTTTGAACACTACAACAATTTTTCATAAACGTTTGTCAACTTCAACTAGTGAAATGCGAATATAATGCACATGTGGCAAATCAGTTTATATATATAATATATCGGCAACAGCGTCTAATTACGTCTTATTAAAAAACTGATTTGCCACATGTGTATTATATTCGCATGTCACTAGTGTGTCTGTATATATATATATAACATCATTTTATGTGTATATATACATAAAATGATGTGCATATACATAAAATGATATACATACATAAAAAGATGTTATAAGTAACTACTTAAACGCGGAAGAATAAGTAAACTACATTCATTGCGATATCTTCTTCCTATGTTATGATTTTGCACGTATTATAATTTGCTTCAATATGACGAGCTCTCATTTCTGGACATGTAAATGATTCAAATAATGTGAAATTTAAAACTGCACAGTTTGACTTAGAAAAATAAATAATTTATTATTTGCAGTTTTCGTATGTTATGTTAGGAATGTTATGAAATTAATTATTAAGTGCAATTAATTAATGGGCAAACAATAATATTTACTGAAACTTAAAGCGTTCTGTCACATCTTCTACTATCACACTAGTTCCGCTGCAGTGGAGGACTTCAACTCTATGCTCGTCACTTACTTAACCAGTGTCCCACAATTTTGATTTCGTTTTTCAGAAGACAAATTACTTTGTCTTTGATTTTAAAAATCTTTATTGTACGACTTTTTTCATATATGTAGGTTGGAGGACAGTGTATCAATTTGCACAAGTAAAACTAGTTTGTGGCTTTTACAAATATTTTGTATGCGTAATTTATTCCTTCAAAAGTTTTTATAAAAATGTCATATTTCTATAACTTAATTTCAGGATATGTCCCTGCAATTTTCACTCGTCTATGAATGTGGTGAATTTGAAATAGATGTTTGCGTCGAGTCTCATTTGCTAACAAGATAATAACCTCTATTGGTGTTTTTGTAAGCATATATTTTCTTACCTAAAGGGTTTTCTTAAAATGACAGCCAATTAATCCAATAGGCACTTTGTTTCTAAATGACCAATACGGCAAAACATTACTTTTAAAAATATAAATTGAAACATATATTCAGCAGCAATTTGGTATAAGATTCCACTACCCTTTTATCCAAATTACGTTATCCGCTACAACTCACGAGGTATACATGGGAGAATAAAGAAATTGTTTAGTTTGACAAATTTATTTGCATTATTTTTGTGAAATTCTAAAGCTACATATTATTAGAAAAATATATTAACTTATATATTTCAGAATTTAATCAAGTCAATATCATAGTTTTAAAATATTTTAAAATATAATATAAATGCTAATTACACATTCTTAAGTTTCATTTCCAAATGTGTTAAGTATCTACTTATGCTTCATTGTATTAAATATTTAATGTTTTTCTTTATTGTTCACGTGATAAGTCACTACTGCTCAATGGTCAAATTTCAAAATCATTTTAAAAATTCAATATAAATGCTTATGTCACAGTATTGAGTATTCCCATATGTCGTTTTGCAATTGCTTAAGTTTTTGTTTATTTTTTTTTTTCTTGTTTGTGCACTTGTTAAGTCAAAACACTGCCCAGTGAAATTTAATCTATAGGTTTAATTTCAAATAATACACAACCTCTCATAAATAACTAATTCTCTGATCAGTGTGAATATATAAGTAGATAAATATCTAGTATGAAATTATGTTTAGTTTTATTTTGTTTGGAAATGTATTTTGCTCGTTTCAGTTCACTAACTAATGGACACAGTGTGTGCTAAATTTGTTCTCTGTCTATGTTTTTTTTTTCTTCAACATACAGGGGATAAGAGTGACTAATGTCAGGTGTTTCTGTGTTGGCAGGTTTTGTGCTGCCTCATGCGGCACTCTCTCGCATTCCCCGCCGCCAGATCTGCGCTCGCCAAGTCAGCCCCAGGAGATGATCTCATCTCGGGGAGTGACTTCTTGTCTGTGTTCATCGGCGCCAGCAAGCCCCGCCGTCCTTCCACCAAGGCCGACAAACAGACTGAGTCCCTAAATATTTCAAGTTTCGCTCGTGACCGACATCTTCACCTCGATGTTGAAAACTCTCAAGATGCTGCCGTCGACTCTCTGGACGACGTCGCCGGCACACCGCCTCCCACTGATGGTCCAGAAGAAGAGGTAGCAGCAACACTGATACCTGACACAGGTACCAATAGCGTGAGTGAAGCTGACGTCACGAATAACAATACCAAACCTTTCAAGAAAACCGCTCAGCGATTAAATATTCAAAGTGATTCAACCATAACTAATACAGACCTGAAAGACCCGCCGAGCGTGAGCAGCTTCAGAGAGATTGTAACATCCGAGAAACACACCCCAATGTCATATGGTGATCCATTATTAAGTCCGTCAGACATGTTCGTAAAAAAACCAGAGGTTACAGCAGAAACCACGAATGGTTCACAACAACAAGAAAATCAGACCCATCAGATCGTTTCTGTAAAGGTTTCTTCATCGCTCGCACAGGCTACTGTCGTAACTGTCAGATCTCAGGAAATCACTAAACAAGGAAGGATAATCGATGGAAAAGATATTTTTGGCACATTTCTTGATGCTTTCGCTGGTAAGACGGAATCAGAGGACACAATACCCAAACCTCCAGAATCCGCATCTTTGGTAACCGAGGTACAGCCTGCTGCAACGGCATTCCAGCGTAGCCAGCTCAGCGTGGAAGAGGGACAGCCTTCATCCTCAGAGGTGGTTAACGGCGAGCCAAGGCCTCCTGGATCCTACCAGCACGAGATCACTTTCACCTCTCCCCCACAAAGCACGAACTTTCCGCTGACATCTCCAGTAAGTTATGAAACGAGCATATCCACAGACACGTCCAGCAGTAGAGTGAAGTTCTACAGAGAGCCTCCAGGCTACCGTGGCCCTTCTTCTGTCGCCGAAACTGTCCAGCAGGCAGTGGTTGCTCAGCAGGATCAGGCCGCAACCCAACCAGAGAACTCCAGAACCAGGCCTACAGAAAACACGGACGGTAAACCCGAGTCTAACAACCATCAGAATCCTGATGCCACCAGTCGGGAAGTGAGCAAGATTGACGGAGTGCGCATGCAGAAGAGCTTCCACAGGGGGCGTGGTTACCACCGAGAACCTGCGGAGAGGAACTTTGAGCAGTCGGAGGGAAGATACGGGCAGATGGAGGCCGTCTTCGGCAGTCCGGAGCAGAACTATGAAGTGGACGAGTCAGTGAGCGTGATGAGCAATGGTCGTATCCACGGACTTCAGACGCCGCCCACTGTGACTCCAGACACGCAAGATCGAGACTCCGCGAGTCAGGTGGACAGTGCTTTGAGCGTCATAGACACCCAGCAAGCGCAGGATCCCAACCACAAGTTTGGCTACGTTGTGGAAGGACGAAATTTCAGGAAATACAGAGTCGAAGAAAGGACTCCGGATGGCTTCATCGTGGGTGAGTACGGCGTCGTCAGCCACGATGATGGAAGCCTGCGGGGAGTCCGCTACACTGCTGATGGCACCATCAACCCACGTCTCATCTACGATGCTCTCGTCAAGTTCCTGTCCTTATGAGGATCCTTCACTACATCCCGGCACTACTCACCAGAATAGTTGTCACAGCGAAACGCTTCATCACATCATTGGTGCTCGATATATGAATGATGTGTGACTGTGTGTTCAAGCTCAAACAATTAGGGTACTTGAACCACAACGATAAAATACGTTGAATATGATGCCAAAATACTAATGAAGGCTAAATTATGCAAAGGATTCTAAATAATGTGCCATAAGTTGCAGTTTCTTTTCGACAAAATCTAAAATTAGTCACTCTTAAAATAACTAGCTTTGCCAATTTCATTCAAGTTCGATAGATGTTCGCGTTGAATTGTTACCGACGTTTCATTTTATGTGCAGTGTGTGTGTGTTTGTGTGTGAAAGTAGTGAACTTAATTTATGTTCCTGCCAATATATTCCACAATATTTTTGATGCAGCATAAAATTCTCCGTTCTTGAAGTGAAGTAATGCGTGCCTTCCTGAACACAATCATAAAATATGACTGTCTGGACAGTAAGTTTAATGCGTCATTAAAGGTGCTGCCGGAAACGTAGCTTTCGGAAAAGAAATACGTTTTCTCAAAGAAAATTTGTTCTTATTTTCCGTAAGTTACAGCCCCATACCGACATTACATTTTCAGTTTTCACTTTGGGAAACAGGATATTGAACACTTTCTTCAGCGTTGCAAGCTTGTGTGTTCTGTCAGTAGTTAGCTCGACGCTCCCGCGATGATTGCCAGCTTATGGGCTCCGACGTCAGCTGCTGCGGCATTTTGTTTCTACAGGACCTTGCTCGTTAGCCAAGTGCACACTATCCTCGAATCTGTACAATAGTCCGTTGTTCGACATGTCCAAGCTGCACTACAGCTACGTAAACGCAATCACCACAATAACTGCTGCCACTCTGTACGTTTGTCAGATAGAACCAAATTTGCCTAACCCATATTTATTCTAAGTTTTCATCTTTTTGTTCATCTTCTGAATGTGTTCACTTCGCTGGTCGAGTCACCATTACTGCTTCTAAAATAATGGGTGAATGTTTGTTTCTGGATGTACACGAAACTGCAGTATTGTGAGCACTGTGGTATTCTTCTCCGGCGAGTCCAATATTTATTTTAATGAGCACAGAGCCTTGCTCTAAATATTTTTCTTTCTGCAGCGCAGAAGCTAATAGAAAAGATATATTTTTCTCGTCCTTGAGATAAATATTTTATGTATGGCGTGAGAGTGCGTACACGCGGCAGTAGATTTGAAACGGAATGACATAATTTAAAAAGCAGACGAAGCAAGTTGCATGCAAATGAACGCAACGCTCAGAGAGATAGCGTGCACGTGGCTTGAGCGTGGTGCCGACCTGGATCGAAGCGCCACTTGTACATGGGGAGCCCATGTGCGCGCACTTGTCGCGGAAGCTGCTGAAGCGTGGATGGGGCGGCTGTTTACAAACTGTGGGCTCGCGGGCGGAATAGAGGCCGTTACTCTAACCCTCGCTACTTCTCATCTTCATGTAGAGACTCTCATTTAAACTTCTGTAGCTTTTGTACTTTCGTATCATTAAAGTGTTTATCAGCATCCATGTTTGCCACTTGTTTCCATTCGCCCAAATTACTAGCGCTAGTGATATTTTTTGCAGACGTCATTATTCCTTGCATACCTGTATGAATCATACAGAAATATTTATATATGCGTGTGTCTATATATTATATATAATGTTATATATACACACACTTGAAAATACATGTATGGAAAGTGACACCAACATGGTAGTTTACTTGTGTGCATGCGTGTGCCATGCAGCAAAATAAATTAAATATTTTGGACACTGTTAATGAAGACTTTTTTAATAAAAATCTGTTAGTTTTTCTGTAAAACTGTAGCAAAAATAACAGTGTCTGGTAGTAATAAATACATATTGCATTGATAAATGTATGTAATATAATGTGTTTCAAATGTTATAAGTTTTTCCTTATTAACATAAACATTAACCATATAATATATATTACAGTACCTAACGTAGACACAATTTGTAACTCTACTAACTCTGAATTTTATTTATGTTCTGACTTGAACGTTATCTTATATCACAAACGGAGAAATTTCCCTAAAGCTATTGGTGTGCTATACAGATACATTTACATAAATATTACTATTTTCAACTATGAGTGCAATACAATGGTACATAGTGAATTTAACGCAGCATAACACTCCTCATAGAAAACGATTTACAGCCAGATAAGAGCCATTGCGCTTACGGCAGATCACAGTATTTTTTAATAGTGTGCATAACTTGGGAATATTCATAACAAAAACACTGATCACCGAATATGTTTCTTTGGGTATGCTTACCATTAAATGTATACATGATATGTCTTTTGAAGATAACGACATAAATATTAACTTTTGATTCTTTTTCTAAAGTTTTTACTCGTTGAGTAACTGTCTGCTAATGTATTATTCTTTCTCTAGTATTCACGTTTTATTAAAACTTCTAAGAGCTGGTGGCTTCAAAACTTCAAACATCTATGGCACCAACTAAAGAAATCAAAACCCTTCCACTTGTGCATGAATTATTTTAAAAAAAAATTGATATTTTAGGCATGTAGTTGGTTTATGTAGTCTCATAAACTAACGTTTTTATCCGTCACAAATTAGTCGACTTGACCAGATAAAACACAATAATAATCTGAAAAAAATTCTGTGTGAAGTTTTTTAATGAGTTTGCCCTTGGAATTGTTTTTAACAAAAGAAGGGGTGCAGAATAGAATTGCTCTGCTCAGAAATGTACAACCAATGTCGCAACAGTAAAATAATATACATTCACATAAGCACCTTAATTTAGTGCATAAATTTTAACATATCCAGGTATACAAAAGAACACTGCCAGTTGTTCGTAAACACTGCCCTGTGTATACTGCGTACCATTTGTAGCTGACACGCACACATCACGACCATTTACGTGTCATGTTGTTCTCAGAACTTTATGACTAAAAGAGAAGTATAAAAAAAAAGGAGGGAGCTTTTCTTGGGAGATCTCAGAACGTTATTTTCCTACTAGTTGGTCATAGATAAATTATCAACTTGATTTCCTACGGCACAACGCCATTCTGCTTGGTGCAAACAAAATAGCTTATTCTTTTTATTGAAGAGTTCTGAAATACAGAAAAATTATGACAACGAGTTTGGAAATGCGCCCCGCTGCATATACAAACATTGTGATGCCATTTTTGTGCTCGTAAACAGAGCCCCATCATTTACAGACATTTTGAATATTTCAGTGGCGCTAAGAAAAACACGCACGACGCTTAAACTATTAAAGTAAGATTAGTCATGCTCGTATCAGACTAGTATTACTGAGGTAATTTTTTTCGTGTGTCCATAAGTCGCTTGAAAAAGTATTTCATATTTCCTGCATTTGCTATGTTATCAAAGAAAAAAGACTACTTCAGTATAACCATTAGTAATCATATCCCCAGACCAAAATACAATAGGTTTTCCTTACAAAAATATCAGTAGATTTTATGACAGTTAGTCTCGGTTAAATATCTGAGGATTTTCTGATACTGTTGTATGTTTACTATCAGTTTATTATTTATAGTGAAATATTTTCTATGTAAATATGTTATTTGTAAATAAATGTTTTGGCAACGAATATCTATTGGTATTACGGACCTGTTAACCTGTAGCAATACGTACATTCTGCTCATAGTTAAAGACACCTAGATGGAACGCCTCTAACCGGCAACACAAACCATTCACATATTTTTCGAGAACTTATTTGGCTATATTTTGATATGATTTAACTGTAGTTGTATTCGTCTCTACAAGACTGTCTTTGGAAGAATGAACTGTAACGCCAATTGTGCGTAGCATCACAGACCTCTCAACATCAAGCTTTCATGGCAGAGAGTGCCTGAGGTAAACTACGTCAAAATGATGTCACAGTACTCAGTTACCGGTGTTACACTCATGTGACAGTAAGGCTTGTCCAGCGATGATTTAAGCCCATTGCATAAAATAACCCAGTTTTGAGCGCCCTGTCCGCACGTGGTTTTAAATCCACTCCAATCCCGTCCTTTGTAGACTTTATGTGCGTAACACTGCAACATAAAAAAAAATAATGTGAGGAGAGTACGAAACTCACGTGTAAAATTTCAGAAATTTTTGCCTGGGGAGATGCTCACTGAATGCTCCACGATATCTTGAAACTTAAAGGGAAATCGTAACACAAACATTGAAAAAAACTTTTTTCCAACGTCGGAAACAACCTATCAGAAGAGTGAGAGTAACATCGACGTTGTCTTAGGAAAACATGTATATAGTCTTAAACCACATGAATCGTTGTAGATCACCCTACAAGAGAGTGAGAGTTTGTTTCCCGGCTGGGGCCACAGTGACGCAGTGGCTAGAACGCTCGCCTCCTATGATTGCAAGCCGGGTTCGATTCCCGGCGGGGTTGCTCCCCGATTTGCAGGAGTGGGAATAGTGCCAGATGATGCCGCCCCCGCCTTTGCTGCGCCATCCCGCCCCACCTCTCCTCTCCTCCCCCGGTACACTGCTTGTGGTGGGATCGGTGGACGCTACATTACGCTCTTTCCTTGAGCTATGAAAACAATTGTTTGAAATGTCTCTAAAGTTCCATGGTTGACTTTAACATAGCTCAAAGCAACGTAGATACAATATTTTAAATTAAAATATTCATTGATGAGTCCTGTATAATGTGTTCCTTTTAACTGTCTTGATGAACTACATTTTTCGAAAAAGTTAATACTCTCGAATTGCATTTTCATCAAAATTACACTGTGCAATGAGAATAAGGGGTATAGCTATAACTAGAAATCTCATACGTCAGTTGTGACCAGCTATGACATCGCTATATGGATTCATCGCCAAATGTGTCTTGTATAACAGTCTTTTGAGACACCAATTATGTGTTTTTTGTAAAAGAGGTCGTTCACGGTGAAGTGAGAACTTCAAAAATTCACCTTTTAAAATATTACTACCCGGTACTGCATATATTTTAACGGGAATACTGAGTGGCATTCGCTCTGTAAAACTGGCAACGACGGAGGTAAGTAGCTCCATGTCTTGAAGTTCGAGTTCTAAGTGTTGAGTAAACATTTGTGAATACTGAAAGTATTTCTTTTGCTTTCCGTTTTTCTAACGCATAGGCCTTTACATGCGCGAATTAGTAAATTTGTAAAATATTTACTTTTCTAATAATTTCAGAGTTTCGCATTACCGACGTATGAATAAAGTAATCAGGACCAGGACAATGTTAATATTTTTCATAAGGTGGAATAATACACATAGTGCATAAAAGAAGATCTTGAGCAGCGCTTTCTAAAGTGCTCAGTTTACCGTGAACACCCTATACTAACGGAGTCACCGGTATCAGTTCATGTGAGCGTACCACTGCCCCATACAGGACTGGCTGTGATCGAAGATCGAACTTCTCTCATGCACCTAGCTTCACTTTCTTAGTTCACAGTCAGGCATTTTAAAGTTATGTTGCAAATTTAAGTAGACTTTAATTATTAATATGTTATTTTAATCATTGCTGTTAATATCGCTGTAAGTGAACTATTTTACATGTTATTGGAGAATCTGTCAAGTGCACTAAGAATCAGTGACGCCGTCTAATTCACTGGGAACCATTATGAATGACATACGTGTGGTAATTATTCACAAGTAATACACATATCTAGACTAAGATTATAACATTAGGCAGTGGAAGTGTGTAGTAAATTGATTAAAAAAATGTTTGAACTGAGTACCGCTTATTTATGTCAAGGGCACCAAATACAACGAGCAAGTGACGGTGATACTTACGCAGTATTTTTGTATAACATCTCGCGAGTCGTTGCATCCCCGACATTTTCCGAAGAGTCTCACTAAGACACGTCACCGTGAAATCAAACATGTCCTCCCAATAGATCAGTTTTCCTTCCCTTGGTTCTATTCAGTTTAGGAGTATTTTTAAAAGATTGCTTTTACTTCTATGTTTGCTATGCTGAACATATTCCTTCAACCAAATTAAGCTTTCGAACTGGAAACGCAGCGAAATTATTGTCTTTAGTTCAGAATGAGGTTGGCAAGATAATTTCATTTCAGTTCTTGACAATACTGAAAATCGTTAGTAGCAGTTACAGTTTTCAAAACGGAGGAGACTATTCATTACGACAGTATTAAATATTCAATTAAGGTTTAATGAGGAATTTTATGGTGTTTCCATAAGTCGTAGTTCGAAGTAAATGATAATTTTATTACATTTCGAACTTTGCACACTATAGAGATAACAAATGTTGCTGAAATAAAATAGCAATCGATTTTAGGGTAATTTGGTTCATTGACAGCAAAAAAAAAAAAAAAAAAAAAAAAAAAAGAACTATGGAAATTGGTATTCATACTCTAACGAGGGTATAAGTGTCCAAAATATAATTTTTGGAAGTCGGTAGTGACTGAGATAACCAACAACTGATTACAGAAACAAGTATTGTGACTCAAGCTGGCATTAAGTTATGGAAAAGGAATTTCTTTTCCTGAAATTTGGAAGGATGTCCCAGTTAAGCTAAATTTTTAGTTGAAATTTAATACTGAATAGACTATCTCAATTTACAAACAAATGCAACTATCAGTGGTTAGAGTACTTAATTTGTCTTCTATATATAAGGCAAAATTGTCTAGACTTTTTCTTTACCTTGTATTCGAAAAGTAATTTCATTTTATACTGATCAGCACAGCAGTTCTATTATTTTAGCGGCCTCTCTGTAAGAAATTTAGTCCATATATGACGTTTGAAAAATATTGCGCTGAAATTTCGATGCAAGCTATTTGAGGAGACTGGAAGCGTTGCAAATATACAGACGGGAGACCTCACTGTAAAAAAATGTAAAAGTATATGTACAGCCTTTTGGTAATTTACATTTTCTGTGTGTAATTTGTAAAAACAAGTACAGTATCTGTAAATTTACAGCAATGTACAACTTTATTCATAACATAGTACAATGATATTATTTAAAAAAAACACAAGTGTATTAGTATATTAACAATAAGAGGGGTGTATATGTACAAACTAGAAAGTACGTATAAAAATCAACGAACATGAAGTATTATAACGATGTACGTATATTTACACATATAAATTTACGGTAACTGTGTGTAATTTCCTAAACCGAGTACAGTGTTTATAATTTTACACTAATTTTCCTGTGAATTTAAATATAACTATATGTATGTTCTGAAAACATGTGAAGTAGCTGTAGGGAGTAGAACTACTTCGAGCTCCTTTTGTACGTTCAAAAGGAAATCTTAACTCCCACTGATGTAATATGCTGGCTTTTGTATATAGATACCTATTCCATAGCTGAAGTCAATCGTTCTCCATATTTTGGAGGTAACTTTTTATAACTTTGCTTAACTACCAAGTTTTAGTAATTAGAATTGCAGTCAATCTGCGATTTTACATTTTTGTTAGTGAGGAAGTACTCGTACATAGTGGTGAAATTACGTTTGAGATGTTTGTGTAAATTTACAGTATGTGGCAGGAAATCTATCATTTACATAGTCAAATTGCATGCACGGAGTGCATGTTATGTAATACCATAATAAGTAAAAATTACAGACTGGTATGGTAACATTACACCTACAGTGTACATGTAATTGGGTATGATAAACATTAAACAGTAACAGACTGGTGTAGTAAAATTACCATAACATTGATTGCAAATTTACAATGTGTTGTAGAAAATTAGTAACAAGTATAGTAAAATAACATGTACAAAGTACATCTGATTTAATGTGATGATTAGTAACAGAACCTAACATGTATGACAAAATTGCATAACAAAGTGTGTGTAAATTTGCATTATGTGGCTTGAAATTGGTAACAAAAAAAGTAAAATGACACATACACAGAGTACTTGTGATTGAATATAATGATTAGTACAAAGAATAACAAGTATAGTAAAATTACACTGGCATTGCATTTGTGAATAATACATGGGACACGCAGTAAAAGTACACGTACACATTTACATGTAAAAATACACGAACATGTTTGGAGATTGTGCTGCCACGTACATTCGTGTAAAATTACACAATTTTTTTTACAGTGTACCTACAAAAGTCGCAGGGCATGCAAACAGCTTGTGCGTAGCGATCTTCGTTTGCAGGACACAAAGTCAGTACACGTCTTAGTATATGAGCTACGATTGCCGCCTTTAACAACGCACAAGGACTATCGTGGTACTTTCGCTCTTGCTTGCGAACTGCAGATGTTGCAAGTGAACATCAGAAATGATCAAGGTGGCCATACAGAATCTGCTGTAATGAAGCTAAACTAATTAACTGAGGAAAACTTTGTGACCAACGTCATCTTTTCAAATGAAATCACGAGTTTTTACCTTTCTTGTTTGTGAAAAGGCAATGAGGCAGGATGCCCGTATTTGGAAATCTCGACCTCCATATCATGCTGTCAAGAACAGTCACGATCAAAGCAAGGTGAACGTATGAATAAGCCTCCGGTATGATAGTGAGTTCAGATCGCTTTTCTTCTCAGAAGTGGCTGTGATTAAGGCCATATATGTGAAAACGCTGAAAAATGTCACATCCTAACTGTTGAAGGAATTGATTCACATCATATTCTTGAAGAAATATAGTGCTTTTAACTTGGAGCCTACTGGTTTATCAAAAATGAATTTCATACTGATAGATTGGCCGTGATTTTTTACTTTCGAAGGCCAGCTACAGCAACAGATATTGAGATTCAGAAAATTTTCCTGTGACTGCATAAACAATCCGTTGTGTCCAACTCCCACAGATGACAGAAATTAAATGGAAATACTACCTGCAGTCGTTTTTCCATATCTTGTAGGAGTAACTACTGGATATTGTACACATCACAAGCGACACGCACAAAGGATATGTGTGGATGGATGCATCAAAGCGTTTTCTTTCTCTTGCTAACAGCCCTGAAACTTTGTAAGCATGCATTTTAATATAAAAGTTATTCAGCTTCAAATTTTTAGCCACAGTTTACGAATATTATGTATTCATTCTAAGAAGTGACATTCATATGTTCCCTGGATATATATTTCTTAAAACGAACACAACAATGTATTGATTACTATGTACGTTTATCAAAACAACTGTTTTACATGTCAATGTCTCCAGATATAAATTTCCACGCTTACACTAACTCTGGGAACTACTCCGAACAGAATCTAATTCCTCACAAAATAAAAGGCAAAACTATAACTATGGGCTATAAAAATATTTCAATGCCCAATATAATATGCGGATGAATTATTTTCAGTTGTGAATTAATTTAGACATTACAAAATTGCTTAGCGCAATAAATGCTATCTGTATTCTGGAGTGAACTCATAAAAAATTCAAATGTGTGAAATGCAGAAAATATTAACTTTTTTATTTCCTTTGTTTAACGTGCAATAAAGCTAACTGCGTTTGAGTAAAATTCAACTATGGCAGATTATAAGTGAATAAGCTGTATGTTTTTAGGTAAAATATGATAGCGTATATCCATGCCCTCGATAGCGGAATGCCAGGTATTTTTATTTTTACTTGCGTGTATTGCGAATAACTTGGAATGAATAGTGCATAATTATACAGTTTGAACGAAATTAAGACCTTATTCGGTGACTATAAAAATAGTTGTGAGAGTCAAAAATATTTATTATTCAAAAGAAGAAAGAGATTCTGAGAAGTGTAATCTCTTTAAGACGCATTTTTCTACTCATTGCCGTTTTAATTTTCTAATAGCTAATCGTGTATGTAAATGCTGGCCAATAAAAAACTATAAATAAAAGCACTCTTAGAGACTTTTAAACAATTAAATATTAAATTTAATGAAAGTATTTTCAGAGGAAGTCCGGTTTACTAGAAAGAAGTAAATCAGACACACACATAAGTGATTTCACAAGGCCTCATTCCAAAAGTTGTGCTAAAATTTCCACACTGTGGCATAAAATTTTCTGCATACCTTCTGCATAAAACGCTTAGCTCTACTCAGTCAAACAACTTCCGATTAATTTCAGCGTCCCCCGAAAAAAATTAAGGGCAACAACTTTGCAAAATACCCTATCTGGTAACGAAAATTATTTTTTCCCTTCAGTTGCAGTCCTCGTATAAAAAATTTGATGTAAAATAGAGTTACAGTTTCGTCAAAGTTCATCACTGGAAATATTTTTTGCTATGTATTTTTTATAATGTTGAAAGTTTGAACTAAATTCTTTACATGTTTCCAGAGACATCAAATGAAACGCTGATTTCTTTTTACGACCGTCATTTTCAACATAATTTTGAAACACATTAAAATTCCATAAATATTAGAATCGTCTTAGACTTTCAGTAACGGGTCAAATAGTACTTGAAAGAATACATCAATGTGTTAGTAACTGTAAAAAAGAAATTGTTTTGTCTTTATAATAAAAATTTAACTCATAAATGTATTTCACTAGTAGGGTTATGGCGGTTCGTAAACAGGATTTGGGAGCTGTGGCAATGTGGTGTCGGCCGCCATGTTGCAATTTCCCCCTTTTATTCCAAAAATGGCACACTTTCGCACAAATTCGTACGTTTTAGCCCAAAAATACCTAAAAATTTCCCTTTTTTTTCCCTAAAAATTTCCCATTTTTTCTAAAAAAATTTCCGAATTTCCCTCAAAGAGGTAGAAGTCACGCCAAAACCACAAAAAGGCAAAAAAGAGCTATTTTTAAGATTTTGGGTGGCTTCCTCAACGTTTCTAGACGAAAAAATGAACAATCGATAGGATAAAATAAAATTATTTTAATAAGTAATTTTTCTAATTATAAATATATTTTGTTAATTAAAGTTTTTTTAAACATTAGTATTAATTGTTGTATATCACCGGACTCGTCATTTCAAACGCATGCGATCGCGATTTCATAATTTAATTAAATTTTTAAAATGTTTAGTTTCAATATTTTTTTAATTAAAAAATTTAAAGGCAAAAGTATGAAGTGTTATGTGTCACCGCACTCGTATTTTCAAGGTGTATACGATCATCATGTCATACCACCATGCTGACTTGTTTTTTCATGCGCTATAATTCGGTAATTTTTTTTCTCTCTTGTCTCTCTTTCTTTCTCATTTTACCTCTTTCTCATGTTCTATCTCTTCCTCTCATGGCTCGCTATTTCTATTATTCCATCTCTTTCTCATGTCTCTCTTCACTTCATAGGTTTTCTCAGAATGCTCCCATCTTGGTGTTTTGTTTCTATTTCTCTTTCTTTCCTTCTCTACTTCCTTTCTCTCTTTCGTTTCTCTTTCATTCTCTCATTCCATCTCCTATCTTATCCCTATTTTTTCTCTCATTCCATCTCATTTTCTCTTGTCTCTCTTTACATTTCTCTCGCACTCTCTCATTCCATCTCTTTCTCTCTTGTCTTTCTATAGTTCCATAAGTTTTCTCGGAATCCATCCAATTTTGTTATTATGTTTCTCTCATTCCTTTCTCTCTTGTCTCTCACATTCGCTTTCTCTCTTGTCTCTAATTCGTTGTAGTAGACACATTTGCTCCACTTATAACTTATAATTGTTCGACTCCGCCGTCAACATAGTGCCTTCATCGCCTGCTAGAGTGCACGAATCGTCAGTGTGTATAATATTTACAAATTTAAAGATGTAATCTTCCATACACGAGAAAGTATACAAAAATTATCGTAAAGTACATTCCAGGCAGGACTTTGTAAAATATATTCGATTTTCAATACTTTATATTTTTAAAAACAAAATTTTTTTAAACATTTTACTTTATTACATTCGTTATAATAAAGCCGTCTAAGCTTGTAACTGCGCAAGCACAGACAGGCCTGCGAGTCAGCTGCGACAGGTCCGCCAGAGCAGATGTGCCTGCTGCGATGTGCCAAGAGTGACATCATCAACATGCACGAGCAGTGGCGTCATCAACAGACGTCGCAAGGGGGGGAGGGACAAAAGCGATCACTCACGCTGCTGTGTGGCCCTGCCAATCAGACGTCTAGGAATAGATGCATTAATAAATAAGTAGAATTATTTTAATTTATTTTATTTATCATTTGAATAATGCCGAAAAAGTATTCTTTGAAAATGTAGTCAAAATGTATTTTTAATGCAAAATCCATTAAAAAGTTTTTAATTTTAGCATTTTCACACTTTTCCGTGACAGCTGGTAACATTTAAAAAAAAAAGTCATGCTTAGTCAAGATTCAAATCCACAACCTTTGGATTTGAAGTCTGGCATGCCAACCACTTGACAGCCTATGTTATAACATGTCAAGTGCTTAAAACTATTATATACATATTTGACATAGAAGCTACATTCCCACATACAATTATATAAATATTTTTTAATTTTTCGTTATGCGAATATAATTTCTATATAGGTGGCTTAATAATACTATATTTTAGAGCAGTTTTTTTATGCAAAGCCATGCAATGTACTGTATTATAACATCTCGTTATTTTCAGTCGGATTCTGAATTCTTAAGCTCACATCTAATTATTTTCTTATAAATTCTTTATAAATTAATTATGTAGCAAATCGGGCTTTGTAAGCAATCTAAGCATGCCTTGTAAGCATGCCAATATAAATTGCGATCTATTAAGACCAGACTCGTAAAATTAAATTATGGAAACACAATTTCTAGCTCCAGGAATGTACGTTAAGTCCTTTATAACCATACTAATTGTATAGGCATAGAGTATGCCAAATAAAACATTACTATATTAACATATTAAAATGTTTTTAGTTATGCTTTAATTTTATGTACAGTACAACAAAAAGTTCTCTCAACTTCATTTCTGTCTCATATCTTCAAGACAAAATATTAATTCACAGCTAAAGCGAGTCCATTATAGCAACCAACTAACCAGAACCCTGGGCCATATATCATTCTTGCCAAAGCTCCATAAAATGAACCCGACGGCTTATATACGCGCAAGAAGGCACCTTAATATTCAATGTTCCACCCACTGTAACTCGTGCAGGCCATCTACTCTACAAACCTTCACCAAACTTACATAGGCCAAATATAAGTTTTTCTTTTCAATTTTAACATTTTAAGTATATATATAGGCCCTATATATAAATATATAGATGTACATATATATAATCTTACATATAATATGTTATTGCTATCAGAGACTCATTTTTCAGATTTTTTTTATTCAGATGAAAACATTTTTTTGTATTTTATAGAGATGTAGAAGCTTTGTTACACACTCTTGCCTTACCAAAAAGTTTACTTACTGCTCATTCTTTCTGCTATACTGGTCGATCCTAGTCAAATATATACTGGTCACCCATACCATCCAGTTTATAACCCAAGGCCAACCAGGCCACCCAACACTGCATCTCCTATAACCAAATAAATACACCATTCAGCTGCACCACCCACTACAACAAGCACTATATCCATCATAACTCGAGCATCTATACAGCTGAGGCCAGCCCATAACATAACATCCATTCTACTTGTTATACCAACCAACACCGCTCTTACTAACCAACCATACCAGCTAAGCATTCTGCCCCGCTCATACTAACGAAACATCCCATCATACCATTCCGCTCTTACAAAAAAAAATTCACACAATCAAACCATTCTCCTCACACCATCGAAGCTATACTTTTTTTTTTCATAATGTCAAAGTAACAGAACATTTGATAATGTCATACCAGTCAACATAACACCTATATCGACCATACAAGCAAACTAACTGTACACCGAAGTCATACTTGTGTGCAGAATGTATTTTCATATTGTGTAGGACATGGAATATTTTTAACGTAGTCACACCCATTCTACCCCATGTCAGGACATTGAAGGACATGTTAACCTAACCTAACCCCTCTTCAGTATAAATTAACCTAAATTCACCTAACCCAACATATCCAAGGCACCACAAACAGCACCACAATCTGCACTGTAATCTGCTCTGCATGCTCTGCAGTTAGCATCGCAATAAGCACCACAATCGGCACCACATCCTAAGACATAACCACAATCAGCACCACGTCCAGATACAGCACCAAAACAGCACTACATAGCACCACAATGGCACCACATAGCACCATAATGGCACCACATAGTACCACAATCGGCACCATGTCCTGAGGCATAACCACAATCACCACCACATACTGAGACGGCGCAACAAACAGTGCCACATAGCACCACAAATGCATCACAAAGCACACCAATAACACTACATAGCACCACAATGACACCGCATTGCACCACATAGTACCACATAACTCCACAATGACGCCACATAACATCACAATGGCACCAAATTAGCACCACAATGACACAGCACTTAGCATCAAAGGCACTGCATTTATCACCGAAGGCTCCACACTTAACACTCAAGGCTTCGCACTTAGCACCTAAGGCACCACATTTAGGGGACATAAGGGGTCATTTAGGGGCCATTAGGGGCCAGTACCGCACTTACGGATACAGGTTAAGGGTCAGGGTCAAGGTTAAAGGGTCAAATAATTAGTCTTGTGAGTGGCTGGTCCGGTAGCAGTCAGCTTTAAGTGTGACGATGAGCTCAAGCTGAGTGACGATAACACAAGGACGAAATATATTTTCCCATTTAAAAGAACTTACTCACTGGCAATGATGATTAGTTACAGCTATTGTTGGCCATTTTTGAACGAGTACTGTAGCACTCCTACAAAATGCACTTGCAGAAATTTTATTTAAACTTAATTAATAAGTGTATCAGAAAAGCATATATACATATTACTATGGATATTTATATTTTTTTAATTTAATTTTTTTTATTTGTAACATATCATGCAAGTGAGTAGATAGATCACCGCATTTTTGCAGAATATCTGCTCTACTAACCATCATCAGACTAAATATACTCATGCCTCTTACTAGAATTCAAGCAGACCTTAGCTCATACTGACCTTATCAAAATAATCACACATCCAACATGTTTTTTATACTATCAGACACCAACCAAATATCATACCAGACATTAAAATAAACCACTCTATCAACAGCCCATTCCAATAAAAAATTAAGACCACCACATCTCAGACTTACTGATCAATAATAATAGTCAACTAAATTGACTACCACTTCATCCCATTTAACCAGCTGCCGAACCAATCAAATATTCCAAAAATGCTATCATAAGATCAACACTATTAATTAACCATTTACGAAACCCATATAATCTTAATTCTCAAAAATACCGTCCAATCAAACTAACCGAACATGCCAGCTAAGCATAACTAACTAAAACAGCCCATCAAACCATTCCTCTCTGACAAAAACGAATCACACAATTAAACCATTCTCCTCACATTGCCGAAGCTACACTTTTTTCATACAAACAAAATCATCGAACATGTGATCAGGTCATACCAATCAACATAATAGCTATACCAACCATACAAGAAACTAGCTGTACAACCAAGTCTTACCGATAGGTTCGTTATACCATTAAGCTGTACTAGCTACAAAAAAAAACCAAACAATACAGGCAGCCCACACCGACTGAAAATACCATCATGTTACTCCGTCCCTTTCAGATATCCCAAGAGTCCATACAAACCAAAAACATACTGGTCAGATACAATAACAAAACATATTACCAAAACAAGCTACCTATAACTACCATGCATAGAGGTCATACAGAATAAACATTCTAAAAGCACCTGTACCAATCATGAGCCTACATATAATTCATATTATAATCAGACTGACTAACATAATATTCAAGCCATACATTTCATCCTTCTATACAAACCATTAAACCTGCCATCTTACCTACAACCCTCCTGTTTAACAGCCATATAGGCACGTCACATACAGAGACAAAGCTATTCCATCAAAATATATTCCCTCGTACCATCAACCCAAACTGCTACAGTATCTCACTCACTCATTAAAGACATCTCTACTACCATATTGATAGGCCATACAAGAGAGACACCACGAAACCAATCAACCAATAAACATACCCAAATCGTCAAATTAGAATAGTATAAATAAACAAGAGAGACTGCACTCGCACCTCTAGCAAATCTCACAATTACAGCTTATTTGGGTCCTTAACGCTTCGCGACCAAACAATGAAAAATGGTTAAATAAAGTTATTTTAGTAAAATTATTTTTTAATTTAAATATAGTTTTTTTATTTAAAAACTTTAAAGATGGAATTATTAAGTGTTGTGTATCACTGGACTTATATTTTCAAGGTGCAAACGATCGTGATGTCTTACTACCATTCTGTCTCGTTTTTCATGCTCTATCATTCCGTATTGTCTCTCTCTTTCTCTTTTGTCTCTGTAATTCCATCTCTTTCACTCCTAATCTCGTGTCTTTCTTTCATTTCATAATTTTCTCTCGTGTCACTCTTTTTTATTTCCCATTCCATCTCTTTATTTCCACCGTGCAAGCGCCAACAGGCCTGCGATATAGGCATGCCTACTCTGACCCACCAAGTGTGACATCATCAACATGTGCGAGTAGTGGCATCATCAACAGGCGTCGCGCGGGGGGAAGGGACAGAGTGTAAATAATCGCGAGGCTCTTGACTAACCGGCCTTGTACACAGTTACCTAGGAATCGATGCGCTAGTAAATAAGTAATATTATTTAGATTTATTATTTTTTATTTGAATAGTGCCGAGAAAATATTCTTTGAAAATGTAATAAAAATGTTTTTTGAATACATTTCGTTCAAAGTGCTTAAATTTTGTAAATTTCACACTTTCCCATGACAGCTGGTAACAATTAAAAATAGAAAACATTCTCATTCTTAGACAGGAACTGAACTAAGGACCTTGTCCGCTCGGCTACACTGTGCCCACATGGGCAGTTGTGCTTAAAACTTAGTATATACTTCCAAGCAAAATCGACGATTTCCATCGTACAATTACTGAAATATTTTTAATTTTCGTTATGTGAATTTAATTTGGGCATAGTTTGCTTGTGAATACTATATTATATATCAGTTCCAAGCAGGGTCTGACTAATTACATTATGTTCTGTACATATACCCACATTGAAAGATTTTTATATTCTTTTGAAAATTAATAATTAGCAAGTTAGGCTATAAGCAAGTGAATAGTACAGAAATTTAGGTAGACAAATATAATTTGCGAACTATTAGGAGACAGGCTTGTGAAATTCAATTATGTAAGCACCATATGTAGCTCCAGTAATGTATGTTAAAGCCCTTTAAATAATCATAATAGTAATTAGCTCAAAAATATTTTTGCTGTTCTTAACGGGGTATAACAGACTGGTTACGATACAGGATTATAATAAGAAATAAAATATTCCGATTTTTTGTTTAATTTTATTAATATTCATACTACAAAAAACACTTTAAAAATATTAATGCTCGTCTGCATACTTATATAAATCTCAGTCCTTCGTTAAACATGAAGATAACTATTCTAATATTGCATTAAACTTCGTTTCGTCATGCAGTAAGCTTCAAGCCAAAGTCCTTGCAGCAAAAGCTACACCGGTTCTGTAGATGATACACTAGTATGACCAGATGGTTCGGCTGCCATTATGTCAGAAGGAGCAGGAACCAGGAACGAAGTTGTCGATCACGCCGATGATAAAACTTCCAGCATGCTAACTTTTCACGTAGGGTGTATAATCTGCTTATACGCAGCTCAAGACAGCCTATGCTAGCAAGCATCCAACCAGAACCCTTGTCCATATATTCTTCTTTTTCTCTGCGAAGTTTTTCTTTCAAAGTTTCTACAGCCACTGGGATACTATCAACATTGTACAGTGCTTGATTCGCAGTCCTGAATGCTTGGCGATTGATGGCTTCATCCAAAGGCTGAGGATTTGCATAGGTACGCACTAACCAAACATTGTGTTTTATGGACCTTCTTCAACCTCTTCTGTTAATTGATTGATTATCCTTTGCTTAATATGGTCCAGGTGCGTACATATGTTTTTCGTACCTACAAAGTTATTTCCAATCACTTAATCATTTAAAGTGCCCTTGAATGCCGATTGTTTTAAATGGAATCCGTACGATATGGTTTCACCAACAACTAATAAAGGTCGTTCTTAGCTGTTGAAACTAGGCCTTTACAGTTCTTGCTATATCTCTCTTCAGTGCATCACCGTGTTTGAAAAAAAATTTCACTTTATGCATTACTGCATAGAACAGGAAGGTCCCTTCACACAAGTAGTTTTTTCATGCTTCCTAGCACCGTGGCTGTAGGTAAATATCTTGTCACAGTAGCAACAATGAAGCTTTGGTGAAGTCTTTTATGACAGCACTGCTGTAGGTGTTCCATCCAAAGAAGTCGAGGGTGCTGTCGATGTCACGCCTGAACAAGGCGATGACGATGCTGATGCTGTTTCAGGCGTCCCATCCGAAGAACCGATCGTACCATGCCACCCTCATGTTGATGGACCAGCAACCTTTGGCTCCATAATATATTCCAGTTGCTTACACGAGCTGAGACGAAGTGTCTTTCACGACTGCCACTGTCAAACGAAACTTCCTAACTGAAACCTGGTTACTTATATACTCGTAAGCAGGCACCTTAACATTCAGTGTTCCACCCACTGTAACTCATGCATGCCATCTGCTTTACCGACCAACACCACACTAACATAGGCCAGCAATAACTTTTTTCTCTTTAAACATAAGATTCTTAAGTATATATATAAATTTTACATTGCATATAATATTTCTTTTTCTTTTTTTTTTGCTATCCCAGACTTATATTTCAGAATTTTTAGATTTATTATGCAGTTTCAAACTTATGTAATTAATTTTTAAGTATTTTATTTACATTTAGGAGCTTTGGTATGGTATGCAAATGACCTTACCAAAAAAATTAACTTACTACTCACACTTTCTGCTCTACTGGTCGACACCATACACACATACATTTAAATATATATATATACAATATATATATACACACACACACACTAACCACCCATTCCATCCATTTTATAACCCAAGTCATACCAGGCCACCCAACACTCAATCTCCTATACCTAAAGAAAAACTCGATTCAACTGAACCCCCCAATACACCAAGCACAATATCCGTCATAACTCGAGCAACTATACATCTGAGGCCAGTCCATAACTTAGCACCCATTCTACTTTTCCTACCAACCAACACCGCTTATATCTACCAACCATTCCACCCACTACAACTCTTAGTATATCTCGACCATTCATCCACACAGATCATTTAAGCAAACATACAGTTCATACCAATGACACAATCAATTTCTTCTCAAACCATCCACCATGCCGACTGACACCAGTCAAAATACAATAACCATCCATACCAAACACTTTAACTCAAGCTTGCCTTAGCATTACAGGACTCACCAACACACACACACATACTGCCCACACTATTCGACATACACCAACAATCGTAAAACCGATATTCTGGGAATCATATCACCCAAATACCATCCATGATAACCCAAGCTTACAAAGTAAACTTTATAGTCCAGGCCAACCTGCAATGCAAACATTCTTACTATAAAAACCCCAACTACGAAATAATCATAAATTTTAGAATATGTTTTAAAAATTGCAGAAAAATAGCAAATTTTTAGAAACAATATCTCAATTATTTTAGAAAACTTTAAAAAATATATAAAAATTGTGAGACTTTAGCATCGTCATCAGTGATGCTAGGGTCGACATTAGCATCATCTTCGACAAAGCTGAAAACGACTAACCTTCCCCTCGCGCGAAGCCTGTTGACGCCACTGCTCACGTATGTTGACTATGTTCCTCTTGGCAGGTCACAACAGACACGTCTGACTCGCAGGCCTGTTGGCGCTTTACGCGGTTACGAGGCTACACTGCTTTATTTTCGTACAAATGTAAAAACGAATTGAATAAAGTAAAATATTAAGAAAAATTTTTTTTTCTAAATATAAAGTATTGAAAATCGAATATGCTCTACAAAGTCTTGTCTGAAATGTACTTAAAATAATTTTTTATATACCTTCTACTGTATGGAAAAATTACACCTTAAAATTCGTAAATAGATATACACACCGACGATTCGCGCACTTTAGCAGGTGATGAAGGAACTGCATAGACGGCAGAGGTGACAAAGTGTTAGTAATCAGTGGAGCAAATTCGACAAATCGAAAAAGTGTGAGACAGTGGTCGAACAAATGCAGGAGAAAGTGAGAAAAAGATGTCGAGTGAAAGGCAAAATTGAATGAAAGAGAGAGAATGATAGCAATAAAAAATGGGAGGATTCCAAGAAAACCTATGGATTGATAAGAAGACAAGAGAGAAATGAAATAGAGAAAGAAAGAGAGACAAGGGATATTCAGGTAAAGAGATGGAATGAGAGAAAAGAGAGACATAAGAGAAGGAGAGAAAGATATGGAATGAGAGAAAGAAAGAGAAACATTAGAAAAGGAGAGAAGGAGATGGAATGAAACAAAGAGATGGAATGAGAGAGACAAAAGAGAAAGAGATAGAGACAGCATGGAATGATAAAGCATGAAAAAACGAGACAGAATGGCAGTTTGACATCACGATCGAATGTGCCTTGAGAATATGAGTCCGGTGATATATATCACTTAATACTTACATATTTAAATTTTTTAATTAAAAAAAATATATTGAAATTTTAAAAAAAATATTAAAATAAACTTATTTTATCGATTCTTCATTGTTTGGTCGAAAAGCGTTAAGGAAGCTACCCAAATTGGCTGTAATTGATAAATTTGCAAGAGGTGTGTCTACTGAATGTCAGTACTTAAACAATAACAAAGAACCCTTTCCAAATTGGCAATTTATTCACTTGAACGTCCTTAGTTTACACAATTAATAAATGTAATAATTATGCACATCTTATCAATAGATGCTGGACAAAATAAAAACAACTTACAAGCTATTAATACTGATCGGTTACAAGGTGAATCATGACAGCACTTTTATTAAGCTTAATAATCATTAAGGAAAGAGCTTCCACAAAACACGCCACATTTACACAACACACAGTGCCCATAGAAAATTAAGTGGCGGAAAAAAAATACAATTTCTCATAACATCAGGGAACTCCTTTAAAAGTTTATTGAAGCATCGGGAACCTCACTTGATCCCGCCTCAAAACCGTCCGCGTCAAACATTCTCGACAACGCATTGGCGACCTGATTTTCGGCCCCGCGGACATGATAAGTTACATTCCTCGTGTTCAATATAAGACATGAATTTTTCTAGACCAAATATGCAAGCGAGCATTTCCTTCTCGTATATCTATAAATGACGTTCCCCTTCCATTAAGATACGACTAGCAAAGGCTACTGGTGATAAACCTCGTTCAGTCCGCTGGCTCTGGACAGCTCCCAAAGCCAGCGACAACGCATCAACCTGATTTACAAAACATTTTGCAAAATCGGGGAGAAAGAGAACAGGGGGCGAAGACAAAATTTTCTTTAAATTTATGAACGCACTTTCTTGCTCTGGACCCCAGGTAAATGAAACGCCTTACTTTTAAGGTGGTTTGAAGGGGCTGCAAGCTCGGAATAGTGGTCAGTAAACCACGAGTAGTACCCCATTATTCCCAAGAACTTTGAACGCCCGAAACGGTCTTCGGGTGAGGGAAATTCAAAATCGGGGCCACTTGGTCGGGATCGATAAGTAGGCGACCTTCATACAACAAGTAACCAAGAAACTTTACTTTATACGAGCCGAGGGTGACGTTCTCCGCATTAACAGTGAGGCCTACTTCGCGCGTCCTAGTAAAAACCTACCTTAGAAAACCAAATGAGACTCTAGGTCATCACTATAAACAATAATGTCGTCTATATAGTTGAACACGAATTTATACTTGAATTCGGACAAAACATTATCGAGAACATGGAATAGGGCCTGACTTCCAAAGTTCGACCCCACTGGGACCCGCGTGAACATGAATTTGTTCAATGGTGTGCTGAAGGCAGTGTATTTCCTACTAGTAGGGTCCAACAGGCATTGGGCGCGAAGCCAAATGAAAGGAAATTTCCATCAAAATTTGCCACCGCCCTAGTTTTCCCTATAAACTCCAGCCCCAAGATAACGTCTTGTGAAAGTTGTCAAAATACCCTGAAGGGAAAGGTCCAAGCATATCTGCAGATTTTAAAATGCAGTTTGACAATGATGTCGGACCTGACAATATCACTGTTAGCGATACATAAAGACTTTTCCGTCATTACACCAACACAGCCCTAAGAAAGAATTTTAAGATCCAGGAGTTTCTTCAGAAAGGCCCTGCTCATGTCGCAATGCGTCGCTCCCATATCAATTAACTCCGGGAAGTTGTGTTCAACACAGGATATATTCGCTAAACATTTAAACAAATTACGTGGTTTTGAACTGGAATCCTGACTGGCACGACCACGTACCGAACCAGTCACTGCCCGTTTCCTGCTTTTTTTTTTTTTTTTTTTTTTACAAAACCTCTTTTGTGACAGGGCTCGCCGTAGCGGAAACACCGTCGCTCACTCAAATTACGTTTTCCCATATTACATTCTGCTGCCACGTGACCCGTGATGGTACAATTCGCGCAGCGCAAGGCCGGACTACGCCATTCACTTCGCGCAGTGTTTTGCATAGAAGAAGGTTAGCCAGAATAACTAGTAGTTGCGTAAAAGCGAGCGTTGTTCGGAGGCGGGAAATTTTTCTGGTTACGGTGCGTGACTGCCACCCTGCCATCAACATCAATGCCCAATTGACGTAAGTTCTCGGAAGGTAAAGCATCAAGCAATGCATTTTTATGTGCGGAAAAAAATTATCCACAATGACGTTCACTAAGTCTTCCTCCATTAAAGACCAGCGCATTGCCTCGTGGAAGGCGCAAATAGAATCGACAAACTGGCACAACGTTTCGTCGGGATTTTGACGATATATATAAGCCATTTCACATTCGCGCTTGACGCGAGCAGAGAAAAGAGTATGTAAAACACGTAACTTAAAATCTACAAAATTACAGCCCTGTGGTGACATCAACTGTTCGTGCAATAATTGCAAAACTAGGCCTTCCACCTTAATGGTTAAGGTTTTCAACAAGTGAACTTCCGGACACAAATGCAAACCGACAAGCTTCAATACGGCAATAAAGAAAGTGAGAATTGCTACTAGTTCAAGTGATACCAATGGATATATATGGTTGAGGGAAAGCATTAACAGTTTATTTGTTGAGAAAGGAGACTGACTCACAGGGACGACTTGACTAGGCGGGGGCTGCTCGGTGGTAGATGCAGCATATCTTTCTTCCCGCAGTATTTGCAGGGGCAAGTTGGCGCAAATGGGCTACCATTAAGGTGACTTCCACGGCGATCTCGTAATATGGCAACATTGACAGGAGGTCTTCTTTAGATAGACTATAAACATAGCCTATGGTGTGACTCATCTCGGCGGAACTAAGCATGAAGCAAAGAAAATAAACAAGAGTTAATTACAAAGCAGAAGTTCGTGCAGATTTGTACTGAATCTCGGTAAGTATACAATTTAAAAAAATACTTTCAAAATTGGCAATTTATTCACTTGAACATCCTTAGTTTGCACAAATAATGAATGTAATAATTATGCACATCTTATTAATAGATGCTAGAAGAGGTAGTAAAAACAACTTGCAAGCTATTAATACTGATCGGTTTACAAGGTGAATCATGACAGAACTCTTATTAAAGATAATAATCATTAAGGAAAGTGCTTCCACAAAACACGCCCCATTTACACATTTACAGTGCCCATAGAAAATTAAGTGGCGGAAAAAAATACAATTTCTCGTAACACCTGGTATCCAAGATATAGAGGTATTTACCAACCGATACAACTCTATATATATCCTTCGAAAAAACCTTTGCTTAAGGCAGGTTTTTTAAAAAATACTCCACTAATCCATGGAAAGTTATCTGTTCAATAAACATTCCGACCACAATAATTGAAATTTATTTTAATAAGTTGCCACGTGATACTTAATCAGGCTACCTTTTCTGCACGTGAACAAGCACGGTTTACGTCCCAAAGCTTCGCATTTAACAGTGTCGTTGAGCGCCGTTAACAACCAGGGTGTTTGCTTTTTCCAACTAAAGTCATGCAAAATATTTTCAGAAGCTTACATAATATTTTAATATAATCTTTAAACAACCTTATCCACAAGCCAGAATGACGTTTTTTTGGCTTCACGATTAGAGCGAGCACATCGTTCAGTAAGTTTCCACTCTCTTATGGATTTCACAAATCCCTTGCAAAATTACTATTCTTTTTAAAAACAAACCATATCTTATGCCAGTAATTTACTTTAGCTTGCAATGGAACACACACTTATTGCAAAACATTAAAATGCTCCAATATTAATTTAAGTTTCAACAAAGGGCAAATCCCGCGGTCTGTTGACCCATACATTAAAAACTACCAACAGGTTTAACTTTCACGACGGCACCCGTATAAATTGTCAGGCCATTAAAGCGCCGTGTACCTGAAAATTAAATACTATTAAAAAAAGAAAACATCTTAAATATTTCTGCTTAACAGGCTAAGTGTGGACAGTCTGCCACTACAAAAGTAATCATGAGTTAAGCCAGGCAAACGGGGCAGCCGCTACCAAACATTGCTACGCATCTCTCATCAAATCGTCACTAAGCAAAATTGAATAATTTATTATCAATTAAATTTGAAATGTGTAGCCGAAAGTACAAAATACCAAACTCTACAATTTAAGGCCTCTTACCACCAAAATTAAGCACAGCCTCTACAACTACTAAAAACTCGTGAATCTAGGCCCATTACAATGCACAAACTGTCCAACACTCACCACTTCAACTCGTTCCCTCCGTGGCTCACAACCTAACCCTGAGTATCATTAAAAACCTTTGCAGTAAAATTATCAAATTGAGTGGACATTGCAATTCAAGTATTGCGTTTTGTCTATTCTGACTGCCTATGTTGCATTACCAAACTATTGTAGGTCAATTCAGGGTGGTGGTGGTTAGCAGAATAAACCTGAGGGAGGTCAAAGCTCCTACCCTCCAGTAGTCACATGCTCTCGTTCAATAAAAATTAGTCACATGCGAAGAGGAAGAGAAGTGAGTAGGGGAAGAGAAAGAATAAAGGATGGTGAACCAGCTGGCCATGGAGATCGTCCTCGCGCGCTGGCGACGGTGGCGATGACGCGAACTAAACATGAGACCGTATCACCTCTCATGTGAGTACAGTCTCTCTTTTTTTTTGTACTATTCTAATATTATGATTTGAGTATGTTAATTGGTTGATTGGTTTGGTGGTGTCTCTCTCTTGTAATAACTATCAGTATGGTAGTAATGTTGTCTGAAATGTGTGAGTGGGACATTGCAGTAGTTTGTGTTGGTGGTACGAGGGAGTATATTTTGATGGAATAGCTTTGTCTCTGTATGTGACGTGCCTATGTGGCTGTTAAACAGGAGGACAGGAGGAAAGATGGCAGGTTTGATGGTTAGTATATAAGGTTGAAATGAATGGCTTGAATGATATGTTGGTCAGTCTGATTATAATATGAATTATATGTAGACTCATCATTGGTAGGGGTGCTTTTAGAATGTTTATACTGTATGACCTCTCTGCATGGCTGTTATAGGTAGCTTGTTTTGGTAATAGGTTTTGTTTTTACGCCTGTCTAGTATGTTTTTGGTTTGTATGGCCTCTTGAAATGATTGAGATGGATGGAGTAACATTATGGTACTGTCTGCTGGTGTGGGCTGCCTGTATTTTTTTGGATTTTTTATAGTTAGTGCATGTTAAAGGTATAACGAACCTATCGGTATGACTTGGTTGTACAGTTAGTTTCTTGAATGGTTGGTATAGCTGTTATGTTGATTGGTATGACCTGATCACATCTTCGATTACTTTGTCAGTATTAAAAAAGTGTAGCTTCGATGGTGTGAGGAGAATTGTTTAGTTGTGTGATTAGATTTTTGTAAGAGAAGAATGGTATAATGGGATGTTTTAAAAAGTATGACGGGGGCAGAATGCTTAGCTGGTATGGTTGGTTAGTATTATTGGATTGTATTTTTGATAATTAAGACGATATGGGTGTCGTATATAGTTAAATTAATAGTATTGAGCTTATGATATCATGGTTGGAATATTTGATTGGTTCGGCAGCTGGTAAGGCTTATTTATACGTGTAATTGGTGAGGTTAGATGGGATAAATGGTACTCAATATAGTTGACTGTTATTATTGATCAGTATGTCTGAGGTGTGGTAGTCAGCATTTTTTTATTGGAATGGGTGGTTGATGGAGTGATATGTATTAGTGTATGGTATGGTGTTTGGCTGCATTCTGTTGGTATAAAAAACATGTTGGATGTGTGATTATTTTGTAAAGGTCAATATGAGCTGAGGTGTGCTTGAAATCTATTAACAGGTATGAATATATTTAGTCTGATGACGGTAAGTATAGATGATATTCTGCGAAAATGCGGCGATCTATCTATTGACTGTCGTAATATGTACACGAATAAAAACAAAAATAAAACAAAAAGTGTACATATTCATAGTAATATGTGTATCTGCTTCTCTGAAACACTTATTAATTCAGTTTAAATCAAATTTATACGACTGCATGTCGTAGGAGAGCTACAGTACTGGTTATAAAATGACCAACCATAGCAGCTAACTAATCATCATTTCCAGCCAATAAATTTTTTTTAATGTGAAAATATACTTCGTCCTCATGTTATCTTCGCTCAGCTTGAACTCATGGTCACACTTAAAGCTGACTACTGCCAGACCAGCCACTCACAAGTCTAATTATTTGACCCTTGACCCTTGAGCCATGACCCTAACCCTTAATCTGTGGCCGTAAGAGCGGTGCTGGCCCCGAATGGCCCCTAAATGTCTCCTAATGACCCGTAAATGCAATGTCTTGGGTGCTAAGAGCGGTGCCTTCGGTGCTAAGTGCGATGCCCTCGGTGATAAATGCAGTACCTTCGGTGCTAAGTGCGGTGCCATTGTGATGCTAATGTGGTGCTATGTGGTGTCATTGTGGAGCTATGTAGTGCCATTGTTGTGCTATGGTGTGCAACTTTTGTTCTATATGGTGTCATTGTGTTACAAATGTGGTGCTTTGTGGTGCAATTGTTGTGAGATGTTGTGCTGTTTGTGGTGCTGTCTCAGGATGTGGTGCTGATTGTGGATATATCGGAGGATGTGGTGCCGATTGGGATGCGATGTGGTGCCATTGTGAGGCTATGTGGTTCTATTGTGGTGCTATGTGGTGCTGTTGTGCTATGTAGTGCCATTGTGGTGCCATGTGGTGGTATGTTGTGCCATTGTGGTCCTATGAGGGGTAATTGTGGTGCTATGTGGTGGTATTTATGGTGCCATCTCAGGGTATGGTGCTAATTGGGGTGATGCCTCAGGACATGGTGCCGATTTTTGTACTGATTGTGGTGCTATGTGGTGCAATTATGGTGCTTTGTGTTGTCATTGTAGTGCTATGTGGTGCTGTCTCAGGATGTGGTGCTGATTTTGGGTACACCTTATGATGTTTTGCCTATTGTTCTGATTGTGGTGCTAACTGTGGAGCATGCGGAGTTTATTGTAGCGTAGGTTGTAGTGCTGTTTGTGGTGCCTTGAATATGTTAGGTTAGGTTAACTTAGGTTAATTGATATTGAAGTGGGGTAAGGTTAGGTTAACATGTCTTTCAAAATATTGACTTGGGGTAGAATGGGTGTGACTCAGTAAAAAATATTCCATGTCCTACACAATATGAAAATACATTCTAAGTCCTACACAAGTGTGTGGACTACATACACAAAAAGTGGAGTGACTAAATGGAATTTTTACTTGGACTGGTGGTTCGGTTAAGTGGATGGGGAGATAAATAAAACATATTCGAAGTCCTGACATGGGGTGGAACGCACACAAGTATGACTTGGGTATACAGTTAGTTTGCTTGTATGGTTGGTATAGCTGTTATGTTCGGTTATTTTGTCAGTATGTAAAATTATAGCTCGATGGTGTGAGGAGAATGGTTTAATTGTGTGATTCATTTTTTTTGTGAGAGCTGAATGATTTGATGGGATGTTTAGTTAGTATGGGAGGGGCAGAATACTTAACTGGTATGGTTGGTTAGAAAGAATGGTATTGATTGGTAGATCAAGTATAATTAATGTTATGTTATGGGCTGGCCTCAGCTGTAAAGTTGCTCGAGTTATGATGGATATTGTGCTTGGTGTATTGGGTGGTGCAGTTGAATTGTGTTTTTTATAGGAAATAGAGTGTTGGGTGGCCTGGTATGACTTGGGTTATAAAAAGGATGGTATGGGTGGTCAGTATATATTTTACTAGTGTCGACCAGTATAGCAGAAAGAAAGAGCAGTATGTAAACGTATCGGTAATGTTAGTATGTGTAACAAAGCTCCTACATCTAAATAAAACACCTCAAAATTACATAAGTTTCAATATGAATAAGAAATATATATACACACTTAAAATTTTAAACTTTAAAAGAAGAACTTATTGCTAGCCTATGTAAATTTGGTTTGGCGATCGTTGGTAGAGCAGATGGCATGCGTGAGTTACAGTGGGTGGAACATTGAATGTTAAGGTGCCTGCTTTCGTGTATATAATCTGTCGGGTTAATTTTATGGAGCTGTTTGACAGTGACAGTCGTAAAATTTTGTAGAGAAGAATATATGGCTAAGAGTTCTGTTTAGATGCTTGCTTGAATGTACTGTCTTGAGCTGTGCATTAAAATTTTGTCTTAAAGATAGGAGACCGAAATAAAGTTGAGAGAACTTTTTACTGTACTCTATATAAAATTTCAGCATAACTTAAAAAAATCTGAAATTTGTTAAAATATAAATTTTTTATTTAGCATACGCTAAGCCTATAAAATTAATATGCTCATGTAGGGCTTAAAAATAAACACCTGGAGCTAGAAATTGTGCCTCCATAATTTAATTTCACGAGCCTGGTCTTAATAGGTTGTAAACTATTTTCGAGTGCTTATAAATATTTGCTTGCTTACAGCGAGAGTTGCTACATCGTTATTTTAAATAGAACATATAAAAAAATAATCAGATGTGAGCGTAAGGATTTAGACTCAGACTGAAAATAACGAGATGTTATATTACAGTACATTGCATGTCTTTACATAAACAAATGCTGCTCTAAAATATAGTATTATTGGGCCACGTATGTGTAAATTATATTTGCATAATGGAAAATTAAAAAATATTTCCGTAAATGTATGAGGGAATGTAGCTCCTACATTTGAAACTTATATAAATGTCTTAAGCATTCGAATTGGTGTGATATTGGTGATCCAGTGGTTAGCATGCCAGACTTCAAATCCAAAAGTTGTGGGTTCGATTCCTGACTAAGTATAAATGTAACCAGATGTCATGGGAAAGTGTGAAACACAAATTTAAAATTTTTAAACTGATTTTGCAATTTAAATACATTTTACTACATTTTCAAAGAATGTTTATTTTTCGGGCATTATTCAAATCATAAATAAAATATATTTAAATAATTCTACTTATTTATTAATGCATCGATTCCTAGATGTCTGATTTGCAGGGCCACACAGCAGCACATGTCAGAATGAATTGAATAAAGTAAAATATTAAGGTAAAATATTCTTTTTAAAAATATATAGAATTGAAAGTCGAATATGTTTTACAAAGACCTGCATGGAATGTACTTTACGATAATATTTATATAACTTCTCGTGTATGGAAAATTACATCTTTAAATTCGTAAATAATTATACACACTTACGATTCGCACACTCTAGCAGGCAATTAAGGAACTATGTTGACAGCAGAGTCGAACAAGTATAAGTTATCAGTGGAGAAAAAGTGCCTAATAGTACGAATTCGAGACAAGAGGGAAAGCGAATGAGAGAGACAAGAGAGAAAGGAATGAGAGAAACATGACAACAAAAACTGGACGGATTCCGAGAAAACCTATGGAATGATAGAAAGACAAGAGAGAAAGTGATAGAATGAGAGAGTGAGAGATAAACTAAAGAGAGAAAGAAAGACAGGCAAGAGATATGGAGATGAAATGAGAGAATGTAAGAGAGGCAAAAGATAAGGAAATGGAATGAGAGAATGAAAGAGAAACAAACAAGAAAAAATGGGAAGATTCTGAGAAAACCTATGGACCGATAGAGACAAGAGAGAAAAAGATGGAAATAGAGAAAGAGAGACACGAGAGAAAGAGATAGAATGAGAGAAAGAAGCGAAATGAGAGAAAGAAAGAGAGACGCGAGAAAGAGAGAGACAGAATGGAATGTTAGAGCATGAGAAAACAAGGTATTATGGCGTTATGACATCGTGATCGTATGCGCCTTGAAAAGACAAGTCTGGTGATGTATAACACTTATTACCTATGCCTTAAAATTGCTTTATTATAATAATATATTTAATTTAATAAAATAATTATAAAAATATATTTATAATGATGTATCGATTGTATACACCTTTAAAATATGAGTCCAGTGATATATAGCACTTAGTACTTAAACCTTTGAAAATTTTTGTTATAAAAAGTTATTTAAATTTAAAAAATTTTCATAACACTTAATACCTATGTCTTCAATTTTTCATTCAAAAATATATTTAAATTAAAAAAAAATAATTTATTCAAAATTATTTCATTTTATCGATTATTCATTTATTCGTCTAGAAGCGTTAAGAAAGCCACCCAAAATCTTAAAAATAGCTTGCTCTTGCCCTTTTGTGGCTTCGGCGTGGCTTCTAACTTTTTGAGGGAAAATTGGGAAATTTTTTGGGAAAAACAGGAAATTTGTAGGTATAAACGGGGCATTTTAATGTATTTTTGGTCTAAAACGTACGATGTTGTGCAAAAATAAGCGATTTTTGGAAGAAAAACAGAAAATTCCTACATGGCGGCTGGTGCCACTTCGCCACAGCCCCCAGCCCATGTTTCCGACCTGCCATAACCGTACTACTTATTTATCTCACAATAAACTGCCAGTATAAAAAAAAACATTTTAATTCTGAAAAGTTGTAACAGTTCAAGGAAAACGAGGAAAAAAATCCTAAAAATAATTGTAGGCCAGATCTTTTTTATTTCTGATTTACTAAATTTATGTGTTCCAAATTTTGTGTAAATCAGTTGCATAGCTCCTAACGAATCGTACACCCTTTTAATTTTTCAATTGGCATTAGCTCCCAACATTCCACACGGAAGAAACTCCTTATTACTGCATTTAATGTTCTCATTGGGTCCAATCGACGTATACGAAGTGAGATTTGTACCGGTTTAATGGTTACGGGCTATTTTAAAATACTGAGGGTTTCTTCCATTTAAAAAAAATATGTGTCTCTTATATTCAGATCTATGCAAAAACTCAGGGACTTTCCACTTTTTTTTTACCATATTTGGCTGTAATCAGTTGAATAATTGCTGGTATAAAATGAGATATATGAAGCAAAAGTATATTTCATAGTGCATTATTTTCCAAAAGTATGTGTCACAAAATATTAACAATAACTGAATTCCATGCTTGAAAAATTAGCTGCAGCCATAAAAAATTTGATTCCCATCCACCTTATCGTTACTAAGTTGCTATACATCGCTCAAAAACTTGTAACGATGTAATTTAAAAAACGAATTATTATGTATGGCTAAAATCAATTGAACTCCGATTTTCTTGATAGGAATATTAGTGAAGTATTGAGTTTGGTGTGATCCGGCGATGGGTAAAATAGATATTAAAGGGAATATGCACACAAAAATTTGAATGTGCTCCCAGAAGACTAATGTTTCAATAGAAATTAGATGATAAATACTTACATTGTTAAATATTAAGCTTAAAAATATTAGATCACCGTTCAGTAAACTCGAGGGCATCCGCTAGAGATTATAACTAAACGGGCCCATTCCCGGAATACGGAGGCTCGTATAGTCTTGAAAAGGACCAATTAAAAAAGACTCGGCTATTCCAGGTAACGATAAATCCTTCCCCCACAACTCGTCGAGTGGTAAACCGTGACATGGCGACCCAATTGGGTCCAGCGCGAAGGACCACTAGCCACCTAACTACGGGATAAGGAGTCCAGTGGAAGAAAACTCCAGCTGAGAACTTGCAGGTGGAGGCATATGTTCATGAGAAAGAAGGTCAAACAAAAATAAACTTGATCTCACGTTTATGACTGTTTTGTCTCTACCATACGAGTCATTTCCATTACTACAAGTTGGCAAAGAATATTCGGAACTAGTGAATCTATTCTATCAAAACTTTGACATACCCTAAGGAATTACTGGTCAATTTAAAACAACTAAACAGCAATCCAAGTCATTAAATCACTAGATTAGATAACGGTGTTTTCACCTACCGATATTATCTCGTCGGAAGCCTCAATTAACGTCGTGATCGTTCCTCTCCCCCGTTTAAACAAGAGCCTACAGTTCTTTAACACTTTGTAGACTATGCTCGAGTGCAACTCCAGCAAAGCTAATTTGAAAATCTCTTTGTTATTCAGAACAAAGATTGCATGGTTGTGGAGTCTGTTCGGCTAGTGTTTAACACGACCTCACAAGAACACGACAGCACAGAAACAATGATATTGCTAACGATAGTATTAATTTTTTATAGACACTCAAACGGACAAGATTGATCGTAAATTATTTGGTGCGATAAAGGACATTTGATTGGGTCAATATCAGCTCGGCTCTACATTGGTTGATGACCGGCCAATGATGAACGATGTAAAGTACAGGGTAGTGTCCGATGTTTTATGGACCAATAGGACGATGGCGAATTCTAACACAGACACCAACAGAGCCAACACAGACACCAACAGATCCGGTGTTCTTGCAGTAGTGGATATAGGTGACTCACTTATAATTAGTCGTAAGTGCCAGTAAATGTGTGCAGACCTCAATGTGTTAAAGAACTGCTAGCACTAGACTTTTCTAATTCTACCTGAGTCGCCGATGTTTATCAGACCTACAGTAACACTGAAAATGCTCCGCGGGCATCTACCTTTAGCCCCTTAACGAACACATTAATTTTTTATTTCAAGTGTTGCAATATAAGAAATGTATGGTGTGAATAGTACGTACAAAATTGTTAAAACAACCGATTCTTTGGAACCAAAAGAAAGGAAAGAAAGGATTTCAGAAGATCCATGGCACAAGAAGCAACCAATTATAAAATTAGTTGGTATGTAAGCAGCAACCGACAGCATGATACAAGAAAAGGCGAGGTTCGTATTGGTTCTACATTCTGAAGTTGTACAGCACTGACCATGATTCTACTTGGTCTGCAGCATATCAGACGGGAACAAGTATCCTCGTGGTAATATGTTAAGTTGTTAAAGACTCACAGCAATGAAATGTTCAGAACTAGAGTTTTCAAGTATCTCGTCGTGTGATTCTACACCACAAATATGAAGATCTTCCAAAGTACATCCGATTCTGGCGATTAGGTCATGACAGCGTGTGCAATGTGAACTGCGGTACTGCTTCTACGTGGCTTAACACGTTATAATTAGGTATAGGCTGCTCAAGGTAAAATGATCACTTTTGCACTCCCTGTGTTCTCCCATATTATGTAAAATTAACATTGCCATGGGTCTCATCACTTTATTCATTCGTCGGTCAAGTGAAACTGTAAAATTATTATGAAAGTAAGTAATTGAAAAATCCTCTAATGTTTACACTTCGACACATTAAAAAAAAACCAGAAAGGGATCGATATAATTTAAGTTATCACAAATGGTTACCCAACACTTTTTATTCGACGTTAAGATATGGAACTATATTCCCCTCCATCGTTACCAACTTTACTGGGTGCATGTCACTCAGTGCGCCCGTTAAAATATATGCAAGTAGGAGCAGTGACTTTTTTTAAATGTTGGTTTCAAAAGTGTTCACTTGATCGTGAACAGCCTTCAGATAGAAGTGGGGTGATGTGGCAATGCTGCAAGTAATGCGTCGGTTGTAATACATACAGAAAGGAATGAGCCGAGTTCAGTAGTGCCAGAGGCCATGGAGTTCACAAGCAGTGAGTACTGGGACATGGTCATGGCCCTGTGGCCCTGGGTGCATCCGGCGGCCAAGCTCCGTGCATGCAGCATGCGTCCAACATGCCGAAAAGTGCATTGCAATGGGTACAGCAAACTTCGAACACCTGTTATGACATTTCGACGTTTTGTAAGCTGATTCTGTACGATGTGCTTAAGAGTGGGATGAACCCCCCGCATTTTTTGTGAAATAATTGTTTGCGCGAATACGCGTGTCTCGGTAAATAAATGTTCTGCAAATAAGATTTTTTGTCAGAAAAGATAATAAACAATTATCTATGCCTCTATTTTTTTTACTTTTGTCATATTTAATGTATTCTTGGAGGAAAAAATTTGTGAAAATGGTCAAATATAGCATTTTGAAATCTTGCCTATACAGTTTTCTTAAGCGGCAAGAGAAAAGTATAAATATACGAGCATAGTTTAATCTATTGACTTTCATAGCATGTAATAAAACCCCATTGTTACAGATATAATTTGCACAGTACAACGTCACTACTAAAACACTGCACGCCTTGCGCGTAGGAGTGACGAGGCTCTAAAAGTGCTTGTTAGTGTCGCCCATATTTCTCCCCCTGCTTCTTGACCTATCAACTCTTAACGATAAATAAAGTAAATATATATTCTTCAATATTGTTTTTCTCGGAAACTAAGGGTCTTGCGCTGTTTTTCCAAAGAACTTTTTCTACTTTGTTTTGACCGTAGATTCGTGTGGTGCAGTCCGTATCCGCAAATTACCTGACACGCTGTATACTGTAGATACATTTTGCTATGAATTGTAAAGAGAGATTTTGTACTGTTTTAACAAAGTGAAGTAACGCTTTAGCACATATTTTATATTAATTTTGTTATGTATTTTTGATATCCTCGGTTTACTTTGCAACCGAATGTTCGTAAAGTAAAATTACTAAACTATCAAGCCTGTATTCCACTCACGGGCACAGCAACATCCTGAACTGTTGCGAGGACGCTTCGAAATGTTACACAAAGGAAAAAAATAGAAAACAATCTCTAATGCACCATCGAGTGACACGCCAACGATATTCCATCTCCTTCTTCCTCGCCTGAAATAGTTTCTACACTGGAATGCGTAAGGCATCCGGAATTTAGAAAAAAAACAGCGAAAGACTGGCCCCATCAAGGCACCAGGCACCCGTGCCCGCTATTACCGAAAACCCACCTGCAACGGCAGGCAGGACTGCTGCCCGCTACCAGGCTACTCTGTAATTAGAAAGGATAGGGATAATAGTAGGGAAGGCGGATAGTTGTTCTTGTTGGTAACTCAATTATACGTCACGTCACGCTGGAAGGCAGTCATAGCTCGCAACTGCCCAAGCAGTTTTTTTGCTCTCCCGTATGTTATCTGCAAGGCTGTACGTCGACCTCCTACGTAACTAGATATTGGTAACAAATATCTCCCGCACTTAGAAGCCTGATATTTCAACTATAGGCTGTTCACAATAAAATGAGCACTTTTGAAAGCCCTGTGTAAAATCTATTTGTATGCATGTTATGTATTCCTCCGCCTGATGTAAAATTAACATTGTCATGGGTCTCTGTAAAATTAACATTGTCATGGGTCTCATCACTTAATTCATGCGCCGGTTGGGTAAAACTGTGAAATGTTGAGGAAAGTAAATATTTTATAAATATTTTGTAAATGTTTTACATATCTACTCATTTTAACACTTCGATGCATTAAAAAAATAGAAAGAGAAAGAAATAATTTAGGTTATCACAAATGGTTGCCTAACACTTTTTATTCGACGTTAAGATATGGGACTATTTTCCATCCTTCGTTGCCAACTTTACTAATCTCACTCAGTGCACCCTTTACAATATATGCGTTCAGGGGAAGTGACCTTTTTCTAAGGTTGATATCAAAAGTGCTTACTTTATCGTGAACAGCCTTTACCTATGTACTTTAAACAAAGGCGATACAATGTCGTTCACGGATTTTTTTTTGCTTTGGCGTTTTTCAACATTAAAGAGAGTAGTCATTTTGTGAACACACTCTGGTTCCCCACTTCGATGAAATCAGCTATTCCCATAACGGAAAGTTTACTTTTAAGAGTCGGTGGGAGTCACTTATTTTTGCCGTGCCAGATGCCAGAAATGTGTGTAGTTGCATCGTAGTGATAAGTTCTTTTCGCACCGCCTAGTAGCTGTGATGTGGTAATGCGCCCTATCGCAGTTGTCAGATCAGCGACAGCGCGGGGAGTAAGTTCTCATGTTTCGAACTGAATGAACTAGACTTGACGGGCATAAAGTAAATAAGGTGTATACCAGAGTGGCAAAAGCAATGTTATTGAGCGGTCGCTAAATTTTTTTGGCCGTCTCCACACCAACTTCATCGGCACAAATGCTGCATAACAAGTAACCACCAAATATTTATTTTTGCAAGTGAGTTGCTGGGATAATTCATCTTGAATTCCATTACAAAAAAAACTCCATACAATACTTACACAATTCAAGCTTTTCTATCCCATGTTACAAGTAGAATACAAATGATAGTTTAATTTTCAACACACGACAGCAAAATTGTGTGTCATTCCCGTGACAAAACAAACAGTATGTAGGACCTAAGTAGTTCTCAATTTTTACTCGTTAAGGGTGACACCAATAATTTTTTGTATACTCGCTAGAGTCCACAATTTTTTTTTATGTGACCAGAAAACTCTGTTTAAAAAGAACTTATAGTTATCTTGCGATTTGCTAGTAAAAATTAACATTAGTGGTAAATAAGCGAAATTACTCCCACCGAATCTTAACCTTCGTGTGGAAAACCACACGTCTATCTCGTCGCACCATTACAACCGTTCACCAAAGTTTTTACGGTTGTGAAATAATAGTGCTGCTTCAAGTACTCCAAGTATACGGAGTAAAGAGAAGTAAAAATGTATGTGGATGAAAAAAAATATATAAGCACCACACGCCATGAAATTAAGCCCACAATCTGCATAGTTACTACGTGCGTGCAGAAAATGATAGTTAACTGTTTTTTCCCAAGAAAACGGTCACTTATATAAAAATCTTACTTCCCTGATTGCTATAAATCACATAGCACTATAAATCAACAAGCGACGTGCTACCCATGATGGTAATACTGACTTGGTACAGTTAAACGTTGAGTAGAGAATACAAAGTTATAGACACGCACAGGCTATAATAAAAATGTGAAGATAAGATCAACATCTCAGTTTGAACGGTCAACCTCATTGGCCGTGGTCGCCGATATATTACTTTTATACTGTGAAGTTCTGGGTTACGATACCGGATAAGCCACGTGTATGTACCTCATTTAAATGTTAAGTCTGTGCTCTTGTATAGCATGAAAGCTGCCCTACCAATCACATTGCTGTCAAGAGTCGTTAGTGAATGCGATAAAATAAAATATGATTAGAATACTTGTTGGCAGTGTGTAACGGACTGCAAAAGCGTTTAGAAACAAACGATATCTCGTCACAACCTTTCAAGAGATTTCCAATAACAACTTACCGATTCCAAACCAGAATGGCATCATGCACATTTTCTTCTTCTATCTTGTAAACGTTAATAATAAGGATAGTTTTTTGTATCCTGATTAGGAGGGCGCATTTTAAACAAAGAAAACGGTATCTTTTAAATATTTATAAATAATGTTAGCTTTGTATTTGTTATGTTACTACAATTATTTAAAAAATGGCTTTCAAGTAAATACAGTTGTTGCGGGTTGCATTCTGCCACTAAAATGTCGGAATTACTTATTGATATAATGGGTACGCATACCGAAACTAATCAACTATATACACCTAGAAAACTCGAACGATCTACTAAACTACGGTAAACAAGTACACGTGTTAAACACAGTTTGGCATTTTTACGATTGCCACAACAAAAACAATTATATACAATTTTAATGATAGTTGTAATACCAAATTTCTGCACGTTATAAAACTAGGTTCGTGATTACGCAGGTTTTGTAATGTCGTTGTTTTGCACACCAGTTAGTTCTCGGTTTTTCTCATGTGAAGTGTTCTACGAGTGCTAAACAAATGGCAAATGAGTGGAGAGGTTTCGGTGGCACTTAACGTTAAGAACTTGAAAATTGGCGATGTGAACTGAGGTGAGAATATAGCAACGGTGGAATGCAAAGACGCGAAAATGGGAGTCCCCAGATAAAATCCTCAGGTCAACAGTAACGTCCGCCTCGTTTCCACATGCGAAAGTCTGGGGGGCTCCGCCGGGAATCGAGTTCAGTTTGCCTTGGTGCGAGACGAGTAGTTTGATAACTACAACACCGCGGGTCCGCCAAACTAAAGTGATTGTACGTTATGCATCCATTACAACGGACGAGCACAAATGAAACATAAAGACACAAAGACCTCCAGAGAAATTTTATATTACCCAATTGCTTACAGCGTAACTTGTACCGAGACAGACATATCGTGAGTGAACAAACAGTCTGCAATTAAATAGCGTTAGTAAACCTGTTAGCAATACTTAACACGTCGCGTATTTTAAACTGAAAGTAACTATGTAACTGCGTTGTTTGTGGAGGCGGTAGAAGCATTTCGCTGGTTTTTCAAGTTCTATCCACTCAGTTTGTTGGTCTTACAAGTTATCTGCCCCGTACAACATCAACGGCATGAATTAACCATATTTTACTTCCATCGTATTCATACAGCAATATTTTTAGGTATTGTGCAATATAATTTCCTAGAATTTTGTCATTGTAGAGACCCAATATGGTTACAACGTCTATAATTATTAATTAGATTATCTGAAAGCATATCCCGTGTCAGTAGTTTACGATCGTGATGTACGCTATAGATATCAGTGTAAATGGCCAATTACGTGAAAAATCAATAGCAAATGTCCTATGTTATTATAAAATCAAAAATTTTATCCAGTGAGTCTGCAGTTCTAGTGTATATGACTCAAGTTTTTTTTTTTTTAAATCGTTGTTCAAAACAACCCGGCCTTATCACCGCAAGCTAACAGGTAGGGGCTCAAATCCTAAACCAACCTTAGCCAAAAAATTAAAACAGTCCACACATCCATGTATACTCTAATCCAAACTCTAACTTCGTGTTCGTAAGTTAACAGTTTACACCTTAGTGACCTTGCCTACGTAGATCGCGTGACACAAAAATTTAAAGCAGATTCCGACAGTTCTGTTTTACGCCACATTGTTATACACATAAAGTCTAGATAATAAGACGAGATATTATGAATATCGTGAGCTCCGGGCCATTTTATATCAGTTCGGTTTTAGTAAGGTCATGCCAAAAGATTGGCGCGTTTGACCGTCTTGCCATGTGAGTTTGTTGCATAACCAACACGACCACAAGAAAAAATTCTTACAAAATGAAGCAAAGAACAGATATTATTAATAGTATAAAATAAATGATGAGCCTAATTAGTATATTACCTACCAGGCGTCAGTCTGAGGAGCTGAGGAACGATAATTTCCCTTTTATCCCTTTTCCCCGTCCAAAACGGCCGATTTCGCGTACAAAAACGTCACTTTTTCCCTTTTTTTCCCCTCAAAATTTACCCAATTTCCCTTCCTGCGCCGGAGGCCATTGTGACAGCCAGTGCTAACTAGCATAATCCTGGCAGGTTGCACAGTGTGGCAGTGGTTTGCACATTGTGGCCGAATTGGTCGGAATTTGAGAAATTCCTGCCAAATTGAGAAGTCATTCCCGATGGCCATCTTGATATCGCCGACATATGCCTACCCAGGACAATTGTCGACCACCAGAGGATGTCGACCATTTTGGCAGCCAGCGCCGCGCCAGGGGCGGCAGTGGGGCATCAAGGTGTCGCGAACGAACGGATCTCGTGAAACACTGCCGCCGGTGGGGTCAAATATGCCCCATGCTAACATATAAGCATAGTTGGCTGTAATATCCGAACCGTTTAAGTTATATTTGTAAAATTTATAACATAGATATCAACTACGACTAGTAGAAGGGTCGCGGGATCAAATATGAACCATGTCAACTTATAAGCACATGTGGCTGTAATTTCCAAACCGTTTAAGTTATAGTCGTCAAATTCATAACATATAGATCATCCTCGACTAGGAGAAAGGGTCGCTGGGTCAAGTATGCCATATGTAATCGTATAAGGATAGGTGAGTGTAATTTCCGAACCGCTTGAGTTATAGTTGGCCAATTCATAACATAGACATCATCCACGACTAGGAGAAGGGTCGCGGGGTCAAGTATGCTCTATGTCAGTGTACAAGCAGAGTTGGGTGTAATTTCCGAACCATTGGAGATATAGTCGCCATATTCACTACATGTACATCAACTACGACTATGATAGATAGCTGTAAGTTACGAAGCATTTAAGATACAACTACCAAAAAATCATAATACATACATAATCCCCCGATGATGAGAAGGGATGTGCGGACATATGTTGGCATACATGTCTCCCCATTCTTACTCGCCTCTGTCTCTCCTGTCCCCTAGGTGCCACCGCCTGGCCACACACACACTTCGTCGCGCGCTAAAATCCTCGGCACCTCGACCTTCCTCTCATCCTCGCATTCTCTCTCTCTCTATCCCTTGTCCTCCCCCTCCACCTGCCTACATCACCCTGACTATACATCCTCAACACTCGCCACCGCCCGGTCAGCGACTCACTGCGCGCCAACACCCCCGAGCACTCGTGTAACAGTATACTTGCTTCCAGAGAGTTGGTCAGTACCACCGACCTTGTGCACCCATGAGCCACGTACCGAGCCATCAATGTATGCATGTATATATGTAATGAGATGTCATTCGCAATGAATACACAGTCATCGTTAGACAGCCGAGTCCCCGCACATACAACAACACATGCTAGAACAATAACCACCCTATTACGAAAATGAATTATCCCATACCTTAACTGGTGTAGAAGTGAATAAGCAGAGGCCACGAGCACATCTCACCATCGTCATCGTCGCCATCGTCGACGATGTGACCTCGCTGTAAGCGGAGACCACAATGACTGGTCCTGCCTTTCCGTGCACGATAGATAGCGACCAAGTACTACATCCCCAATACCTCCCCCCCCCCCCTCTTAGGCAACATGCTTACCAGTATTGAAAGGAAATAACGCATAATCTGAACCCAACCTCGAGGTATCACAGGTTCGATTCTCGTGGAGAGTGAAAATAATAATACAAGTCGACATAAAAGCTGTCATTCTGTCTACAACAATGCTAGTATTTAGAGACGGTACCCGACCTGCACTCGCGTACCAAGCTCATCACACACACACACATGCAATGAGAGGTAGTCATATGCATGGCTTTGTGTGATACATCGTCCGCTAGAGTACACGAAAGGAAAAAATACCTACCCGAATCCCTGGACCTGGCACATATTTTTCTATACCCTACTCGAATAAATAAGCTAAAGTAGTTTTGATTCCAGTTGAGAGCACATGCTGACATACCTGCAGATATTCGTTGGTACCACCTCCCATGAAGAGACTAGCATGACGGTCATACTCTGTCTCCGACCTGCAATTACAGACAGTCGTACTCTGTCATCTGACCATTTTATTTGCAATTAGTGACAGTGATACACCACACAGTTGGCTGTATTTCACGAACCATTTGAGATACAACTAGCAAAAAAAATCATAACATGAGCTTACACACTCTACAGTATCTCCGTCCTGCACTTGTGTACCGAAGCATATAATAATAATAGCAGGGAGGGGTCAGGGAGGATCAGGGAGGGGCGTCAGGGAGGGGTGGTCATGGAGGGGACAGGGAGGGGCCACCCTGCTCTGTAATACAAGCCACACACACACACAATGTAAATGATGCTAGACCACTCTGGTCAAACGACCCCTCCTTACAAACTGATTGAAACGAAATCATCACTCAAGACCAGACCGCGACTTACACACTCCCGGACCAAAGCTTGTAATTACCATCTATCATACCCCGTATGGAACCTTCAATGTACAACAGTCATACTTCTACCCGCACTCGTGTACCGAACCTTCAATGCGCACAGCAAGTCTGTAACCTCACACCAACTGGGGACCGACCTGCACTTGACATGTACCTATACTTCAATGTACATCACATACACATCCATCGAGGATTCTAGATAACTAAGTACAATATAATTAGACATGGTAAGTAAGGAGATATTACACACACACATTTAAACTATGTACGTACTCTGTAGAGCAGAAGGCACGCAGGGAGTGACGTGAACTCACTGGCAGCTCAGAGCACAATGATCGCTCTGTCTTTCCGTGTATGTTTTACATTACCGACCAAGAAAGTACATCACAACCACTGTGTCAATAAACGTATGTAATTGAAAGTATTCATCATGTACCAAGCCTTTGGAATTACAAACATGAAAACCCTTCCGAACCGTTAATGTATGCACTTAGACAATTTCCGTCCAGCATTACAAGAGGCAGTTCCACTATGCTAACTGCGATGTTGTTTTTACCCATAGTGTCAAGCCTCGAACGAAAGGAAAAAAAATAATTATACACAAAATGGATAGTAATGACAACATCACACAATGCATGTTCATCAAAAATACTTACAGTTATAGGTCACACATTGTGACAACCAAAGACACGAACCGAGTAAGGAGGTATCGCTACACACTCACACACATATGTCAACTATGTATGTACTCTGCTCTTAGACGATGCAGAGTGGAGGTTTTACCTTAACGAGTGTAGCTGTTTCAGAGACCTGCAGGTCGCAAGCACATACCATCGTTGTGAACTCGCTGGAAGCAATGACTGCCCCGCCGTTACATACACACAATACATTACCGATTATATGTTCGTCAGTAGACAATCGTTCGTTGGAGGGAAGCACGGTTCCACTGCCAAAATGTTATGGAGAGCCATCATTTATAAGTCCTAACCATATGATGTAGGCAAAGTGTGTACCTTGTTTGCACACAGCAGTAAATGTTCGAATAAAGACTAATTTGATCGTGTACAAGTGTAAAGAGGCCAACCTCACAGCCAGCAGTCGAGACATCACAAACCACCATGTCATGTTCGTAGTTGTAGTCATATGCTGTCTCTGACCTACACTCATTTACTGAGCCTTTACAACTACAGGCAGTCATGACACTACCAACACACGTGTAAAGACCCAGCCTTTGCAATTACAGACAGACAAACTCTGTCGACCCTGCCTATGCTTGAACCTTCGATGAATGTACCAAACTTTTCCAAGTAAAAAGCAGTCATACTCTGTCGACACTGCCTGCGCTCGAACTTTCAATGAGCGTATGTACAGGCAGTTTCCATCCAGGAGCCCAACAGTTCCACTGTGATAACTGCGATGCTGTGTGTGTATGTGTGTGTGTGCCCATAGTAATAAGCTGTGGCAAGTCTCGAACTCAGACCCCTACAGACAGCTGCTTCCACACTCACTCTCCAGTCTCCACTTACTTGTTGATGCATTACCCATGTTACATAAGGATTTTGTGTGTGCATAAAACGAGGGTATATGCGCAGTTACCCGAGCTATCTGGCTCATTCACAGTTAATCTCTCGTTCGAGCTCGGACAGACCTGAGAATGTATAATTTCAGGTCAGCTGTTTGTATCATAGTTAGTGCAAAAAAACTTGCCGTGGAACATGGTGAAAATGATGGCATGCTGTTATAGTGGTCAGAAGATTCTATCAGCTATTGTGACATATGGAAAGCATAACTCACTTGCAGCACTCGCCAAAGTAATTGAGCTCGCACACTTGCCTAAAGAATTCTGTCTGACATATGCACATCGTGAAATACTCTATGTCTACAAACATCTGCCCACATATCTACAACAAGACGAAGACATACGGACTTTCTCCTGTGTACAGTATGTTTGCAAGGATGTACTACTGTTATGGACACACCACATTCTAGGGGTTTGTGTAATGCACACCAGAAGAGTGTTGAAGGAGCATTCAATACTGATTCCTTCCCTTAGGAACTCATGAATGAGAGAGATGTGTACCTGGAGCAGCTGACGAGGTCGTTGTTCCGATGCAGGTTCGGGTGACAGTCACCGTCAAGCTTGTAGTTCTGTCCCTGAGAGCCCTTGGCGCAGTGGTAGACCTGGTCTGGCAGGGTGCACTCTCACAGTTCCTCCTCCTGGCTGCGGTTGACGATAATAGATATGAATCTCACAGTAGTAGTAGTAGTAGTCGTCGTAGTAGTTGATAAACCATCAATATATTTTGTTCATTTTTATTTTTATTTAGCATAGTGTTGGTCAGCTCAGTTGTCCAGACTTCGAAGAGTGGACATTGTCTGTGGATAACATGCTCTTATTCATCGATGAAACAAGAACGTTATTTGTGTCGCTACTGTAAAAAGGCATTTTCTAACAAAAAATCTACAGACAGCATAAAGCTGGTTGTTATCAGAATGCAGGTCGTACTATGCTCGCATGTAAAAAGTGTAAATCTCTGTTTGGTCGTCATAACAGCTTGAAAAGACATCGTGCAACATGTAAAGATCGCGCTGCACCACCTGTCAAGAGGTTTCTGAAGTTATTACTAGTCCACGGCAAGGGTTCATCGGAGAGCAGTTCTTTGGTACCGCCATGACATCCATAGAAATATTCTAACACGACATTTACAAACGTATAAGATGCAAAGATACATGCACAAAATTCATGTAAGAAGAGTATCATTTGTATGTCATATCAATGTGACAAGTGTCGGAGAATGTATGTGCGATATGATGGTATAAAAGACATTTGAACCTGTGTGAGTCACTACCATCGATTTAACTATAAATTTAAAACTTTGTAACAAAAACACTACAGGGACTGCCGATGATGAACAATATCAAAGTTCTACTCTGCATCCAAAGCGTAATGTTAATGGCTTCGTCCTGATGGAGCCTACCATTAGTAAAACATATATAGGTGCGAATGAGTGGGTACTATCTGCTTAACGAATAGGCGCATGCCGATTTCCCTCACCCCACTACAGGTACAGCATATTTTCATCTCTAACAAGCAGAATGTAGGTATGAAGTACTCCAACAGCACTGCATTGAAAAAAAAAACTTGCTGTCAAGCTGATACTAATAGTACCCTCGTCAGGTTGCCATGACAATGTGGTATAGAACAGGCCAGAATAGACTGGTCAGCTCAGTCGCAATTCAGACCTCGAAGAGAGAACATCGGCTGTGGGTAATGTGTTCATATTCGATGATGGAACAGGAAAGTAATTATAGGTGCATATGATGCTAGGAAACACAAAAACAGTAGTTGTGTGAGGAACACCATTGTGATAATCGTCGAAGAAGGTATTTACATGAATATGATTTAAGTAGTCATTTGAAACTTTGTAAAGTAGATACCACTGATAAACAACCTCAAGATTATTCACCATCTATGAAGCATAATGATAATGGCTTCTTCCTGAAGCGATCTGCATTCTAAGGACTTCAGAAGATTTGGTTGCACTGAATATGTCAACAACACCACACAATGTTTGCTCTTTCCTGACAAGTATGAGCCCTAATATAATAAACCAACTTATCAATGAGGTAGAACAAAATGGTCCTGTCAAATATAATATGTGGCTGGACTGTAGCTATACAAAACCAGAACCTCGCGAAGATTAATATTGTACCAGAACCGCCAAGACTTCGGCTGTAGCTGTGTCACATTCATCGGCAGCAGAAGACACGATTGTTGACAGTATATGCAATATATGTCAAGAAGAAGAAGAAATGGTGGCCAAGGGTTTGGGTTGGACCCTGGCTTCGGTAAATGCTCTAGAGTTGAGAACTAGTGGGTAAAGTTCACTTCACAAATAGACACATACTGATTTTTCCTCACTACAGAGAAGAAGATGACAACATAGCTTCTCCTTCAGCTGTTAGAAGGAGAGGTATAAATTACTCCATCAACAGCCATTCACACACAGTTGCTAAATTGACATGTACGACATCGGTACTGCAAAGAGTCATCTGTGAGGAGTTAGCATCAAGTAGTTACCATCATGAACAGAACGACTGTACAAATGCACCAACCTCTAGAATACAAACATGAGATAAATGTGGTGCGGCATTTGGTAGATGTAATAATATAAAGAGGCATACTGGTACGTGTAATGATATCGTACCTTTGCTTGACACAAGAAGGCACGACAAGTCCAGTCATCCTGCTGATTGGTCATGTGCAATAATGCTACTTCAAGCATCCATATCATTACATGGACCTACATGGTGCTCCAAACCAATGTGTGAAGATAGGACCACGAGTGGTGCAGAGCATGGGACATACAGATCGTCAGAAGTTATCCACAACACTCCTGTGCAGCTATCATGTAAAGTGAAAAACAAATAGTCTACCCAGGATGTTGAGAATGTCAATGCTTATAAGTTGACATGTGGTATATTTGACCCTGCGACCCTTCTCCTAGTCGTGGTTAATGCCTATGTTATGAATTTAACAACTAAAACTTAAATGGTTCGGAAATTACAGCCAACTATGTTTATAAGTTAGCATGGGGTATATTTAACCTAGCAACCTTTCTCCTAGTCGGTGTGGATGCGTATGTTATGAATTTGACAACTATAACTTATAGGGTTCGGAAATTACAGCCAACTACTGTTGTTAGTTAGCAGGGGGCATATTTTACCATCGCCGGTGGCAGTGCTACACTAGATACAATTGTTAGCGATGCCTTGACGCCCACCATCACTGCCTGTGAGGCACTGGCTGCCAAAATGGTCGACATCCACTCCTGGTCAACAATTGTCCTGGGCAGACATATGTCGGCGATACCAAGATGGCTACCGGGGATGACTTCTCAATTTGGCAGGAATTTCTCAATTTCCGACCGATTCGACCACAATGTGCAAACCACCACCTCACTGTGCAACCTGCCCGAATTATGCTAATTAGCACTGACTTTTATGATGGCCGCTGACGGCGGGAGGAAAATAGGGGAAATTATAGGGGAAAATGGGAAAACGTGACATTTTGTATGCGAAATCGACCATTTTGGACAGGAAAAAAGGGGAAAAGGGAAATTCTCGCTTCTCTGCTCCACCGCCTTACACCTAGTGCGGCAGATCCAACCATTTTATACTACTATTATTGTAAGTTAACATGTTAATATGGTAACATACTAATAGGTGACTGTTGACGTGTATAACTAGATGAATTACAATTTTTTTTATTTAAATTAATTCAATCTATGAAGTGCATGTTAACTTTTTTGTAAACAAACTAATAAAAAGCTAAATAAATTTCACCTCCGTTGCTGTTTCGCCCTCGGTGGTATATGTACCACCGTAGCTGATAATAATTTCATGTGTGAGCTGGCAACTAAAGTCACTAGGAGGATACAAATTATCTTATTATAAATTGAAAATGTTTAAACCGAGATGATTGGTGTCGATGCGGTCAATATACGGCGCAATCTGTCACGTAGGGAGCCCTTGCTCCCGAGCCAAGGTCGCCAGCACAGCACCTGACCTTCCTTGAAGTGCTCCTTACGTGAGAGGGACCGACTACAAAGGACTCAGATAAATTCGATCAGCGCAGGCACCTCCCGTTCACACATCAGCTGACCAGACACATACTCCGAAGGCTTGGTGCAGTTGTTAACTGCGTTGGCCACAGAAAATGTTATTTCATATTTGTACCATACATTGTTCAACTTGTAGACATTATGTGTGACTATCTTTTCCTCGGATAACCTTTTATAGATGGAACGGTTTCTGCAAAATGACGTGTCAAAGTTAAAATATTACTGATTTTGTAGTGTACAAATAAAATAAATAAAATATTTGCAGAAAATTAAAACAATTTAAAACGTGTTTAAAAAACTTTATATTCCATAAATTTAGGGACAGCCACAAATCAAATGTATGCAAATATTTTCTTTTTTCCAGCAATTTTTTGAAATGTCGGAAACATTTGCTTAAGCAATTTTAAAGAAGCCGTGACGTAGCTCTTGGCATTTTCTTTCAGCATGAATTATTTCATTACTCTATGTAATATTGTTTTCATTTTCTTGCATTTCTAAAACAGTGAAATTGTGATATTTACTCGTATTAATGCGAAAACGATGTTCTCATTTTTTTTTTTGCGGCCAAAGATAACTTATTGATAATGCCTAAGTGTTGAACAATATACGGTACAAATATTAAATAACACATTTTCCCGTGGCAAACGCCCTTAATGTCCTCGCGTTCAGCAGTGCCATCTTACACAGCGATAAGGTCTCGATAGCCAGCTGAACCGATCCGGATCTTCGCACTTGGATAACAAAGTCGGACTCCGCCGATCTATGTCGAATCTTCTCGGTTTGTTACATCCTCCCCTCCCCTTTTTTTCTATCGCCAATCGACGATTATAACTGTCGCTTCTACATATTTTACCCTCACATCATGTTATTTTTCTTCGGGGATCATAGCAGCGTACGGATCCCACAAAAAAAAACTGGGTTTGGCTGTGTTAGGGACACGGCCGTTTGTTTTGCGTGAATACGTCTACGTTGACGCGCTCGGGCGCCTTCATGTTTATTTTACGTTCCCGGCACCGCCTCGCTCAATCAAATGGAGTTTTATGGGTATCGCTGGATTGCTTTTGAGATGCTCTTTCCAACTGTGTACGATTTCTGTATTTCGACCTGGCTTTTTGACAAGTACAAGCCGACATTGCGTTAAGTTTTCTTAATTTTTTATGTCAAACGCATACAATTTCACCATAAACATGCCACGCAAATGTTTTCATACACGCAATCGATTGCTCTTGACGAGAGCTGTCGATTGAAACCTAAAAGAGCGTCGTAGCTTCTCCTAGTCAAAAGTTATACTACGCGTAAATTATGAGAACCGGCGAAACGAACTAAAAAAACTCGATATATATATATATATATATATATATATATATATATATATATATATATATGTCGAGTTGGAAAAGGGGGGAGGGGGATATATATATATATATATATATATATATATATAATATATATATATATATATATATATATATATATATATATATATATATATATATATATCCCCCTCCCCCTTTTTCCAACTCACTTCGTCCACGCGCGATGCTTCGCAGTCCTCACTCAACGTAATATATTATTTGATCCTTTGGCAATGGAGAGGTGAAATTGAATTTTGAATGTAGAGGATCGATTCGGAGCTGCAATGCAAAGCCGTATCCCCCGATTTGTTATCATCGGGTTTTCTGGATTGCCTCTCACTATGGTTGCAAATTCGAAGACGTATTCACGTCAAAAATCTGACACCCTTTCTCTACGGCGTGCTTTTGCGTATGTGTTAACACGGACAAACCAATCCACTTTCAGTGCCGTAATAACACCTGAACTGCCTTAGTCATCGGGGTAGCCGCCCAACGTAGAATTCAGGAGGGTGGGAAGGCCAAGGTGACTGGAAGAGGAGGAAAGGTTAACGCACGGAAAACCCCATTCACGGGGAACTCCGGTACAACTACGCTAAAGTCCCAGGAGGAAAATGGATCAAGTGAAAACTGCTTACTCATTCAACTGTGGGTTTTGCAGTAATTTGCCCGTGACGTGTCGTTATTCTGAGGTCACGGAAAGAAGTTTAAGTGTAGCATGCGATTTGCATCCACAACTTCATTATCATTTTTTAGGCAACTTAAATATATAGTAAACAACTACTGGAAGGTGATTATAGGCTGTTCACGGTAAAATGAAAACTTCTGAAAGCCCTGCTTAAGATCTATTTGTAAGTACGTTGTGCATTCTTCCGCCTCATTTAAGATTAACATTGTCATGGGCCTCATCATTTTCTGACCGTGCTACGTCCTAAGCCAATGGGCGTGACGGGGCAGAATTTGCATTCAGGCAAGCAAAACCAACAGAACACCATAAATGGCAAAAGCCATGCAAAAAAACAGTTATTTGTGCAATGTAAGGGTGAATTAAGCATGATGGTAAACGACTCGTAACAGAAACAAAGAAGTATGGTAATTATATTTTATTAAGTATATCTTCATTCTTTTAAATGGTTATCAATCTTACATGTGGAAAATATTTCATTGGTTAGCAAGCTTACAATTGGAAGAGCTAGAAATTTTCTCTCCCTCAGTTTCAATTGTATTAACATGTACATAAAACCAAGTTACCATAAAAACTGAGTAAAATGTGATTAAATGGCAGGTACATATTATGCTGACACCCAGCTAATACTTGGATTTTTCCACTAAAACGCACGTGATATTTACGCAAAATACATTGGCCATATAGGGAATACAAAGGCCATCACAATACATACTGGTCAAGTTACCCTAAACACACTTCGTCGCAAGATGGCGGATCAAAGTCTGTTGTACCAACATGTACTCTGGACTTTAGAAAATAAGGTTAAGTACAATACAAGATAAACCAATATGGCAACTCTTATTACAGTGTAACCTCAATGTCTGTGCAATTCTTTCTCCTTCATCTGCTCGTGATCCCTCGTGGGTAGAGCAACTGTTTAGCAATGCCAGCCTTAACTCCCGCGAACAAAAGTTACTATTCAACATGTCCTAAACTTCGTAAAGTGTTTAAATTGTTTACTAAAAACAAACATAACTGAAACTCAAGTATCGCATACCATTGCCTAGACTTGGTTTCAAAATGCTAAGACCATAATTATTATTTTGGTTGCCAGTGGTTAAAACCACTAGAAATGCTCGTTAAAAAATTGGTCACATACTTTTATGGGTTTACCAAAATCAGTTACAAAAAATTACCACTATCCCATTTCGGATAACAAACCAACATTTCGCAAGGTTTAAAAAGCTTTGAAATTTCCACCCACCATGGCTCTCACCTAATATCGGAATGACGTAAAGGTCCTAATCGCTTTATGAGCCTACATGTGTGTTAAACCAAGAATGCTACTTATCTGGCTGAAGTTTTCCACCTCGAGGTCGCTGACTGACCCCGAACGAAGCAAGTACAGGCAATTTATACACAGATCCGCCACCTAGCATCACCAATCACACATGAGATCCATATTTGTTTTCAGAATTCCAAGAAATTGGTAGGGTTTTCAGTGCCCCTTATGGGGGTCGTGATATTCACCCCCAATGGCAGTTGATGTTACATAATAAGGCTAACCGACACAGCGGACACCATCTTCCCTTAGAGGGGTCACAATAATTTAAAAGTCAACCACCAATTAAATGACAACACGCAACCACACTTCCGGCCTCTTGACCAAGTTGCCGGAACTGACGCAACTAAACGTCACGGTGTGGAGGCGCGCGCAAGGGCACTGGCAGTTCTCAGCGCCTGCAACCGAAGGTAATACTCTCGGGCGGCCAACAGGCGAAACCGCTGTCCGCCACACAGTGGGTTTCCATAGCTATCCGCCGCTACATGTGAAAATTTGCACGTATAATAAACTCAAGTTCTTCGTTACCTCGGGTCTTCCAAGGTCTTTTCAAGGTAACATGATCCTGGCGAGCACACAACAGGTTAGTATTTGAATAGTTTTAAGTATTATTATACGATTTAAACATCAAAACAAGCTTGTTTAAAATGCTTATGGTGTCGGGCACTGCGCCGAACAAAATTTCAGGTGAGCAACCACAATAACTTTTCGAATGTGTGATCAGCGACGTGGTCCGGCCCAGTGTTTTAAAAGGTTATTATAATGTGTACTTAGCTGTAAATAATAATTCTTCGAGGGCGTGAGGCGACGTTTAGCGTCGGTCAAGTGAAAATGTGAGATTATTAAAAATTTAACATTTTACAAATCTGCTCATTTTCACGCTTCGATGCATTGAAAAAAAAAAACAGAAAGTGAAATAAATAATTTAAATCATCAGAAATGGTTACCTAACACTTTTTATTCGACGTTAAGATAAGGAACTACTTCCCATCCATCGTTACCAACTTTTCTGGGCGCAAGTCACTCAATGCGCCCGATAAAAGATAGGCCTATACTGGCAGGGGCAGTGATTTTTTTCTAAAGTTGATTACAAATGTGTTCACTTATCGAGAACAGCTTATACCTTACTGTTATGGTGCTTTAAGGTACCTCGTAAATTCAGAAATCACTGCATTACGTCAAGAAAAAGGATAGGTATTTGCTTAAATAAAAGTTTTTTTTTTTTTTTTTTTTTCATATGACGAAGTAAAGGCGAAACCGCCTCTTCCATTCAAACACAGAAAACCTACTATAAATAGTAAAACTCTAATCTTAATAAAGAGTATCAGAAATATTATCTAAGGAAAATTTATTACAAACAAAGTCATTGATTTTACATGGACGTTGCAAAATAAGTACTAGAAATAGCTGGACAGGACCATTTAAATAGAAAATACCAGCTAAAAGAATGTTAAGAAATGTATAGGCTACTTTCAATATTACATAAAAACTATACCAGTGATGGCAGAATTGATAAAAAATATTATTGGTACTTTTAAAGCGTTTCTGGTATTAACTTTTGACAAATATTATCCCTGCCGTAAAGATGTATATTTTAATTGACACACTGACAAGCATGTTCTCAGTTATGTTGGTAGTGATGTGGAAAATAATGTCTATGTCTTAGATGTCGAGTGAGAAGTGTGACGTTTAAGTTTGTGGTCACTGAATTTATTTAAGTTACTCCTTTTGAATTATTTATTAATAGTTTATTTCCGACTTTAAGGCGCAGTAATTGTATGGTGGCCTGCATTTGCTCGTAACCCATTACAATTGGAATCAAATTGTATACATAAAAATTAGTAGTTATTTGATAATAATATACAGCTAAGACAAAAAACAGGTACAAGGTACAAATAAGTATAACATATAAAACAAACTACAAAATAATTCAGACATTAACAAGGATTGGATGAAATAACATTTGGAAAACGGCAAAAAGGTAGAGGGAAAGAAGAGAACTACATACGTGTCAAACATACTCAAGTGTACCACTCACACATACGCGCGCACGCACAAACGCACAAAATCAGACACTCGCGCACACACACGTACCTACACACATATTTGAAGCGTTGGCCACATGTTTCCATACACTGAGATGTCTCAGGTAGTATTTGATCATTTATTTCTTAAAAGTGTTTAAACATGTAATATTCCTGTGTTCATACTGCAAACTGCCCCACGCTTTTAACACAGCAGTATTGAAGGAATTTGAACGAAATTTAGTTCCGTGTATTGGGATCACATACTTATTATCGGTTTCACAGCGTGGATTTACCTGATGACGTTCATTCTGGTACGTAAAACGTCTGAATATATCTGGAATTTCTTTGTGTCTTGTGTAGCAAGGAAATGCATGAGCGGTTATCCTTTTATCTAGCTTAAACCAAGACTGCTTTCTGAATTTTATACGCAGAAGGTTAAAACTCAGCGTAAAATTAATATATATATATATATATATATATATATATATATATATATATATAGTACTTAAAATTTTGCAGTGACACTCGATTTACGCATGTATAGAGCGAGAGTTCTATACGAGAGTCAATTGTACTACATATGATGTAAAGTTATAAAATGAAGAGAAAGTATATCCTAAGAAGAGATTTCAAAAATGCTCAAATATATTACATTTTCGCCTACTTCTAACTTTTCTTAAGCGCTGTTTAAATTCTGCTTTCAAACTATTCCTGCGTTCTACTTTCAAACTATTCCTGCGCCTCTTACAAACAAAGCTTAACCGAGTATAGAAAATTACACCAAAGAAACATCGCGCCGCTCTGTGTGTGGACTCAGTTTAATCGTACATTCCATGAGAACTATTTCTTACTAGGAATTGCAAACACACCTAACTTTCTCTTTTTTTATTTCCATCAAGTATAAGTGAAAAATTTATTTTGATATTTATAATATAAGTAACATTTCAATGTAATAAACAAGATACTTTTAAGTTAACAGAATTATCAAACTCGTATGATACATGGCATGTTTAGAAAAAACCAAACACGTCATACATAAAAGTGATTTTTCAAAGGTTATATCCAAAAAGTGCGAAGAAACTGTTATTGTACTAAAGGCTGTTCACGATAAAGTGAGCACTTTTGAAATACTTTAGAAAAATGTCGCAGCGCCTACCTGCATATATTTTAACGGTGCACGCTGACTGACATGGGCCCGGTAAAGTTGGTAACGATGGAGGGAAAGCAGTTTCATATCATAACATCGAATAAAAAGTGTTAGGTAACAATTTGTGACAACTTAAATTATTTATTTCGCTTTCGGTTTTTTAAATTCATCGAAGTGTAGAAGTAGGCAGATATGTAAAATATTTCCGTTTCTAATAATTTCACAATTTCACTTGACCGACACATGAGTAAAATGACAAGACTCATGGCAGTGTCAATTTTACATAGGGCGGAAGAATTCTTAACGTGGATACAAGTAGATCTTAAGCACGGCTTTCAAAAGTGCTCATTTTACAGTGAACGGCCTTTATAACTGTAGACAGCCTGTATATAAACTAAAGAAGATACACAATTGAAAACAGCAGATACATTCACAGCTTACCCAGGATTATGCTACCACTCTGGCCGAAGTCTTTTCAATATATTCGTAGATAGTCTACAGGCTATTCACGGTAAAGTGGGCACTTTTTAGGCCCTCCCAATAGGCATTGACTACTAATAAATATATTTTATTGCAGCCTCAGACATATACAATTGAGGGTGGAGAAATGTATACACTGTGTTTATTAGCCACATACCAATATTCATATTAAAAAGTGGTGGCAAGATATAAATTGACTGAAAGGAAAAATTTAACAGGGCCTTAAAAAGTGCTCACTCTACCGTGGACTACCTACACTCGCAGTAACTTTACACTTTTCGAATCAAAAATGAGAAAAATCTCCCCCATGAATGACGTGTTTGGTTTTTTTCCTACACACTAAAAAAATTTCTGATTAACTTCCTAAAGTGAAATGGAATTTTTAAACCCATATATCGTATCGAAATAATACCACACATCTGGCTAAAATTAAGGAACATTTGGCTTCGCTACTGTTCAGAGCTGGGAAGTTTCCAACTTATTTGACTGTTCCCTGAGCAAATGTAGAAACGCTGGCATGAATGTATGGGAAGAAACTTTACCATTCGCTCTTTCTTGCTCAACATATACACTCACATAGTAAACTTGCGAATAATTTCTTAGAGTGTAAATATGTTATGTATCACAGGCGTTTTATAATTACTTACGTTAACAAAAAAAGTATCTTATTTTTGGTTAAATTGAAATTTTACTTATATTTTATATATTAATAATATTTCATACAAATTTAATGTTAATAAAAACAGGGACAAAATGAGTGTGTTGGTAATGCCTAGTAAGAAATAGTTATTATGCAAAAGTTTATTACACTGAGTACGCACGAATATAGTGCGCTGTCCTTTGGTGTAGTTTTCTAGAATCTTAAGTTTTGTTTAGATAAGGCGGAGGAATAACCTGGCAGTAGAACTTTAACAGAGCTACAGGAAAGTTGTAAGTGTCCATGAATAGACTATAACGAGGTTTTTGTGTTCGATTTTCGGGTGAGCCTTGGATGACTATGCAGTTAATAGTTGTAGGAAGCGTATTGAATGATAGTTTAGTTTTGAAGGTCGCCTTTGTTCCCGCTCCCCAATTTAACATTCCGGCATAAAATTAGAGGCGTTAATGAGCCAAATTAGACAGCTTGTCCGATGGGAATCCTGTCCACTTGACTAACGAAGTGAATCATTTATTACAGAGTTTCATGCTGAAGGATATCGACATGCTTAACTGGACGAAAGTAAAATTTTTAAATTAATTATATAACAAGTTCACTGAAACCACTTAATTTATAATATAGTGTAAAGTTGCCATGGAAAAAAATTACACATTCATATGCACTTAATTACATTGGCCAGTTCCATGATCAATGCAATTTCGTAAGAATAGGTGAGCAACTGTCTGGCATGTTATACAAATTTTTTGAATAATATATTGACTTTTTTTTTACGATTTGCAATCCCGCATCGTTCTTTGGTATCCTGTGAAACAACTAACGGCCTTCAGTGTACAACTGTAAGAGCCACGAGTGCACACACGTTCTCACGATGAGATAATGCATGACACGTCCACTGCCACTCGTTACTCAGAACTACGCACTAGCGGTATTTTTTTATATTAACTGTGCTTTAACCTTCCTCAAGTACTCGGTGATTGCTTTAGTTGAACTGCCAGTCACTCTGATATAGCCTATTCGCGGGTTCTTCTCACTTTTTGAATCAAACCTTTGAAAAGTTACCCTATGTATGACCTGTTTAGTTATTCCCTAAATATGCAATGTATCACAGGCGTTTTATACTTCTTTTAACATACAATTATATTATTTTTATTTGAATTAAAGTTTTACCAATATATTCCTTATAAATTATAATATTACATTTATAATAAATATAAATAAAAACAGTGAGAATACACTTGTGTTGGTAGCGCCTAGTAAGAAATAATTCTCATACAAAATATTATTACAATTGTGTGCGCACGAATTCGGTGCGTTGTCCTTTGGTGTAATTTTCTAGTATTTTTCAAGGTTTGGTTGCAAAAAGCGGAGGAATATCCTGGAAGTAGAACTTTAGCAGGGCTTCATAAAAGTGTCAAGTAACCCCGTAAATGGAGTGTGTGTGTGTGTATATATATATATATATATATATATATATATATATATATATATTGATATCCACCACTTTGTTTGGTAAGTACGAGTTAGATCTCGGCACATGTCACGTTACTCCATGTGTGACGCTTATAAAACAAATAAGAGGTAACGATCAATCGCAGTGAGCCACGTAATGTAGTGAGTAGGCATTACAGGTGAGAGACGGGGGCAGTGAGAGATGATTCGACCTTCCATGTAGCTACATGTACATATAAATGAGTAAACAAATGCTTCCTAACGGGTATGATTATTAAATTGTGCAATCTTCTTCATTGAAATGTAAACAAATAAAGTTCTTCTCAGTGAATACCAACCGAAAGATATTTAAATAAAAAATTCAATGGAAATAACTATAAATATATGAGATGTTTGGAAATTATTACTGTTCAATAAAAATTGTAGTAATGCATCCAGACAATGTGTGTGAATATGTAGGCCTATATGAAAATGTATGAATACCTTTCATTTTTTTCAAAATATTTTCAGGCTACACTTCTGAACACGTCTAACACAAAACAGGACAAAGCATTCAGAGACTTTAATGTGCATATCAGTCAACATGTATTTTCGGGCTCGTCGGTGAATGTTCGGTAATTCGTTTGATTGATGTTTAAAAAGTTTACAATCCTATGTTTTCAAGAAAGCCGGAAGATGTCTTATAACGTAAATTTCTGTTGTTTTTTTAGCTGAAGCTAAAGTAACCTTGCTCATGGCTCTTGCAAACGACTAACCGCACCATTGGTAGGCTAGTAACTAGTATATGGAGGTCAACTGGAAACACGTCCATATTATATTCGTGATTTCATAAGAGCAAAATTGTTAGGTTCGCTATTACATAAAAAGTGAACCGGATTTGCAACACCACTTTTTTGCATATGCCTAATTTGGCAGCGTTACATCAGTCGAGTAGGAGGAGATGTTGGCAGGACAGGGTTTGAGTTTTGAAGGCAGTCAACAGCTCCGCGAGAATCGGAACAAAAGAACAAGCAAGAATTAAAAATTAATTCAGTGGCATTTGCGGAATTAATCCACGTGTACATATGTCTTCTGAAACATAATTTTATATTAATTATTGCTAAGTTAGACTCACGTCCAAAAAAAAAAACCAAAAGAAAAATTATATGACACGAAACTTAAAATTAACATGTACAGTACATCACAAGCATATTAACGCTAAGATTCATATCATATTTGTTGTGTATGCTTTGGCTGAGTTGGCATCACTGACTTTTCATTGAAAATACTTAAGCTAATTTAGTTCTTTTATATGCTATTATGAAGTAAAGTATTGTACAGGTGACATGAAGAAACCTTGAATAAACGATGAACTTAAAAGTATAAACTCGTATAGTGGTTGTCACATAGCCTACAAAACAAAACACTATTGAGACATACACTGAGATACATACGAATATATTTATTTTATCTCAGTCACCTACGTGTTCAAGTTATGTAAATTTGCAGCTTACATACAAGTTATATATTTTACATAGACATCTTACAAAGTCAAATTTATATGTGTATATTTTTTTAATACATGGCTGGAGTGAGTGAGTGAGCGAAGAGATTTGGGCTGCACTTGACATAGAGGTTTTGAGAACCGATGAGAGTGATTGAGGTGAGTATGGAGCAGCGCCGGAACGAAAGGGCAGGGGAAACGGAAGAGACCCGAGAAAACCCGCCAACCAGCGGCATCGTCCGGTACGATTCCCACTTGCGAAAATCATGGAGTGACCCTGCCGGGGGCTAAACCCAGTTCGCCATGGTGGGAGGCGTGCAGTCTAACCGCTCAACACCGTTAACCCTGACAGGCTGAAATTTCAGCCGTATGAGAGAGTAGCAACTCTCGTATTTTTAAAGCATATATATATATATATATATATATATATATATATATATATAACATTCCCGAATTGGTCACTGGAGGCTACGTGCAACTTGTGGTGTACACTTCAAACCTAAGGGAAGAAAGTCAAGGAGGGAACATGTGGAAAATGAGGAGGAAAACTTGTGGTTTTCCGGCAGCTCCGTTTACCTCACGTTGCGTGGCGCTTCACTTCGTAGCCGGCTCCTGATTGGTCGGCTACCCTATCTTTCCTCCCTGCTTCTCTTTCTGCACGTGATGTTCGCCTTCTCCGTCCATAACGTCACCTGCGAGATGTACGACGTCCGTTTCCGGAGTGACCACGCCCTTATCAGCGTGGCAAGGACGAACAGGTGATTATGTTCAGCCCAGTACTCGAGCACGGCTCGCAATTGACGAGCAGTCAGTCGTCGAGTCTATAAGTAGCGCGTACATTGCAACCATCACGTTCCAGCACATTTGACCTATTCGGGCATTACCACGCGAAGCAGAAACTTGAAAATTCTGTCGAAGACCTCCGTCCCATTTACGCATGAGCGCACGACGCAATAAAACTTAGAATTTCAACTCTGTTGAAGGCTTCCGCAAATAAACAAGTTTGTATACTGACAAATACATTGTTGCTGACAGTGGCCGTTAGAAGCTGTGGTGAAAATGTACCTGTCCAGATTATTACTGAATTCATTAGCGCGTGTAATAACAATGGAACTCATTAATCGTATGGCGTTTCTTTGAGTGCTACACCCTTCTGATACAGCCAACTCACGTCATAATTTATATTAATTTTTCTTTTCCTTGTCTTAAACTAGTGTGCCCATTTCCCTCAGAAGCTTAAAGCTGAGGCTTTTGTAAATTTTCGCGTGCGTTTGTGTGTTTATATATATATATATATATATATATATATATATATATATATATATATATATATATATATATATATGTATATATATATATATATATATATATATATATATATATATGTATATATATATATATACATATATATACACACACATATATATATATATATATATATATATATATATATATATTTGATTCACGGTATCTTCGGCCTTTTCTGAAGCTCTGCTAAAGTTCTACTTCCACTATATTCCTCTGCCTTCTGCAAACTAAGCATAATTAAGTCTGTAAGATCACACCACAGGGACAACGCACCGGATTCGTGCGCACTCAGCTGCAACAGTATTTTGTATAAGAACTATTTCTTACTAGGCGCTACCAACACATGTTTTCTCACTGTTTTTTATTCAAATTATTTATAAATGAAGCATTATCACTTACAGATAAAATATTCATTACATTTCAATTTAACGTAAAGAAAAAAGTCACTTTAATGAACACAAGTATAAAACGCTTGTGATACATGGCGTATGTTGGAAACAACCAAGCACGTCCATAAATGGGGAGATTTTTCAAAGGTTTGATTAAAAAAGGCTCAAGTAACCGTGAATGGACTATATGTTCGATGATTCCAGAGGAATCAGGAATTTGTATGCACTTGTATAGTTTTCTGTCGATAATTCATAATCATAAATTTTCGACTTCCTGTAGAGAGGTGAATGTTGAATAAAGATACTGTATATTAAAGACTGCAGAAAGAAAAGTGAGGAAATATAATGCGACACGTGAAAAACGCTATATATACATCGCATTCTGTTTCCTCGCTTTTCTTTCTGCAGTCTGTAATATACAGTATTTTTATTCCACATTCGCCTGTCACTATGGGAATCCGAAAGTTTATGATGATGAATTCTCGATAGAAAACTATACAAGTGCATACAAATTCCTGATTCCTATGGAACCATCGAATTTCTTTATAGAACATGATTATGTAATAAATGTAAATATGAGTAAATATAAGTCAAAATAAAATTATGAAATACAACCTCAATATATGTCAGAACACAAACATGTTCAAGGAACTTATTTCTAAATGACACCTAGTCTATAAGTGACCTTAAATGCTTACACGTGTACTTAATTACTTCATACAGCAGCTGTCGACTACGCGACCCCGATGTGTCATTCATGTTGGACTGGAGTAGTTTTTTTCTCTTGTGTTACAACAATTAACGGTATCCACTATCTGTGGTTGGTGTGAACTCATCGTTCTGCTACAAACACCTGCTTCCCAACTGTCTTATCTTCTTCTTAAAAACATTCATCACAAACAATAAAAAAAATACTGGGGAAACTTAAACTTTACAGTAACAATTAAAGTCTTAAATCAGTTGTGATATGTATTCTTACCAACATTAACCGTGTTCTTGCGTAAGGAGTAAGTTCGATATGACTGAGTGGACAACTGAAACATTTCATACAAAACTAATATTAAAATATATATTTTTGAAACAAAGCCAACATGAATAGCCATGGCGATCAACAGGAGATTGGCTGATATAAAAAGGACTTTCTGTACTTGGTAACAAATATACTTCTTTCCTTTCCCGTTTTGCTGAAGTCAAAATATTAACTTCCGTTCTATATGGTTTCCCTGTTGGTTTTTATATATGAGCGGATAGCAATTTTTTTTTACAGAGGAGTTGCTAGTAAACTTCCTTCATAACTGACGTAAGTGTCATACTGCGTCACAACTGTGAAGTATATGGACACGTGACCTGCAGCCATTACAGCCACCAACGAAACAGAAGCCTGTCGTCAACCATGAGCGACACATGATACCTTTCATTCCACACGTAATTCAACCTGTACCCTTGGCAACCTGTACCCTTGGCACTAACAGCTATGTGTTAACCGTTCCAAAAGGATTGCCACTAGATTTCCGGCGGATAACACAAGTAGATGTTGAAAACGACCACTGTTTACCTCAATGCACTTGTGGAGACGTTCAACAAGAGAGCGTTGCACAGACCACAGTAGTTCCACAAACAGTGTGCGACACGCCGCAGAAAAACACTGTTGTATATCTTCCATGGGTGTTGGGGCTGCGAGATACACTAGGTGTTTCAATACGCTCCAAAGAAATAAATATAAGGCATTAGGCCGGGAAAGCAGCGGCAACCATTGTGCTGGAGCCACGTCCTCGATCAGACCTGGGGCAGCGGTGGCTGAGCTATTAGCACGCTCACCTCCCACCAACGCGAACCGGGTTCAATCACCGGCCACGTCACCGGATTTTCGCAAGTGGGAATCGTGCTGGACGATGCAGTTGGTCGGTGGATTTTCTCGGGGATCTCCAGTTTCCACCGCCCCCTCATTTCGGCTTCGCTTCATATACATTTCAATTACCTTTACCGGCTCTCAAGATCTCGCTGTCATGAGCCTCCCAAATTTCTTCACTCACTCACTCGATCAGACCTGGTAGACCATTACAGAGAAACGATGCATATTGTGCTCCGTTTAATGTTCCCGGAAGGAAATACTGGCCTATGATACGATCGTCTCCGATAGCACACCAAACGATCACACGCCACTGTCGTTAATTTTAGATCGGACGAAGCCAGCGTGGGTTTTCGATGCTCCAGTAGGGCGTGTTCCGTTAATTAACATGTCCATAATTCGTGAACGTTGCTTCATACGTATACAAAATTGTCCTAAGCAGGGAATTATTGTCTTGCAGCTGCTGAAGTACAAAGCGACTGAATGCGATGCGATTGTCAAAATCATGCCCGTGCAGCTCTTGATGCAGTGACAAGTGACTTGGGTGAAATGTATGACGACGTAAAATGTAGCTGACGTTGGCGCGACTTAATCCCGCACCACGTGCAATCTGACGTGTAGTCACATAGGGGATGGCGCTACACCGGCCAGAACACAGATTTCGTGTCCTTCAATAGTTGCAGTCGTTGTACGTTGACACCTCTGTGGGTTCCAGCGTCCTGTTGCTACTAGAGCACTGCATATGTTGGCGATTAAACTAGGTGACGGACGCTGTCGATCAGGGTATCGTTCCGTGTACATTGCCACCATTCCTACTGCGTTTCTATGACACCGTGCAGTAAGAGCATGTCCGGTTTTTTTCGTTACTGTACATTACTGCACCTGCTAACTGTTAGCCGGTATTGTACTAGCACACATATTAAACTACGCAGAAACAGCCAACAACCTTGAGCACTGCACTGTACTGTGTGTCTTACCGACATGTATATGCACAGCTGATACACACATCACATACTCTATCCCGGCAACCACCATTCCTATCTCCAACGTGCTCTAGATAGAAATGTGCAACCAGTCCTGTTATTCGTAATCTTGCACCTAGTTTCCCATAGGGCAAGTAAAATATGCTGGTTCTATTTGAAAACATACCACATTGTGTCGAAAGGGGTACGTGGATAGTTTACTGGAGTGAGGTGATCCTCTCAATCTGTGAATCCCTTATGTGGGAACACTCCTGTGAATGGTGCAACACGATATGTATTCTGTTATGTATATAAGTACGTATTGGTGAAACAATTTGTTGAAAAGTACCGTCGATACAATGTGAGCGAACATGCGTTTCAGTGTTAGCATGTTAGTGTTTCACACGGCGTAACACCATTGTAGGTACATCTCATTGTGAACACGATTGGAACTATAAATGTCCTTTATGTGTCGCTCATGTTTTACGACAGGCGTCCATTTCTTTGGTGGCTGTAATAGCTGCAGGTCACACGTTGATGTACGTCACAGTGATGACGGAGTCTACCGATATTTACGTCGGTTATATCTCCGCAAGCGTTCGTTGGGTTTAGGAACTGCAACACTTCCGTTATTCATTATTGTTTATTAAGTTTATAATACGGAAGGGAAACTATGTGTGTTCTGTTTAAGTAACTGCAGCTTTGTGTTGAAATGGGTGCTTTTATACGTACAGGAGTGTGTTTATCCTCTCAGTTTGTGAGCTCCTTACGTGGAAACAATCCTGCGCAAACAGCTGTGCCATATATTGTTCCGTATCGGTATTATTTCAGGTCGCAGCATCAGGTGAGACAGTCTGTATATACTCACACCACGTGTTTCTAAAACATGGGAACATGCTTCGTCAAGCAATTCCTTACAAAAATACAAGACGAAAATATATGTACAATTTATACCCTCAAATAATTACTAAGGGAGCTACGTGCCTTTGATCGAAAACATCAGGAACCACTTGTGATTAGGCAACAAATCGGAAAATAGGGCTTTTCATATAGGCAATGTGACACCTCTAAAAACGCGGTCAGAACTATCACCCCCCGCCTTTTGTAAATGACTTTTGGCACCCCATATTTGCATAGTACATTGTATCACTACATTCTAAACCAATTTTAAAGACAACTTGTGATTCAGCATGTCTATATTAACCAAAAAGGTCATCTTGTTGAAACATTCTCAGGTGAACCGTTTGTGAGATAATTGCTGAAGATTCAAAACAGAACGTGTGTTGCGTACAATGTAGGTAAACCAGAATGAAGTGTAGTGCAATTTGAATGAGGGTTTTTCAAGGACGCACGGCGCCCTTAATAATCACTTTATGATAAAAGCGGTACTTACATTTTAGTCTTATATTTTTGTCAGGTATACACTGCCGAATTTTGTCCCCATGTCTTTTTAACCCGTTGTATATTCTTACAATATCATGTGTGTTCATAGATTTCTAGCAATGCTATATTTGTTATAAATGGACGAAAAAATTACACTAAGTAAGGCTTTCAAAATCACTGTATTAACTGTAAAACAGTTATAACATTCCTCGATACGGAGTTATGCAATTTAAAAAAGTGAATTTAAATTCGAATACATTGGCAAAAATTGAATAGGCACTTATTTTCAAAATGGCATCCACGCAATTATTTTAGGTTTATTTATGATACATAGGATAGGACTAATTCGACCCCAAAAACTTCGTGAGGTGATTATGCAAAATCAAGTGGCAAATATATAGTACACCTCGTACCTAAACTAATTATTAAAGACGGAAAAAAATCCCCGGAAATTGAGATGTTGCAAAATATCGGAAACCAGGTGAGATGAAAGTACAATTCGCGGAACATTTTTGTATGTTATCGGGATCTTCAACCTAAGAACGAACACACATTATTAACATTCCATAATATGAAAATAGAATAGGTGGCCACCTTCTTACTGTCGTCAACTTCGTTACCGTCAGGAATTATGAATGATGCTGGTGTACTGAGCATTATTACCTACGAACAAAACTGGTCCCCTTTCTTGTAACTCTTTAGGACCCACCGTTTTCGTTTGAAATGGGCACAAATATTCTGCTAGATTCCGCTGCAGCGAAACAGTGCCTCATACATAGGTAATACGTCTGGCATGCTTGTTTGGTAAGCTTTAAAGACTATTTTTGGGCGCCAAGAAATGTATCGCTGCAGCCAAAGATTTATGTATGTACGTATCGTGCGAAAGCGGTGGTCCTAGGCTGTTCCGACTAGAAGTGCTGTGTGTTACCCAGGCCATACTGTTAAAAATAAACCATCATCAAGCAAGTCTTGATGGTTCGTATAACCATCTCCTATCATTAGTAAATCAGGGACCGAGCGAAGTGGGGCAACAGTAACATGTTGGATTCGTATTCGGGGGGTCGCAGGTTCTAATCCTGGTTGGGCCATCCAGAATTCTGTTTACCATGGTTTCCCGAAGTCATTACAGGCAAACGCTGGGATGGTTTCTTAATGAAGGCCATGGCCGAATTCTTCCTCAGTCCCCTTCAAGTGCTTAGTTGTATGTTCCTGTTTATAATGATCTCGCTTGCGACGAGACATTAAACGCACAAAGTAAAAACGTACATGTAGCCGTACTGTATTATTAGCCCGTAAATAAGTGTTACTTTTGACAAACGACATGTAGACAGTTGAAAGAAACGTTCCCATAATGCGACACTGTCGGGACATTCGTTTGCGAGAAAACGTCTAACCAGGTGTCACATACAGCATGTAGTATAAAATATAAAACATGTGTGTGCAAGCTGTGCAGGCGAGCTACATGCTTGGTACTAATATCACACTAGGCAGCTCTGTACGGTGTGACGTGTTCATTTCCACGCCTGGCACGACAGTTATCGTGGCACTAAGGACGCTATAACGAATACAGCCCATTAAACCCCGAGACGGATTGTATAAAATATCTGAGCATTCCATAATGTATCTCATTTCTATTAATCAATGTGCATGTTGTGTCTACAAAATAGAATGCTTTACGTGGCCGGAACTGATAGAATTGCTACTCGTATACAGTGCGGTAGAGGGAAATGGACGAAAAGCGCCAAGAATGTACAGGGATCGATTTCCACACAAACATCAGCCAAACCACGCCACATTTGCGTTAGTGGAGCGATGTTTGAAAGAAAGTGGAAGTTTGAAGTTGACACCACCAAATGCAGGGCCCAGAAAAACAGTGAGAACAATTCAATATGGAACTTCTGCACCCCTCTTAGCACTTGACCTTTCCGGGGGTTTTTAAGTATCCAGCTATTAGTCCATTTTGCGGGTTCGGGGCGACAGGGCCCTGGGACATAGGAAAAAATCATGTCCTGGGGCCACGCCTCCCCTCCCTCCGCTCAGGAACGTTCTCTTTTTTCACCAGCTCTCGCCTGGCCTTCCTAGTTCTCCTGTGTTCAGGCGAACACTCACTATCTAATGGATACCTAGACATATAGTCCAGGCACTCACCAGTGCCAACACGAGTCCTACCTCATTCTGACCTCTGGGCCTCCCTAAGGAAACCAGCGGGGAAATGGCGCTCAGCCCGTGCTCCTCTTGCCTTTCCATCTAAGATTTTCCACAATCAGATGTACCCAAAAGTGGTCCCGCCAGTCTGAATGTCTTCACATTGAAACCCATCTTTAGGGCCCCACTGATCGTAAAGGAGTCGACCGGCCCACCGCCATCATGATTGCCCATGATTCAAGCTTAGCCTGGGAAGCTGACACCCCTTTTAAAAAATCTTGGCATTGTGCATGCCCGGGGTTTGCCACATTTGCAGTATAAGCGGTACCAAGCACTTGGGGCTATATAGGTTAATGGTCCCCTTGGGCTAGGATAGGTTATAAGAGACGCTTTTCTAGCCCGTTCTGGTCTCATGCATCGGTTTGCTATCCGTTACTAGAGCTGGCAATAGGTCCGACACATCTCAGATCAGCCAACCTCTTATTACCCCATAGGTCGCCAACCAAGCCCACAGAGGCAACAGAGGAAGTAGGCTTCCCTTTCGGTCAACCGTACTCCCACCAGGCCTTAAACCCGTCTGATGACCATCCGGAAGCAGGAGCGGACGAGGGATTGGCTTCCCGTAATCAACCAAATCCCAACCAGACCTTAGTAAGTGACATGCAGTCACCGAACAATGGACAGAAAGGGAGTGTGCTTCGCATAGTCAACACCACCCCCACCAGGCAGAGCCTTACACCCTTAGCAGGCTGGTCCCCCGTCTAATGCCGGCAACCGACATGGCACCTCCACGTCTTACACCCATTACAGGCTGGTTGCCCACACCCACCCCCCGGCACAATTACCGGCGAGCCCACGCCTTGCATCCATTACAGGCTGGTTCTGTCGCCATCTGACATACCCTTCCAACTCCCAGTGGCAGCCAAGAGGTGCGTGACTCCTCACGCCAGTCAGTGAGGACAGCCAGGTTTAAAGATGATGAGTTGAGGTATGTTGAGAATATCCCACATGTGAGTACGCATACTATTGCAAGAGTACTCAACACAAGCCGCCGCACCATTGGTAGAGTGCTTCATGAGCGCTTACTACATCCGTTCCATGTACAACATGTACATGCCGTGGGTCCTGCAGATTATTCTCGACGCGTGGAGTTTGTAGCTTGGTTTCTGAAACAACGCAGAACACACCTTGACTTTGACAGATACATTCTCTTCACTGACGGGGTATCCTTTCAACGTGATGGTATACAGAATTGTCGAAATATCAACGAGTGGGCGGATGTCAATTTTCACTTCCCATTCGTCCACGGGGATCAACAGCGATTCAGTGTCAACGTTTGGGTGGGAGTAATACATAGCATGTTTGTTCGACCCGGCCTGTTACCACATCGTCTCGCCGGCAATGTGTACACTGTATTTCTGCGGGAAACCCTGCCGACATTACTCAAAGAGGTCCCGTTACAAACACGAGCTTCCATGTGGTTCCAGCACAACAGTGCCCCAGCCCACAGTCCGCGACGTGCGCGCGATCACCTGAATCTCGTATTCCCAGGACGATGGAAACGCTTTGGGGGTCCTGTTCCCTGGCGTCCACAATCCCCTGATATGAATCATTGGACTATTTCTTCTGGGGTGTGAAACCACGGTGGAAGCTGAAGAGGACCTCGTTGTTCGCATCTTTGCAGCTGCAGGGATTATTCGGGACAATTAGGGTGTTTTCAAACGTGTTTGACAATCGTTGGTGTGGCGATGTGAATTGTGCGTCGAACATGGCGGACGTACCATCGAGCCTTTTGTATTAAAAGTGTTTGTGATATGTGTTTCTACAATAAAACTTATGGAATGCCACAACTTAGGTTGTCAAATGCAATGTGTTACCAGATACTATTTAAATGTGATGAATTTTATTGTCATTGTTATACGCTGCACCAAATGTTTCAAAATTCGAAAGCCCGCGCACTACACAGCAGCAGCGATACAGTTCCAGGAGCGTATGCACTACCAATATCTTTACATTCTATATGGAATGACACACCTACTGTCGCCACAATCGAACAGTTGTGTATGCTTATTAATGTTTGGTACGCGTTATTTACAGTAGGTGTTAACATTGTTCCCTATCATCTCCTGTACACAGGCCATGCACACATGTATTTATTATTGCCTGCATACTAGGCGCTTTAACGGTGCAACGGAATATTTGCGTGTGTTTGTAACGAAAACGCTGGCCCTAGGTAGTTGCAAAAAGGGGACTATTTACTGTATGTTTCGTATGTTATACTGCTCAATAAATCAGCATCGAACGCTTATAATTCCCTTCGGTAACGAATTTGTCAGCAATATGAGGGTAGCCACCCCTGTTAATTGCATAACGGAGTGTGTTATTAATTTGAGTGTTCTCTTATGTCGAAGATCCCAATGACATAAAACAATATTCCGAGAATTGTACTTTCATCTGACCTGGTTCCTGTTATTACGCAGAAAAAACGTTCCGAATTCTCCATTTTCGGGGACTTATTTCGCCCTAAATATTTATTTACAGTACTAATATTTTGTATAATGAATCACCTGACTGCATTTGTTGGTCGAATTCATCACCATCCTGTATACTACACTTGGAACAATTTCGACCAAATTCTGTATACTAAAAATATCTATCAGGGACACGATAATGTTGTCAACTAAAATGCAAAGAAACATGAGCTTCAAAGCCAGCGTGGAACAGTGATTGTGTGATGTATGCAGGCAAATAGTGAACGGAGCAGTGCTTAGGACACGAGCAGTAGAGAAAGATCCCGTCCTCTGAGCGAGCGGCGCGTGGCCACGACGAGCGGTGGCACTGAACATCGTACTCCAGCCCTGGTAACCCCCTCCAGCCGTGGTAACCGGCCGGCCGGCTGGAGCGCGCAGGAATGTCGTGATGCAGGTCCGCTCCAGCAAGAAGATACGGGCCATAGCTTTACGTCACTGATTTATGGAGGCGGCGAGCGACGGTCTGCGTCGCAACAGTCTGCGCGTTGACCGTCTTCATATTTGCGTCAGCGCGATGACCGAGTGTCCTGGAAGATCCCGCGCTGCGCCCCGGCCCCTAGCTCGAACCCGGCACGTGTTTTAGGATGCTGAGGAACAAGCTCGTCATTTTCTTTGTGGTTTTAAACTAAAAAAATGTTGCCTGATCTGTAATGACTTTAAAAACAACATGGCTAAATTTAAATATTTGGTTATTCAAATGAAATAATTAATTATTTAATTAACATTCTGTAAAGTTATTAACACACGCAGCTATATAAAGGATTCTAAATTATGTACAAACAATCTCCTTATAATCCATTAAAATTATTTGAGTTTGATTCATTTATTACATAACATACTAAATTCTCTATTTAAATATCACTTGTAGGAATATTTATGATTGCACAGTGCCCTCTGTAATACTGTGGGATCGATTTCCCCATTTGGTTATAGTAAATTGATTTAATTTTGATTTATTATGTTGTTTATTAACATGAATGTGAACAATACAAGGACAGGCTTACAATACAAAGAACAATTACAACATTCGAGCCAAGATAAATGGGCTCATATGTCGTCCTGGGAGGCAACAAATGCAATAAAATGGACGAGACGAGAGCAATGATCATATATATATATATATATATATATATATATATATATATATATATATATATATATATATATATATATATACACACACACACACACACGCGCGCGCGTGAAATAAGAAAACCAGGTATTCACAACCGAATTGTCAATAACAAGCAAGCAAATGTGTATGTGTAAATAACAACTATTCAAATGATAGGTGGAATTATAGAAAGGAGCGTATAGGAAGAAAGAACAGCGTACGTTAATAATAATGTTATTTGGCACCTTAAAACTATGGGTGTAGAATGTTGGAAGACACGGGGCATAAACATAACTTGCCGGGCAGAAGAGAGGGCATGAAAAATTAAATGGAATAAATGAATAAACGGAGAAACAGATCGGAACAAGTAAAGTAGAACATATAACTTCTGTGACGTGTCATAAAAAAAACGGATAGGAAGATGAGTGAAAATTAAAAACTTGAGTGTGAAATAGCTCCTCCAAGTCTGATACAACACTAACACAGTATAAAAAATAAATAGAAATAAACAAGCAAGGAAGGAGCCAGGAAGCTGAAGGGGTTTCTAATTCAGAAACAAGGTCCGGGACGGGGTCGAGCGATGATTGGTCAGCCCAGCAGCCAACCAAGCCGGCACGCAGGACCACTCGAAAATCACCAAGGCCCTGCGATAGCCACTGGAACTGGAAACAAATATGCATGGTGAAGGGGAAGAACAGACATGGCACTAAACAAAAACAAAGCAAATTGGACGTTGTGGCAGTTAGAGGACGCAAACAGGCAGGCAAACAACAGTCATGCAACATATTTGACGTAAGAAACCAACAAACGGCCGAGCTGTGCAGCGGCGATGGATTACAGACAAAACTTATCAACGGCAATTGAAGCCTACCGGCTGCTGAGGTGAATCCCCAGAAAACAAATTGCAAGTCCCCTAACTGCGACCACAACGGAGTCAGCCAATAGCTGGCTAACAAAACGTGATAAGAAGATTCTGGCCGACAAATAGGCAGATCACTATGCACAAAAACAATGAAACAAAGTGTCAAACAAAACAGAACAATGCGGATCAGGAACACTTCAGTAACATAAAGATAACAGTAATACATAGCACATGGCGAACCATAGCGAAATACCATATAAAAGGATCAAAATTTCCAAAAGAAACAAGAACAGTGGCATTTTGGCGACAGACATTGTACAAATAGCCTAAATACCTAAATTGTTACAATGAAAAAAAAACAAGGCCATTAAGATTCGAACCCGTAGTGTTACAGAAGTGAAGTGAAGAGATTTGGACGGCTCTTAATATCGAGGTCTTGAGAGCCAATGAGGGTGATTGAGATGAGTACGGAGAGCGCCGGAATGAAAGGGCGGGGAAAACGGGAGCTCCCCGAGAAAACCCGGCGACCAACGACATCGTCCGGCACAATTCGTGTTACCGAAAATACTTGAACACTGTGAAAACTAAAGATTCTCCACCACCAGGAGAAGTTGGTGTCTCAGCAAACCCTTTCGGTGCCTGCTAGTTTTGCTTTGTCAGCCCAACGAAAGAATCAGAATTGGACGCGATAGCGATATAAGCAGTAGTTTGCTCCCGAAATAATGTATTTTGTGAGATTATTACTAAATATAACTGATCACTTGCAACGTTTTGTGATACCAGCCTACTTCAACAGAAAAAAAAAAAAAAAAAAAAAAAAAAAAAACAATAAAATGGTCTTGTTAATATTAAAATGGGCAAAATATCTTAGTAATCCTAGATGTTGGTTGAATGTCTCCGGTGGGTTAATATATGCTGTCCCCGGCTAGAAAACTTATTAGTATCTACTTTTATTTCCATTAGGAGGTAACCTTACATGAAGCATAAACTGAACTCTACCATGATGCGGATCACTTAGTTCACGTCTTGATCAAGACACTTTAAGTAACGTTACGTATGTTACTGAAATGTTACTCGAATTTGAACGACGCAATTTTAATACGATTTTGGGACGTTGAATTACTTTTCCTTCAGCGTTGTCAACTTTAACTAGCATCATGCGAGTCAGTGAGTCTGTTAAAATATATAATGCAGTGGGCAAGCGATTTATTTAAAGGGTAATTTCAAACTAACTCAATTAATTTTGAAGAAGCTATACTAACGCTCTTGGGTTTAACGTACCTCAAATCATAACCGAAAAGAGAGCTGCCCTTGGGGGCCGCGGTGGTGTACTGGTTAGACTACTCGCCACCCACCCAGGTGAATCGGGCTCGATTCCCGGATTTTCGCACTTGGTCGACGGGTTTTATCGGTAATCTCCCTTCTCGAACGTCCTTCATTCAAGCGCGGTTCCATACTCACCTCGCTTCGCCCTCATCGTCTCTCAAGACCTAGATGTTAAGAGCTACCCAAATCTCTACACTCCACTCTAAATTTTTGGCACATGGTTCCCAGGATGAGATGCTGAGGTGTCCATTTAACCTTGACGCTTGTTCGTGGTCTTGTTTTATATGCCTGGCCTTGACGTAAGAGACTTTTAACTAGAAAATTTCAAAGACCTACAAAACAAATTTTTTTTTTTTAATAAATACAATGTATGTGTGTTTATATTTATATAATATTTAACCCTACTCCATAATGTTGGTTTGAAAGCCGCGATAAAAATCGATTTTTAAAAGATTTCAGTACGGTGGCCATCCAAAAAAAGTGATAGAATAGAATATTTGTATTTTTTTGAAAACTTATTTTACTATTTTCAACATTTTTAAGCTCAAGTGTCCATACGGTAAATGTTTCTACATTCGACCTGCCAGGCGTGATACAGTAGGTCAAGGTCATATTCTCAACTCAGCATATTATCCTGCGAATTTTTTCCCAAGAAAAATATTCCCTTTTTACTGTCCACGCAATCTTACTATCTATGTGTTGTGAGTGATGCATTTGAACTTACATTGAACGATGAGTCTTGACGGAGTTAACAGACCGCCAGCCACCAGAATTTAACTTGCCTGTATTTCCATTCAAGTGTTGTTTTTAATTGCTTATTTTATGTTGGTGGGTTGGCTGTGAATGGCTTACACAACGAACTGTTCTAAATGGAGGCAATTCCTTTGCAACCTCGACTACAAAAATCGCCGATAGAAAACGATACGCCACTCTTATGCCTGGTTCACATTTACGCCGATTGCGCCGAACAGACAGAGCAGACAGAACCGATGGTTGTTCACGTGTAAGCAGATATTCTACGTAGCCATTTTGCTGTTGAATTCGTGATTTTTAATACCAAGATTCTCAAACAAATTATAGATAAACTATATACTGTCGCCTTACTATTCTTGTTTATTAATTCTATTATATTGCTATTTATTTACTAAATGATTTTTAAGAGATTGTAATTTTTTTCTTACACCCGTAAATATTATTTTCTTTAGTGATACCTTTAGAATCATTTTCAAACTACGTTTATTTAATATAAATGTTCAATAACATAAACGTTTATATTCAAGTATTTCATTACAAATACGTACATTGCACTATTACATACCTTTACATCAATCAAAACGTCGATAAACCAATAAATTAGTAGTATAAAATATGTGAACCAGTTGACTTCTGGGAGATATCGGAGTGGTCTGCTCTTTTCGCGAGCAGAAAATATCAGTGTGAGCTCAACTTTTATACGAGACTCGCGCGGAAACCGAGGACGGCTTCTGATTGGCTGTTCCAGTTTTCCACTCTGTCTATTCGGCGTAATCGACGTACATATGAACCAGACGTTACTTTCCCGCGTTTCGTGTCTGCGACTTAAGGCCCTTACACAATTGAAAACTTTAACATTTTACTTTACGTTTGCTTTTCGACATGACGTTTCTTATGGAGCTTGACACAATGGAACTGTCAAAGGTAAAGTTAAGCACTTTTGACTTTACGATTTCGAAAAGTTGAAGTTTAAAGTCAAAATCAAGCAGCCATTTTGCCGAGAATATAACAGAGGTTATTTGGAAAGTGCGTTATTTTACTGTAGGGTGATTTTAATGTCGGTATATCAAACAACGCTCGTATTAAATTAAATAAATGGCAAGTAAATATAATGGGAAGAGAAAATATATGAATAGACATATTTTAGTAAAGTAAACAAATGTGTTTTTCTGTTTTGAAATAAACTTTTAATATATTTTTAAGTCTATTTTAAAAAACGTACTTTAAATGCATCCCAGGAAAATATCATTATTATTTACATAGCAAGATACACATTTTTACGAAGCTCGCAGAACCGAAGTTCAATTTTCTGAACTCTGACTTTACAATTGTATTGTGTATTGGTGGTTTCGTCAGAGGAAAGGAAACGTTAAAGTCAAACGCTAAATTTCTCAATTGTGTAAGAAACTTTACCATGCGCTGAGTTTCCGTGCGAGCATTCGAGAGAAAGCTTGCATATGATGACGTACAACTGCGTGTGTTTTCAGAGCCTATGCCCAGGTATCTGAGCAGCAACAGCCAGACCAGGTCTTCGTCACGCCTAAGTCATCTGGCTGCACACGCGCGCTGCAACTGCGTTCCGAAGACGTCGTCATGCTGCACATACGTCGTCAGTGACACGCGACTCTGACCTCAATGCCGGTTCATCGGCCCTAGTACATTCGGTATGCGAGCGGCAACTGTCGCATTTCTACCGGACGTCCCCGTCAACAGGATTGCTTTCAGAGACAGCTATAAAAAAACGCCGGAACAATTGGTCATTCAGTCTTTGTGCACTTTTTGCCTGTCAACCACTCAAGCTAGACACCAGTAGAAAATCTGATCCCTATGTGAATATTGTTTCCTCTAAAGGCTGTTCACGATAAAGTGAGCACTTTTGAAATCAACCTTATAAAAAAGTCACTGCACCTACCTGCATGTATTTAAACGGGCGCACTGAGTGACATGTGTCGAGCAAAGTTGGTAACTATGGAAGGGAAAGTAGTTTAACAAAAAGTGTTAGGTAACCATTTGTAATAACATAAATTATTTCTCTTGATTTCTGTATTCCTCAATACACCCAAGTGTAAAAATGAGCAATTGGTACAATATTTACTTTTATAATAATCTCACAGTTTCAATTGACCGAAGAATGAATAAAGTGATGAGGACCGTGGCAATGTAAATTTTACATAAGGCGGAAGAATACACAACATGTATACAAGTAGATCGTACGCAGGACTTACAAAAATGCTCATTTTACCGTAAATGGCCTTTATGCACCGACGTATGTTTTCTTTCATAAATGTCCTTAAATTACCTGTGAAGTAAGCAACTGAATGTAACATTTTCCTTAAACAAGCAGCGATTGTATCACGAACGAATTGTAACAGTACTGTTTGCAGCGTTACTTTGCACTTCTGGTTACGCTAACTTGACCTTGAGATACATATATCTTCTATCCACGTACAAACGTGAAAGTAATAAGCGGTATCCATAGAGTAGATTGACCAGTGTGCTGAAGCTGTGTAGTTTATAGCTCACTAGTTGTTATAGAAAAACTGTGCCAATAGCCTTCGTCCGAGGTAACGAGTTTTTAAGTGCCACGCTCCCGGTACTTCACATCCGCTACATAAACCAACAGAATAACTACAGGTTAGTGTGAAGGGTCATGAAAACAGTAGGAATAGCGGCCAGTGGCACCATAATTCACACAGGTGCTACACCCTCGCAATTTTAATGGTCATAGTTTCTAAAAGTAGGTCATCTGCCAACCAGAAACATAGTTAAACTTTCCATTTATCCCTGTAGTTATCATTGAAATTCAGATACTGAGTACAATCATTGTATACAGAATGTAAGTAAATAACAACTCTACGCTGCACGTTAAGATAAGAATAATTGTAAACGTAGAAGTGCTCTGTTTTATATATGTGCATATTATACTAGATGATTCTCAATTAGACCGACAAACATCGGGAGGTGATTCTTCACGAAAAAGTAAAAGGAAAACATATATGACACTTTATACCTAAACCGAATATAAAGGGACGCATGAGCCCTTAAAAAAAAAGAGGTTTCAAACCGTATTTGTGCAAATTATCGGTAACAAAGTAAAATATAATGACAACACTCGTAACATTTTGGTATGTTATCGAACCTTCAATGTAAGAGCAGATATTTATCACAAATACAGCTTAAAAACCGGTTTTTTAAAGTGCTCATACCTCCCTTAATATTTGGTTTATATATAACATGTCACAAATGTTTTCCTTTTACTTTTTCATGAAGGATCATCTACCGAAGTTTGTCGATCTACTTGAGAATCAGCCTGTATGTATTGTTGCGCGCTCGCTGCTTCGCTTCCTTTGCGGGAGCGGAAATGTGTGAATGTCACACACCAAGAGAGTAGATCAGCTTACACAGACTTGTCACCGCGCGTGGCCCCGCGATAAATATTTTGCGGCTTGCGCACCTGGCCTTCAGCCGACTGAATTTGAGTGTTTATCTGAAGAATATTTCTGGTTGTTTGCTGCCTTAGTTTCTCTCGGCGCGACTCGGGGTGCGTTGAACTTTCCAGATCAACGCCAGCGAGTAAAATAGTGCAACTAGGCCTCCGAGCCGGGAGTTGATGAGTGGCTGGAGTTTAGGCGATCAACGACGAGCGAGAGAAGTGACCAGCGGGACAGCGGGAGGAGAAATCGGCAACTGCGATCATCGGCGCAGTGAATAGGGCGACTGGCAAACTGGAATATCAAACTTGATGCGTGAGTGACAGACATTACAAATATGGCAACAGACAGACTTGGGTGTGTAAATGTTTAGTATGAGTTAGTTGGCTATAACCAGAGACATTAAGAAGGAATTTGATTAGAGTTATGATGGACAGTAAATATTTCGCTCACTAAGAAATAAAAAGTTTCATAGTGGATATATATATATTATTGCTGTAAATAAAACGGCAGGAATAAACTTATAAAATCATATTTGGTTTTTTTATTTTTATAAAACTTCCCATCCCTCACGAGCTCGGACGCCCATCAGGCGTCTTGTAACAATATATACAGCGTGTATTGGAAACATGTGTACAAACTCGGGCATGTGTACAAACTTGGGCATGTGTTTCGTGGCCTGAAAAGAGGAAGATTGATATAGGACACCCATGGTCCATCTCAAATAATAAGGGCTGTAGAAGCTCTTAAAGCCGGAGGGCGACAAGAATATTACGTGGGATACTAAGCAAAGTATTTGAGTTAGAAGAACACAAGATGGTATACGGATTAATTAAACCAATATCTTGGATAAAATGAAGGTATCATCCATCGTACACACCCCCATCATGTAAATAATATGGGTTGGCACCCTTTTATTGCATGCAACATTTACACCGTGAGGATAAAATGATTGTGGATACCATTGGATGAAGCATGATATCGTAGTTAGCTAAAAAGACCCCTTAGTTGCAACTCCGTTTCCGTGTGAATTGCAAACGAAGGGTGCAGTAGTAGCAATATAATGGCGTAGAGAGTGGGCCACCCTTCCTGCACCCAGATGAATTCAGCGGGGATTCCTCGCCGAATGAGTGAAGAGATTTCGGCGGCTCGTAACAGCTAAGTCATGAGAGACAATATGGGTGATGAGATGAGTATGAAGCAGTGCCGGAATGAAAGGGTGGGACAAACAGGAGATCCCTGATGCCCGGGCCACTCAGGCAGACAGGGCAGAAACTACACTTCTCAGGAGAGTTTGCAATTTACACGGAAACGGTGGGTCCTAGATAGTTCCAGCTTAAGGGCCTTTTTTTCTAATTACGTTATCCTGCTTCATACAATAGTATCCACTATCACTTTAACTTCACGGTGTAAATATTGCATGCAATCAAACTCTATTATTTACGTGATGGGTGTGTGTACAACAGATGATACCTTCATTTTATCCAAGATATTGGTTTAATTAATCCGTATACCGTTTTGTGTTCTTCTAACTCAAATACTTTGCTTGATATCCCACGTAATATGATTGTCACCCTCCGACTTTAAGGGCTTCTACAGCCCTTATTATTTGAGATGGACCATGGATGTCCTATCAATCTTCCTCTTTTCCGGTCACGAAACACGTGCCCGAGTTTGTACACATGTTTCCTAAACACGCTGTATACACATAAAGCATTTGGCCTAAAATTATTCCTTAGAATGGTACACATCTTCGAAATTGGAGTTGAAACGAATTCACATAATTAATAACGGAATATTTTAAAACAGAGTAATGAATGCCTCAGTAATGTGCAGTCATACAAATATCTGCAGTTACTGCAAAAGCGCTTGCTGCTATACAATTAGTTAATGGAAATTGCCGGATCTACCAATCGAATTTCGTATTATATTTTGTGATACAAATAATTAAGCATACAAAATTGACCAAAAGTGATTTACTTCAAATAATTTTCATAGTCCCGCTTTCTCTGAATGATCACGCGTAACATAATTAAATATGTATAAATCTTTTTTTGGGGAGGGGGCGGGGGTTTTTACCATTACTCGCCCTACTCTATTACCTAAAAAGCACAATTGTAACCAAATACATTAAGAGATAATACAGTACAGCTTTGATTTTTACACGAGACAAATCTACGACGCTGCCCTCATCCGACATGGCATTAAAACTTTTACATGAACACTGGAATGTGTAAATGGAATATAAAAAATTTCAATTTCAAATGTTGGCCTAACTTAAAATAGAGCTCCCAAGTATGTTAGTATGTTGTACCGTCACACCGCACCGCTAGGGTCGCTACTGCAAATTGTCTCCCGCACTTAAATGGCATTGGTACATACCTGTCGTGTATTGTCTTTTATGGTATTTGTTGTTAACCCCTCGCAGTCATTAAATGTCCTTATTAACAAAGTTATATGTGAATTACTTCAAAAAGAGCTATTTTGAGAACAGGAAGGTAAACATTTTGTTACGTGCTGCAGCTGGCGCCGACTCATTTGCCCCGCGCTGTAATCGGAGACCCACCTCGCCCTCCCCTCTTCATGGAACGATGCGCTCGTGGTTGTCTCCGCCTCTTTTGATAATCCCATGTATGCCGGCAGCGGCGAGACATGCTAGCGTCGCAGACCTCCTCTCGCCTGCTAGAAATTCCGATACGTTTGGCGATGACGCAAGAATGTTCTGGTGGGACTGACTGGCACCTCAGCCCTCCGCGACGCATCACGCGAGTTGGGGAAGATTCTGTGTGACGGCCTAAGACACTATATGTACTGCTGCAACCCAGCGGCCAGCAGTCTTTGAGGGAGGCCGCCTGGCCGAGTGTTCGCGAGCGAAGTGAACTGTGGACGACGACCGGAGATTACGGGACGACGGTGAGTGAGGTGTTCGTGGCTTGAATGGACGAGAGGGTGTGAAACCGACGAGTGAAGCCTACTGTGCGTGAGTACGCTTGGAGGACTCTAGAAGATTACGACTGGCGGGACATGGACTGAACTGAGGTGGGAATGAATGGAAGTGCAATACTGATTTTATTGTAAATATTCGAACTGTCAAATATGGACGAATAAATTATAAAATAATTGAATGGATTGATACACTGTTTATTGGAACTGATATTTAATTATTTTATTTATTTTTCATAATTATAAATTTTATTAATTGGTGTCAATTGTGAACAGTAAGTTATTTCAATTCATTGTGAGAATTTGAGTTCAGAGAATTTGGCTGTAGTTATTGTAAATAAAATAAGGAAATTATAATTAATTATTTTGTTTGATTAAGACCTCCATCCCTTAACGATCTTGGCACAGCCCACTTAAAATCTACAAAAAGAAATTGTAACAATATTGTATCTTTCGACATGTGGTTAATCACCCGTCGTTGAATATTTCGCTTCGTGAAACTTAATGCAGGATGATTTTGCAATAATGTCTGAATATATATTTTTGTGAAATAATTTAGGGACAGCGATTCGTATTGCAAATGACGTTTAGGTTCGTTCTATAATAAAAACACTGAAATATATAATTTTGAAACTTTCCGGAATATTTGGAATAAACGAGTGTTTCACCTTAAGCTTCAAAAATGCACTAACACCCTTCGGAATCACTTTATTTCAAAAGCGATTGTTTTACGGCTTACTATTTCATGGATAACGTACAATCAGAAATTGTTAATGTTACACCGTATATAAACAATTATTTTACACTAACGATTCCATGAAACGAGAGTTGAAAGCTATGTGTGAATTTGGCCCAATTAAAAGAGAATACAAGAAATTCTGACAATTTTAGACATGGCTGCTTATTTCAGCTGAAATATTCCATGCTCCGAGTTCATTTTCAATGCCTTATTTAAAGGTAAAATATTGATAAATCAACGAATGCTATTCATACTCTAATATTTCAAATTTTAGGGAAATTATTCCGAAAATAACGTCATATAATATGTAAAACAACTGGCTTATATTGCCGTTTTTGTAGACAAAACCAAGATCACGCATGAAAATCCAAATTGTTATTATTCTTAGTTATTTATGGATTGTTAATCATAACACTCTAAATCATGGGATAATATCAGCAAACATCATGTTGTGAACACATTCGCGAGAATGTATTTAAGTTATCAGTTTCTGATCATTACTTTTATGGGTATAGAAGTTGGGTTATAGATGCACTAATAGTGGACAAACTATTTCCATTCGAATATTCTTAAGATTAATAGTTCATTTATGACTACAGTATGTAAACTTACGCATGAAAAACTAAATAATTCATAATCAGAATTCAGTCCTTTGTAAACTGAAAGAGAAATTATGTATTTTTTTTATCTTGAAGCGTTACTAAAATTTCTTTGAATCAGATTTTTTATACAGAATGTTGTTAAATTAGTGTAGTATTAATTACTAATTAAATGACTTTCACCTATTACGCACAAGGTACTGTGTTTCTAGACTCAGGCATTGTTAAATATAAAACTATACTGGAACTCTAAGACTGTATTGGGTCCGTTACCGAAAACGCGAGAATTCAATATCTCATTCTCATTGTGTGCTACCTTATGTAAATTTAACATTGCCATTGTCCTCGTCCCTTTATTCATGCGTCGGTCAAGTGAAACTGTGAAATCATTAGAAAAGTATATATATGTACAAATCTACTCATTTTTACACTTATGTGCATAAAATAAACATAAAGTGATTGAAATAATTAGAGTTATGACAAATGGTTGCCTAACACTTTTTATTCGACGTTAATATATGGAACTACTTTTCCCTCCATCGTTACCATCTATACTTGGCACAAGTTACTCAGAGTGTCTGTTAAAATATATGCAGGTAGGGGCAGACACTTTTCTAAGGTTGATTTCAGAAGTGCTCATTTTATCGTGAACAGCTGTAGTTGGAAATCAGATTAAAGGTTGCCTGTAAGGTAGGCAGCTTGTATCACTGTCGTGCATGATGTGTGAACTGATATCCTGGCTAATGTCCCTGTCCTAAGGCAACATGTTTATAAGATTGTGTGGGGCTGACTGCGGGAAAGTGCTCCACTGCATTGGTTCCTGTTGTACCAAGTGGCGACGAGGTTGCCTGGCTGCTAGTATTACGTTGGCAGTTTGCATAGCAGACAGCTGATTTCGGTCTCTAGAAATTAAACATTTGGAATAATAAAAAAAATGCAAACGATTTTTAAATGAATTAATAATGGAAACAGCTGTGCTCGTATAAACCGAAACTATTACATTCTATCTGGTTCAGTTTCTGGTGAAGTTTATTAAATCGGTAATATTAAAGTGGCAATTTTCAAGATACCAGGCCTACGGTCATGATAATCCTCCTGAAAACAGTTTCATTGGCTACGTTCTTTTACTTGTACCTCACTAATTACCCTCTACATTTACCATTTATTCGGTAACTATGGAACGATCTCACTGCCTACTAACAACTTATGGTAAGGAAAAGGTAATTATTATTTTTTTTTTCCCAACAGTAGTACAACTATTTTTATTTTATGATTTAATTTCGTAAACGCTTAACACAAACGTTAGCTACTGATGCAAGTATATTTAATATAATAATTAAATATGATTATATTAGGTTAAATGGAGATAATAAATAAAAAACAATAATTTAATAACATAATCCAACACTGACAAAATAATATCATAAAAAAATATATATATATATTTTCCCCCTGCAGGGGTAACTTCGCACCACTCAAAGGTTTAGTTTTGGTGCAGTTTGAATTTTACCAGTAGATCTAAAAGGGGAGTTCTGGCTCACCTCACCCCCTCATCGAAAATCAAGTAATTTAATCTCCAAATTTAAACAATTTCCCGTTTTCAAGCTACTTTTTTATGTTTCTAGGAACTCCATTTCTCGCCTATTTTCAACTTAAAAAACAAGCAATTTTCATCGAAAATCAAGCATTTTTGCCCCGAAATCAAGCAAATTTACCACTTTTTCAAAAACGCCCGAGCAGGATTTTCAATTTAAAAAAACAAGCAATTTTCATGGAAAGTAAACCAATTTTACCACAAAATCAAACAATTTCACCCCAAAATCAAGCCTTTTCCATCGAATTTCAGCCCTCAACCCCAGAACAATATCCTGCAGAACGCATCAAGTCAATAAAATTTAGATCGAAGAATGCAAGAAATCAAGAAAAAAAATTAAGTAAATTTCATCCAAAATATGCTAAATAAACTAAAATCAAATTTTCTCTTTTTCTTAATAAATTAATTTTCTTGTAAATAAAACGGAAGCGATACTCGAAATGGAAAACAATAACATATCTAAACAATGCAAAAAGTGTGACGAAGTAGTAAAAATTGCTTGTTTTTCGTCCCATAATCACATAGAAGATAAACATATTAACACCTGTAAAAAATGCAAATATGAATTTAAAAAAGCATTTATTTTATATTCATATCTTAATCCAAATGAAGAAAATCCTTTGGATATCCGTTAATAAGACGGAAAAAACTTTTATCTTCTATGAAAAGGCGCACTATGCTGAAATAAAGAACGTCGTTTTCAAATAAAAGAAACTGGCCCAATTAGCAAGAAATTTCCTCATTTGCCAAATATGATAGAGTCGGCTTTTAGATATACAAATTGTTTACTGTATTTCTTTAAAACCGAAACTATTATGGAATATAAAGAATTTACAAATAAATTGACAATAGTTGGCAAAAATAGCATTTCCTTGTTTGGTGTGAAGTGTGAATCTTATAACGAAATCATAAATAAAATGAAAGATATTGTTAATGATTTAGAAAATTTAGCTATTTAAGCAAGGGTCGTAAATCACGACTACAGAAATATTGATCAAAAAACAGTGTTTATCAATGAATCTGGTATATACGATTTTTTTTCATTCTCTTATTAAAAAAAGAATACTAGTAAATAGACTTATAACAACTCACCAATTTCACTTGCGGATAATTTCGCATATAAAAATGAAGTCAATTCCATACATAAATAACAACAAGCTTATTTACACTGGTATGCAAATTTCCGTGATTGTTGATGAGAATAATAATACGTGGTTTAAAGTCAAAGATATTGCAGAAATTTTGGACTATGAGAAACCTAGAAATAGTATTCAAAAACACATATATGATGAGGATAAACTACTTTTTGGAGATATTAAAGAGGGCCCTAAAACAGGGCTTCCCTAAAATATGCAACTGCATACCATATTTATTAATCAATCAGGATTATACTCACTTGTTTTTATAACAATCTATAAATGGAAAAAGTTTAATTTTTATGGCGGTCCAAAATTATAGACGAGACTAGTTGGAAACAAAAAAAAATCTTCTATAAAAAATATGTTAAATTTTTTGTGTGGGGCCCGAATTAGGCAGTATTTAAGGATATACAAAAATGTAAATAGAAGATAAAATAATTATAAGTGTTTAATAGTGCGTTATATTTTCCTCCTGCTGTAACAAGGATAGTGACTACCTATTTTATTATCTAAGCCAAGAGTTTCTTCTTCTTATTCATCTTCTGCATTGTCCTCTTCTTCCTTAAAACAATTGTTAAAGGAATACAGAATCCTTCCAATATATTTAGATATAGTTTGCTTATCTAAGTCCATTAATTCTAGAAATACATCTTTTTACTCGTCGTAAACTGTAATTTTAGCACATCCATTCTTAAGTAAAATTATATCTAAACCAAATTTCATTAAAATATAAAAGCTTTCTTTCGGAAATAGTTGGGATGGTAAAGCCCATTTATAAAACTATAAATTTTGATATACATATGGCACCCTGTTGATTTTATTTTCTAATACAATTCTTTTGTTATCACAAGGACTTAAACTGTTTCACTAACTTCTACTGTATATATTTCATGCTTTTCGCTGCTTATTAAATTCATAGTTCTATATTCTATCTTATCATTAAAAAAACATTTCTTATAGTCGTCAAATGAAATTCTCCTGCAATCAACACACTTCTTTACATCTTTAGATGTTTTGTTTTCGTTACCCCAACCCTATATGCATACATTTTTTATTGTATACTAACAGATTCTTTTATTATTTTGCAATTACATTCATCTTTCATTTTGCCTAAAACTTTTTTATTTATTTGAGGCATGTTATAGATATTGTCGTTTGGATAATCATTTGTGTCAAATTTATCTAACATTGACTTCATATCTTCCTTAAAAATCCAGTTTTTTTATGTTATAAAAGTAGGAGTCGGTATCTTGATATATTAATTCAATTTATCACCATATTGTGGTTTCATCGATTTATGATGAAAATCATACATTAATTCTTTTGATATGACTAAAATTGACATATCCATATAAATAGGCTTGTTAAACTTTACATTCATCTTGTTCATATGTAAGGCTGCGAGATATTCATTAAATATAGTATTTTTTCTTAAAATGTGATCTTGATATTATTTTTTCACATTTTTCTGAATCTGATATTAATCTTATATCTACTCTGGTTTTTATATTTTCCTGTGTTTTACCAAACATTGAATTATTCATCAACTTATAAAAATCTTTTTCAAAGTCATTTTTTGCATTAGTTCTCATCTCTGTATTCAAATCTATATACTTCTTCAACCAATTAGGCTGATCAAACATCAATATTCTATGAATTTTAGTAAGTTTTAAACAATTATTTAAACACTGTTTCAAATTACGATAGTGTAGTAAATTCTTTTGTTTAGTAAATAAATTTGTTAACAATTTGGATTGATCTGTTCCTGGAACCACCTTATTTTCTGGACAAAGTGGAAGATATTTATGTAATTTATGCAGTTCTTGTTGATATTCTAAATTAACTTATAATATATAAACATACTTAAAATCATCCTTCAAATTTAATATTTTTTTCACTCCATTAATTTAAATCAGATATTGTATAATAAACATACTCGAAACCACCATATGGTACATATTGAGACATCGCCCATCCATAAATATTATTTGTATCGAGATATACTAAATAGTTATGCTCCTGATTTGGATTAAAATCTTCTAAATATTTGTTATTGGCTTTAACACATCGCTTACAACATTGTGATATTCCATCACTAATTCCTTTTTCTACCATCAAAATCATATCATAGTTATGTAATAAATCTAATGAATGTTTAGTCATTTTTAATATTGCTTCCCACGATAATCCTGGTGCTGTAAAATACCATGCAGGATCTAAGTCATATGCATTTATATATGTATCTCTGAAATTTTCAAACACATCCGCTAACAATAATACGTCACTTTTTATGTATAAATCATGGTATTCCCTAAGATTTTATATATTAAATTGGTTATCTAGATATTTTGCGTGTTCATAATCCTCGCCAGTTATATCAGATTCACTTAATTTGTTGTAAAATTTGCTCTTTGGTGGATGCTCTGTTTCTTAGAATTTCTTCCAACTGTCCACATAATAATATTGATAAACACCAGTTCTAAAAACTGAATCTACTGTATCTTCTGGAAAATGTTTTTGGAAAGGTATCATTTGATTTTTAGTTAAATTAGATGATAATTTTTACTAACTACTGGCCATAAATTTAAATGTGTCTATAAATTTAATTTGTAAGTTTTCTGTTTACTTCCCAAAAATAATACACATTTCTTCATTATTTGCAATTAAATCTATATTTTTTTCATTGTATCCTAACTCTTTAATAAATGAATGAGCATCATACCCAGCTAAATTATGGAAATAAATTGGAACGAACAAAGTTGGGTGATTTTAATTGTAGATTACAATTATTGTATACAGGGTCAATGGATTTTCCAGTTATATGATCAATATGACGTACTTTTTTTACTCTCCTCCATATATTTACATTGGCATAAAGCACATTTCTTTGATTCACTATATAATATTTTTTTCTTCTTTTGTTAGAAGATGAATTGGTTCAATTAGTGAATATATTTCTCCAACTTCTTTTACTTCCCTTTTATATTGATTGTATAAACATCTTATGTATATTTGGGCCTCGCTATATTACTGGTGGCTTCCAACCCCCATAAATAGAGACAATAAAATAGCAACAACCAGATGCTTCATGTAATTGGTATTTCATTGTATATGATTCATCGCTCAACTTTAAATCAATGTTATTTATTTGGCCATTAGTAAGATTATATCTTTCTTTAAGTATCTCCTTAAAAAAAATGCCAGTGTCAGTATCGTCCTCTGTTAAAACTGGATATTGTTTGATTAAGTTAAATTTATTTAATCCTCTTGGGTTTTGTTTGGTGGTTGAAATTTTCTTTAGAATTGATTTAAAATCGGCATATATTGCGAAAGGAACCTTCATTGTATGTTTATAATTTATGAAATTTATTTCCTCACCTTTAAATGAATAGAGTGATTTTTACAACTTAATTTTTAGAATAATGTGTGTTTAATTAATTTCTATTGTGATGTCAAGAATTGAAGACACATATCACATATATAAATTTTACCATGCTTATTATTTTTCTGCATTGAAACTAACCTCTATAAATGTTTTATCCAACAATAATGAGAATTTTTTTCGTCTTTGAAATAAAGTAAATTTATATGCGTATCCTTTATTTTTGTAAGTTTTAATAAATATACATTTCCCCTATCATCTAAAGCGTATACATTGAAAGAGATGCCAAATTGATTTTTTATTTTAGGTGTATCATCAATTTTTACAGGATATTCATATTTATCCAATACTTTGTCAATATTAAGACCCACATTTTTATATTTATTTACTCTATCCGAATTTTGTCTGCTGGATACAATGCCGACTATATTGCCCAAAGAAAACATTTTTGGTCATTATTTCTCACATTTATGCATGCTTTTTTATTCTTGATAAATTCTGGTAGATCAATATATGATGCCCCATTTAATGGATTTATTGCTAATTGTATTCCAATTATTCCACCTAAAGTCCATCGTGAACCTCTTCTTTGAAATTCAGATAATTGTGTATGTAATTCCTGTTTTATAATTTTATAAATCTTTATAATTCGTCCTTCGTTTAATATTGTGTGATTATAATTATACCTGATTATTTTTCTGCTTGCGACAAATGGTATATAATTTAATGTTGGTTTTCACCTCTCTAAAGTTCCTAAGATGATCACGTACTGTCCCAAAAATCTTATATTTTACTTAAGATTCATAAGTTGATATTCTACCTTTAAAAGCTTTATTAACTCTGTAATTTTCATTGCATCTTCTATTTCTTTTGCTTATGAATAAATTAGTAGACAAGGGGAATATTTCTTTTAATTCTTTTCTATCTTGCTTATATGATTCATTGATATTGGCATCTGATAACGGTAGAATTGTAAAATTATTCTTTCTAGCAGTTCATTTATCCACTTACTCTCATCTCTTGATTTCTCAAATATATTATTAGAAAAGGGAAATATTTTTTTGTTCTTTTTAGCTTTTTTATATGTTATTTTGTTAGCTGAAAAACATAAATTTGCAAAATTCCTTATTATTTTTTCATTTATAATTAATGAACTTAGACCAGCTTTCCATAGCCTGTACCAATATTTAATTTTTTAATCTTTACCTATAATTCTCAACTCTCTCAACCTCTTCTCACCCAAATCAACTGCGATTTTGCGCGATGAAATTTTTTTGTTTATTTAGTAAGGAAACAAATTATTGAAAACTTCATAATTTTATATACAATGAATAGCTATAACAATGGTAAATATATTGGAAAATGAAGTCTATGAAATTTTTAAGTTATTGATAATAAGTGAAATTGTTTCAACTATCTAACTTCTTGTTGTGGTGATAGTTCTGATTATAACATTTTTTGCATGTTGCGTGTTTGTTCTTAGTGGTTTTATGAGGAAAAAATAATTTTAATGATTTATTCTCATTGCATACTGTGCATTTTTGCGGGATGATTACAGTTTTGAAATTCAATTATAATATTTAGTGTTGTATTGTGTGCTTTAGTATTTTTATGCTCTTTGAGATATGCACTATTAACCAATTTTTCACATTCGCACAGCATTTTCTCTTTTTTACCGCATAGGTATTTTAAACATATTCTCAAAAACATTTTTACAGGTGTTAACATGTTATCTTTTGTGTGTTTATGTGACGAAAAACAAGCAACGTTTAATACTTCGTCACACTTTTTGCATGGTTTAGATATGTTATTGTTTTCCTTTTCGAGCATAGCTTCCGTTTTATTTATAAGAGAATTAATTTATTAAGAAAAAGAGAACATTCTATTTTAGCTTATTCTGCATATTTTGGATAAAATTTACTTAATTTTTTTTTCTTGATTTCTTGAATTTTTTGGTCTAAATTTTATTGATTTGATGCGTTCACTATTCGTGCGGGATTTTTTTTGGGGGGGGGGGGGCTAAAATTCGACGAAAATGGCTTGCTTTTGGGGTGAAATTGTTTGATTTTGTGGTAAAATTGCTTGACTTTGGATGAAAATTGCTTGTTTTTTAATTGAAAATCCTGCTAGGGTATTTTTGAAAAAGTGGTAAATTTGCTTGATTTTGGTGTAAAAGTGACTGATTTTCGATGAAAATTGTTAATTTTTTTAATTGAAAATTGGTGAGACATGGAGCTTCTAGAAACATAAAAAAGTAGCTTGAAAACGGGAAAATTGTTTGATTTTTGAGCTTAAATTGCTTGAGTTTCGATGAGGGGGTGAGGTGAGCCAGAACTCCCCTTTTACATCTACTGTTAGCCACTCCGGTAATGTTTGCTACCCTTTCGCCAAATGGAACCTAAACAAATATTTTGAGTGGTGTAATGTTACTCCAGCAGGTGTCAAGTAGACCCGGTTTACTGTAAACGCCAAATACAAACGTTAGGTACTACTGAAATCATATGACAGACAAGTACGCTAGCCGTGCGTATTAATGTGATATTCTTCCTTTCGTCGACAGTTTGTGAATATAGTTTGGTTGTATTCCTCTGCGTCTGCTGCTCTAAGGGAGCTGAATGTGTAGTGGCGCTTGGAAAGGGTCAAGCTTCTTGTCTCGAAATCCCTTGAGCAGCATCTTTTTGTGTACACACAAGAGGTCTCTTCATGTAGACAGATTTTTGCATTTACTGTACAGGCATGACAGACTAGGATATATTCAACAACCAGTGGCATTCGCCTTGTAACTATAACGCTGCAAAGTAATAATACTAATTTCAGCTGCCAGTACCAGCAGTGGCAATTTTTCAGGTCTCAGAATGTCTATGGTCGGTTCGTCAGCATATCCACATGCAGACAGGGCTTTTTGTATTCGCATGTTTACCGTGTCATTTTTATTTCAATAGGAATTTCCTGCCACAGCATAGGCAATGACAGACCTATGATCCTTTGATGATCCCTACGATGTTGACTGCTTACGTTTCTCCGATGAAAATCGACTGCGAGCTTGGCAATGCCTCTGTGTGGTTTCACTTTGGGCCTTATATGGTGTGCACGGTTAGCTTGATCATTTTAGGTGCTCATTGAGGATACATTTACGGATAACACGCGCGTGAAATGCATAACGATTATTTTTTATAGGTAATATCTTAAACAATGTAACGTTTTATTTAATAATTTTGTAAATACATTTCCTGCGCTGTTGTGTTTCGAATTCCTTATGAATAACATTCACTAATTATTTATAATTCACACATATATATCACTTAAATAATAACGTTTTGATTTTTTAAAATGTTTTATATATGTTATGCTTGAATTTGATGACCAGGATGCCCGAAATGGTCCTTGCTGAAAGATCGGGCAATAATACAGACGAAATTCAAGATAGTGGTAACCAGCAGAAATGATAGAGCACGTACCGAACATCGCGACACGAATAATATGCGAGTTCATAAGACACATATAAACACCGAGAGATCTGCGTAGCCATCATATTAAATACGAGAATATTTGACTTAAACTTCATGCAAACTCTAAGTATGCTCTAAAAAAATAGTCGTTTTAAACATTTATTTTTATATATATATTTAAACATAAGTTGATCTTGTGTGCTAAAACGCAGCAGACACATTAAACAAAAAGTAATACTTTGAAATTACCGGAGTATTTTTTTTTCTTCAAATATTTAGATGATTTACATAATTGCACATTACTTACCATTTCTTAACTTAAAGTTTGTATTAAAACAATACAATCTTGAGACAAGTACGCTTATAAATTCGCATACAGTTTTCACCTGTCTGCCTTAGGAAGGATATCGATCGGAAGACGTGTGTTGGAATAACCTACATAATAAGGACAATTAAGGTAAAAAAACTTACTTTTAACATATATAAACACTCAAGTTTACCTTAATAGAAGCCCGCGTTTGTGGATTTACGGCTCGTAGTAGTGTAAATACCGCACAAATTAATGTTTCTTGGTTGGACTGACACCGGACGCGTCACAATCCCCGAAAGTCAGCTGCCAAACTGGCGAGCGCTGCTCGACTAGCTGGAGTTGACGCCACTGTCACCAGAATTCAGCAGTGTTCCTTCCCCGAAGTGTGGCGGAAAGGACGTGCCTAGCCTGCGCAATTATGAATGGCCAGTTCAAATGTATCTGAGATGACGTCACAGATAATGCACTGGATTGTTCTTCACTGTTTATGAATTTTGATAACCCCGATAGGGCGTAATTGGGTAAATGAATTTTGCGATAGTGACTCGCTATTGGTGGATGATTACAGCTACCCCCATAGCGAGGCGATGTTCGTATTTTGTATATAATCGATGGTAAACCCTAGCATTGGGGTCAGACTCTTGGCTGCGAGGGAAGTCTCCCCTAGATGACAGGTCAGGTATTTCTGTTTGATCATTTGTTATAAAGAAATGTAATTGTATCTTTGAAATCATCAGCAGTCTGTGTTTTTCAAAGGAAAATCAACGCTAGACTTGATTTTAAATACACTGGCGGATAATTAAAATAGCGCACCACGAATAAACAACGCTACAACCACGAAGCGATGTAAACAGAGAGTGTGCGAGCTGGTATAGCAATCATAGACAGCGGCGTATTGTCGAAGACGCATTAACGTGAAAAACAGTCATGGATACCAAACATGCACACAGAGTGAAGAAGCATGCCGAGAAACCGCCAAAGGCGTCGCTTTACGCAATTGGCAGACTTCGAGAGAGGACTCGCAAACCGCAGGGTGTTTTGTATAGCTGTATAGCACTCCGTGTAGATTGTTCGCACCATACTGTCCGATGCTGTTGGGAGCAGTGGATACGTGAAAGCGCTCATACACGTAGGACCGTTTCAGGACAAGCGAGGTCGACTACTAGTCAAGATGATCGACGGATCGTGCGCCAGGTGCTAAGAGATCCTATGACTACCTGGTCCACTATACTGACAAGTGTTGGGTCTCCTGTACGCTAACGAACCATTTCCGAACGCCTCGCGGAGGCGAATCTGCAACCCCAGCGCCAATTACAGGTGTCCCAGCGTTCAGTTACCATTTGACTCGCCTAGTACTCGTGTGTCCCTAGGGTGGGGATTGCGTGATACGGCCAGATCTGTCCGGCGGGTGATGCCATTGTCATTAAGCATTGAGCGGTGGTTACCTGCACACCGCGCATTACGTGACCTCAATGTCGACCTTGCAAACGTTTATTTCCATCAAGATGTAACCACAGCACACACCGCTCGCATGTCAATGGACACTTTACGAACAATGTTTCAGCATGGAATAATTTCGCGCTTTGGAGACATTCCATGGCCTGCCCACTCGCCCGATCTGTCGGTTTGCGATTATGTCTTGCACGGTTTCCTCAAAAGTCACGTTTTTCAAACACGCCGGCCAGGTCTGAACACACTCAAACTAAGGATTTCCGCGGAAATTAACGCTATACTGGCAGCAGCATTGTTTCAGGTTATGGAAAACGTGCTGCATCGAGTGCGCGAATGTATGAACTTGGAAGGACGTCATCTAACTGGAGTAATATTCAAGAAATGATTCTGCTGTGTGTGTTGTCACAAATAGCAGACATGTATCTTTCGGTTTTCTGTAACGTCGATAAATATTGTCTCTGTTTTAACATACTGCACGTGTTTCACAATGGTAGGTGAACGCTGGGACACCAGTACATGTGCTTCCATTAACTCTGCAACAGTGGCGGCTCCGTTTACCAGTGTCCAGAGATATGTGGAAGGCCACAGACTGGCGACGTGTGGTGAGTGACGAGTGCCGCTTCGATATGAGGACTAATGACTATCGCGTTCCTGCTGAATGTCACGGTCCTAGACCAAATACCATGTGGCACCCTTCCCCCATGGCAGACGTTATGATCTGGTGAGACATAATCCACGATAGCCGATCCACTCTCGTCATGTTATTTTGAACATTTACAATCCAGCGGTATGTGGATGAGATCCTACGCCCCCGTCTGTTCCCATTTCGAACCGGGATTCCAGATTCGAAATTCCAGCAGCATAACGCTCTATCGCTCATGGAACAGGTTTCCCAGGACTGCCTTCGTCATGCACGATCTCTACACTCTAAATTCGAATCAGTGGTTTCCCGCTGATTCGCAGTGAATTTCAACTACTCTAATGAGTGAAAATGGTTCCACTTATAATCAGTAGAAAACCACTGATCGTTTCAGTGAGAAAATTTCACTGATTGAAGTGACGTGAAACAATTTCACTGTTTGAATAAGTGACAGCCGACAACGGTGTTGAATTAAATATTGCTTTTATTGAATGTAGGCTAATAATTTTGTGAAATAAACATACTTACCATAGTTTACTATTTATATTGTGCAATTTAAAAAAAAGTAAAATTAGTTTCACATGTAGCCGGGATTGAACTCCTTCACCCTTCTATACCAGGCCATTACCTTGCCACCTAAGCTACCACGCCAAGTTGAAGTTATAGGTGGAAAATATATGTTATATTTTCATTGTGAAATCGTTAAATCTGAGGTTGTATGCTCATAATTTTCGTATTTGGTTTGAATGGCACCACTAGGATTGTTAAAACGAATAGTATATATGAGTGCACTCTCTTCACCACATTAAATGCAGTTTAAGCCTTCAAACAGAGCCCTGTGATGATTACATGGAATCGAAATGAAAGTCGTAAAAACGGAATGAAAGGCTGTGTGATCGTATTACCTCGTAAAATGGCGTTTTGAAATACGAAATACATTTTAGAAAGTATTTTGTATTAGTTTTATTCGTTTATTCGTTGTTACTTCACTTGATATAAATTGTTTAACTGCCATTTTTAAACGATGTTCGACGGCCATTTTTAGATGCAGTTGCACTGATACATCGGTCAAAAATAATTAGAGACGGAGCAAGCTGCTCAGATGTTTCACTGTTCCATCAGTCAAAAAATAAACTACTGAGAAAACAGTGGAAAAAATTACAGACGAATCAGTGGGAAATGTCACTGAAACAATTCTTAAAGGAAATACGGCATTTTTTGACTGGTTCGTCAGTTAAGTTTACTGAAGTTACTGTTGAATCAGTCAGATACGTCTGACTGTTTGAAACAGTGAAATTCTCACGGATTCAGATTTAGCGTGTACCATGACTCACCTGCGTGCCTGACATGTCACTTATCGATCATTTGTGCGACTAGTTGGAACATCAGCTGCTGCCATGCCACAATATCCGGCTTTTGGGGAAAAACTGTCCAACCATTGTGGGCCCGTCTACCTCAGGACAACATCTTGCGTCTGCTGGACTCCACGTCAGACCATGTTTCAGCATGTATCGCAGTGCGAGGGGGTGCGTCGCCCTACTGAGGATGCCCGGATGGCGTACCACAGATCTATATGTAATTGTCCTGCTGCTCTGTTCTTGTGATAGTGTGAAATTCTCATATTTATTGTTCATCTATAAAGTTTCATTGTTATTTAATAGAACCTTCTGTGTGCGCCATTTATTGTCTGGCAGTGTAAAAGCAACTAATGATAAGAAATAGGTTCGACAGTAGCACACATCTTGCAACAGGCCTTTAAGTTAAGGGCCTAAGGTGCCCATCCATCATTCCTGCTAACAGGAGACGAGAACTTTAAAGGTAGCGGTAGGGAAAACGGAAGTACTCTGAGGAAATCAACCAGTCCTTGACAATGGCCACCATGTTCCCCAAACAGTGTTAACTCCTATCTGCTAGGAATCGAGCCAGAGCCTCCGGGATGGGAGATCATTGTGTCAATCGTATAGCCACCGAGTCCTTATAAACTTAGATTAAATGTTAATGGTTAACGACCTACTGAAAAACTCAATATGATTGCTTAGATTCGCCTTTATGCTCATAGTACACAAGTGTGCAAAATTTGAGGACGCGATAGGTTTCCACATGTAACAGTGTGCAGCAGTATGTGGCCACGCCTGGCTGCGCATACAAGGCTAAACCATAAAAATCAAAGCTCCAAAATATCCTTTAAAAAACGCGACCAACGCAATGCAGAAAACCAGCAAAAGTTTATTTATCCCTGGCCTTTAAACTATTCAAGGTCTTGAAGTATTACGATTTCCCATAACAATATTTTAATTTTTTTGTACTTTCAACGTGAGGCTGACTCAAAATAAAATAATTCTGATCTTACCAGCCTTCGAAAAAGGATGACACATTAAAATTTCCATGCATGACATTTCTGACCATTATACTTTGCAATTACAAGATGTCGCAATTTTCCAAAGCAATTTTGAGCTAGAATTTACAAAGTCTAAAATTTCACATCTTTTATAATTTATGCCCACTTTACACAAAAAAAATGCAAAAATTCAATTTTATTTTTAAGAACCTCTCAGGGTTCGTCCTTCATTACGAGTAGCCTGATGGGCTATAGAAATACAAGCTACATTATCAAAAACATTATCAAGACTTTTTCTTAAATGGTACGATCCCAGGAGACGACTTGCCCAGAGGCAGCCTCGGGGAATCGTTTTCTAAAAAAAAAATGCAAAACGGACCAATAAGAATTCCACCAATCATCATAAGTGGAATCTTCGATTTGGTTTACAATTCTAGGAAATCAGTGAAAGTTTCGCCGCCTAATTTAATTTGCCGCTGAGCAAAAATAACGCTCCAAGAGAAAGTGCTGCTCTCACGTAGTGTCTTGCCGAAACAGCGTCGGCCATGTCAGACATTGGGTCAATAACTTGCTAGGCGGACATGCCGCCACTCCGTGCCGGTGTCCTTGTAGAAAATCAATTATATCGTGTCGCACACGTAAATGTTCGAGCATAAGTTCAACTCTTCAATAAGGTAAGGTAAAGAGCACTATTTTCCACTGTTGTATTATTCTTGCTGAGAGTATTTAAATGTGTTTTCAAACTATGGCGTAGATTTTGCGTATGTGCAAGAAACACCAAATATGGTAGAAGGACAATATGGGAAAGTAGCCGAAAAAACGCGAGACACCTATGCCAGCGCTCCTATCGGTTTGTTCTGTTCGTACGATGATACGCTGTGCATTGAATGAGTAGTTTAGGTATTTAGGATGCGTTTTAATTCAAATTTTCTCGCTTGCGTGATTATTTATTATGGCAGGAAAGATTTGTACAGTTTTTGGCTGCAATAATTACAATGTTGCAAACTGAAGCAAGTCCTTTTTTAGATTTCCAAAGGATGCAAGTCGGTAAGTACACGAGCTGTACTAGATAACTTTTTCCATTGTCTCATCATTGTGTGTTTTTATTGCAAATTCCGAGGACACAATACCTTAATACACTTAAATACTGTTTTGTAATTTCGTAGGTGCAAGCAATGGGTGCAGAAATATAAGAGAGCAGACATGGATGTAATAAATAAAAAAGGGCCTGGCTGTTTATACACGCGAACAGTGGGTTCCAACTATTTCAGAAAAGAGGATTTTCGCAACCCAAATTTGCATTCACCGGGACAACAGCACAGTCAGTTCAGTGGAACAGCTGCTATTTCTAATCTTGTACACAGAAGGGTCGTGCGAAGTTTGATAGCCCTTAACGAGAAAGATGCAGGTTTGTCTTTACTGGAGCAACACCTTCGAAAAATACAAGCAAACAATGTTTACGTATTCAGTGATAGTGCATTAAACTGTCTGGAGTCTCGTGTTTAAGTGTGTGTATAGTTAAGCAAGTTGAGATAATTATAAAACTGATTAATTGCTTCAAAATAGTTGTTTTTATATTTAGGCCTGCACTCTAAATAGGAATCAGTTATTTTTACTGGTTGTCAGTTGAAACTGCTCCATCCGGAATCGAAAACTACTAATCTCTTCAGTTGAATGAAATCCACTAATACAAACAGTACCGCCTTTTCCTCTTGAAACGCCTATCGCATTGCGGAGTCATTATTGGCAGTTGACGACGTGCTGCCGTGTGTCTAGTGGGAGTCCGCCATTCGTGTTCCAGTAACTTTTATTTCCGGGAACCAACGGGCCAATCCATTCTATGTATATCTTCACTTTCCAACAGCCCAACGGCAGTCGCTATACGTTGAGGTATAGCGTTGTCATCCATAAAAGGAACTCGGGGCCCACAGTATCGCAGACTGCGCCTGTCCTGTTGTAGGACAATACACCGGTCATCCATCGCCGTAGTTGCTCGTGGACGGTCACTACTAAACCTTCGCACAGCTGTTTCTGCCGTCATGAATATGTGTGACACGATGCTATGAGCGATCCCGAACTCCCTCAGCCTCTCTAGTCGCATTTCGACTTCCTTCCAACTTCCCAACGATTCAACCTGGGGTAAAGTTGTCCATATGTTATCTACGGTATGGTCTGTTGGCCATATCAGACAACAGAAAGTAATTCGACGTCGTTCAACCTGATTTCCATTGTGCGATAGCTCCCATTGCTATGCTGAGTGAAGAGCGAAGAGATTTGGGCGGCTCTGAACAGCGAGGTCTTCAGAGCCGATGATGGTAATTGCGGTGAGTATGGAGCAGCGCCGGAATGAAAGGGCGGGAGAAACGAGAGATCCCCGAGTAAACTCGCCGACCAACGACATCGTCCGGCACGATGCCCACATGCGAAAATCCGGGAGTGATCCGGTCGGGAATTGAAACCGGTTCGCCTTAGTGGGAGGTGAGCGGACTAACCGCTCGGCCACAGCAGCCCCTGCAATGCTGAGCTTTGTGTATATGCGCATGCCCTACTGCGTCGCTATGGACAGTTTTCTTATTGGCCGCACTTTCAGCTCTTCCTGTTTGTTCCGCTTTTGTGTCAATTTCTCTACTTCGCCCTTTAGGTCGCGATCTCTCATTTCAACAGCTTTTGCGATAATTAATTTTTTGAACCTATACGGTAGCCGATATTGTAAAATATTCTTACAATTGCATTACAAATTGTTTTTATTTTGTAGTATAACATTTTCTACACAAAAAAGGTAGGTATACTTTTACTCAATTAATTAATTCACGAAAATTTTGTTTATTTCATAATTAGTTAAAATTATGCATTTTTTGTGTTGAAAAAATTACACTTCAATATAAAAACCATTTGCAATAAAGCTGTAAGAGGATATTACAATATCGGCTCCAGTTTGGGTTCGAAGAATTAATTCTCGTAAATGCTGTGGAAATGGGAGATCACGGTCTTAACTTTAGCAAAAGAAAAGTGTATATTCTTCCACCGAGTGTAATAACAAGTATTTGTCATTTACCTAACGGCTAACATCGTTGCGTCAAGGAAATTACTATACGAAACTGTTGGACACGTAGAGATTTTACATGTTATTGCAAACCAGTTCTTACTCGATAACTTTAAAACTATTTCCATCGAAACTAACTAAAGCAGTGTAATTCTAAATGACGTATTAATTGATTGAAATACTTTAAATAATTCGTTGGGGAAATGTTTATTTTTACCTTTAAATATGTGTAGCTACGGGTTGAAATAACTCCCCAAGGTTGATTTCAAAGGTGTCTTATCTAACCGTGATCGGGTTATGGTGTCTTTTTAAAATGGTGTGTAGTATGTGACACGCGCTGGAAGGTAGGCGGGTGCTGGAAGGGGGAGGCCAGTCTCGCCGCCTCCGCCTCGCGTGTTGTTGTAACCCGGCAGCGTGGGAACGTAAGAAGGCGCCATTACTAGATCGTTGCGGTGGCCGGCCAGCCGGCGCGTAATGGCGGTGTTCATTGTGGCCGCAGCCGGAGCAGGACTCGTGTGCGCGCCCTTGACCACTGCGTGATCCCATCTGGGGCTGGCGGTTGTGTACAGTCCGCTCCCGACCGCTTCCGCCTCTCCTGCCCGCTGCCAAGGTCATCGTATCTCCTCCCCTGCGCAAACACGTGTTCCTTCATGAGTGACACTCGTTTTGACTGAACCCGGACGCTACATTTCCAAAAGGCACAGATGTAAATTTTTCTCCCGTTTCTCGGGATTTTTATTTTTAAACCGTAAATCATTTTTTAACAGAATGTACTTTACATCATACGCTTTATATTCTACGACCCTGAGAAACGCAACATTTTCAAGTGGAATAATGTACGTGCATTAGTAAGAAAAAAGTTTTGTTTTATATTCTGCAGTGAAATCACTGTCACTATAAGTTATGAATTTACCATAGTTTGTTAGATAATTTCGCTTTTGTAAAACATGAAAATATGTAAGTAATTAATCCGAATGAATATTTATACAGCGAGAAGATTACAATAAACTTCACGGAAATTTCAGTTTCTGAAATAATGACAAAAAAGTTTGGCGTGTAATATTGTGACACAACGAACTAAACACATGGTACAATTACACACTGACTTACTGTATTTTGACGTGAATACGTCTTTAAATTTGCACCCATAGTGGGAGGCAATACAGAAAATCCGATGATAACAAAATCGGGGGATACAGTTTGGCATTGCAGTTCCGAATCTATCGTCTACAATCAAAATTCAATTACAACACTCGATTGCCAAAGGATCAAATAATATGTTACGTTGAGAGATGACTGCGAAGTATTGCGAGGGGGGGGGGGGCACAATTTTGAGTTCGTTTAGCAGCGTCTCATAATTTCCACGTAGTATAACTTTTGACTATAAGAGAAGCCAGGACACTCGTTTAAGTTTCAATTGAGAGCTCTCGCCAATATCAATCGATTACGTGTATAAAAAAAAATTTGTGCTGTGTGGTTATAGTAAAATTGTATGAGTTTTATGTGGAAAATTAAGAAAACTTGACACAATGTCTGCCTATACTTGTCAAAAAGTCAAGTCGAAATACAGAAATCGTATACGGTTTGAAAAAGTATCTCGAAAGGGATCCAGTGATAGACATAAAACCACATATAATCGAGTGAAGCGGTGCCAACATCAAGGCGTCCGAGCGCGCCAACGTGGACGTATTCACGCAAAACAAACGGCCGTGTCCCCTGCACAGCCAAACCCGATTTTTTTTTATATTTAGGGTGAGCATATCGATGTGCCTGAGGAGTATGGAGTGGCTTATTTGGACAGTTAAAAAGTTTACATGACATCTGCCGTATATAATTTGATTTCTAAGCAAGGGACATGGAGGTGCGGAATGTGTTCTCTTACGAAACAGAGGACTTGGTTATGAACTGTACACAGATCTGAAACACATCAGATGACGTTAAGTTAGCAGACGATTGATACCAATATTGCACACTACACCGTTAGTCACTTGTTTACCGTCAAACGAAAGAGAAACATTCGACAGCTGTAGCTTACAATGCACAACTGCTGTGGCGAACAGTTGCTGGCACCATCGAATTAGTGGTCCATTAGACCTACTGGTTTATTACGAAGTGCTGCAGAAGTGGCTATCAAAATACAACAGGTGTGCAATGTATGTTAAGAGGCAGCGTTATAAAGTACGCATAAGCCAGTGAAGTTGCGTGTTTCGTGGCAATATGGTTCTGATGTACGGTGAAGTGAAGTATAATGCTATGGTTACGCGTCGATAATGTGAAGAACAATTAACAGTGCCACAGTTAAACCCCAGACATCCATAGCAGCGGCTTCTCGTCTTTCATGAAATTGCTTTTGTGCCAGTAAGACAGATACTGAAGACGATGTAGGCCTACTAGACTATATACTTGGATGGCATCTATGCACCAATATTCAACGTGATATTGCCAGGCTACAAAGATTACAATGCATCGTGGGTCATATTGTACACTGGCACAGTCAGCTAGCCGTTTACTACTAGTCAGTACAATCACATGTTCCAACAGACCAGCTTTCTCGTAATATGAATGCTTTCTTAGGACAGGTTTGATTAATTTAGTCTATTCAAAGTATCTTCATACTTTTTAAATCAAACCTTTGAAAAATCACCGCGTGTATGACGTTTATATTTCTTTTCTGAATATTTCATGTAACATAAGTGTTTTATACTACTATTAATATAAAAGTATATTATTTTTTTATTAAATTGAGGTTTTACTATGTTTTATTATAAATTATATTATTTCACTTATAATTGATATGAGTAAAAACAGGGAGAAAATAGGTTTGTGGTAATGCTTAGTAAGAAACATGTTTTAGTGGATAAACATGTTTTTATTTTTGAGAGTAACATCTAACTGTTAGTGTTTTTTCATAAGAGTGAACTGAAGCCTACGTACGATGTAACATAGGGATAAACTAGGTACGATCACTCCCACCACTGTCAGGATTGTTTTGTGTAGTAGTCCAGAAACGTAAAGAAATAATTATCATTCATTTTAAAGAACATTTTCCAATAAATATGGATTATAGAAAGAATTCAGTATTGTGGTCGTCTACATAATGCCCTGCTGTTTATCCCTGGTTACCCCTGGTTGATTAAATATTTTCTGGATATTTTTAATTGAGTGTCACGTGTTCTTGAGGTGTAAATGTGCACGAAGCATGGACATAAGAATATTCCAGCCATATATATGGTAAGTTGTGTCTCTGCCTGCCATTCCACAGACAGGGCCTTTGGAACTCTGTAATTGGTGCATCACGCTTGGTTAAGTATCAGTCATTACAGATCTGATTATCTTAAAGTGGTAGAATTTTGTGTGTGTGTGTATGTGTGTGTGTGTGTGTGTGGTATGCTATCTGTGCAGTAGTGGTGGAATCTAAATACGTGCTGCCTTTCTGAGCGTTGCATACACTAGTTCCGTATAATAAATTACAAATGAAACAGGTTATATTTCAGAGTGGCGCCCTTACGTGTGGCTTTGTGACAGCCTTACACATTACACACCCCCTTAACATTATCTTATTTCAGTACTTTAAAATTTATTTTTTAATTTGGTTATAGAAATTATGTATAAATTTCGATTGACAGTATTCACGCATTTAAATTTTCTATTTCTATTTTACAAATATGTAAACAAATCCTTAAGTTTACGCGAACGAAGTCGTATGAAGAGCTAATAAATAAATAACAATAAATAAATAACAAGGTAAAACTTTAGGGAGAGCCGGTGTTGACTTGAGCCAGAGCTGTTTTACGCACAGGCAGCTATATGTAGCTTGCTTACGTGTTAGTAATTCTACAAACGTAGTAATTTCAGCTGAAAATAACAGAACGCAAAATATAGTTTATAAAGAGATTTTAATAAAATTGAGATTTAAATTAAAATGTTTCTATGAAGCTATTAAAAATATGGGGAAAAAATATTTAAAAATCTGTAATAAAATTTGTCTGATATATTTTTGATAATTTGTTTATAAATAAATCTAAGTTAAAAAGCAGTAAATAAATAAATAATAAAAAATTATTTAAAACAAATTACATATTTTGTTTGTATATTTATATATTAATTTATATTTGATAAATTACAAGCATTATTTTCCATATAAACATAGAAAAATATTAGCAAAGTCTATTGAATTAATATTTAAAACATTAACATTTATTTTATTACGTCCCTTTACGGCGTAGAAGGGATAAGGGAGGCAAAAAGAAGGACGCATCATACAGGGCATCGATGTAAACACAAACACGCAAAGTATTCAAAAATCAACGACCATGTATATAAAATCATCTATGAATTACAACCAAAAGCAGCATTCAACTACAACACTGGTTTTAAAAAGAATTCATATTCCTTGATACTGCTAGAAGAACTCAGGGGAAGAGACATTTACTGCAACAAACACAAAAGGAAGTGTTTTAATACAACACAGCACGAACACAAGCAGAGTAGACACTTCCGAAATTCAATTAAGCACATCGAAAAACTCCACAGCCTAGTAAACCCCATCGAACTGTAAATACATTATAACGTACTCTAAGCACGATGACCCATTACGAAGCAAGGTTATCAAAACACAAAAGCAACTTTATTAAAATTTGCAAGGAGCAGAATTCTCGTTATACTACATTAAGAGAATATTAATTTACTAAGAAATATTAAAACCTCCTTAGCATTAAAAATCCTTAAAATCATTACAATGAAGTTTGCTCAAGAAAAGTATTGCTCACAAAAAAATCCACCTGTTATAAAAATCCAATTAAAATACCATTTCAAAATCCTCACATTGTTTGCGGCTAAGAAACACTTCCCCAAAATCGACATACACGACCACCATTAAAAACCCTACCAAAAGAAACACTATTAACTACATTGCAAAAATCCCTCAACATTCGAATACTAAACCTTGTACACATTTTTACAAGGCACCGCGCCCAGCATGCTGAAGCCTAATCGCGTGAAGTAGAATGGACGTCATGTATCATCAGCCAGCCCGCGCCGCCTGAAGAGGAAGACTGCACACGAGACCGGACTGGCAAACGAATATTTACACCCGAATATGCGGGCCGGTAAAATAATAGGAGTCGCGAGACGGCAGTAGAGGGTCATGGAAGTTGCCAGAGTCTAGAGTAGTTGCTAGTGTTACCACCAGGTAGCGCTCGACCGCTTCACGGATGCAGCGCGTCGCTCCTCAGTATAGCCATGCGCCTGGTAGCTTACAGATGTGTTTCGCTCGACTGGGTACAGGCAAGTCAAATAAATAGTCCAGCAGGTATTTTTCTACTGCCGCAAAGTATTGCCCTTCTTACACAATAAGCCCTCCTCAGATACAGGAATTTTAATAACACGGTCTACGAAGAAGATACTGGTGATTATAACCTTGTTAGAAAACAAACGAAGTGTCTTAATCACACATAATTCTGTCGATACGCAGGCAGCGATCAAATTGAATTTGCCAACTTCGTCTATATTGCTGCAATATTGTAGTTGAAGTAGAGTTCCACAAGCAGTAGTGTTAATTGAACTGGCGTAATACATATATTATTTCACGACACCCATTGAATATAAACATTCCACATGCTTACAGTAATTATAACCATTAAGTAGATATATTCAAAGTTTATAGCACCAATTGAAGGGACAGAAAATAAAATGTTCGGGCAGGCAGGAAACAGAATAACTCACTTTAATTTACTTTGAAATAGACGATTGACATGCGTGTCACATTTGAAGCGAGGCTTCAAATTTTTTTTGTTTTGATTATAGAAATTATTTGTATAAATTTCGATTGAAACTATTCACGCCATATTTCAATTTTCAATTTCTATTTTTAAAAGATTTAAACAAATCTTAAAGTTAATGTGAACGAAGCTGCGGGCACAGCTAGTAACAAATAAATTTGGAATCTGAAAAAAAAAAAAATGAAACCTAAACTATATATGTCACCCAAATATGTCTATGTCAACCAAATTAGTAAAAACCAAATATTAGACTGCACTTTCTTTAAATTATGTAATAAATTTTAATTTGGTGAATATATAAAATAAACTGTCACCTTAAGCAAATACTCTGCAATCATGGACAAATATAATATTTAGAACCAAAGTTAAATATAACCCTAACACCGCAATGTTACAACTTAATGAAAATAACAGAGGTGGCCACATTCTTATTGCAGATGGTTTTATGTAACCGTCATGAATTTCGAAAGTTTGATGATCATTTATTGAACAGTATGACGTAATTAACAAAAATAGTGGCGTTATTCCATCTGCCCGTAACCTACTCTTTTCGTGCAAAATGTACACGAAACTTCAGCTGCAACGATACAGTGCTTTAGCACATAGGAAATACTTTTTGTATATGTATACCACGTGTTTCAGGGGGGTATGGACATACATTTTGAAGGGAGAACATCAATGCTTTATTTGCAAAGGTGTCCGAGATAAACAATGTAAAAAAATTGAGGTAAAATTCCCTTACATGTAAGGGAAGCTAATTACCTCTACATTACATGTGAGGGAAAATTACCTCTTAAATGTAGAGTAAATTTACATAACAAGACAAGTACTATTCCCTAATCGCATGAAAAAGGTATCTGACAAAAGTGGGGGAGAAATTCCGTACAAGTAAAGGAAAATTAACTGTATGGTATAATAAAATTATATTTAAAAAATATCCCGGAATATAAGGACTGTAAATTTTTTATTACCTATACCCATTAACGAATAAAAACCCTAGCCACAACACTAAAATCCTCGACACTTGCTGGCGAGTGAGCACGAACTATCGTCCACTATTAAGATAGGCCGATGCGCTACCCATGACACCACGATGACAGTGTGACAGCATCACGCTGTCATCTTATCTGTTGAGACAATGCTGAAGAGATGCACGTGTCGTAAGGTAATTTTCCCATCCATGTATGCGATTTTCCACTACCATATACGTGAATTTTAGTCCAAAGTGCAGTAATTTTCCCTTACCCGTAACGAAAATTATGTTTCCCTCACAAGTTTGCGAATATTACATTAAACTTGTCAGGTAATTTTCCCATTATTTTTTACAGTCCAATTACTCGTTCTTCAGTGTGCCTAGCTCAGGAGTAGTAAGATCTCTCTCAATTTGTAAGTGGTCATAAAGTTTTACAGCTGGTTTCTTATTACGTTAACAATCAAGATAGCGTCCCCAAATAAGGTTGAAACCTTCCAGAAAAAATTGACAGACACATAACAATAGAGTAATGCAAACTTATTTCCCAGACATTTTGCTGCTCTAGATGATCCTTCAGATGTGGGGACGACTATCCTGTAGTAACCAACTACGTCGTCAGGGCTCATAGGTTCTGGGTTCAATATCCAGGGCCTCGCCGTCGTGGAGAATACAAGTCTCGAACACAGATGCTGGATAGCTTCTAACTCCTAAATCTACCCAAGCAATACGACTTTACATTCTCTGTCGATTGCAGGAAAACACTTAAAAATATATCTTAAAGGAGGAAACTAAAACTCCCTACATTTCTAATAAAAACCCTATCTCGGCACCCACCTTCCAAGTGCGAGTTCTACCCTAACGTCTATATGTCGCAGAGGTCGTTTGGAAAGAGAGCTTAGCTCTCTTGACTGGATATAGCTAACAGGGACCTAACGTTCCAACCAATGGGAAGCTAGGATTCGAAACTGGAACCAATGGGAAAATAGGAAATACATTACACCCCTCTCCTCACAATTAGTTCCAATTGTCACGTCCTAATTGTTAAAGAAACATAGAGCACTGGGTCCCGAAACGTAAACATACAAAATAAATAAATAAGAAACATTCACAATATGAGACATTAAATTAAATTATTAACACAAGAAGAATACAAATAAAACCAAGCTAATTATCCTATCCTTAAACATAATTTAATTGCCACTATACAACTGAGAGAAAATTACATAGCATCATATAAAAGAAAAATGTAACAAATAAAATATGAGAAAAATATTCAAATAATGACTTACGTAAATTACATAAAAAATATAACACAGGTGACAAGTGTAGAAAATATTATTTACATAAGGAAAAATCAAAACATATTGCATGGAAATGAAACGTATTAACATTGAATATTAAAATTAATTAAGCGATACATTTCGACAGTATTACAGACTACCTTCTCTAATTTTTTTAACACCATTTAATTGGAAAATTTTTGTATAATATCAACTAATAATGTGTAACAGAAAAAATATTATATTGGAAAGCAGCTTATAATCTGAAATGTTGTCTGAGTTCATGTAAACCACAAGCTCATTTCGATTGCATGTATTTTTGCGTATATAAGCCAGCAGGCATATATTTGGCAGTTCAAACATTTCGCATTGGTGCGCCATCCAAACGTGCAGGGCATTAGATTACAGTGGCCGGGGGAAGGCAAACGGTCTAGGTTATTTTTTCTCTTTTCTCCAGCGCCATGTGTACTCACTTTGTTTTTATTTATTTATCCATCTGGAAATACAAACTGCAGACCGGTTTTGTGATCCACTCGCTCCACTTCAGTGAGCAAATCAGGAGTGGGGCACAAATCCACCCGCCACACAATCGGCAAACCTGGGGCCAAGTTTGTAAAGGTTCGTTGTCTGCGCCCGGCGGAGTCAAAACACCGCTGGTTCCGTGTAATCAGTTGACAGAGAATCGTGCGTGCGTGATGATTTCTACTGAGGGCCGGCAACAGTAGGCATCCCCAGCGGCCTCTCGGATCTCTCAGACCGTTGAGACAGTCTGTCCCCGCTGCGTGTACAGTGTGGAACTAGTGTAGAACAGTGTTCACATTGTTATGTGCGAGTACAGGCACCAGTTCGAGATAGTTGCCACCCTGAATGGCTGGACTGAAGAGCAGCTGGCTTACTGCCTGGCGGCTGTACTGGGGGGACGAGCATTTACCATACTCCAGTCGCTGCCAGAACGACATCGTCTAGAATACTCCACACTGATGTCGGCTTTGGAGCTGTGATTCGGCGACCGGTACCTGCGACACGCCCACCATGCTCAACTGCGAAGCCGCATCCAGTGACCCGGCGAACCACTGCAGGAGTTGTGGCAGGACATCGTAAGGCTGTCGCACCTGTCTCTAGAGGGATGCTCGGAAGAGGCACAAGATGTCATCACTGTCTGCTTCTTCGTCGATGCTATCGCTGACACCGACATGCGGCAAGCTGTGCGGTTACCTGCACTTCACACCATGCAGGATTCCTTGGCCCGGGCATTGGAAGTGGAGTCAGCACGGCAGTCATCAGTGCCCCGACCTCCAGTGCGGGCAGTGATTATTGATGAAGAGGAGGACGACAGCATCAAGGGGATGTTGAAGGACTTGCAGACGACCATGAGGGACATCGCCTCCAGGGTACGCACTATGGAGACTCGCCATCCCCCACCAAAACAGCCGGAATGTTGGACGTGTGGACAACTGGGCACCTGAGAGCCAACTGTCCTCAGCAGAAGCAGCAGCAACAACAACCAGGGAGTAGGCGCCAAGGGGCAAGTGAGAGTGCATTGTCTTCGGGAAACTTGTAAACACCGGTCTTGAGGGGCAAAGATCAGTGATTGCTGGAGGGAAGGCCCCAATGCTTTTGCAGGTGCATTCAATGAAACAAGACTTCTATGCCATATTGGTGGAGGGGCGCCTAGATGATGTTTCTTGTCAGATGGTCATTGACACAGGAGCGACTAAAACAGTTTTAAGACCCGACATTCTTGGGTCTTCCTTCCAGCGATCATCCGATAAGAACATGGACCACTGTTATTTAGCAACAGTAACAGGCGAGACCACACCAGACAAAAGCCAAAAGAAGGGTACTCTTACAGCTCAGTTACCTTGAGATAGAGCATGATATATACATAGCAGAAATAGAGGACGAATGCATTTTGGGTCTTGATGTTTTACATAAGCTGGGATGCTGTATTGATACTCGACTGGGGATGTTGCGTGTAGGTAATACCGATTTGGTGGTGTCAACATGACGAGATTTATCTTCATCAATGAGCTGCCCGGTAGTGTGTAATCAGTCAACAGTGCTCCCTGCTTCTAGCGAAGTTCTTATTCCAGGCAGATGCCAGGGAAAATTTGTCAGGCAATTGGGCATAATCAAACCAGCCCAGGAAGGTGGAATTTTACCCGATGGTGTCATTGTAGCCAGGACATTCATTTCTTCAAAATCTGACAGTTTGCCTGTTAGGATGATTCATTTGTCTGATCATGCTATACACCTTGAAGAGGGGGCCACAATAGGGTTTTGCAAGCAGGTCTCACAGGTACTTCCAACTGTTCCAGAAGCTTCACTGTCACAACCTACTGAATCTCCTCTTCGAGATGCTCTGGGGGAAGTGTCGACAAGGACAAAAGTAAACCTCAACTGACGACAGGAAAGGGTAGTTTCAGAATTATTACAGAATAATAGAGATGCTTTCTCCTGCGAGCCCAATGACCTTGGCAGAACTAATGTTGTATGCCACCACATTGACACAGGGGATGCCAGACCCATAAAGCAGCCACCAAGGCGACTACTACTAGCTTCATGTGAGGTCGTTGACGGTATTCTGAAAGAGATGAGAAAGTTAGATGTGATAGAGCCATCGGTAAGTCCATGGTCTTCTCCCATTGTGCTTGTTAAAAAAAAAGATAGCTATTAGATTTTGTGTTGATTACCGCCAACTTAATAATGTGATCTAGAAAGATTCTTACCCACTCCCTAGGATAGACGACACCCTGAATAGCCTAGCAGGTTCACAGTGGTTTTCTACTCTAGACATGGAGAGCAGGTATTGGCAATGTGAGGTGGTCCAGGAAGACAAAGAAAGACTGCCTTTTGTGTCCAAGGGAAAGGAACCTGGCAATTCAAAGGCTATGTAATGCCCCTGCCACTTTCGAAGGACTAATGGAGAAAGTTCTGCCCTTAGATATTTGTCAGGTGTACCTAGACGACATTGTGGTCACAGGAAGAACTTTCGAAGAGCACCTTGCATGCTTGGATTCTGTGTTTCAGAAAGTGAGTGTGGTCAATCTGAAATTGGTTGCCAAGAAATGCCACCTTTTCCAAAAGAAAATTAATTTCTTGGGCCATGTTGTATCGGCCCATGGGACTGAAACTGCATCCTAGCAAGTGTCATGGAAAATTCATTTAGTTCCTTGTTTTTGCACTCAGCCTCGCCATCTGGCATGCAGCTGAGGTAATCCGCAAATGTTTTCCGAACCTTTGATATGTTCAAACCATAAATCAAACTCCTGGATAAGTAGGGACCATCTGGTTAGCTTACTACAAAATACATTCCCAGTCTTGAGACTTAACAGAACTTGGTGATCTGTTTGTAGGACAATCCGTTCCCCAGGTAGCAAGTTGCGAAAATGTTGCAAGGCCCAAACTACACTAACATCTCCTTTTCCGTTACAGTATAGTTTTTCTCCGCTTTACTCAGCGTTCTACTCGCCATCGCAACTGTCTTTTCAATCCCTTCTTCTCTCAATCGTGCAAGTTTTGGACCCAGGGCATAATTTGAAGCGTCGTGTATAAGTAATAAGTGGTATTTTCAACCGGGTGGTAAATCAAATGATCTGAAAAGAATAAGGCCTTTATTGCTTCGAAAGCTTGCTGCTGTTTTTCTGCCCAGTTCCAAATTGTATCTTTGCGTAGCAGCTCGAACAATGGCAGGCACAACTCTGCCATTTAGTCGGAATAGTTCCTGTAAAGGCCTACGACCCCGAAAAACCCTCTCAGCTGCTTCACGTTTTTCTGTGCGGGAAAATTAGTAATAGCTGCTAATTTATCGGGTGCGGTCCGGATTCCTTCTGGCGTTCAAATGTGACCAATAAACAGCACCTCTGCTATGCAAAATAATATTTTACTCAGTTTCACAGCCATGCCAGTTTCTGCTAGTTTTCTCATTGCTGTATTAAAATTATCAATATGTTCCTCGAACGTACTTGATGTTATCAAGATTTCATCCACATAGCAGCGTGCATAGTCTGTACAGCCATCTCCCAGCGTGATGTTCATGCAGTGCGTGAACTGCGCTACTGTATTGCAAAGACCTAATGGCAACACTTTGAAACAAAATTACTGGTTTCTAAATTAAAATGCGGTGTATTGCTGTGATTCGTCCGCCAACGGTACCTGCCAGTATCCACGGGTAAGATCAATGGTGGTCGTGTACTTTATCCCTTGAAATAACATCAAAAGCTCTTCCGTAGGCCGGGCACTTTCAAGAGACTTAATGGTGACGTTATTTAAATTCCGAGCGTCTAGGCACAATCGCACCGAGCCGTCTCTCTTCTTCACACGCACACCATGAAATTACAATAGGGACTTGCGGAGTTCTTTTTATATCCCAGGATAGCATAGTATTCAGGTAGGCCTCGGCTTCTTGTACGTACTTCCCCATTATTGGTTATATTTTACAGTGTAACACTACACCCAGCTCTACCTTGATAATAGCTTTATAAAATTTATTTCGTCCAGGTTTTTCAGAAAATACTCGCTGATGAGAAAAAAAAAAAGGCGTTCCAAAATACATTTCTGTTCATAGCTCATTGCAGTTACTTCAGAAATAGCTTGGAAAATTTCTTCTTGCGTTGAAAATAACTCTTAGACGCCGCTCGCTGTACTTGACCTTCCACCAACTGTAATTGACAAACAACTTTGTCAGAATACGTCCAGCATCCAGGCGTTGTTGCACAGTTCGTTTCGTTTCCTGTCGTACGCACTAGCCATCCCTCAAAATCTAGGCAAATTTTTTGCCGAGTTAAAAAATCAATTCCAAGTGCTTCGTTAGCCCCTTAATAACAAGCGCGAGTGTTTCCTTGGTGCCACCTAAACATTCGATGTTTAATAGTACTTGCCTGCTCACAAATGGGCTTGACTTAGAGGTTGCCACAGGTAAATCAAAACCTGTGGCTATTTTTTCTTGCACAGAAGTTTCCGCTACACAAGAAACTTCTGCTCCACTGTCAAGCAAACAGGGTACAGAAATGCCACAAACAATTAATTTTTACTCCCGACATAAAGTCCCTTGTAGGCACACAGTATCTTCCGCTTGGTCACACAGTAAAAATTGTCTGTCTGTTTCGCCTAGCAGTACTGTATTTACTGTCCATTTGCCTTGATGTGTAGGCATGCTGATTAATTCCGACGGGATAATAACCACACAATCCGACCCCTTAGAGAAATCAGTTATAATTAGAGCCAACGATTGTGGTCCTTGATCCCTGACTCGTTTAAATTTAACTGGCTATAAGCGGCCTCTCCTTGGTCCGCGGGGTTTCCGTGCCTCCAATTTGTACTCTGCTGTACATGCGTAAAAATTGGCACACGCAGATCCGAAAGCTGTTGATTCTCGAAGTATCCAGGTTTATGCTGATTAGAATAACCTTTCAAACCTGGGTTAAACATGTTTAATGAGCTCGGTGGCGGACACGAAAACTGAAGATAATTCATTTGCGCGGGTAGGGACACGCCCCCTTGTTCATGCTGTGTCCGATCAGCTGGGCTATTATTATTATTATTATTGGAGCTGATAATTTTGCGCTGAGAGTTATGCCCACTCGTAGGCGGCTGCTGTTCAGGTGACGGAGGCTCCTCAAAGCTTCGAACTGAGTAAGATTTGTCTTCTTCTGAGCCGTTTCTTTCTTCTCTGTTGCCACGGTAGCGCCGATTATGTCGGGTCCAGCGCCCTGAATAATATTTACCCCCTCGGAACGTCCTCTGATTATATCACTGATTTGAGTATGTTTACATGCCGTACGGCTTGCCATAATCCAGCTGAAAATTTTGTAATTTAGGCAGCTAATCCGACCTGTAGTTACCCCAGAAGTGTTGTGAAAGGTTGCCTTGGTACAGGGGCGGGATTCTCTCATCAGTCGCTGCCTTCTCACCCTCACTGACGGCGTGCGACCTCTGTAGTTTCTCGATCTGGTCGAATTCTGGCAAACCCTCTCTAAATGTAACCAGATCTGCGTCCGTTCGCCGCATCCAGTGATACTGGTAATTATAGGGCACAGGCATCCCAAAATGGTTTAGGTATTAACGTTAGATGATGGCGTTTCTGGACCAGGGATGCTGGTGCCCTTCTCCATCAACCTTAAAATTTTGTAACATCATCCCGGATACGCCCATTGTTTTGGTAACAACGCTGTTGGTTGTAATATGGTGAGGAGCCTTCGGTAGCTGAATGCTGTATAGGGTTTCGTTTCCAAAAATTAGCGAATGACATTTGAGGAAGTGTATTAATAGTTACTGATTTTAAGTGCAGGCGCGAATTTCTCTTCTGTGGTAGTCAGATTGTACTGTTCCAGCGCCAACAGCTATGAACGTTTCAATTGTAATCGTGAATGTGTTTCGAGGGTAGCGTCATCTCCACCGTTCAAATGAAGTCAAATATAATTTATTAACTATATGAAATAATATATATAATTCCTAAATTTTCTATCATTTTTGATAGTTCATTATTTTTCTATAAAGAGCTAACCGATCCCTCATCAATTTTCTTTTTAGTATATTTTAGGTACATCAGATTCGATGATTTTAACATACTTTGTGTTAAGGTACGTAGGAAAAAATATCTCACACATCTGTAGCCTGTTGTGTTTTTTTTTTATAAATGATGTTAATGTGTGTTCCAGGGTTACAAGAACATCGAAAAAGAAATTCTATGTTCGTATTAAGGTTCAATGAATAGTTAAACACAATGCGTTTCAGACTGTCTTTACTAAATAATATTACGTAATAATCTTCTGAGTTCGTTTGTACAGTGCCTGGTTAATTTATGAGTAATTTTTCATCGATTTAGACGTATTTCGTAAGTGATACATATTCGTGAGGTGTTTTTTTTCCGTTTCAAACATCCATAGGAACGGAATTGAGACCATAATTAATAGAGCAACACACTGTTTTCGGAAGTGGCGTATAAGCTTGGAATACAACTGCATCTAGCGTTTCTCTGGTTTCCTTCAAATTAATTTTGGTTCTGTTCTCCACAAAGCGAATTTTGTGCACAAAATTTGTAGACATTTCATGGGGGTGTAATTGTGTTTGTGGACGGTGATCTTCATAGTTCTGGTTGACGGTATTACGTATTTAAAAATAACTGGCTACTTTTAACTTATGAAACGCATTCCAGAAGAGTTACATATTAATAACATTTAATAATTACCTGTTATAAGCTAGCACACATAATTTCGTAAATATGTACTGCGATTAGTCATTTCATATTATTTTCTATTAAATGCTGTTCACGATAAAGTGAGCACTTTTGAAGTCAAACTTTGGAAAAGTCACCTCCTACATGCATACATTTAAACATGCGCACTGAGTGACATGCGCCCAGTAAATGTGGTAATGTTGAAGGGTAAGTATTTTCATATTTTAATGTCAACCATTTGTGATAACTTAAATTCTTTTTTCGCTTTCTGTATTTTTAATGCATCGAAGTGTAAAAATGGGCAGATTTTTTTAATATTTACTTTACTAACAATTTGACAGTTTCACTTGACCGACGGATGAATAAAGTGATGAGGCACCTTGCAATGTTAATTTTTCATAAGGCGGAATAATAAACAATGTGCATACAAGTATATCTTAAGCAGGGCTTCAAAAAGTCCTTAGTTTACAGTGAACAGCCTATACATATTATATTTTCTATGTCAAAGTGGTTAGCGATAACGTACACGCTCAACGTTAAGAATTATATAACTTTTTTACGAATGTCACACATCTTTACGAATATATAAAATGTTCATTAAATAATTACAGCTATATTTAACGAATTCTTATGATGCAATTTCCTTTTTGTTATAATACAGCTTTTTTTTTTTCAACGTCGTAGCCGCTGTTTCCGCTGTAAGAAAATATTTTAAAGACCATTTTTGCACTACGATTTCGTCCAGATATTTCGTTATGTATTTTGAAACTTAGGATAAATAGTAAAATGTAACAATAAAATAGATTCGAGCTCTTGTAGGATTGCTATCATTGGTAACCACAGCGCGTATAGACATATGCCCCATATGTTGGAGGTAGGAGAGGATGGCACTTTGGGTAGGACCCCGTAGACGACCGACATCCTTGAATTGTTACATCTATATGCTGTTCACGGTAAAGTGAGTCCTTTTTAAGGCCCTAAAACAGGCACTAACCACTAATAAATAAATTTTATTGCAGCTCCAGACGCTAATTTTTGTTAGTGGTGAAATGTACGCACGGTGTTTATTAGTCGGATGACAATTTTTATGTTAAAAAAAATGACAGGAAGATAGAAATCTAATGAAAAGATAAATTCTGCAGGGCATTAAAAAAGTGCTCACTTGACCGTGGATCGCCTATAATGCGACTCCATGTTAAAGAAACGACGAATGGCAAAGCTGAGGGAAACGGTAGTATCCCGAGGATGTCCACGGGCTTTCAACGAGAACCCCCGAGTTTTCAATGTGAAAATCCAGACTCGTATCTGTCGACATAACCGGAATCACCGCGGAGGTTGGCTCGCTTGCTCATCGTGCGGGCAACAAACATGCTACAAAAACGTATTTTAACTGTCGGCATGTAGACAAACGTGCATTATGCGTACTCAAGTCGCTCTTCCATCAGACAAGTCTCAACGTGAGACTGAAAATTAGCTTTCAACTTGCGAGACGAAATTACAACTGCCAGTGAAATAAATTTTACTCAGAGATACCTTTAACTTCGCTTGCAAATGCAAGCGGAAAGAAGTAAGGAACCTATAACTGCCAACCCTGATGAAGTGGGGAGACTACACAAATAAGTTAAATTAACGAACACAATAAGAAGGAAATGCATCCCGACCTTGATGACAAGTATAAACGATGATCCCCACGGAATGCGCAAAGAGTTAAAAAGATGGTAATTAAGAACTAATGAAGCGGAATTTGTACCCAAGAGTTGTATACATGTTAAAGTCAGTGATGTAGCAGTATCGTTTATATTAACGATGTTACTTTTCAGACGGAAAGCTAATAAATACCCAGACAGCGTTCTAGGAACTTGCAACAGTTTATTTCTGCCAACAGTCTGCACATTATTAAAACATGATCCTGAGACAAGGTGACCTGATATACTTTATAGGGCTGGAGGATAAAAACTAAAATCAAACACAAAAATTAATTAAAAATTTGCATATAAAATAACAATAATCTAATTAATATTTATGAAACCATAATTGTTGGGTTAATGTTAATTGAACTCTTATAAACTCCTGTAAGCAAGAAAATGTTCACTTTTATTGACAGTTTGTCCGAAAACTTAGGAAGATCCTCAGATGATATCACTAGTAATTTTTTTTAATGGATATATGGAATTTTTACCTGTGCGTGGTCTTATCGAGAACTGGTTTTTTGTTGCATTTCAGACGCTAACGCACAAAGCTCGAATACGGTCGCAAAATATAAATCGTATTGGTTTACAAAGCATTTTCTGCTTCAGACATTTATCTCAGCGTTGATGAACCTTGATGGAGTTTCTGTCACCATCCCTACGTATAGATAATTAAAGTCGTGTCTCTCAAATGGGTATAATTCTCCTGATTTCAATATTGAAGTAACATAATTTAAATTTTGGCTGAACCATAAGATGCATCCAAGGGCATGGTTTAATTTTGCCTTTAATTTAATCTTCCTTTCGTAAGTACTTATTAAGAAAAAGAAATTCTTAACCAATAAAAACTATAGGTGGAACATAAATCGCTATGTATCTCAAACAGTAATGGTAAAGTCTCTATGATGATATAAATTCATACAGCTTGCTGTTGTCTTGCTGGTGACGTGTGATGGGCGACGTGTTGTATAGTGCGTTTTGGATTAACTCATACTTCTATGGTTTCTCTTTCCAGGGGATGTCGGGAGAGGAAGTTTATAATGTGATTTATAATCTATGTGCAGTGAATGGCAAGGCTGAGTCGCCATAGTTCATACGTACATAAGTCTCGCAAACGTGAGACAAGGATGTACGTTGCGATTACACATATGTTGTGCCAAGTGCGAGTCATTAAGAACATGAGAATAATTGCTTTCTGTATTGTCCCAGCCATGGAAAGAACCACTATAGAACAAATTACAGTGAACGAAGGAAGAGACATTTATTTTATTGCCCGATGAAGAGCGTATGAGTCCGTGGCGATCACTAATGAAGATTGCAGTTTCCAACGTATAACAGGCATTTTTACTACCTTGCTCTGAAGATATTTTACGGACAAGTTTTCTAAACTGGCAATCCAATCAGAGCGACAAAAATTATTAGAATTAACCACGTGAGTAGAATGATTTGGAGAAGTTTTGCGCAAGGGAACAGGGAAGTAGGTTCCAGACACCGGCCAGCGGACATGTTATGATGTCACCCAACCTGCAAGAATTTTAAGTTTTAAATAGAATTTTTAACATAATTTTTTAAATATTTTTTATGTATTTTTATAAAATTTTGAAATAATTTTTATAGTTTTTTGTAATAATTTTTTTGTAATTTTTTGGGTTAAAGCTTATTTAAGGTCACGGGGTCAATACCAGGGTTACCAGGATCCACTATGGTGTACAAGATGGCTGACAGAACCAAGATGACTGATGGTTAGGTCTAACTCCAGACCTTGGACCCCTTGTAACACTCCCCCTCCCCCCCCCCCCCCCACAATTAATCCTATTGAACGAAGATTGCCTTTCGGGGGATAGTTTTTGCAGCTGGGATATCGGTGCTTTTTTGAGGTGAAAAAAGGGAATTTTTTTAAGGAAGAAAAGGAACATCTTGAGGGGGAAAAAGGGAAATTCCAATATGGCGGCGGCAGTGTCCGGCTCCGATCTCGGATCCCATTGTCTTCAAACGCACATAATAATTTTTCTTTAATGTATCTTAAAATCATATTTCCCGTGTTGCGTTCACAGTTATAAGACGTATAAAGTATGTTCATGATAAAATAAGCACTTTTGAAATCAACCGTTCAAAAATTTCACTGCCCGTACCTGCATGTGTTGTAATGAGCTCACTGATTGGCATGAGCCACGTAAAGTTGGTAACGACGGAGAGAAAGCCGTGAAATTTTTTACAGTTGGATTAAAAGGGCTAGATAAACATTTGTGAATAATGAACGTCAGTGTAATAATCATAAAATGTGTTATATAATTTCCTTTTCTAATATTTTCACAGTTTCATTTGACCGGCTCATAAATAGAGTTATCATGTCCATGTAAATGTTAATTTTACACACAGTGAAGGAATACATAACGTGCATATAAGGAGATCTTAAGCAGGACTTTCAAAAGTGCTCAGTTTACCGTAAATAGCCTTTACTGAAATGGCTAGACTTTTATACTAAACAAATGGGGTGAGCTGTGTCGTCTGCACGATCGTAGATATTTGTACGTGACAACGTCTGTGGATGGTGAGAGGAAATAAAATGATAGACTGTGTGGGTTTGTTAAATCAGTTTATTCGTTATTAGCACGCATCTCGTCACGTGATGTGACTATGACGCAATCGCCACGTTCGCATTTCGCTGTTCCGTAGAATTGTCAACTTCTTCTTTATACAACTCTGGAATGGGAATAATTAAGGACACATCAACAACTAACACAGTGTTAATTTTTCCAGAAAGGAAAACTGATTCGACTGAGCACACAGTCATTTTTTAACTTAACGTTGGCAAGCTCTCGCGTCAACTCGCGAAGTACTAGCGCCATTTTGGAGGGTGGTCCGCCCCTATCGCAAAATAAATATTTTATTGTATAGATTTTTTTAACGTCGCCCGGTTTTGTGCTTGAAAGCTTAGCAGGGGACGGTTTACTGATTAACTTATAACCTAATTTAATTCAACACCCATGCCTTGACCGGGATTCAAACCCAGAGCCTCCCGAATCCCAGATCGGTGGCGCACCAACCGACTGCGCCACGGGAGGTCACAAAAGAAATAGTCTTGTATGCTCTCACAGAGTTCTCTTGTTGAAAGACAACTAGAATGTTTTTATTCTTCAAGGGACCTGCATATATGTTTCACATTATATAAATTGGCCTATATTTTTTTATAACTGTTAAGATTTCCTTACAATAAAGGAAGTTGAAGGATGGACATCAGTCGGGTACCTTGAGACCAACGTGCCACTCCTAAGCGGGTAGGATGTCGCACCAGTTGTTTTTCCAGTTCAACCCTAGTGTAATTCGTAAGTTGAATGCCTGGTCTGGCAACTTATAGTTTGAGGCTCATTGTGATCGAAAATTACCGCCGTCATTAGTCATTTATGTGATAATATGGGAGGGGGTGTAAAACTCAGGCATTAAAAATGTAAATTGATTGAGCGGAATAGTTACAGATAGGCAAAACAATGATATTGCAAAAGGCGATGGAGCACACAGAGGAAATCCACCGACAAATGAGTAGCGTCCTCCACGTTTCCCCACACGTGGAAATACAGGAATAGGAAGGTCTAAGTTGGAATCTGCCTGGAAGTGTTTGCGTGTGGGCAGACGCAATATAGTTGCCTCGTATTTAAGTGCATATATCCTCAATATTTTGAATTTATTTGCATCTCTTCGAGACCATTTCGACATCACTTGTATTCGTTTTTATCCATATGAGGAAAAAAATTGTTAAATAATGAGGGTACCGTGAAATGAGTAACGAGATAATAAGAAGCTGGATTTAAACATGACCGTAAGGTGTTCCCTGTATCTTGGCAGACTCAGCTTTAAGATACAGAATGTGGAAATTAAGCTATGGAGGAATAGCTTCACTTCAACCTTTTTAGTCTCCGATCAATAAATATATGATGTATTTAAATTTGACCAACAAACTTCGGATGTAGGTTAATCACGAAAACATAAGTTGAAAACATATATACGACATATGGTTAAAAATCAATTCTAAGAGGTGTAAACATTTTTGAAGTTGTAGTAGAAGAAAATTATTAAAACAGTACCACTGTAATGTATCTCTCTGGAATCTTCCCGTCCCTTTAATAGCCGCAAATATGTGTTATTTGGTATTGCGTGTGCCCCACCTGCCTGGTGTTGGTAAATATTACTTTGAAAGTATAATACGAACTACTCGAAAACGGTGAGGTTTAGAGTGTTTACACAAGGTGACATTTTTGTTACTTGTGACATGAGGATTAATATTCCATCCTTTAAATCTCGAAAATGCTACCACAACATGGATGTTAGTTCGAAATATGGGGAGTGACAGAGATTATTTGCATGAAATAATTAGATGGCAGCAGAAACTGTTGAGTGTTTTGAAGATATTTGTAACCATTATCCAGACAATCGGTGTTACATGTAAAATATTATATCCAATATTTACAATAAACGAGTGTTCCAGGTCCAACTTCAAATATGTATGTACTGCCCTTAGTATTCACTTTAGACCATGGGTTGTTTATATGTTTTCAACTTATTTTTTTCGTGATTAACCTACAGCCAAAGTTGGTCGGTCAAATTTAGATACATTCTGTATATAGTTTTAGGCGTTAGGACAGAAAAAACTTATTTTCGAGACTGTACTGCTATCTTGTATGGTATAGGTTGTTCACGTTAAAGTGAGCGCTTTTGAGGACCTTGTTAGATTTTCTTTCAACTTTTTTTTATCCTTTACCCACCCTTTAAATAAATATTGCCATGTAAGTAATAAACACAGTGTGTGTGTATACCACGACACTTGGAAGTTAACGTCTAAGTCAAAAATAAAATGTATATATTAACTATTATTCCAAGTGAGAAGGCTTTCAAAAGTGCTCACTTTACCGTGAATAGCGTATAACGTATGTTATTGAAAGGTTTGGGACAAAATTATGGCCTGGCCAGTACGACACAGCAGAATGATTGTGGTCTGGAGCTAATGTGAAGGTCATGGAATGTGGGAAATAATGTGTGCAGGCCTGCTGTGCGTACCGTTGTGTATAATTGTATTCCTCCTGCAATACCGTAATGGCTCAGACGCAGGACGAAATGTGAACCGACGTTGCTGAACTCAATTCAGAATAACTGTACTGCTATCGGCATGACGCTCAGTCATCGGAACCAATAAAAATGTATCTGTGCACTGTGGATAATGTTAACTGATATAGGCTATTCGCGATAAATTGAGTACTTTTTGATGTCCTCTCATTTGGATTAATAGTCATAAAATGTATTTTATCGTAGCCTTGGACGTTAAATTCCGAGTCTGTTAGATTGTACATACTGTATGTATTGTTTACATGACAATATTGATTTGAAAGCGTGGTTAAAGGCTAAGAAATGGATGAATGTAATAAGTAACTAGGGCCTCAAAAAGTGCTCTCTTTAACGTGAACAGTCTATAGCAGCTTTTTATGAGAATGTGTAATACGGTGTCAGCAACAAATGAAACGTAAAACACATGACGAACATCCATGATTCGACGTTGCCTTCTGCTGTGTGGGATACTATGACCAGAAGGGTTAAACTGATAATTTTCAGCAGTGCTGCTCCTTTCAGTGAATTGCGTATCCTTCTACCACACCCGAAAAGCGTTTATAGGTTGGTCAAATAACGCCGTGATATTGTTAAAAAGCATAATTGCATTATCGTTATGTTATTTATTACCATGTTTATAACAACAGAGGCCCTACTCGATCGTATCGGGAACATGTGATAAGTTGATCCTGCACAATAATCGCAGGCGAAGAGGCAGTTGGACGTTGGTGAAATCCACAAACACTTTATAAAACCAGGGTTGACGCTACACATTGAGTTTGCTGTTATCGTGGTGGACAAAAACGCGTGTTGTTATTTCCTGCTAGCGGAACCATTAACATGTTTTCGTACCTCTGCAAGGATTGACGTACTGAGCTGGTAATTCTATAAGAAGCAGCCATGGCCATTCAACAGAAGAGTCCTCGGTGTTAAGGGTAACCCAAATCTGTCCACCCTCCACTCCAGCAGTTGTTTCTGTTGCGGTAGATATACATAGATAACGGGCTGAGATTTCTTTCCGGAAGTTGGTTGGAAAAGTGGGCGAGCAGACGTGGAAGCAGCCGCGGCCGGCGGCAGGTAAACAGCTGTCACCTCCCACATGTCCTGCTACTGCAGGACCTTGCCGCGAGGGCTTTGGGCGTGTCCGGTGTTGGTTACTGCGGACACTCGCGCTGCAAGACAGCCAGCCCTCCTCCTCGCTTGCCAGCGCAAGGTCAAGGCACGACTCTCTGCAAACGACACGCTTAATATCAACTACCGCAGCTCCGCCAGATAGGCACTTATCATCTCCGGAGGCCTTGATCGCTTTCTATTTCTGCAGAACTTTCAATTAAACCGTTACAACCATTCATTCGTTGCCTCAGACCGGATGAAATATTGCGTACGTGTCCTATTGCTTTCAGCCAACTTGAGGGTAAACACACGACGAAAATGGCAATTTGAAAAATTTACATGTCTCGTACTGTCACTTCAGCAAAAAAAAAAAAAAAAAAAAAAAAACCTGAACATTAGACCAGACCGTTCTTAAATAGACTTTTAATCCTTGCCTCCACAATACACTTGTCAGATGACCTTGTCTGTGTGAGTTGCTTATCAAAGGGCGTACAGAATTTTTTCTCTCTAAGCTTAGGACTTGGCAGAAGTATGTTCGTGTATGAGAGCGCAGTTTATTGCTAAATCTCAAATTGCGTTAAGTCTCATCTACAAGAATGATATATTTGTGAGTAACGTACAATACTGGACTTGATCCTGCAGTTGTATGAAAGCATCTCACTATGTTAAAGCAAGACCAACATGAACGGTTAGGAGTTGGGAACCAAGCTACTATGGTGAATCAACATTTCAAGAAAAACCCACGCGTCTTTTTACCAATAATATTATATCATGCCCTGTTATCATTTAAAAGAGAAGTGAAAATATCGACTATTAATAAGCAGTATATGCCTTACAACACATATACCTTTAATTTGCTATACTTGTATCGTCATTCTAATTTCATAACTAGACGTAACCCTTCGTGACCTCGCTCTACAGTTCTTAATAAATTATGTTGGTAAACAATAGAAAACTACTCCAATTGCGGTATCACTGGTCGTTCAACGAAAGTCTTAACATTAATGTATATATTTGATGTTTAAAATGGCACGTAAACGTTTTAAATTTTCCATAATTATTGCACTTAGATTTGCAAATAAACTGCAAAATTAAATTATATTATATTTTTCTCATTTCTTCGTTTGAGAACTAACTTTTTTTCCCCTTAAATTATCTTATATTTTAGATTATTCAATAAACGTATGTTTTCCGTTTTAGATTCAGATTTAGCGGGTGCATTCCTGATGGACTAGGTAAAGGATACACGCATACAAACATTTTGGTCTGAAAGAACATGTGAGTCCTTTCCTTGTGTTGGGATTTGGGTATTCTTAGAGACATCCAAGTAATAAGTTTGAAAATTATAGAAGATCACCGGTGACCTGCTGGTCTGGATCCAACTTAAGGGAATGTTTCTTCTTTTTAACGAATTTTAAATGTGATAAATAATATTCCTAGAAACAACAACTTAAACTATATTCAAATATAATTTAAATAAAAACCTTCGAAAATGTATGTTATAAAAATGCATTATTTTCAAAGTATTCTATTTTTTTTTCTTTTTTTTTTTTTTCGATATTCCAAAATTCTAAATTCATGGTTGTTAGCTCCTTCAAAGCGCAGCGCTGTATACGCTAATACGGAAGGCAAAGACAAAGTCAACAAACATAGTGGGGGCAGATTTGTCATTGTAAGCTGGGGTTGCTATGTGAGAAGATATCCTCAAAATATTGTCTTTTGTATGAACCAATAATGTTTTAGTCTACTTGTTAAGTGCGTGAGTTCGTTAATTATGTAGGACACTTAGAGCGAATTCTTACCAAGATATCTTTGTGCGGCCTATTAGGTTATACATTGGTGAAATAATAAATTTATGGGACTTATCAGAGTACATTATTTACGTACTTACTTATTTTTATTATAAACCCTCCTATGTAAACGTATTACAAATGCTATAATAAGTAATGTACTGTCTGGTTACAATTAATAAAAAATAATTTTCCGCTGTTTGAATTTATTCAGTTAGGGTAAATTGTTGCCATATTCACGTCCTTAAAAAGTATATGTTATTGGGTTTAATTACGTTTTTGACAGCTATGTTCTTATGGGCAATTATTTTCTACAATTGTGAATTTGATATCAACAAATATTTGTACTGATATATACGATCAGGGCCACAAATAAATTGATGAATCAAAGTGGAATATACAACACGGCCCACGGACGCCAAGGATAATAATATGGTAGGCACTTAACTTTCACACTGAACAGTTTTCTGCAGGAGAAGCTTCGGGAACATAGATGAAAAATATTAACCCACAATACCCAAAGCTCTACTAGTGTTACAATTTTAACTGCAGAAAAAAAAAAAAAAAAAAAAAAAAAAAAAAAAACACACACACACACACACACACACACACACAATAGTTCCCTTCCCATTTTCAAAATAAATTGTTTAATAAATGTATAAAAAAATGAAGAACTTGTAAAAATTATGTTTTTTAAACATCACCGTTAACTGCAATTACTTAGTCATTCAGACAGTTTATACGTTATTGCTTTTACGTGCATTTTTGATGATTATTTTTTATCAAAAAATACTTCTAGCAGGACTGCTTTCACGAAAATAAATTCCATAAACCAGTTAGTTTTAGTGGTGCTAATAGAGTTGCTTGGAAGAATATTTTAGAAACAAGAAAACTTATGAGAGGCAACATTGTGTAAGTGGTAGGTTGTGGTAATGTGCCTTTCAGAAACCTAAAAATATTTAATTTTTAGTGTCACAAATTATTAAGGATTACTTTCACTTGGTCCTACAATTTTTTAAGATAAACGGATATTTAATTTGTGATTTATACATTTTACTTTCATGAGCTCGTTAGTTATGTAGTGCGCACCCACATGCGTGAATGTAGTAACTGAGGAGATTGTGGGCTTTAAAGACAAGCGCCCGTCATTTCCGCTGATTACTAAACTTTAGGAAACCGGTGCACTGAAACACTAATTATCCAAGAAAATACAATATGATAAAACAAAAAAGTCTGTTTGGAAATTTCCTAGTTGTCTGAAATTCCATCACAGCCTGCAAAACACCACAATAAATACTAAAGAAATTTATATCAGTCTAAATATAAATAATCTTATCATTTCTGCAAAATCATTGTTTACGGTGTATTTACTGGTAGAGAATCTTACCATCATATGTCAGTCTCTTTATCTGAAAACAGACGTCACATTTTCGGCGTAAAGTTTGTTACTCTTAATCAAATTTAAAATTGGTTACCAAACATAAGCATAATGTGATACGAAACGCGTGTCATTTCAGCGTATTAAGTTTATCGCTTACCGGAAATGAACTATAAAACGGCGTGATTCTGCACTGTTTTAACAGTGATAATAAATAAGCATTACTAACTGCCAAACTGTGCTATAAAATTTTTGATTTAATAACAGTCAAACGTTCAAGGGAATGAAATTAAACCACAAAAATATGCATGCGTATTATCAAGGAAATCCCCACAATAAATTTGAATGACTGCAGCCAAGTTTTGATTCTACATCATTTTCACGGAAACCAACGACGGTGATTAGGCCCGAGTAGTACGAAATAGAGCATTAACGAACAAGGACATGGGGCGTCGGATTCGGATTCGCCCAGTCGCCATTTTTTTCTCTTTTGAGCCTCAAATTTTCCCTTTTTTTCCCTTTTACAATTGGCCAAAATAACCAAAAAATATCCCTTTTTCTTAAAAAAAAAATATCCCTTTTTTCCTTAAAAATTTCCCATTTTTCCCGGAGCAGGCGAGAGGGATCAGCGACCCAGGTGATACGGATCATTGAACCAGGGTGAAGGAGAGCAGGACCTATGACCTTTGACCCAAAAATCCAAGTCATTCAAAAAATTCACAAAAATCCCCCGAAAAATAATATTAAAAGTTATTTTAAAAGTTATTAAAATTTTATTACTAAAATTTGTTTAAAAAGTATTTTAAAATACTTAAATTTACAAGGTGTCACCTTTAGCAAATACTTATTACGCCATCTTGGTAGATGACCACCATCTTGGTAGGCGACCGTCATCTTAGTATACATCGTCCATCTTTCATATCGGAAGCCAATGACAATGACCTTAACCCCATGAGCTTGAATGACCTTGAAAACCAAAACTCGAGAAAAAAAATCATAAAAGTTAGCAAGCATAATACATTACAGACTACCTCCACCATATTAGATGCAGACAACCTCAACCTTGACTCGATGACCTAGAATGACCATGAAACAAAAAACTTAAGAAAATACATTAAAGTCAGCATGCGTAATATATTACAGATTACCACTACCATATTAGATGAAGACTACCTCAACCTTAACCCCATGACCTTGAATGACGTCGAAGATATAAACTTGACAGAAAGTGCATAAAAGTCAGTAAGCATGTGTACATTACAGACTACTACCGCCATGTTAGATGCAGACCATCTAAACCTTAATTCCGTGAGCTTGAATAGCCTTGAAAACTAAAAATTAAAAAAAAAAATCCTTCAAAACCCAAAAATGTAAAAAATATTTTTTTTTATTATAAAAAATTAAATTTTAAAATCTTGCATTTCCGAAGATACCCTAGCACCACCATTTATTACATTCGTTCCATTCCTAGCAAATGGCTTACTACCTCGCCTTCACTCCTCCCACCTATACTCATTCCGCCATCTTGATTATTTTTGTTCGTCATTTGTTTACATGCTACTGGAGATTGACTCTGGGGTTCGATCGACTGCCATCTCTGTTTATATATTAATGTCATTCTCACATTCGTTCGACTGCCATATTTTTTGTACGTCATTTGTTTATATGTTACTGCTGGCTGCCATGTTGGGAGGCAGCAATCTTGCTAGGTGCAGTCCTTTTATTATTATCATTTGTTTTATAGCTTGTGCACGTAATGTCTCAGTGCTTGCACGTGATTGGCCAGCTACCATCACGTGACAACTTTGTGATTAACTGGTCGGTAATTGGTGTTCGCAATACGATTGGTTCAACGTCAATATGATGCCATTGGTCTTGCATACTCGTACATAAGTAGCAGGGAAGTTAGCTGAGAATCTTAGTTTGACAGCAGCTCCCATGAAAGGTGGATCGTCTTGGCTAGCTTGTGCCTCTTCACATCAAAGTCTTATTCTGCATCTGCGATGTCTTCGGGTACTCCAGAGCTAATGGTAGCTACGGCAGTGTCATTGACTCCTTCGGGAGTGGTGCCAGCAGTGCCATTGACTTCTTCAGGTATGACACTAACAGCACCATCGACTTCTTCGGGCGGGTCACCTACAGCAGTGCAGCCATCAGCATCGCGACTCAAGACAACAGTGTCAAGACTTCGATGCACGTACTGTGATGAAGCCTTTGCAACTAGCAGCAATGTTAGACGACACGAAAATCATCAATGTAAGATTATCTCGCTCCTCATGGCATATAAGTGTGAGAAGTACCTTCGTCTATTTTCTCGTACTGACAAAATAGACCAACATTCGAAAATATGTAAATGGCTTGTTCTTCCGCCAGCACAACAAAAAAAAAACGCATTGTCACCGCCACAAACCTGTGTTGAACATACAAGTACTGATTTGTGCAATGACGATGTAAACATGTCATCGCTGCCATGTGCAGTAAGTGAGGATGCTACTGTGGTAAGACGTACAATAAATGCTGTCATGCGCGTAGCCACTAGAAGAGTGGAAAATGTACGAAGAAGACACGATGGCCTTATTTTACTATCAGCTGTTACAAATGTGGACGAAAGATCATGTGTTATGGAGTAAAATATGTTCCAGTCAATGTGCGACTTGAAATACATGAACGTCAGAGAAAACAATGTTATGAATCGTATAACAAACATGCCATACAGTGTAAAACTCGTGTCCGGGAACCTGTTCCTGTTCTAGGCAAACCTAATGCCAATGGATTTCTTCTGAATAAATCTGCATTCGGGGGCATGTTGAAAGATTACATTGCTCTGAATCTGACAGTTTCGTCGAAAGATGTTTGTTCGTCCCTGGCAAGTATGAAACAAAATTTAATAAACCAACTTACAGAAGAGATTGAAAAACAGGGGGCCTCTCAAATATAATATGTGGCTACAATGCAATTATACAGAAATTATGTACCTCTCTATAATGTATATGACATCGAAAAGAGTGTAGAAGATAATATACAAAAGGTAAGTCACGAGGAAGAAGAAATAATGATGAAGGATTCGGGCTGGACACTTGGTTCGGTAAATCATCTGGAGCTGAGAACGAGTGTATACCAACCTCTAAAGAACTAATGTGATTACCTCCCCTGCATTTGAAGAAATCATCGCAAAGAAATATTTGTTGTAAAATTTTGTAAATAAAAATATATTTGTTATATATTTTGCATTTAATTTTTTTTATAAAAAAAACTCCTTCCGCTTGATATAAAAAATCATTTCAAATAAAAAATACTTACATTTAAGAATAAAATAAATAAAGAATTTGATATGGTAGTTTACTTGCTTTGCAGGAATGGACAATGTTACCATTCGGTACAGGACGATAGCAGGTGGCACAATCGATAATACATATGTGTTGAGAATATAATCCAATATGGAGGGAGTCAAACTAAAGTGAGTAACTGATGGAGCAGAGGCGACTAATTAGCGTAACCTTACTTTAAACACATACACAAATATGTCTGTCACCTTGTCATACATAGGTGATGTAAACATATGAAATTTAATATAACTGTCGCACGAATGTGAGACTCAAACTATAAAACAAATGACAGTAAAAACATAGGACTGCACCTAGCAAGATGGCTGCCTCCCAACATGGTGGCCACTATTTTAATAAATTTCAATAAAAACTTAAAAGCTTTTTAAAAAAAAAATTATATTAATTTTTGGGGATTTTTTGTGAATTTTTTTCGGAATTTTCGAATGTTTTGGATTTTTGGGTCGAAGGTCATAGGTCCTACTCTCCACCCTGGGTCACTGATCCCTGTCTCCTGCATGACCCTGGGTCACTGATCCCTGTCACCTGGGTCGCTGATCCCTCTCGCCTCCTCCGGAATTTTGAAAAAAGTGAAATTTCAAGGGTATTTTGGTCAATTTTGAGGGAAAAAAGGGAATTTTTTTAAGTGAAAAGGGAAAAAGCTGGCGGACGGGTGACGTAACAATATGGCGGCCGGGCGAATCTGAATCCGACGCCCCACGCCCTTGTGCGTCAATGCTCTATTTCCTACTACTGGCCCGACCCAAGCGATTTTATCAATCTAGGTCATTCAGTTAACAAGCCCCACATCTCAAAATTGTTTTGCGGTCGTAGTACACATAATACTTTTAGGGAAGGAGATGCACTTTTACTTACTTGATTCTTTCTTCAATTATTTTAAATTTTGCAAACCATAAAATCATTACACTTTTCACTCATACATTAGTCAATAACCATGCACGCCAAAAAAAAAAAAACATTTATACCACTAATAATATTTGTGTGTACTTTCTTTAATGAATTGTGCGCATTTCAGCAGTATATAATTTTTATAAAAGCACATACACAAACATATATTTAAATTATTTATTTTTGACTTATGTTATAGTGTGGTATTAGTTATTTATGCTACCAGCACCCATTCTCTTCTTTGAAAAATATTTAATTTGTGCCAGTCAAAAGTTTTTAATTTAGGCGAAAATACTTAATTTAATATATCGAAATTTAAAACTTCAAACTTTAAATTTAAGCTAACTTAATTTGTGGATTTTTGTAACGTCATTCTGTACTGCCCTCTTTCCCATTTAAATTGTTAAGTAGTATTACTGCGATACTAAAACTTCCGTTATCACACCCCTACACACGCACATTAGGTTTATTCAATTGTGTACATTTTCATACGAAGCGCATCGAACCATGCTTTTTTTTATGATGTCCCTTTCTCTTTGCGCCCCGGATGATAGACTGCCCTTGGAGCTGGCTGTGATGGTGATGATGTTGCACACGACATAAGTGCATGATTTAATGTTAATCTTTAAAAATAACTGTTGCATTTCTTTAAATATGTAATTTTTCATTCTGAAGAATATATACCAGTACGTTGCAAACAGAGGTGCGAACTTACAAATACGGTGGCTTCACTAGACATCAATAAACAAATAAACAAGTCAGTTTCAAGTGACGGCAGCCAAGTCAGGTAGCGATGAAGGCCACGAGTCGCAGTTCTGGGTCGAGACTCTGAGCTCAAATCATCACAGTGGAATATCTACAAAACTTGTTTATAGTGTCCATGTTCGTCACAAAGATCTGGCTGGCAAAAAAAAATTCTTTGGCGGTAGACGTAGTTAATATCACCGAAAATGCAATCAAACCTCAACAATATCTTATTGCAACTTTGGTCCTGACAAAAAAAGTCAAATTTAGTGAGACACTATTGTGTCACTTTACTGCTACATTGAAAACTCCTATTGGTGCTGCAGGAGTCGTTCAAGAAAATGTTAACAATCCGAACGCTTCAGAATGTAAGCAACTTAAATAAGAGGATTCCTTTTTGAATGGCAAGTACACAGTATATTTTCCAATTGTGTCAAGGACGAGTTATCTCTTCAATTGTCAAACATTGAACATCTTCAGATCTCACAACCTTATTATGCATAACACACTCCATTCTCCAAAAATTATGATAACTGATAGAGTGGACAGAAATAGATGGTGAGGTATTGTTCTGGACCCACGAGTATACCCACTTGGAAGTTGTGATCAATGCTAAAGTGCTGAGACATCTTGCAACAGTTATCCACATAAAAAAATATTTGATAGCATTTCAACAACAAATAGAATATTTGAAAAACTAAATATTCTCAAAAGTCGTGTCAGAATTATTTTCTTTCACATTGATAGATAATTTCAACTGCAGGACGAAAGTTCGAGAACTTGATAAATTATGTGTATGCTAATGTGAGACAGTAAAGAAACAAGTCTGCCAAGGCAATGTAGCTCTAGAAGTACTTGGAATCCCTCTTGAAGATATTATGAGATTTTTATCCATCACATTCCACTGGCACAATAACCTTCCTTCAAGAGCCATATCTTGCTGAAACATCCGTCTGTAATAAGATACGCCATAACAACTATATTGAAGAAGGCACATACATATCTCGTTTTGGCATTACTCTCCACAAGGACAGTTCACAGTCATAAACTGGAAGAGTAAGCTGCATCAATGAGCGAAGTCAGAGGCATAAATGACTCTCCACTAAAGCCAAAATAAGAGGAAAATCTAGCTAAATATATTATATAGTGATGTTCTCTCTTGCTTAATTTGCGGTATTGGTTTTAACGCGAGATTTTGCCTGATGCCCAGTATAAATTATTAAATGGAGATGTTGTTGCCCTGTCCAGCTACAATGATCTTTTAGGAGGTTTACCTCCAAAAAACAAAACTTTAAAACAATTAATTAAGTGCTCTGTACAAAGGTAATTTTATTTACAGACAAAAAATGGTGTAAAACATTTGAGCAGTTATTTACTTTCACTTTAAAAATGGGCTTGACCTTTTTCGAGATATGAAGTTGAAATATGTTCACTTGGGAAAGTCATTTCTATTATGGAGATCCCTCGCTTCTGCTGAAACACTAAACTCATTTTCAAACAGTCCAGTAATTAAACGAAAGTCTCATTAGTATTATTATTAGTTTCATTAGTCTCGTCAATATTCAACCAGCAATCCAGTTGCCCTCAACGAAACAATATTCTTGATGCCAGCTGTCAATAGCTCAATAAATTAAGAAGGTAAGTCTGCAAATAAGTTTGGAACAAGTGACAGCTGAAGAAAATTTTGCAACATTTCAAGGCATTTGTTTTAATGGCTCTTGGATATGTATAAAATAACAATATCATATTATTATGTAAGACACAGTGTCTCGCATTAGCAACAAAATAGTTTTTATAGCCAAGTTATACTTTAAATTGGCTAAAAATTCTATATTAGTAGGGACCTGTGGGGAAATTTGTGTCTTAAAAAGTCGAGAAAACGATTCATATATTTCCATTGAATATTAGTCATGTTATCGTTGAAAGTACTAGTTTACATGCAGAAGCAGTTGGTACGACTGTGTTTTAGGATAATGGATTTCTTGTCACATTACTTACGCATAACTCCAAAACTGTCATCCTCCTGTGGTGCCGTTAAATCAAATTGCACATTATGCTTATCTTAGCCAAAGTTCTATTTTTTCTGGACATAATTTTAATCGGTCCTTTTCAGTAGCAGTGACAAACTTATGGAAGTCATGACAGGTAGAAATGAACAGGTCTTTTTTTACTTCCTGCATATATTTGCAGACAAAAGTGATATAATGGCAGTCGACGGATGAATACAAGTTAGTCAGTGTGCATGTTAAAATTAGAGATGTAATTGAGTGTCCAATACGTAATTCCCTAAGCAGGTAATCGGGTAATAACTATCGTGTGTTGACAAGTCCGTAGAAAAAAGCAAAAAAAAAAAAAAACTTAAAAATTAATTCTTAATACAAAACCTGGGTATAGTAAAACGCGCATAACTATGGCTTTTACCATTCTCAGCGGATTTCGCGGAAATAAATCCCAACAATCTAAAATCGGAGTTGTTAATACTGCTGCAAATCGGTGACTTTGGCCGTAGATGTATTGAAACTACTCCAATGTAATCAGTAAATTTCTAATGATGTGTTTGGTTGTTAATATTCGTTCATTTTATAGTAATTTTTACTGATTCTTAATGAATTACATTAACAAAGGGCTACTAAAATCTCAGTGCGTTACACTGATTCGCCAGTAGCCTACATCTCATCAACTTAAGTTTCAATAAGTACATATCATTTCACTGATTGAAACCACTGTTCCAGATTTAGAGTAACTGTGATGTCACGTACATAGACAACTAAAATACCACTCAGAGATGGCAGAAATATATTAAAACACATCTCACGGCATGAACTCCAAATCCCTGGTGACGGTTGATAAATCGATATATGATGTGGCCCGGAAGGCCATTAAATAGAGTGTTGTAACCAAAAACACATGTGCTGTTTTAAATACTCTCTTGCTGTCTCAAATTTTGCTGAGCAACCTTTGTTATTGTTTCAGCAACAAAAGAAAATACAAAATTAAAAATTAAGGAATAGCTGGGAATTTTGTAATGAATGTTGTATTTATGAACAAACCAATAGCAAAATAAAGGATAAAATAATTAGGAAAGTCCAGTTAAGCCTCTATTGATAAAATAATTAGGAATGTGCAGTTAAGCCTCTATTGATAAAATCATTTTTTATAATAAAGCAAAAAACATGTGCATTCGTTGTCCTCGCCGTCTTGGATTTACGTATGTTCTTCCATTACTTAATTTTCAGACTCAATATTTAAAAACTAAACTGGTCAAGGCATAGAAAATATCTGTACAGTTGTTTCGAAATATAATTCATTTTTCTTACATGATTAATTTCACATATGTAAAGTTTATCAAATATTGCCTTATTATTTAATCATGTAAATCCCACTTGGGAAACTACAGGTATAATTGAAACCGTAAAAAATTCGAAACATTCGTTAAATTTATCGTGTTTAGCTTTGATTTATTTATGTCTGTTCATACATCTACATTGCAAAGATTTGTAAGAAAACTTGAAGATGGAATGGATACTATATCCTTAAGATTGAATTGCTAACACAAATCACGTGGATTTGTATAAATAACGGCATATTTGATTTAAGAATGTTATTTGACTATGATGTAATACTGTGGTAATAATCATATGCAAAATGAGTAGAAATTTCCCTTTCGCAAGAAAATGTAAAAAAGTATAGTATAAAAATAACACATGAAAATTATTTAATTAAGACGCCACTACGAAATCAATATGAACAGTACACGGTTAAAATTAAAAAAATATTCCCTACACCATTTTTTATATATGATTAAACTGGAAGATAAGTTGATCACGTGCGACAAAAGTGCCAATCAATTTTGCAATCGTCATTACCAAAAAATAATATTATAATGCAGAGAGGAACGTACAGTGTTGTTTAACACTTAAAAAAAAAATATGGTGATGACGAGGCGTTTAGAGGAGTGTCAAAGATTTTTCAAGGCAAGAAAATAAAAAAATAACGACGTTAATTAGACGTCACATAAATATAAAATATTTAATTACTCTCCTGTATGTGCTAAGAGGCACAAATTTCAGCACGCTATAAAAAGGTGCAAGGGAAGAATAGAGATAAGTTCCTTTTGCACATTGTACGACATAGTACTCAACTCTTTAATAACAGAGCCTCTAAAGAGAGTGATAAGAAAACGTAAAAAAAATAGAAGGACGACAACAGATGCTGCCTCCACAGGTACCACACATGAAATAAAGAAAATTAATCGATAATAAAATGTACCGAACACTGGTAATCGTTTGAGACTGAAATGAGTAAAAAAAAAAAAAAAATTGAACCATTTATCTTATAGAAATATAGGAGCCTCTGCGATATATTTAGCGAAAGAGAGACTAACAATAAGGTTTTATAGACAAACTTAATTTTGAAAAATTACTTTTTACTCTAAACCTTAAACAGACTTAGATTAAATTGGAATCGATATAAAAATTCTCAGAATTACTAACAACTATCCACCACATTATTTTATACGTATAGTAATATTCAAGAAGTTACATTGATGTGTTGGATGTATAGAGCCATTAGTTAAAATAACTAAGTATAAGTGCTTTTCGACGGTTTTGAGAAACCTCTTGAAGTTGTCCAGCACGTCTGAGGGGTGAACTTCCAGTCCATATTGGGAAGAGGAGGCTGCTGAACAGGGAGCGACCTTGGGGAATTTACGTAACTTTCGAAAGTCATAAAAACTAGTCCGGTGTACATCTTGGGAACGCCTTTTGCCTAGGGCCAGGAAGAGGCCGTGGTACAGGAAATCCCAAACAAAAACAAAGGAAAAAGAGACGATGTGGTTCAGGCAGCTTTATTGAACTCCTTCGATACTCTGCTTGATTTCAGTGCACAAGACACTTTACAAGCCGTAAGCAAGGAAAACGGGTATTATTTCATTGCAGAGACGGAAAACAGAACGATCATAAAGTGAGAGTATGCGAGATCTCTATCGCACTTAGCTGTGGAGAATGTTCGTTGTGGTAACTAAGTTACAGGTTTTCACAGTAAAATGAACACATTTGAAAGCCCTGCCTAGGATCTAATTGTATACACGTTATGTGTTCTTCCACCTTAAGAAATATTAACATTGTCATGGGCCTCATAGCTTTATCCATGCGTCGGTGAAGTTAAACTATGAAATTATTATAAAAGTAAACATTCTACAAAGCTGCTCATTTTTCCACTTCGATGCGTTAAAAAATACAGAAAGTGAGAGATATTATTTAAGTTATTGCAAATGTTTACATAACACTTTTTGTTCGACGTTAATGCATGGAACTACTTTCCTCTCCATCGTTACCATTTTTTCTGGACACATGTCACTCATTGCGTCCGCTAAAATATATGCAGGTAGGGTAGTGACTATTTTCTAAGGTTGATTTCAAAAGTGCTTACTTTATCGTGAACTGCCTATAGCTGTTGTACTAAGTAATAACACAAACTGCACAATGACTTTGAAATGCTAAACATTGGAACGTGGAATTATACGTGTTCAAACCAGCCCACGTTACAACTCATTAGTAATTGCAAAATATGTAATCAGCACTTTTTGTTACATGACAGAACACTTATGTGATTGTTTCACTTTTACAAATTTTTTAATCGTCCAAAACACTAAACTTCGGCTCTATAGACGCTAAATAAATCGGTTTTAGGAAAGGACATGTGTATTAATTAACACGCGTTAACTCTATGGAAATGAAGTGCCGTATACAAGAATTTCCGAGAGTTTACAACTAACCTAAAAAACTACATGACGAGCGAGATAGAAAAAAAGAGTGTATTTGCAGCCTTTTCGCACACCCAGCGGGTTCACGGTATTCGAATGAATGGACGGTATCTAGTGGTCCCCGTTCAAAACTGAACCCGCGACGTGCAAAATCACTATGCACTTAATTCCCATTTTGCGAAAAACGCACATGTGTGCTCTTGTACCACCGCTCACCGCTTTAATCTATGACAAATGCGTGAGCCACTAGCTGAAAGTCACCTGCTGACTACCGACAAGTCTTTGCCTGTGGATATTGTGTTTCAGTGAACTTCAACATAAATTACCAGTAAATCAGTGAAATTGAACAAGTGTAACAATCAGTTGGCTGCCAATGATTTACTGTAAAACACTTCGCATTGGTTTTCACTTATGAATAGATATTTCACTATTTCAGGCTTAGAGTGTTGGATTTATTATAGGGCGGCATGTATTATTTTATCTTTAAAATGTTTCCTAAAAACTGAAGTTTTAACTAGGAAAACACTGTTCACCACACAGCCTCAATAGAATAAGACGTTTCTTTTGTTTTAGATTTTATTTCAAGTGGTATACTGCGGACTTTTCTGAAGCACTGCTGAAGTTCTACTTCCAGGATACTCCTCCGCTTCATATAAACAAAGCTTAGAAAATTACACCAGAGGACCAACGCACCGCATTCGTGTTTACTCAGTGTAATAATATTTTGCGTAAGAACTATTTCTTACTAGGTGGTACCAACACGCCTATATCATCCATGTCTTTATTGCTATTAGTTATAAATGAAACTATTATAATTTGTATAAAAATACATGTAAATGTTAAGTTTAACCAACAGAAGAGATATTTTTATATCACAAGGATAAAACGCTCGTGATATATGATATATTTAGGAAACAACCTGGCACATCGTACATGGCTATTTGTTTCAAAAGTTTGATTCAAAAAGTGGGAAGAAAACGCGAACAGACGACAAGTAAAATTCTGCGAGATCCACTGCACAAGAAATACGAGTCAGAATAAAAATAGAAAAGGATGTCAGTAATCACCATACTCTGTGTCTCTAGCACTTTCCTAATTGAGATTCTCTTCTAAAAATTTATGAAATCTCTGTTTTATGTTCATAAGAATAACATGTGAATATAAGGTCGGTAACATACTAGTGACGACATAGCATACACAAAAACCTTGATGAAAATTGAATACTGAACATGTGAATGGTTTATGTAGTGTGTGTCTCTGTAAGTGTATACAAACTCTATAGCAACAAAGTTATAAAAACACAGGTTAATCTTGGTTCCCTAGTTCCTAATTTTTTCAAACATTTTAATATAAATGTGTCCTTGCGTTGTTTGACTTTTTTTAGCAAAATAAAACTCATTAAACAAGAAATTTCTTTTTAAAATTATCAAAAGTAAAGATATATTAATTCCACGAAGTTCAATTTCTTTGGAAAAATTCAATTCCGCCATTTTTAAGTACTTAGACTATTTTAAATTTAGTTTCGGTTACCTATCTACACAATATTCCTTCAGTTCAGTTCATTTCAAAGTAGAGCATGAATGTGCGTTACTCATAGGGTTTATGAGGACATACATACTGAGTCACTCAAATACTCTGATAAGAGAAATTAAAAAGACACAATACCTATGTTTTAAGAAAATGTCAAACTATTTTCACAGTATCTATGTTCATGACGTACTAAAATTTAACTTCCCCGGGAATACCATTCCGTGAACCGTCATTCGAAAACAGTCACACATTCAAACTTAAAAACATCTTAAGCAAAAATTAAACGATAAGAAAAAAGTGAAAAGTCATGTGAAATGAATACGAAATTTAAAAGAAGATCTTAAATTAATAACATAACCACGTAAATAAAGATCAACGACAAAACAAACATTAAAAATTACACTTAAGTTATTAAACAAAATTTTGAAAAAAAAAAAAAATATTAATACGCTATACAGATTAATTCCAAATGTTTTAATAATGGATAAAGCTTTACAGAAAATATTTCTAGTCCAGTGGCTTCTTCACATAAAATTGAAATAATAATTTTGAAAACATCTCGTCCATTCCTGAAAAAAAAATGGCACATTCGCATTATAAATACAGAATTGGACATAATATGAAAAAAGAAAGAAAGAATTACATTAAATACTTCAGAATATCCTATCTCTACCAATAATATTAAGAATGTAATGACCCGGCGTACGCCACGTGAAAGGGACATCAATACTTAAAATATTCATCATTATCTCATATTGTTTTGTTCACTGACAACAGTCCCCAAATTAATAGGGCAAGTCTCCTTACAATTCGCTGGTCGGCTGGTTTTATCGGGGATCTCCCGTTTCCCCCGCCCTTGAATTCCGGCAGTGTTCCATACTGACCACGCTTTACACTCATTTGCTCTCAAGACTTCCATGTTAAGAGCAACCCAAATCTCTTCAGTCCACTCACCTTACACTTAGCTCACGACAGAAATTGATTTTCCATTACCAGATAAAAAAAACTCAAGTGGGGAGTGAACGCAGGGCGAGGCAACCCTCTCCGAGGGACGGACTTTTCAGCTGGGACCCATAGGTGCCCGTCATCCCAGGACATGACATAAAATGAGACCGTAGGATGGAGCGGCGCTGGAATTCAAGGGTGGGGGAAACGGGAATACCCCGAGAAGAGAAAACCCACCAGCAAGCGGCATCATCCAGCACTATTCCCACGTGCGAAAATCCGCGAGTGAACCTAGCGGGGATCCAACCAGGATCGCCGTGGTGGAAGGCCCTAGCCACTGCGCCACCGCTGCCCCCATTACTAACTGCATGGATCTGATACCTTTTATATAGGCCGTTCACGGTAAAGTGAGCACTTTTTGAAGCTATTACATCAGGTATAATAACCAGTAAATACATTTAATGTGGCCTTTGACATTTTGTTTTGAATATGTCGAATGTTTACACTGTGTTTATTACTCACTTGGCAAGGTTTACATTAAAAAGTGGTGGAAGGGTATAAATTGGTTGAAAGAAAAAAGTAAATAGGACTTCAAAAGTGCTCACTTTACCGTGAACGGCCTACAGTCGTTTTGTACGTAATGCAGCCCACGCAGCCACTGTACTGGGCATTTGCCATTCTTACACAAAATAAATGCGTGCTCCTAAAGTGTTGAGCTGTGCTTGCTACCCAACACTTACGATTTATATTTTAATGCGTCTCGCTCAAGTTGACGCGTAATGCAGTCATTAAATTTCAACTCTATAAGAAGATTGCCTCGGACCAATGGTATACGACGACATGATGTATTGTGATTAAAACAGTGCTCCGGCAGGTTGTTGGTTACAAAAATGAATCGCTAAATCGCCACAGTGAGAATAATTGGAAACTTTCCGGTTCTTAATTATAAGTTATTTTCAGCCTTCAAAAGAAAAACTCCCCCCCCCCCTCCCCTAATGCGCGTTTTTGCCGAGAACTATGCACACGAGTTGGCAATTTTCCCGAGATAAATTGTTCTGATAAAAAACCCGTTAGCAAGACCCCTTCATGCATACCAACCTCTGTAATACGGGTATCCGAGACTTCGACCTTGCAAAAAGATGTTTTGAGTAGTATTTCAAATAATTTTCCAAAGTCCCGTGCTTATTTTGGTTTGCGAAATACACATTAAAATTAATTACTTTAAGAGATACGATATGTAAATATTGGTACTGCTGCTTGAAAAAATATCTTCCTCCAACAGAATGCGTTGTAACGACAGATTGATGCGTGCTCACTTAAGTCAGCAGCAAGCTCAAGAAAAAATTAAATGTTTTAACTTGGCTTTCAAATTAGTGCACGATGAATTTATTGAATTTATTTACTGTTTGGTGTTTTATGCACGTAGGTGTAAGAAATACTATATTATATCAGCACGTAAACATGTTTTGAAAAACTTCAGTGTTGCATTTCTTCGACAAATAAATAGCGTTAACGGATCGACGGCCATGTTAATTTTACATTTGGTGAAAAAAAAATGCAGAAAAGTAGACATTAATCGAAGCTTTCGAAAGTGATTTAACAACGAACAGGCACCAAGGATTAATTTAAGTTTCGTTTATAATGTACTATGAAAAATTATTATTTTTCCCGTCTTCTATTTTGATTTACTTTGAAAGGGGCACCGCTTTTCTATAAACGTAGGTAGAGCATGTATCATTCACTCAACATCTGGGTATTTCATAGAAAGTGAATTCGACAACTAGGCTGATTCGCAAGCGTTGAGAAAAAAAAAAACTCTGATTTGATCGACAAGAGCTCTTAATCATCAACATTGAAGAGTTCTGGGGAAGAAAGGGCTATGTTGCTATGGGCCTTTTACCCCCCAGAATGTTTCAAATGATCCGCTATAATGTCTTATATCAGTACACCAATATTTAATTCGATATCTCAACGCCGGAGCGAAGGATATTTATTTTCGTGAGACTGTGTGTTCTGTTATCTATAGGCCCTTTCTACGCAGAACAGCTGTTTTGTTTCCCCTATTCTTGTCGAGGTTACGGAGTCAGTGTTTGCTAATGATATTAGTATATGAGGATTATGTTGAGAAATAACCTCGATGTAAGTCCAGGTGTCTTCAAAAATAAATTGGAAAGAAGAAAGCGAGAACATAAAAAAAAATTTTACTTTCTCGATGATTTCATAGTTTCATTTGACTGACGGATGAATAAAGTGGTGAGGCCCATAAAAATGTCAATTTTACATCAAGTGGAGGAATGCACAATGTGTATACAAGTAGATCTTAAGCAAGGCTTTCAAAAGTTCTTACTTAACCAGTGAACAGCCTATAACAATCATGTTCCTGCTAAAACATTTCGTGTTGTTACTGAATGCTATACAAGAAGTGTCATGAAAAACTGAATGCTAGTCAACAAGGTGACTTTATTAGTGCATTCCATAAAAGTGAAAAAAGTCTGCAAGATTCTTTGCGTGCCAGCTATATGAAAGGGAAGGACGACACAAGAAACAGGAAATTTACTCCTGACCCTAGTGAAACGAGTGTACACATGGATGTACACTTTGAAGGATGGCGGTGTTGCTAAAGTGGTCTGCAGAAAATTCATTCCGGATTGTTCCAGGTACATGCAAAGCGAATCCGTGTAGTTCAAGGTAAGGTAACTGAAAATGAAAGCTTTGAAGAAAAACCAGTTTCACATGCTAACTGACCTCATAAAATTAATGCAAATGTGTGGGACATAGCTATTTCTCATTTGCAAACTATACCCCACAAAAAAGTCTCTATGGGCAACAAAATTCCGAACGCTTGTATTTTTAAATTGCTAACCAGACTGTTGAACTTTTTCGGCTATTTCAGAGTTACTTTTTAGAAACTACAGGAAAAAAATTACAGATGGCCTACAAACCCTATTACGAATTCTTTCACAACCGTTGCAAATTCAGCTTCAGTAGACCAAAAACCTGATGTTTGTGACTTTTGTGTAGAGTGAAAAAAAAAAAAAAACAGAAGTTAAGAAATTAATATTGTTCGAAATGCAAAAAGGATCCAGCAATCCTTATTGTTGAATTCCTTATGCGCAAAATTTGCCCATTCCTAAGTTGAACTGCACGTCGCAGTTTTATAAACTTTTGTTGTACAGCTGTATGTATTACATAACGATGATTCGTTCTACCTGTACTCATTTATGGAGTATATGGCAAAAAAAACAATCACTCTCTCATAATTTATAAGTGTACTTCGAAAGAAAATGTATGAATTCCCTGAACTTAAATAAACAATCCTCTTGCCTGATGCTGCTGGTGGGCAGAATAAAAACACAACAACGCTCCGATTTTGTTCATTTTTTTGGTAGACTATACAACATTAGATAATATACTTGTTTCCAGTTAGACGAAACTCTTTCTGTCAGTGCGACCAAAATTTTGGTATTTTGAAAACAAGAATAAAACGTTTAGAAACCGTTCAAACACCAATGACATATCTGACTGACATGGTTCAATGTCAAACACATCCATCACCTTTCGAATTTCTGTTTGACAGAGATGTTATCAGGAAATGGGAAAAGGGGCTTCATATCTACTTCAAGTGGTCACCCCCATATAAGAATTAAACCTTCAAATCCAGTCCTATGTCCGGATAAAGTACAAAGCTGATGGAATTCTCCTCACCTCATTATAACTAGAAATGATCTTTGCCTTTTCAACAATAAGATGGGCATTACTCCCACGAAAAGCTTCCAGAGATAGAAGAAAATTTAGAAAGACATTACAAAAAAAAAAAAAAGGCTGCCGATGTCAAATCATAATTCAAGTACGCGAGGGAAAGTACAAAATACTTCATTGAGAAGTTGTTTGAAGTAAGTGTTAGTGTTTTTGGCTCTTCAGTCCCCGGTCATCAAGAGGAAGACCACGTGGAACCACCTATGCTGAAGAAAAGAGGCAGGCCAAAGCAACATCAATGAGAAGTTGATAGCGAACAGTGACACGAGTACATTTTGTAATGCTATCCATCTAAGTGAGAAAGTTTACTTGCTGTAGAAAAGAAACATGATAATTAATATACAGATAGTAGACATAACCTACTATTTTGTACTTTATATAATTTTCTTCGTATGTATAGTCTTGTGTTGATCTGGAAATAAGATAAAACACTTTAAACTTACATATCTCCTACAAAATATTAATTCTTTAGGAAAAGGGTATATAACATACCGTTAAGAAATTGATATACATTTTATTTGTAGGTAATTGTATTTTTAGAAGTTTTGGAAAAAAACTTTAAATAACATGCGGTAACAAATTTATTGTAATCAGCATCCTCATTCTATTAATGAAACTGAATGCTAGTATAATGAAATTTTCAAATGCATTTTTCTCAGAGTGCATTTTTGCACTATGTGCCCTTCTTGTAAACAAAGCACTGGTCTGAGCGAAGAAATCTCTTAATTACCAATATTAAAGTGGACTCGTGGTTCAACTGACGATAGAAGAAACAGCTTACAAACAGTTTAAATGATTCCAACGTGCATATTTAAAGATGTCAGGGAAATATACTTGGTTTGGAGCTTATCTATAAAGAAAAGCTGGTATTTTTAAGTCTCGTGTAAAATAAACAATGCATGTAGATAAATGCAAATTAAATTGAGCATTAGAATTTATTCAAAGCTATTTACACATAATTCTTCAAGGAATCAATAAGGCATTTTGAAAAATTTTTGTGTTTGGTTTGTATCCATGTTTTTTTATGCACTTTTAATTAATTGCATATGCCTAGTTTCTCAACATTTAAAGGCAATATATTTGATATTTAGTGTTTCTTTTCTATTATAGTTGATGGTTTCACCGGTGTTTGGTGACAATATAAAAGCAGTTTCCAATAACTATGTACAAGGAGGGGGAAACGGAAGATCCTTGAGAAGGCCCGCCAACCAGTGGCATCGTCCGGCACGATTCCCACTTGCGAAAATCCTGTTAGGCCACAACAGGATTTGAAAAAGGATTAGGATTAATCCGACTGCCATGTTATGAAGTCACCCGTCGACCATATTGGATTTACTTTACCTTGACCTTGAAAACACGGTGACCTTTGAGCCCAAAACCCCCAAAAAACCAGAATTTTTTTTTCAAAATTATTAAAAACTATTATTTAAAATTTTATAAAAATCTTTTAAAAACTTTAAAAAACATATTATTAAAAATTTGTTTAAAAATTATCACAAAATATTTTATAAAAGAATATGTTAAAAATTAAAAAGAATAATATTATGAAAAAATTATTCAAAAATTCGTTTAAAAAAGTATAAAAAATGTATTATAAGAAATTATTTAAAATTTTGTTTAGAAGTACTTTATTAAAAATCTTTAAAAATGTTTTTAAAATGTATTTAAAAAACTTTACATATCTGGAGGCCTCCCAGCACCACTAATTAGTTAGGTTAATTCAATCCCCAGCAGAAATCTGACTCCATCACCTCCCCTCTTCCTTCACCTATACGCATTCTACCATCTTGTTTTTTAGCGTCATTTGTTTATACATTGCTAGGGGCCACAATATTGGTAAGCATCAATTAATCATGTTCGCTCCACTGCCATATTGATAAGCGTCATTTGTTTACCTCACCTAGGTAATGCTAGTGTATAAATTTATCCACCAGGCGGCAACCATGTTGGTAGGCATCAATTAGTCACCTTTGTTCCACCGCCATATTGGTATGCTCTCACCTTAGTCCAATTATCCATATGTGCTTTGCCGCCATCCTGGTAGGTGTCAATTAGTCGTAGATGCTCCACCGCCATATTGGTATGCCCTCACCTTCCAATTAGTTGCATGTGCTCCACCGCCATCTTGGTAGGTGTCAATTAGTCGCATACGCTCCGCCACCATATTGGTATGCTCTCGCATACATTAGACTAATTAGCCACTTTAGTTAAACTGCCATATTGGTAAGCGTCAGTTGTTTTCATCACCTAGGTAGTGCTAGTGTATTAAATTTATCCACTAGATGGCAGCCATATTTGTTTATTTGTGATCATCATTTGTTTCGAAGTTTGTCTCACACCATCGTTCGGCGCCATATTGGTAGGTGTATTTGTTTATTATTTTAAAGTATGGGTGGTGCTAATTAGTTGCGTTCGGCCCCCTCCGTGTTGGATTCTATTTTCATCAGACATAGGTAGATGTGATTCAGCCGCCAGGTGAGGTGGCGACACTCATATTTAGAGACTTAAAAAAAAACCTGTATAATTTTTTTATTCCTATATTTTTTAATAACATTTTTTTTCAATCAACAGTTTATCTACATGCAATACTTATGGTATTGAAATTGTATTTTATTAAAAACTTTAGAACTGGTTATAAAATATGTTTTATTTTTTCATTTTGTAAATGATAATCAAGACACCATTACACCTTATAATATAATTTTATTCGTAAACAAATTTTTTTGTAATTTAAATTAAAAACATTTTTGTATTACAAACAAGGAATAAATTAAACTCGCTATTATGACTAAAACATATATTTGATTTGGTAAAATCTATATCTACTACATTCACATTAACCGTTCCCGGGTATAAGGAAAACCAAACGTTTCTACACTAGCTGACTCATGGCGACACAGGACGAATTTTATTGCAAGCTCTGTGCAGCAAAAGTGCTAAGGATCTAAGAAATCCGTGGTAAATGTAAACAAAATACTACAAGGAACCTGCGGTGCATTTAAGAAAGATTGTGTGTAATAAAGACGCGGAGATAAAGCTTTGTTTTTGTCCGATATGCAGAACAAAATTACTATAATGTGCGTATCACAACTCATGTCCTCTTACTGGTAATAAAATATGTTATATTTCTGTTTTGTTAAAAAAAAACTCTGGGTAAAAAAAAGCATTTTAAAAATGTAACTATACTTACCTTCACTGACAGTTTGTTTTATTAACACTGGTATAAAACATTTTTTAAATTTTGAAAATGAAGGAAGAGCAGCTCTAGGCCACTACGAAAGTCTCCTCATGCGAGATGTGTGCCGGCCGGGAGGTTTTCGCAGTTATTTTTATTTTTTGAATCTTTTTGAATTTTCGGTGTTAAAGGTCACCGGGGTCAAGGTCAAGGGTCAAAGGTCAAGGATCAAAGGTAAAGGTTACATGAATGCAAGATGGCGGGCGGGTGACGTAACAACATGGCGGTCGACTGAATACTAATCCTATCCCAGATCCCACTGTGCTCGAACGCAAATAATCCCACTACTAACTGTTACCAGACTATACATACTCGGGGCACAATTCATTGGCTGCTGTCGTGGCGCGAAGTACTTTTTAATTCCAGCTTTATTGCTTTTGATACGGTCAAATAATTTCATTTTGGTTATTATTGGCTGAAAATTTGAACGGTGCATGTCATAGCAACTGTAATTCAATCACGAAACGAACGCTGGAGTATGCGTGCTCGAAGCCTTGCCTGCCATCAAAAATAATTTGCGAAGATCACGTACCTCTGAGAATCAGACTACCTGAGGGCGGAGCGGACGATACCAGGCGATGTTGGCAGGCCTCCGAGCCGCTGGTCGTCATGCCCATATGAGTGCAGGCGGTCGTGGTGGCTGGGTGCAAGGACCTGGCACGCGCCCAGCAGCCCTCCCTACACACTGCAAGTCTGCCCCCGTGTTACATCATCTCCGCGCCTCACCAACAACTAGGCAATATCGTTGCGTCTTCGCCGCGTCGTGACACCACGGTGTAAGGATGTCGATTAATTTTTATATCTATAAAATCGGCTTCAAAAAATCGATTTTGAGAACTACATAAGACTGCAGATTCATTTCGGAATCGATGCATCCATTGTATAATCGTTTTTCGATTCAGCGGCACCTTCATGTGTCATTGATAGATTGTTTAATTTTCATAAGACATTAAATAATTTTCGGTTAGTAGCATTTTTGTTGGTTTAAGTTTGTTCCCAAGGCTATGGAACAACCTAGTACACGGAATTGACGTAATGTTCGGACAACTAGCCCTAAAAATATGCAAAATCGATTTGTTGTAAATTGATTTTTCCGTCCGATTTGCTATTCGCGTCGACAGTCTGCGCATCGATTTAGATCTATTCAAGGAATCGATTAACATTGGTATATATCGGCATTTCCACCTACCACAGAGTACAGACAACGCAGGCTGGAAAATGTTTTTGGACGCGCAGCGGTATAACCCCGTCATTTGCCCGTTCAAGTGGCGCGCATGAGCTAGTTGGTTATGAAGGTCAGTGTGACTGTACACTGACTCCCTTACCCTTATAGGCCGACAAAAGGGCGGGGAGCTGCGCCGTTAAAAAAGCTTTTTTTTTATGTCCGCTAGATCACTCCCTCAAATCCTTTCCTACATTGAGTGCTCTATGCATACGTACACGTACACGAAATGACATCGCTGTTCCTTTAATGTGGGCGGACCCGTTCTATATCTGCGCGAGGTTCTGGGAACAAGCCTTGTGCCTCACTGGCTGTGATCCATACACGGTTACTTCACACTTTTTCTGAAGCCCTGCTAAAGTTATGCTTCCAGGATATTCCTCCGCCTCGTGCAAACTATGCTTAGCAAAATCTGGAAAATTACAACAAAGGACAACGCAATGAATTCGTGCGCACTCACTTGTATGGGATGTTCACGGTAAAATAAGCACTTTTGAACGCCCTGCTCAGGATCTACTTGTGTGCTCATTGTGAATTATTCAGCCTTATGTAAAATTAACAAGGCCATGGGCCTCATCACCTCATTCATGCGTCGGCCAAGTGAAACTGTGGAATTATTAGCACAGTAAATATTCTACAAATCTGCTATTTTTTGCACTTCGGTGCATTAAAAAAAACAGAAAGCGAAAGAAATAATTTAAGTTATCACAAATGGTAACCTGGCATTTTTTATTCAACGTTAAGACATGGAATTACTTTAACTCTGCTGTTGCTAACTTTATTGGGCGAATGTCACTAAGTGCGCCCGTTAAAATATTCAGGCAGGAGCAGTGACTTTTTTTTAAACGTTGATTTCAAAAGTGCTCACGTTATCGTGAATAGCCTTTAATAATATTTTCATGAGAGCGATTTATTTCTGGACGCTACCAAAACCCATGTTTCCTCACTACTTTCATTCACATGTATTATAAATTAATTATTATAATTTATAAATAGAATACACGTAAAACTTCAATCTAACGAAAACGAATACACTTTTATGTTAACAGAGATATGAAATGCTTATGATACATCACGTATTTAGAAAATAATTAAACACGTAATGCATGGTGTGCTTTTTCAAAGGTTTGAATCAAAAAGTGTGAATAAACTGCAAATAGACTATACTGCAGACTGCGAGAGGTTCCGAGTTGCCTGGGCAGTAGGTTACCACGCGCTGATCAGCGAACGGCGTCCCAACATTATGCTGGACAATCACGCCATTTTGTTAGCGCGTGCGACTGGACTTCGCGATACAAGCGGCTGTTTTGCCTCTGTGTTCTGGAGTGTTCTATGATGAGACCGTGTGGTCTCTAAGTTGGTGGTAAGAATCTGAGCGATTATTCTTCTCTACAAGCCACAGGCATATTCCATTATAAGAACTCACAAGCTCCCATTGCAACTTCTCCGCCGTCTCACTGCTACTCGGATTTTATAAAAAGTGTTGGAAAATGATGTAAATTTCTTCATCAAATAAATAAGCAACGCAATTTCCAACGATGCCCGCTTCAGACTAATGGTTTTTTTTTTTATATAGATTCGCAACAACGAAGTATGTCAAAGAGATACGCTGCACACACTGAACAAGACCAGAAGAATGCTATTGTTATATATTTGAACAGCAAATTGAGCTGTAATTAGAACCTGTTATGTATTGGCAAGCATTGAATCAAATTAGATCTGTATGTAATAATGTGGCTGCTTTTCCCAGAAGTACAGTAACTTTATGCTCAAAATAACGATGCCATAAATCTTCAGTAGGTGAATACCCAAAAATTCTTCTAGTTGGCCACTACAGATGTAAACCTACTGAAGGCATGTATCACGGCGCCCAGTTGTGAATGTTCTAATTTTTAAAACTATGGAACATTTCGGTTTAAATCTTTTTTCCAGGACAGAAATGTAGACGATATTTTGTTGCTAATCCATGTGTTTGGTTACGGAAAAAAGAGATGAGGTCTTTGAAAAACGTCGGTCAGCAAAACTCGCTGTTTACGACGTTTATTCATTTGTTAAACAATGTTTTTAAACTACAGCGACAATGCTGTATCTTTTTTCTGAACAGACAGCTGTATTAAAACGCTATGGTCACGCGCGAAGGTTGTTTATGCTATTTGTCATCACCGCAATTCTTCCTTACCGTCGGACGTGCCCTTGAGAATATTAACGCCAGCTCGCTGAGTTGCTCGGTAGCGGTTGCCAAGGATCGACTTGTCTATTCCACTCCTCCGACTGTGTCTTTGTCCAGACGAGGTGGTGACGCATGAACTCACATCCAAGAGCGCCCTTCCAGGTTTGATTACCGGTACGGTACGGCCATCTTGATTTAGGTTTCCCATAATTCTCCGAAATCTCGCCAGGCGAATACCGGGATGGTCCCTTGCTACGTGCCATGAACGAATCTTTTCCTGTTTCTTTCCTTAGTTATTTGTGCATTATTCTCTAGTAACGTCCATTTCGACGAGGCATTTAGCTCTCCCCCGTTGGGTTGTGGTTCGGATCGCCAGTTGCGTTACTCATTTACACCCAAACGGACCTATAACAACTCTCCATTTATTGAGTCTTGATTGTTTTTTTTTTTTTTTTTGCGATAGGGTAGCAGTAGCTCCCGCTATTGCTGGATTCGTTGTAACCGCTGGCTGCACTCCTTCCTTTGGTTACTTGTACTCTTGATGAGGCAATCCCAATATGTCTCGCGAAATCATCCAGACAAGAATATCCCATCTCGCCCAGGAATAAAGCGAGGGAATAAAAATAAGAAATGCAGATAATTGTGGCAAAAACTTGGAACGCAAGATGATCATAAGTAGCCTTGAACGACGTGCATGTTGCCATGAAGAAATATTTACTGGAGAGTTGAGAATAGCAACCAACCGCAGGGTGATTACCAGGGAACTAAAAACTTTTAACACATTCATGTTTCTTCTTTTCTTGAAGACACTTTTTTCGAAAGTCTGTAGATAACGTCGTGTTATATTAAATTGATATTTATGGTGTGGCATATCTTCTTCGTTGTATGTGGTAACAAGTAGAGCTATAGGTCAGGCCTACAGTAGAGCTAACAGTACAGTTGGTGGGGAAGAATTTAACGTATTGACTCTGCTCCGGATCTTAGTCTGTGGTTTTTTCAGGTATGAGTGTTGGTGAGAGTAACTACTACCAATGGTGTGATTGTGGTTGTGATTTGTAAAGTCGGGCTGGGGAATCGTATCGAGGAACTGTGATACACTCAATGACCAAACATATCCTAGTCACAAAATATACTACAAAAATTAATGCATAGGCCCTAAAAATGCGTTTCGAAAAGAGTTACGACGGATTTTAAGTTTCTATAAATTTTTTATAAATTACTTAATTTTGATGACCAATTTAGAAATTTGCATTCTTTGTCAAGATGTTCCATTTAATATTTCTCCTTATAGATTATATATACCAGTATTTCTGTACTTATTCAAGAGATTTTATGAGGAATTAGATTACAAAACTGTTGCCTTATGAGAATTACCTCTGTACACGTTGGTTTACGCCCGTTTCCCGTTAAATACTGTTCAGTCAAAGACTATTGCACATTATTTTATAATTCCCCTAAAACGTTTGCTGTAAATAGAAAGGGTGCTTGAAATATCGATATTGCACTAAAGACATTACTAAAACATATTTCGGCCAATGATCCTGCACAGATTTTATACTACAATAATTTTGTTAGTGTTAAATATCTGTCAATGTAGTTCTTAGCACTAAGTAACTTTTTTTCGTCAAATAAACTCCAAAGCCACAATAACGGTGCTGTAAGAAGTAGAAATAAAAATAAGGCTTTTCAAAAATACCATCTATATTCCATTGATGACTGGAATAGACTATTGAAAACAAACTTTGAGAAATCACCCTAGTAGTAACTTGTAATATTTATATCGTATTAAATATGAATTAACAACAGTGAGAGTAGCGTTGTACTGGCAACGGCCAGTAATAAATAGTTCACTGATAAATATAGTTTTAACCTAGTATTTTGGTATGCTATTTGTAAATTAAACGTTGCCTTTTGAAATATTTAAATATCTAGGTATCACCGTTGGAAACATTTTCACCGTTATAGTTTAAAATTACAGCGCAATATATGGTGCATTGGCCCAAGGACACGGTGTTTGTTTCTTCGACCGAAGAAGAAACTGTCGTCTGAGCGGAGCTTGTCGCTCTTTCTCTCTCTCTCTTTCTTTGTCTCTCTCACACTCGGCAAGTTTCGAATCGTTAGTAAGCGGAAATTGTACATGTTCTCAATTGTGTCTCATTCCATATTTATTACAGCAAAATAATGATTTTTGAATTTGTAATTTACAACTGAAAAGATATTTTAATGTTTGAATACTTATTTTAATATATTTAGACATGATGGTATACGGTTACCATCTGAAGTTGGCAGACGTGGCGAGCCATGACATGGAGTGTTGCTTTTTTCCAAATGAAACGTAAATTATTCTTACTCCAAAAAATACTTCAAATTACCACATCGCGTTTCTAGACTTTTTTTTTAACCTACCTAGGCAAGTTACTATGTGATAAATCTGTGTTTCCACGGCAGTAATAAATATACTGTTATGTGTGTTTCTTTAACCACTGCGTGTTAAAGGGCGTGGCATGGCTTCGTGGCTGTGTGTGTGCGTGATTTCAAATATTTGATTTGAACTACTTATACGTTTTAAATGTGAACTGTTTTTATGACAAGTTGATTATTTACATCCACATCTGTTTATTCATCACAATGTTGTACTTTTGCCCTAGACGTTTGAAACACAGTCGTGAAACGTGATTTGCCACAATCCCAATAAAATGCTAAGCCCAGCCCAATAGATTTCAATAAACAGTAAATAGCAATGCATGTAAATATGAGCGAAATAAAAGTTACGGTAAGCTTATTTGTGTGTATGTTCTCGACCATCTTCTGAGTTTGTCGCTGCTATGACCAAAAAATAAGCGACACGAGTTGCGTGCTTGAATTTTTTATGTTTTTTTCTTTGGACTGGTTGTTTCTTCGTTTTAATATTTATTTAAACTGAGGCCAACCTTTTAAAGAAATAACCGAACGCATATTAATAACAACAGGGTTAAACACAGTCGCGGCAAAGAATTAACGTTCATTATGTGTAAAGTGCTATGTCGTGGAAAACAAATAAGTTTACAATGTAAAATAACTATAAGAACTATCGTCAATACCGGCATTTTTCAAACGTCATGAAAGTGACCTAAATAATCTTATAGGCCTAAATTATGAATATTCGTACGGAATGGTTTTTGGAATATGACAGAATTCTTTGAAAAGCTGTAAACTGTAAACCATTCATTTGACAGGTATAAAAGTAGAAGTCACATTTCAATGTTTATGTTTAGGTGTAGCGAAAGTATTCGAACACATGTACACACAAACACGCAATGGAAAGTAAACATTACTTTTGACAGATGCTACATGGCAGTCGCATGGAAATGTTTATTTACATTTGGCGGAAGGATACGAAACGAGCCTGCAATTTGAAAGAAATGTCGTTGGCATATTGCGTTTCCACGTATTTTTGTGCGGATTCCGGCCAGTGCGTCCTCTATGGTGTCGGGAAAAACGCAGTTTGAAAGTAACATCTCTGAAATTACTACAGAATTGAAAGTAAGTCGTTTCGCAGGTTACAGTTAACCATTGCGGTCCTATACCTAATAATAAATGAAAATTGTGTAAAATACTGGTCAAAACGAGAATCGCAATATGAACTCATGAACGTATTAGTGGAACTGCTTTCGCTGCAAAACAACAGACGTTTACTACTAGCCAGTATACTAGACCAACTGTAGCCTTGACAAAATAATCCTTGGAATTCTATGAATGGTTATTGCAGCCTCCGTAAATGTCTGCCTCTTTTCAATGACCTTCCTGTTAAGCGGCAAATATTATTGACCAATTACAAGAAACACGCACGGAATTGGTACCTTGAAGCAATGACACACTCCGTAAATCAATACAAACTATTAACCTATGTATGAAACATTCCAAGTACATATTATCATTTGTAAATGGCAACCGTCACAGCAGACGAGTGGAGAATAGTGTAAAGCTATTTAACATGACGCTGATTTAATCTGCTACACTTCCATGGATATCGTAGTAATTTTTTTTAAAAAGTTCCACAAGTACCCCATATATCCAACTATAGGCAGTTCGCGGTAAAATGAACACTTTTGAAAGCCCTGCTTAAAATCTACTTGTATGCACGGCGTGTATTCTTCCACATTAAGTAAATTTAACATTGCCAAGGTCCTCATCACTTTATTCATGCGTCGGTCAAGTGAAATTTTGAAATTATTTGAAAAGTAAATACTTACAAATAGTTACTTAGATGAATAAAATAATACAGAAAGTGAAATAAATCATTTAAGATATCACAAATGATTACCGTACACTTTTTATTTGACGTTGAGATATTGAACTACTTTCCATCCATCGTTACCAACTTACTGAGAGCATGTTCCTCAGTGAGCCCTTTAAAATATATGCATGCAAGAACAGTGACATTTTTCTTAAGGTTGATTTAAAAGTGTTCACTTTATCGTGGACAGCCTTTGGCTATTGACCGTATACATCAGTACATACGTAACCGACTGGCTTGCGAACTCGTAATATTGACTCTACCAAATTCTCGCGAAATTAATATAGTGACGTAATTATGAGTTCGTAGTTCAGTGTTTATACTTGTACTGCTTTGTAAGGTCAGAAAATAGTGGGGAATAATGGCATTTCAGGAATTTTCTTTTTTTTTAACATTAAGTAGAAAAACCAAGAGTTCAATATGGCGCGGGAAGGGGGAATGCTCCCCTTAACCAAGATGTTCCATCACTTTTACGCTTCCTTTCCGCAACCATGTGATGAGAAGCCATCTTCAGTTTGGGTATTCTGTTGTTTACAGACGTGGAATCGAATGTACCTTTTCTTTTAGCCGTTATGTGTGGTTACATTTTAGTATGTAAAGAATTCATTGTGCAAGCTAGAGTACCTGCAACAACTAAGCTATAGGCTGTTCGCGGTAAAATGAGCCATTTCGAAAGCCCTGCATAAGATCTACTTGTACGCACGTCGTGTATTCCTACGCCTTATGTAAAATTAACATTTCCATAGACCTCATCACGTTATTCGTGTGCCGGTCAAGTGAAACTGTAAAAATTATTAAAAAAGAAAATACTTTACAAATCTGCTAATTTTTGCACTTCTGTGCATTAAAAAAAAACAGAAAGCGGAAGATATAATTCTAGTTATCACAAATGATTACCTATCACTTTTATTTCTACGTTTAGATATGGAACTATTTCCATCCATCGTTACCAAGTTTATTTGACTAATGTTACTCAGTGCGCCCATTAGATTATATGAATGCAGGGGAAGTGAATTTTTTTCTAAGGTTCATTTCTAAAGTGCTCGCTTTATCATGAACAGCCTTTAATGTAAAATTTCAGTGTTTCAGAGAACTTTCGATGTATACTGCTATATCTGGCTACAACTCTGTAGCTACCCCATAAATGGATTAACTCGTAACGTAAACACTGTAGTCTGATAAATAAAGACAATTAGTATGTTTCGCTTCTACCATGTTTTGTAACCAGTAAGTGACGTCACCTAAAAACATGAAACTGAAATCAATTAAAATTCATATCCCTTTCGATCTTCAGTGTACCAACGCGATTAATGTGCACCATGCATAAATGCGCACCTCAAAATATAAACACAGGAAGAAATATCGGAGTCAATTTACAACAACGCCTTCTTGATTTATGCTAGGAAGCGTTGACTCAAGCAAATCGTAACCCTAAACACGTATTTCATGTCCTATCTCGGATGTACGTTTGACAACATTATTCTACCAATATTAATTCGGTAAGTTAAAGCACGAGTATGAATAACAGTAACGTGACCTCTAGGTGTATAGTGCATTCCCCATTGGAAGCAACTTTCTCGGAACCTTGCTAAATATCTGCTTGCAGGCCCGTTTCGTATCCTTACGCCGAATGTAAACAAACATTGCCACGAGACTGCCATGTAGCATCTGTCAAAATCAATCTTTACATAGCATTGTGTGTGTACATGTGTTCGTATACTTTCGCTACGCCTAAAACTGTTATGCCGAATAACTGATGCAAGCCTTGGGGGAATATTTTAGAAAAAAGAAATTTTAGAGTAGTTTTTATATTGTTAAGAGGTATATATAAATCACAGTTAGTAATAATCATCAACACATGAGACAATAATTTTTCCGTGCAGTCACGAACAACATAAACCATATTGACAATCAATTAACTCCGAATCTGAATGTAATTTTATCTTAATATAAACATAATTTATCTTTCATTAAAATACAACGATCCACCGCCAGTGAAATCGCAGGACTGGAGCTGGAACCCCCTGTGGCCATTGATGGCACACCATAGACTGCACCCATCAGCTCATTGTAATTCTCGGTTAAAGCTATATCTTTCTTTGGTAGCAATATAGCAGAGTTCTTCTGACTAACGATTTAATCATACAACTCATTCATCACCTCGTCGCTGAGAGAGTCGAGTCCCCACTTGTCGGACATCTCGAGCGAACTGATGCCAATCAGTTTCCTAACCTACCCTAATTCTAAGGGTTGGATGTACGTCAGAGGTCAGGACGAGAGCTAGATGTGTCTCAGGGCTGAACCCCTTACTCTTACACGGGAAGGGAACCCATGCAAGGAGGTATGCATCGCGGCAGAGAAAGATTGGGTAGCCATAGCCACAGTTCGGGGCCATGACTACCTCGCTACCTATAAATGACCTCTATCTAAGAATAAAAAAGGGAAAATCTGCATGACTCCGTAAAAACCCTTTCGACACCAAATAATTAGAAATGACTACGTGCATTAATATCAAATGCTCCAGGAGACAGATAGGTATAGGCTGTTCACGGTAAAATGAGCACTTTTGAAAGCCCTGCTTAAGATCTACTTGCATACGCTTTGTGTCTTATTCCGCCTATTGCCACGTGCCTCAGCACTTTATTCATGCGTCGGTCAAGTGAAAATATAAAATTATAAGGACAGTGAAATATTTTAAAAATATTCTAATCTATATATGCCTACACATTAAAAAAGCAGAAAGGGAAATAAATAATTTAAGTTATCACAAATGGTTGTCTTACACTTTTTATTCGACGTTAAGATATGGAACTACTTTCCATCCTTCGTTTACCAACTTTATTGGGTGCATGTCATTCAGTACGCCCGTTAAAATATATGTAGGCAGGGCCAGTGACCTTTTTTTAAGGTTTATGTCAAAAGTGCTCACTTGATCGTGAACAGGCTTTAGGAACCATGCTATTTATTAGCAGGAAGAGAAATACTAGAAGAGAGGGGTTGGGGTGCTGCAGATTGCCAAGGTGCGGCAGTAATTATATGCTTCCTCCGTCGAATGCGAAACTTTCAAAGGCAAAAATATGTCTAACATCCACGTTCAGTTCCACATTTTATCCTGGCTCGGGACCGGCAACACTACAAAAGTATGGAGACCATGCTATTGCAGTGCAGGCAGTGTTATAGCCCTGAAACAAACAACCCAATATACATACTAAAATGTTGAAAAATCTTGAAGCGAACACAGTAACTTAAATACATAAGAGATTTAAGGAATAAATAGTAATAAACCAAAAATTTGTACAAAAAAGGGATATCTAAGATTCTTACACCACAAGATACTATATACACAAAGAAATACCATTATGTTCAAATGCTGTATGGTTAATAAAAAAAGTGGTTCTATATCTCAATTAGAATATTAAAGAGCCTGTCAAAAATATTTTGTACAAAAATTCCTGTTGTGCCAATTGTTAAGAATTCATTTCTGGTTCATCATCACGTCTTGAATGTTCTATAAGGGCGTAGCCAGTTATGTACTGAAGCGTTATGTACTGAACAGTATAGCATTAGGGTTTATTTTACATTAAAGTAGTACAATATTACTTCAATAAACATGCGCATCATGAAGCATGCGCGGGGGGAGGGGGGCTATACAAATATACTGAAGTATAAATTTATATTAAAGTATAAATATTTAACCTGCCACATTCTAAGTAAAGTCTAATTGGAGAGTCCCCACTTTGTTCATGATTCCGGAGGCTGATTGAGAGTAGAAATCGACGCCCGGACATAGCCATCTTCAGTGGTATTTTTTCCAATGGCCCAACGACAAAAGACACCGCCCACGGGCTACATTGCCCTATATCGGCTGCGTTGTCTCCCTTTACTGGCCGGTGGAGTAGGTTTCTGTGTTTTGCGATTTCATAACTAATTTCAGCACTCACGTATCCTCGATAAATAAGTGAAGGTGTGATCAGGCAGGCCGCTCAGCTAAGGCCTGATCACTACTCGTAACACAATGCAGTGTAGATGTAGTACCTCGCTACTGAGCAAAGACATATGGCATGGTACTAATCCCATAATTCATTAATTTACGCTTGTCATCCTGCAATGTAAAAGATAGTTTGTTACTGGACTCTATATACAGAATATTTATAAAAGAACTCCAGGTTTTGAAATGGGTATAGTAAATGTAGTAAGTAAGATAGACGAGTTCCGTCACAAAGAGCGTACGCAGAGCAGTTTCAAGTTTTGTTTAGTGTGTAGTGGAATGTTTGCATCATAGGTTAGCATGCTTGAGCTGTCTGACCTTGCCGAAGGTTGCACTTCAGTCTAATGATGGCGGGTAAAGGCTGTTCACGGATGAATGAGCACTTTTGAAAGCCCTGCTTGAGATCTACTTGTATGTATGTTGTGTATTCTTCCACCCTATGTAAGATTAACATTTCCATGGACCTCGTCGCTTTATTCATTCGTCGGTCAAGTGAAACTGTGAGATAAGTATAAAAGTAAATATTTTAGAAATGTGGTAATTTTTACACTTCCAATGCATTAAAAAAAAGAAAGCGAAAGAAATAATTTTGGTTATCACAAATGGTTACCTAACACGTTTAAATCGACGTTAAATATGGAACTACTTTCCATCCATTGTTACCAGTTTTACTGGGCGCATGTCACGCAGTGAGCTCGTTGAAATATACGCAGGCAGGGGCAGTGACATTTTTCTAAGGTTGATTTCAAAATTGGTCACTTTATCGTGAACAGCCTTTACAATGGCTACGCCACAGCAGAAGGCACAGTGCGTGATTTAGTTAATTGAAACGAAATCCGTTGTTACAGTGCAACGCAATTATCAACGTGATTATGGAGGTAACGCGCCTATGGTCAAGACTCTTCGCCAGAGGTTAAAGCAGTTCAAGGAAACGGGCAGTGTGTTAAAAGGGAAGTCACCTGGGTTGCCGCCTACGTCAGATGTAAAAGTGGAAAGAATTCGAGTATCCTGTACGCGTAGCCCAAAAGGGTCATTAGCACGGCGCTGTTTGCAGTTAGGGATTCCGAGGCCGACTGTGCACAAAGTGGTACGTAAAAGGCTTTGCTTGTAAGCCTATACGTTACAACTCTTGCATGAAGTGAAACCTACGGACAAACAAGCAAGAGCAGAGTTCGCTGCCTGCATGCTGAACAAGATTTAGGAAGACGATAACTTTATGAAACATGTAATTTTTACTGATGAAGCGACATCTCCATACGAGTGGGGCTGTGAATCGTCATTACTGCCGCATCTGGGGGGGAGGAGCCACCTCGCGCATTTATTGAACATCAGCGCGACTCGCCGAAGGTTTACGTTTGGTGCGGTTTGATGTACGACCGTGTTTGTGGGACCGTTTATCTATGCCGAAAAAACAATTACTGGTGATGTATACTGTGAGATGTTAGAACTCTTTGTGTTTCCGCAATTGGATAGCATTGAAGCGGAAAAGGGTTTGGATCTTATCCAACAAGATGAAGCACCACCCCAATACAGCAGTCATGTTCGACATGCGTTAGACACACGGTTTCCGAACAGGTGGGTGGGTAGAGGCGGACCGATTTCGTGGCCGCCCCGAGGTCCAGACATGATCCCCATTTTTTTTCTGGGGACATGTTAAGAACATGGTGTACGCAGAGAATATACGTGACGTTCGACACCCGTGTCAACGCATTATCGCAGCAGTCGAAGCCATACCACCTGACGTGCTGGCACGGACATGGGAGGAGATTGAATATTATTTGGACTTGCACAGGGCCACAAATGGGGAGCACATCGAAGTGCACTGAACACCACAGAAACTTGAAGGTACGAACTCTCTTCTCATATTGTTGTTTAAGCAGTATTGTCTGTGCTACATACCGAAAAATGCTTGTGTAACCCCGGAGTTCTTTTATAAACATTCTGTATACATCAAGGGAATGAGACCTGGTATTATTTATTTTTACCAGCATTCTTGTTTTCTGTAGAAATGCCCTTTTACAGTCCTCAAAAGTTATGATATTATTTCTGGAGGGTTTCTGAACATCTTTTCCTCTCCTGACAGTTATTCCATTGCATTTATACGAATATATTTTGGCCCTAAGCCAAACAAACACTTTGTGGCGACCACCAGGGGCCGCACACTACAAGCTAAGGTAGCATGGACTATAGATTCCTTGCGAGCCCCCTGTTTGTACAACAAACTCTGATCGACCTACTGACATCTGGCTATAAAATGTTAGCGCGCCATACCCCCCCCCCCCCCCCAAATATCCCGCAGAACCGAGACTATGATTGAGAAGTGAAAACGTGTAGTGCTGGAGCGGCACGAAGACTAGAGCAACATGATACTAGGGTTTGGAGGAGCTCCAGACCGCACTGCACTCTACAGTACTCCAATATATGGTGAGCATAACTCCGGCTTGGCGGTTAGGTAACATCCTAGATCTCGAGGCCCCATTAATAATCAATTAACTAAATAATATTCTGGCAAGGCTAGGGATAGCATCTTATTGTATTAATCATTGTGAGAGATTACAGAAGTAAGGTAATTGATGTTTATTGTTCTACATAAATATAATTGTATTGTTCTGTTCAGAATTAATGGTTGTTGTAATAAACGTGTTTTATATATAGAATTTTACATATTTGTTTAGTCATCGACAGCTACTAACCCCCTGTAGGTCTCCTATCTTATATATATATATATATATATATATATATATATATATATATATATATATATATATATATAAAGGTACTGAGAATAAGTGAAGTCAGAAAGTGCTATATTATGAGTTAGGAATAGGGAGTATCTCCTACACTGGTGGGGCGCCTCACGATTCCACCTCTCGCTTAGGCGAGTACGCAGCTGGTAAACACGTGGCCGTGCCTTCAACCAACCACGGCACGCGTAGGCGTAATAATTCATTACCAACTAACGTCTTCCCGTGTAGAACATAACAAACCTACGCGAGCGGATAACAGCTGTTAGAACTTGCAGACAGAGCACGTGCAGCAAGCGATATTGTGGCAGGTCAGTACGCCACGTACGCACATCAGCATTACGCACATGTAGGAGAGCTTGCCAGCCACGCTGTACGTCGTCACGTCGCCCCGTCACGCTAGTTTCGAAATGCTTTCCTGCTTCCTGTATTTAGCGCTTGAAAACTGCTTGTAACTGCATGCGGGACAACATGTTTCCCTTATAATCGAGAAACACTACACTTGTTTTTGTGGGATTTAGGAGTGCTTTCCAAATTCTTCTTTTCTTCGTAATTAGAATTAATTATAAGTCTCACTAAGTGCACGGTACCAATTTCACTAGACTACATATTTTCTCTTTACGTGTCGATATGACCACAGCACACAATTCTACTACACAAACGATCAGAAATATAGTTAAAACATTAACACTTGCATCAGGCGCATTGACACGAACACTACACATACACGAGCAGTTGCTAAACCAGTTACCCAGTGTTACAGAATACATTACACCCCTTGAAAGCACTTCTCAACTCCTCTCAACATTTCACCTGCCTGGTACAAGTGGTTATAATCCACCACGCCCTCGCCAGTCACTTCAAACAACAAATACACACCTAATTTCCATTCCTGCCACGAACATTGACAACTCCATAAATTCACCTATTCAACCACAAACCACACAATTCCCGGTGAATTTTGTAATTCCTGAAACACACCTCATTCCCACCTTCTCAGGAGAAAATCACGCAAGCGTCGAGGACTTTTTAGACACTTTTAACACCATCAGTGATTTAAACAACTGGACTGATCTTGAAAAACGATGGCGATTAAAGTTTTATCTAGTAGGGCTCACAAAGCGAACCTGAGAGAACCTATATTAAGCCAGTGTGGCTGATATCACCTGGAAGGAAATTGAGGAGAAAATATTACAGACAGCTCTTACACTCCATCAAACAGAAACATGGCGAAACTGCTCTGGTTCATAATGAAAACTTAACGTTTTACAAAAATAAGTGTGCACCACAATTGCCTGAACCAGAATTTCTTAATATAACTTGGGATTCTCTCCTACCATCTCTTGCCGAAAAACTTGTGCCCTTTGAACACACAAAACTCACCCAGCTGCTACACAACGTAACAAATATAGAGCTTGGTATGCACAAATATATTCAAAACATTGAACAGCCCACACAGAACCTGCAGCACATTAAACTTCACGAGGAAATTGCTATTTTGAAACAACAGTTGGCCACGCTCAAGAACAATTACACACACTCAGTACAACACCTTCAAACACATATATTTCCACCCCCACCCACCACCCACAGAAGCCTGTACGTTAAGCCCAGGTACAACCATCACACGCGCATTGAATGGACACAGAATAGGGAAACAAACAGACATGCAGAACCCTATTAACACCGCAAACACCACCAGGCAGGCCCCTTCAGGACACACCCGCGAGATTACCAATATGTACACGGGGAAGTTTGTGAACACAATTAAAGGGAAAATCATGTCTATCCTGCTCAGGAAGAGCAAATCCGATTTCGTGATGCTTGTAGGGCTATATTCAATAAAGTTGTGCCACAGCGCACATATACCGACATCGCTAGGTTTAATTCCCATACAGCCTAACTGTCTCCCACAACCCGCCCCCTGTGCAAATAAATGTGTGCGTGCCAATAGAAAATAGAGTTCAACATGCCATATCGAGAATACATTTTACGCAGCCGGCAAAGCCAGTTTCTGCGGCTAGGCCAGGCAAGGTTTCGCCACAGGCAAAACAACGCACTTCCACACTGCCCGCGAAGCCAGCAGCTGTAGTTAGTTCAGGCAAAGTACCATCAAAACAAACACCGCGAGAGCCGACGACAAACACAGAGAAACCACAGTTAGGCCACGTAAACATTCGATGCAGCGCATTGCGCGGGCGCAGCCGGCCCAAGGCGACACATTCGAGCACGTCACATCCCTCCCCCCAACCCCCAACTGTGCTGCTGACCAGTGTTGCTACACATCCACCACAGCGCGACTCACTTTGTGACGTTGCCAAACATCACGAAAATGTCACCCAGAAACAGGAAGCTGCCGGCCCACGTAGCCTCGCGCACGACATGTGCGCACTTTGTTTTTATGTCGGACACAAGGCCAGACATTGTAACATGTTTCGGCAACAAAATTTCGACTTTTCTACAGACATTGGAGATCGGTTCAGGCGTTTCAAAAACAAATTTGGACTGACACCACGAACAGTTTACATACAGAGCTCACAAAACAATCGTCTCATACCCAATACATAGTGTTTCCAAAATGCATAGAACCAGGCCCGCGATGATGAATTGTTGTTAAAAAAAACACACTGATTGAGCCTTCGTCTCCAACTAATTCAAACAAACATGTACACCCTACAGGAAGTAGACTGTCAACATGCGATACTCACAACAGCGACACCCCGCGTTCCAGTTACAACTAAGGGACGAAATATTACACACTAGTGGACACTGGATTCTCACGAAGTTGTGTAGCTAGTACACTAATATCAGATCAATGCCTTCTTCCGTTAAGGGAACAAATAACTTTAGTAGGGGCCACAAGTGTTTTAACTCCACCTAAGTTTGAAACTAATATTAATTTGAATATACCAGGGCACACATACCCTCAGAGGTTTTTCTCTGGCGATAACCTACAACAAGACGATCCCAACAAATTAATACATGTTTCGCTACACTTAGGGCCTGATACAGCCGATTCCAATATTTCTCTTGAACATTCCTTAAAAGCATTAGAGGTTTTTTATCATACAGATTACCTCATATAAACAAACAGTTAACAGAAACACAGGAAGCCATCATTGCTGGCATTATTCATTCTTACAAAGATTGGTTTGCTAATCCTGTTCTAGAGTTAACTGAGGCGAAGCACTTTGCAATAAAATTAGATCTCACAACCGATAAACCTATAGCGACCCTCCTTTACAGAATTATTCCCAAAGTCAGATATGAGCTTTTGAAACAAATTAAAGATATGGTCGATGCAGGAATTATCCAGGAAGCAGCTCGCCCTATTCTGAACCAAATTTGGTGATTTCCAAGAAAAGTGGAGGCTTAAGGTTCTTATAAGATTTTAGAAAATTGAATCAGCATCTAACTAGGGTACAATACCCATTACCGAGGACAGAGGACATTTTGAACGCCCTGCAAATTTCCCTCTACATTACAAGTCTGGATTTATTTCAGGTTTTTATAGTATGGCTGTCCGACAACAGGATCGGTATAAATTGGCATTCACAATTGACGGTGTTGGTTTATTTGACCATAAAAGAATTCCAATGAGGCTTAGCACGTCCCTGCAATATTTTCAAAAGTTTATTAATAAGCTATTAGCTTCCCTTAGATGGACACCGGCCATAGCATACATAAACAATATTTCTATTCTGAGAAACACTTTTGAGGAACATTTAGCTAATATAAAAAAGTCTTTGAGTGTTTACGCAAATTTAATGTGAAAGCGAACACAAAAAATCCACTTTTGCTGAACAAACAGTAAAAGTCCTAGGTCACATTATTATCCCTAGTAGTATTTCGACCAACCCTGATAAAGTATTAGCTGTAGAGAAAATAGCCCCTCTGGCATTTAAAGCAATTGCGTACCTTCCTAAGCATGGCATCTTATTTGCAACGCTATATCATGACCTATGCAACAATAGCACAGCCACTTATTTTGTTGACTAAACATAATATACCATTTAAGTGGACTGCAGTCCACCAGGAGGCATTCAGTAACTTGTAAAAAAGCTATTTTACAAGCCCCTGTATTACAAAGATTTGATGAGGATAAGGAAATCATTCTGGCCTGCAATGTGAGTAATGACGCAGTCGGAGCACTCCTTCAGGTAGACCCACAATCTAAACAATGCTCTATTATTGCTTTTGCATGTAAAAAGCTCTCAGATCAGGAATCGAGCTGGAATATCACTGCGAGAGAACTTGGAACTATTAGATACCTGTGTAGCCACTTCCGACAATATCTATATGGTAGGCGATTTAAAATATACAGAAAATGGCTATAGCACTCGGCGAATATGACTTCGAAGCACATATTGTACGAGGTAAACTAAACTCCCTCCCCGATGCTCTAAGCAGAATAACTACTCCACCTCTAGTGTCAACATATACAGTCACAGTAAATGACACTCCTTACACAGTTAAAGAAAACATGTTGACATGCACCTCGAGTTACACAGCATTAACATAAGCCCTCTTAGAGGACACAAACAAGGCTAACAAAATTATAATTACTGTTGCCAAATACAATAAAACCCATTGGGATGACATTAAGCACTACTTTAAATCACAATAGCAAGATAGAAATCACATAGCCAAGGCTCTAGCAAATGAAAATATCTTCCACATATACACAATCTGCAAAATTATTTCGAAATTGTACCAGGTCAATGTTCAGGTAGTTAAGGAAAACAGCACCCCTCAACTAGAGAAAACTCGTATCGATCCTGTACTGAAATGTAAAATAATTATTGTTAACAAGTCAGAGATGCCACACGTTTTACCTGTATACACCCATGGGCAGGAATATATCAAAATAGATGATGATTCCATTTTTCACTTATGCCCCATCACCATCAACACATCCCCTTTTGTGGATGGATATGATAGTGACCCTCACATCAAAAAGCTCAAATTAGTAACGTTGTTTGAGCCATAGATATGCGATTACAGCAAATTGTGAGATATTTTTAAAAATTAATACACTTCAAGGCCCATCCAAGTTGACCCTTGTCCCACAAATATATGTCAATGAATTTATACAAGCTCATCATAATGCTATATCTGGCAGAGGGCTTTTTGGCACCCTCAAGACTCTTTAGAAAATTAAACTATCATATTATTGGGATAACATGAATGCAGATGTAAAGAGATATGTTAAGTCCTGCCCTACTTGTCAAAAAACTAAGGCCATTAATTCTAAACTGATGGGTCAACTAACACCTATGCCGCCTCAACCACTTCTGAAGACATGGGCGTTGGATGCAAAAGGGCCTCTCCCCACCACTATCTGCAAAAATTAATATATTCTAATCATGAGTGAGGATGCTACTTGTTACGTCGTTGCCAAGGCCATTCCCTCTATTGCCGCCACTTGTGTGGAGTTTATTAAACAGGTCGTTCTCCAATTTGGGGCACAAGTTTTATAACTGAATTGGTCTCTCATATCTTACAATCTCTATGCATTAAGAAATTAACGGCTACAGCCTATAATCCCAGGTGTAATGGCCTTGTAGAAGCTACCAACTGCATAATTGGGGAACAACTCACTGCATGCGCAAACATGGATCAAGCGAACTGGGATGTATGTGTAGAGTTATTTTCTTCAATTATAAAACACACCACTACTAAATTCATCTCCTTTTACTTGCTTAATGGAGTAGAAGCCGCCCTTCCAGCGCAAGTGGTCGCAAGCCAACACTCGCCCCGAGTGCACGACTGATGCCAAAAGTTTATGCAAAACCATGAAACGGCCAAACTAAACTTACTTCATGCCCAACAAAGCCAGGCTAATTAGTTCAACCGATCTCATAAGAAAAGTACAATCTGTATCAACGATTACGTCTGGGTACAAAACAGAGGCCATCAGAAGTCACTCACTCATCGCTATCGGGGGCCCTTCCAACTGGTTGTCATATTAGATGACTCCACTATATGTATTCGCACCAACAAATATGTGCCACCTAAATTTGACACAGTGTGCACGGGTCACACGAAACTCGCTTTTTTACTATAATTTTGTGTTTTCTTGAACCTAGTTTGAAAGATGTATATGTTCAGTGGTTAAAATGTTCTTTTAATATGTTACAATTGTGTACGACGCATTGTCTTTCTGGAGGATGGAACTAACGTGACCCATTCAGTATGCAGCTTGAAGCAGAAACAACATAGGCTATTCGCACCGTGACTAGGGTGTGCTAACACTGGGCTGGGCTCAGCAAATGTGTATGTAGCAGGGAGCAGGCAACACGAGGCATCAGCCCACCCAGACTTCCTAGCTGCCGACCAGCCACGAGCTTTCTGCAGCACACCCACAGCACAGACAGGGGAGTCACGGCTGCAACCTCACACAGCGTGTGGTGCCGCAGCAGCAGCTACAGGGAGCTGCTACCTCTGTGCGACACCGTTGGAGTCCTACGAAAGCACAAGCTATGCTCTGCGCAGGTGTGTGGTAGTTGCTATGGCAACTACAACCAGTGGCCGTCCTGGAGTAGAGGAGTGGGGAGCCCACTCCAATCGATGCGCTGACAAGGTCATGATGGTACTCTGTGTTCTCCTGCCAGCTGTTCTCATGCTGCCGGGAACGTACCACGAGCACGCTGGAGTCTGGTGGGCTCCAGCAGCTGTTGACTTTATTTACGAAGACAGCCTACCCCTTGCTTACACTATACCTCATAATTTTCCACAAACCTCTGAGAGCTTGGACCAGTAGTTGCACGTACCATGTGCGAATCGCACCTCTACTTCGTGCAAAAACGCCAAAATGTTGTATGATTATTTACAGGCTGTGGAGCACTTTGTTCTTCGCGAGTTCTTGGATGACGTCAGTACTCGCTTTCGCCAGAAGAGAGGAATCCAGGTCCTCTGTGACATCAGCACGTGGTGCTGCAATGTGCTCACAAACCAGCACTTGCGAGCACTACTAGATAATGATGCCCAACTTGACAACCAAATACACGAGCTCACTGACAACATACACGTTGTGAACACCGCACTCAACGTCAACATTAAGGTGATAAATCAGATTGAACATAAAATCACAAATTTAATTCTCTTTCAAAGACCATCAATGGTCTATCCGCTATCTTGCATAGCCAACAGTCAGCCTTAAGCAATTTAAATAACATTGGGATACAATTCACTCTCATATCAACAAGCATTCTGCAGTTATTAAATAATATCATTATTGAGGAGCTGATGCAAAGTTATATACACTCTTGCCAGATTGGTCGCTTACCCTTAAGTGCTGTAAACAAGTCACAACTTACTAATGATCTAAATAAGTTGAACGTTGAACGACACAAACTCAACCTTACCCTAAGTATTGACACAAAAAGGATTAGTTAAGTGCTAAACCAACAATTTGGCTGAATGTAGTTTTACCAGTACACAGTTGGCCATAATATTACAGATACCTGTCATTCGTACTCATTCAAACTGGAAAATTTATAAAATAATTCCAGTTCCCTGTCGTTTCCATAACCATACATGCAAAATGCATGTTCCATCTACCTTTGTGGCAATTGATCCCAATAAAGGCATTGTCAAAGCCATATCACCATCACCTGACATGTCCCCGGATGTTATAGCCATCCCCAAGGCATCGCTAATGTGCGAAAATGCCAAATGTATTAAAGCAGCCATTCTGCTGACAGATGCCAACGAATTGTTTATGACATGCAAAGTTCATTGTTCCCATCACAACTCATTTTCAACCTACCCCATTCTTCCCCACCAACCTCCCTGGAGGTACTGTTTTAAGATGTCCAAATAGCTCTTTCAATGCCGATGTACAGAACTATATTGGGCACTGTTGAGCTACATGTGCCATGTGGTTGTCAAGTTGCCACACATGACCAAATAATAGTAGAGTCTTCACACTTGTGTGATGTGCGAGCAGCCACTGTACCCCTCCATCAGACTGTAATTCCAGTACACTGGTTAACCCAGAAATAATTTTATCTCCAACAACTCATGCTCACATCTGGAATACAGTTCTACAATATCACTCCCGCACTTGACACAAACTGGCAAATAAATCATATGTTGTTGCCAGTTCTGCCAGAATTTCATTCTGTATACAGGTATGGTAAGTTCAGAGAAAACAAACTGTTTTCTATTATTGACCCTCCACATTTTGACTACATTTCATTAGAAATTAAAGGTTTTCACTTAACAGTGGTCGCACTATATATTAAACTCCTAAAATTTTCAATCATATTGACTCACTTACAAACTCGTACTTAAACAGCTCCAGTGATTTCGTCTGGCCTGTAGATAGCCATGTTATATAATTGTACAGTACTGCATTACACTACTGTAAAAAGAGCTTTGAAATATTAGCTATACAATTAATGAAACTATTGTTGGCCAAATGATACAATTTGCCTGGTATCTAAGGAGTAACATTAATTAGTTCCCACCTGGAACAGGTTTTGCATGAGATGAGCATATTTTGGTATGAGACTACTGGGTCTTTACAAGTGGATTAAGTATCCCAGCACATGTTTATTATATAATGCCTTGCAATTACAAGTTTATTACTTGATTGAATTAACGACAATTTATATATACATTCACGCCATATTAAGGCGTTTCAACTGAAAGTAACCCAGAATTGCTGCTATGACAGCCTCTTGATGGCATATATATATATATATATATATGGGTATGTAGATATTGAATCAGTGTTTATATTTATCTTGTGTAACCAATCATTTATTTCCTATTATTCATATATGTATTGTAGTTTTCTTCAAACGTTAAAGAATTTACACTTTTAGATTTTAAGGTTAGGTACTTGGTAATCCAGTACCACTAATAATTATTATGAGGCTTTTACAATCTCTATCTTATGTTATATATATATATATAACACACACACACACAATGTGAAACAAATAAAACCTTACGAAATTATAAATTTAAGAGATCTCTCATTAAATTAAGACTGCATTCTTAGATGTATATTACATATTTTCACTAGTAATTTTTATTTTTTAATTCAGTGCCTTCAAGCACAGTTTTATAATGTGTTATTACTTTATTATTTTACAAATGAAATATTAGTGTGGAACTCTTTGCAAAGACACTATCGCTGTGATGAGTGACTACCAAAAAGAGATTTATCAAATTCCACACAAACATAGAAACAGAATATTACAGTTCACTAAAATATATTAGACATGAACTTCAAAGTGAACATATATTAAAGTGCATCAAACTTATCGAAAGACATTGTGCATCACGAAGTGCAAACACACTACCAACGAGCATAATTGAGCCACAAGCTACAACGTATCAAAAACAAAATGTATTTTTTTTCTCCTCGTAAAAATCAATGTCTCTTATAACTCTATTGTTACTAATTACATCTGTTAAAATTGTAATTAATTTGTCACACCTAAAATTAAGTGTTCCTACATGTAAACTTTGAATTGTTCTTAAAATAGTCTTCTAACAAGGTTATTGCTTCCTATATGGGACTAGCGGAAAACAACATCACCTATAATTGAAATACGTTTTATGTAACGAAAAAGTGTTTTTAATGTATATGTTTGTGTGTTCGCTGTAATTATCTGCATAATCGCTTTTGAGTAAGTAATTTTGAAGTTGCAAAAACAGTAACACGCTGCCAGGTGGCAAACTGCCAGCTCAGTGGTAATATCGCTGCGCAGCACTTAACAAAACACTGTGTCCCCGTGCAGCACAGCCAACTTCAGTGTGCAAACACTACCTTTCCTACAGGTACTTACCTAGGATCTAAGTTTACCTTTTTCCGTTTCATGTTGCTTGCTTAATAACTGTGTCTAGTATTTCAATCAATGACAATTATAAAATTTCAATTTTTAGCCAGCTGGCACATACATTAAGCTGTTAAAAATTTTACGTGTTGGTAAAAAGTTATCTTCTGGCACATTGTTGAGTGAACTACTACCACAAGCACGCACAAAGCAGTTTGAATTCCCTCTTACCCACATACACCTAGTATTTGGGGGTTTTTACCATTAAATGTGGCGATCGATGTACCTCCCTCTAGCCCACGGTCTCGCTGTGTAACATGCATAGGCAAATTTTTCTTTTTAAATGTTATTTCATTATCAATGTTAGATCCATACATAACTCCTACCTTGCAATTCACCAATAATATTTCAATTTAGTTCTTACCCCTTGTAAAACTGTGCCTCGAATCTAGTATTCCACCGACGATACTGCCCTTATGTATAATCACGCATGCTACCAACCGCCTACAAGTCGACGTCTGTGCCTGAGCTCCTCGGCCCCACCACTTCAACCCTGCCTGCCCAGGATGTCTTGAATTAACTACCTACCCTACAGCAACTGGGAAGGACTGCTATTTCGACCTGGGGGGGTAGTGTGGCACGCACCAGGGGGCCGCACACAAGCTAAGGTAGCATGGACTATAGATTCCTTACGAGCCCCCTGTTTGTACAACAAACTCTGATCGACCTACTGGCATCTGGCTATAAAATGTTAGCGTGCTGTACAACCCCCCCCCCCCCCCCAACCACCCAAATATCCCACAGAACCGAGACTGTGATTGAGAAGTGACGACGTGTAGTGCTGGAGCGGCACGAAGACGAGGGCAACATGATACTAGGGTTTGGAGGAGCTCCAGACCGCACTGCACTCTACAGTTCTACAGTATTTGGTGAGCATAACTCCGGCTTGGAGGTTAGGTGACATCCTAGATCTCGAGGCCCAATTAATAATCAATTAACTGAATAATATTCTGCAAGGCTAGGGATAGCATCTTATTGTATTAATCATTGTGAGAGATTACAGAAGTAAGGTAATTTATGTTCATTGTTCTACGTAAAGATAATTGTATTGTTCTCTTCTGTCTTAATGGTTGTTGTAATAAACATGTTTTATATATAGAATCCTACTTATTTGTTTAGCCCACGACAGCTACTAACCCCCCGTAGATCTCCCTATCCTAACGAGATATATCTATTAAGGTATTGATAGTAAATGGAGTCAGTAAGTGCTATATTAAGAGTTAGGGGTAGGCGGTATCTCCTACAACTTGCATTTCTTCCCCGCCACATTCGTACTTACATTTACCCATCGCTTTCTTGTTGGTGGGCGAATAACACTGGTGATTGGGAGGGTAGACTTTTTGGACAAGTCATATACTGGGAAGCATTTTTCTTGCCTACTATTCCCATGGTCTGATGCTTCCTTTCATTTTCCATTAGCTTGCCAAATACCGAATTATTGGCAAGCTTGAAATACCTTTTCCAAAATTGTTGAAAACAACACGTCGCTAGGAGGTATTCAATTCAGTGTATGGTTTCAGCCAAGTCTCCTGATTAAACTGCAGCACTCCATGAGTTTTCTTTATCTTTAGACAATGTTCAACTGCCTGTTTTAAGTTCGTGTAATGGAGAATATAGTTCCTCTTGTCTGCGAGTGTGGTCATCAACTTTATCCGCTTGGTTCTGGGGAAAGATTCACTGACTGGCAAAAGTGGTAAATCTTTTGTGCATCATCGATTTCATCCGGATACACCACATCCACTTCCAGTAACTATCATTTATAACAGTTTTCAGGTATGCTCATCGTATCCAAGTATGTGCCTATGCATTTAAGTCCTGAGTAAAGGAGTGGTGGCAACATTTCCCATCCATACCTACAGGTTATTGGCATCAATATATTGCATGGCAGCTCTGAATCATACATGTCAGTATTATACTTGTTATTTGCCACATAGTAGCGCTTGTTTCATTGAATCTCTCCGCCCCGAATACCAGCCTCTAAAAACAGACGGACGACCAGAAATTCCAGTACGGCCTTTGTCTTACATAACACCATATCAAAAGAGACTGTGGGAGCGCTCACATAATAGCAACAGTCCAGACCATGTGTATTAATACAGATCTCTCGGAAATTCTCAAATACATCAATCAAGAGCAGGGCATATGTCACCAAGTATCAGTCGGGATATTCTCCCATTGTCTTACATCCAAATTTCTGCCACACATTCTTTGCATGAGAGTAGTCTTCATCATTTATGTGAGAGTTAGTTATCCTGTTGTAGAAGACTTCCTTTGGTAACAGTTGCATTACCTTGAGATTCGCCCACCAATCGACGTTGTCGTAGGGGAAAACATCCTTCTGTTGTGAGCAATCCCAGCTCTTCTTCACTGAAATATCTATGCATCGTATAGGCTGTTCACGGTAAAGTGAGCACTTTTGAGGCCCTAGTTACTTTTTCCTTTCAGCCATTTCTTATCCTTTAACCTCCTTTTTAAAATAAATATTGCCATGTAAGTAATAAACACAGTGTGTATATTCCATCACAATTGGAAGTTAGCACCTAGGGAAAAAATAAGTTGTATTTATTGACTAGTATTCCAAATGAGATGGCTTTCAAAAGTGCTCACTTTACCGTGAACAGTATATATTAAACTTAGAGGAAGGCAGGTTCTTCGCCAGAATTGCGAAGCATTCAGACATAAAACGAAAAGTATCTATAAACTGTATGCTGAAACCTTCTCATAATGTAGAGACAGTTTTCAAAAATATATTTCAAAAGAGCTCAATCAACTGTGGACACCCTATACTTATACGGGTGACGCCTTTGAAACCAATACCAGTTGTAGTCCTGAGTGGTGATTTGTGGCTACGTAAAGTAGCTGAACAATCAAATATGTAATGAAATAGTTTACTATTCGTGTTGGTATTCGAGTTCTTGGTGGTGAATATTTTTGTATCATGCCACGCCATGATGTGGCCCCAAGTACAAAGTATTTACGCCCATACAATGGGTCACAGGCAGTTGTGAAGAATGTATGGACCGAGGACGACATATTGTATACTCCGAAGCGGTGAGTTGCAATTAAAGCGTCTCGTCTATCTTGTTATGCTCATCTTCGACAGTCAAGGGAAAATAAAGCGTCCGTGTGCCTTGTAAGTCAAAGAAACGCTTACATTACGAAAGTAATAATAATGATTCTTGAAAGCTACCTGGGTTTCCAAACAAGCGGAATGGTATATGAGCGAGATTTCAATCTGCTGCGTCCTGTCGTACCTTTTACGCTGGGCGCCTAAAGTCCTAGAGTCATATATATATATATATATATATATATATATATATATATATATATATATATATATATATATATATATATATATATATACGTTGGGAAAATAGCACTGAACACCAAATAAGAGTTTTATGGCTTCTAGTGTCGACGCAAAAAAAATCGTAAGGTGACTCCTCGGCTAAATCTAAATTTGGCTAGTTTGTGTTTCCGTAGCAGCCCCTGTTCACAAATGCACTACAAAATGAAGTGTCGCGTAAAAGCAGCATTCCATAGCCGGGAAGGCCGGACCAGAGCTCTCCAGCGATAAATTGTTGTTGTGGGCACATAGTTCAAGGGACCATGACTGCTAATAGATACGTGTGTGAGTTATCAGTGGCCGCGGCGTGCTCGACCTTGCAGGCAGTCGTCTCCACACAATGGCTCCAGAGCGACCTAGCCCGCGGCTACACGCAAGCAGGTGGAGGCTGCTGCTTGCTATCTTTAGCACTCCTCACAACTGAACATTTGCTCTCTCGAAACTGGTTTTCATCTCGCCATCTCCTTCTCTTGCCGGCTCGTATACTACTCGCACGGCGAAATAAACTAACAAGTGTGAGACACCCCGCCGCTTTTTTTTTATGGAGTGAAACTGTAGCACGTACCTTTTTACGACCACGAAATTAGACCTATAGTTTTCATTTGCAGTGAACAAGACCGATTTGTGAAAACAAATTTCAATAAGACAATAACAAATACCTAGTTATACACACCTGCTTAGTAGTGTAAGTAGCGATTTTTGTCTTCTACTTTGCGACGTGTGATAATACACTAATGAAATAAGCAACATGAAGTTTGCAATAGCAGTAAAGAGATTGTTAAAAACGTTCCAAACTACTTTCAAAAAAGTTTGTTCGGATCACAGGTTCGCCGCGACTGAGAGAGCACTTACGATAGTGCTTCGGATTTTCCACTTTTCAGCCCGTTTTGCGCCCTTCCTGCACAAGTTGATTAGGGTGCATCCATGTACGTAAGGGACGTATGTCTTAATAACACAGAACTAAATTTTATTTCCTAATTTGTCTACTGTAATATAAAAACAACTGCTATTTGCGGAATACTACTGTCTGTACCTACAGTAGACAATTCATATTTTTTTACCAGTGAGGGCAATGTTTATATCACAATCAGTAATAATTGAAGCAAACCAGTCATTATACTAACCAACAACCCCTTAATATTTCGCTCACTGATTGCAAGTGTGCTATTAAAATGTATGTTACGACATGTTCACCACTCAGGAAACAAGACAAACTTGTTTACAGTCCCGTAGGTGAGTACCAGTCTCTGGCCTCCAGATAGAAGCACACTGAACTCGCTGATCACTGCAACGTCGCCTACTGTCTCCCGACTCGTCCACGTCACGCGCACTCGGCTTAAATGGCCATTCAAGAATGCTGACACCGGAATATGCCGTGACTTTTATAGCTGGGGTGACGCTGGCCCAGAGCTTTCTTGGCACCTCGACTCGCGTCACTGGAGGCGACGCCGAGAACATTCGCGCAAGTCGCTGACTCTTCTAGCATGCGATAGGGACGTCAGTGCTGCGGCACCTCCGCTTATCAGACACCATTGACGACGTCTTGGTGAGGGGCAACTGCTGGGCCTGCCTGGGGAAAAAGAGCGTAAGGGGACCAGCCTGTGCGGTGACATGGCCGAGCATAATAATATTATACCCTCCCTATGACTTTACCTATATTTACATCAACCGCTCAGAATTATACTTTATAGCAGAGCTACCCGGCTCTGCCCGGGTATAAGAGAGCAACTAGAGATACACTCAACTCCATTTTATGTTTTCGAGCCCTATAGGTGTCCGGAAGTACACTATCCCCGTTCAGCGGTTTCCTGTATAACGGAGGACCGAAGTCCATTTTTAGCCTACGTCCGAAAGAAAGCAAGGCTTATGAGATCACTTTCCTGGCTGTGTGTGCATGTGCGTCTGTGTGTGTGTCCATTTCAATTTTTGAACGCGTAAACCGAATTTCACCCAAGTCGATACATATATAATAATTATTAGTAAGGAGATCTGACTTTAATAGTTTTCGATAGCGCCGAGCACTTACTTTAAAAATGGCGGCCCCCGTAATATAATGGCTGATATGTCATATCTCGGGAACTATTCAACCGATTTAAACCACATTTTGTATGCTGGCAGAGCATCGTGAAAGCATTAAATATTTTTAATTGATATTGTTGTTAGTCCTCCATTTTGGAGGACAGAACCAAATAAATATATAACAATTCTTAATTATATGTAGAAACCAATTCATCCAATTCTTGTCCGATTTGGCAGCATGCATGTAACATTTTGTAATTAAACTTGATTAGGTAATTATTTTCAAAATTTCGGCCTTACAAATATTTTACGTTTATTTCATATATCTACCATTTCACTTAACCAATTTTGACTAAATTTTGTATGCTGGAAGTATCTATTATACTCTGTTTCATGTAACTTGAATAAAATTTGACAGACGCTATGACTAACCTACACAGCATGTAAACAGTAAACGCCAACATTTGCAAAGTACTGTATCAGCTTATGGTTGTTTCATGATGCGTGTTATTATGTTGGCGCTCTTTGCGATGATTGTAAAAGAAAATAGTACTCGGAATTAAAAATTATGATGTTGAAAATTAATGATAATTACAACATTTATGGTTAAAAATTACGCTCTTAGGTTAATAAACAATTTTTCTGAGTTATAGAGCAAGGGCTTTAGAAATATTTAGAAATATTATGGTAGAGTATGCGAACATCACGGTTATGTGAAAGGTCTCACCAATCTCCGTTGAATCTGTTGTCTATGGTCGCCACCCGCCCGGTGAAAAGCTGTTGCCTTGCCATTGTGCTCACTGCTCTCTTCCGTAATAATTTATCTACATGCAGGAATTCCTTGCTGGTGATGTCTGCATATTTATAACGTTAATTATTTGAGTATTTTATTAAGAGTAGTTCGTCATAGGTGCCTTTTTACAACAGTCTCCTCAGTGCAATGAATTATCGACACGTGTCTGCCGCTTTGTAAAATAAATTTTTGTGTGCTGTGGTCCTCCATTTTCTGTGAGCATCGGGAAGCGCGAGCGAAAGATCATTTACGTTGTGAAGTTTGAATTTGGTTTCAAGAAAAGTTAAGTGTTTTGTTAATTGTGTAAGTCAGAAAATAAAATATTTCGTATTAGTAGCCGACAAGTGATTTTGGTGAATTAATCATCATCCAAAGTTCAGCACGTGTTTAGGAATTACGAAGTGAACTGTAAGTTTGTGTGTTTTGTAAATAATGTTTTCTTAAATTGTTGTTAGAATATATTAAATGTATTTGGACTTTTATTTGATTGAAACTCTAACGAATTTTACGTAGAAGTTAAATTTGCTTAACATGTTTACATTGTGCATTTCGCACATCGGTATTAACAGTGGCGTATTTATTACGTTTTGTTCTTGCGGAATGTTTTCAAATGTACGTGGCCTATATAAGCGCCCTTTTAGTTTAGTTCTTTATATAATAAATGTAATGAAATTTATCTGTTGAGCATTTCTCGCATCGGTACAAACAGCGACACATTTATCGCATTTAGTTTTTTTCGATGCAGTTAAAACTTTTACGTTAGGCCTATAGTAAATTGAATGCTATTTCCGTACGAATAGAATTTTCCACTGAATCATCAAAACAATGCCAGTTCCAATCGCTACTCTCATAAGAAGAACCACAAAAAATCACGTCTCACGAAATACGATTGAATTATAGTTCCCCACCCCAATAACAAAATAAAACAGAACCTTAACTAGTATATTATCGTCATAATAACAACAATAAAACAGTTGGGAATGGTAACAAGCTATAGTAGCTTAAATATTGGACAGAAGTTGTCAGTCTTTCAATGCTTGCCATTGGATTCGTAGTTTGTTTACAAAGATCGTTTTCTTCATTGACAGAACAGCTGTGGCGGAGGGAGATATCATGGCCGCACTTCTTTTTGAGAACCGTCAAAATTTATTGCAGTTATATGTATCAGAGTATAGAAGTTTCATATATGCCAAAACATAGTGACTTTTGTCAGCCATTTTGTAAGTTGGCGCCACAGAATATATCAAGTTTCTGTGTCATATCTCGGTAAAAAATTAACCTATTTCTACAATATTTAGCATACAATTAGTACTGCGGCAGTTGTTGTAAATTGGTGTATTTTAATTATGTCAGAAATTGATTTTGAAAATGGCGGGCATATAGACATTGTAGCTTAGATTTCTATATCGTCGAAACCATGTAGTCAGTTCCAACTTAACTTTGTATGTTGTCAGTATAAATTACAACTATCAATTGTGTATACACAGAGCATCTTTTGTACGCCATTTTTTAAGATAGAACCACATCAATAAATAGGTTTTTATGTCATATATTGATAAACAACTGACCGATTCCTACCATATTCGGTAAGCAAGTAGTATTAAATCAGATGATGTAAAATGCTTGTTTTAAGTATGTCAGACAATTATTTTCAAAATGGCACGAATATAGACATTTTAGATGTGAATAATTTATCGTCGTAACCATGTAATCAATTTAACTTTGTATGCTGCCAATATATATTACACGTATGAACTGTATCTACACAAATAATCTTTTGTCCTCCAGTTTTTAATATAGTGCCACAGGAATAAATAAATTTGTTGTCATTTCTTGGGAAACAATTGACCGATTCCAATCCAATTTGACAAACAAGTATTAGTCCGGCAGATAATGTAAAAAATATATTTTTTAGTATGTAAGGCACTTATTTTCAATATGGAGGTAATATAGACATTTTAGCTTAGTAAACCTTGTCACAGAAACCATGTAATAAATTTTACCTTAATGTTGTGTGTTGCCATTTTATATTACAACAATCAAATGTTTCTACACAAAGCATATTTTGACCGCACCTTTGTAGGATACGCCACACGAAAATTAAGTTTTTATGTTATTTATCAGAAAACAATTGACAGATTCCTACCCCGAGTGTGATGGACACTTAGTTTCAGAATTGTTGCTATAAAATCTTTTTAGCTTAGTGTGTTATGTCTTCGAAACAACGTAATCGATTTTTAACTTAACTTTATATACTGACAGTATACAATCATCGAATGTGCTAATACATAACTTTTTTGTCTTCCGTTTATGAAGATCATCACATTAAAAATATGAATGTTTTATGCCATATCTCATGGACGGATCAACCGATTTCCACCCAATTCTATTTACAAATAGCGCTATGCTAGGCCATTTAAACTAACATGTTTAAAGTGGCTCAGTTACTTACTTTAAAAATGACGGCTTTGTAAATATTTAAGTTTTGTAAATCCTATCACTCTGAAACGCAGTTGATTGATCACTAACTTATGATACGAGGTTTTCTGGGTTCAAGTCTCTGCTAAGGCATGTGTGTATTTAAAATTGCCTCACTACTGTTTTATATGTTTCTGGTTTCATCTCTTATGATATTGCTTTAAACGAGACAAGCCCTACCTACCAACTCAGCTTTTAAGAAATTATTTAAAAATTAATTGCACCCATGTTGAGGAAATTGGGCTGATTTGTAATATCAGTAACTTACTGTTGGCTTATGCAGTATTTTAAGTTGGTTGCTGAAGGGCATTCCATACAAATTTCATCCACATCTGTCAAACGGTTTAGAACTGTATAGAAAACAATCATACATTATATATATGTTTATTTATTTATATATTTATCGAGTAATACCAGCGACTTTCGAGTCTGCTCTTGATTGGACGGTGAAAGTGAGCACAAGGAAACACACAGACGCACTGGTACTCGACGTGATGCATAATAAAATGAAGTTTCCACACATCACCATTTATATCATCGTCAGCAGGCATCGACTGAGTGCCAGAAAGAACGGTAGGCCTCGAGCTACCATTATACAGGCTGTATAGGAAACATGTGTACAAACTCGGCCACGTGATTCGTGGCTGGAAAAGAGGAATGTTGATACAGGCCACCCATGGTCCATCTTAATTAATCAGGGCTGTCGCAGCCCCTAAAGGCGGTGGGCGACAAGGACATTACGAGGGATACTAGGCAAAATACTTGCATTAGAAGAACACAAATTGGTATACGGAGCAAGTAAACCAAGATCTTGGATACACGGTAGGTATGGTCCGTCGTACACACCCACATCATGTAAATAATAGGGTTTGAGGTTAAATTCATTGTGTATACTGTGGACTGAAGCAGGACGACGTAAGTAGCAAATAAGCCCCCTTTGTTATAACTCTCTAGGATACGCCGTTTCCGGTTAAATTGCAAACGAAGGGTACAGTGGTAGCAATATCATGGCCTAGTGAGTAGCCAACCCATCCCGCACCCGGAGGAATTCAGCGGGGAGTCCCCGCCGAATGCGTGAAGAGAGTGGCGGCACGTAACAGCGAGTTCTTGAGAGCCGATGAGGGTAATTGAGGTGAATATGGAGCTGCGCCGGAATGAAAGGGCGAGGTAAATGGGAAAACCCTGAAAAAACCCGCCAACCAGCGACATCGTCCAGCACGACGCCCATATGTGAACATGCGTGTGTGACCCGGCCGGAAATTGAACAAGCGATAAGCGTAAGTGGCCGTGCAAGGAAAAGGGCTTATCAGTGTGTCCTCAGTCAGATACTCGTAGTATGAGCGAACAGTTCAGATTTACATATTTCCGGCCTGAAAAAGTGATTAACCCAAATGATGCGGATAAAATGCAAGGCTCAATGAGCTGGCGGGGTAAGTATTTCCCTGGTACATAGTATAGTTATGGTACCTAGTACTTCCTGCCTTCACGGGCACCTTCAATACTTCGATTGCCGCGTGCTCCTTTCCCAGCAACTGGAAACGTGCAGTAGAAAAACCGTTTCCCAAACATTCTAAGGCTACTGAATTAGGTCATTGTCAGCCAATTAGCCTATTACCGTTTCTTTCTAAGGCACTATAATATTTGGTCCATACCAAATATAAGATTACGTTGATAAAAAGAAATGGCCAAAGATAAAAGTTATGTAGCACTATTAGCACTTCTGAATTTCTCTAAATCTTTTAAGGTGATATTTCACATTTTTTCTATTTGGTTATCTGAAAGAGTTTTTGAAAAGTGCCCCCTTAATGCAGTAGTTGTCAAATCATTATAGTTTTCAAAATATAATACTAAAAATTCTTAATTTCCCGAATTCTACAGCATACTAGGCTTTGCTAATAGATATTTTTTCTAGTCAAATTGCATTTAATCCAATCTGTATGATGTGCAGAACATACTGATTCAGTATGAGTGCGATTTATAAACAGTTGAGCGAGTATTGGCACTTAATTTTGTTGAAAATATATTTTTGTTCATTCAAACGAAACTTTTAATATTCATCTAATAAATTGTTTAAACCATAAACTGTATAGGAAAAGTTGTTTTCGTTTCTTTCGTAGCTTGTAACACGAATGCAGTATGCCACGCTTAGGCTCTAATCCAACACTTTGAGCCTGTCTACAACACTCTTATGTTGAAATTTGAGTGTTATATTTTGAAAACTATAATGATTTGACAACTTACAACTACATTAAGGGGGCACTTTTGAAACCTCTCTGAAATATCAAAAAAAAAAAAAAAAAAAAAAAAAAAAAAAAAAAAAAAAAAAAAAAAAAAAAAAAAAAAAAGAGAGAAATATCGCCTTAACCAAATCAATCCATGAGCGGAGTTCACTTTTTCATTTCCGTAGACAAGTTATTACATTGACTGAGTCGTATCTTGAATGTCGCAAGTAATGTGCTATGGTACCGCAGGTACTCTTCTACCTTTTCATAAATTATCTACCGACGTATCTGAAGTAATGTTGCCACCACATGCATGCTGACGATCTACTTGTCAACTCCTTCAAGTGATGTCGAGGAATTAGTGAACAGTCTTAATAATGATATCCCGTCTTTATGCGTGAGAAATTATTATTATGTTTTAATCCTGTGAAAACTAAATGCATTTTTATAACTTCACACAGGAATATCAATAATTGCCGCAAAATAACCTTACCTACAATCACACTTGTGGGATTGCCAATACCGCTTGTCCAAGAAGTCGCTGTTCTTGGCGTTATTATAAGTGAGCATCTTTCTTGGTCAAACCATGTAGCAAAAATACGCAGGACATCATACTCCATTTTGCATGCGCTCAATAGAAAAAAAAGATTCTTACCATAAACAGCTAACGTCAACCTCATTCAAATGCTGATATTTCCAATTCTTCATTACTGTGATGTGGTGTTCGTAGGTATTGACAAATATTTGGCAGCAAAGCTACAACGCATACAAAATGCTTGGGCTTGTCTAATATTTGGTTTAAAGCCTCGTGATCACGTATCGGAGTACATAGCACAACTTACTGGCTTCATCTAAACGAGGGACACATTTCACCGTTTACTCCTTACTTACAAGATCCTGTGGTTACCTGGAACAAGCTCTAATTACTTAGTGTCCATGTTAAAAATGCTTGGAGAAAATCATAGTTTTGGCACTCGCTCTAAAGCATCTCATCAACTGATCATTCCAGCCCATAAATAAAGCTCCTTCTCAAAATCTTACCGAGTGTCTCTGTTTCACGGGCATGGAAGTGTTTGCCGTCAACGTGCAAAATTCCTCAACCCTCGCGGCTTTCCAACGTTGTGTATATTAGGATTTCAAGATCACGAATACGGATATAATCATTAGTACTATTTCCTTTGTTTTTTAGTATTTATAATGTCCCTTACTTGAATTCCATAACATTGTATTCCCCTTATAACAATATTATTATTATTTATTAACTTCATATTAACTGTCAATGGTGTATTTGTCGCCTTTCATAAATGCTAGTTTCATTCATTTTTAATTTATATTTCATAATATTGTATGACTCCTAATGATGTTTATATTAGTTATTAATTTCATATTAATTGTAATGCTGTATTTGTTGCCAGCCATTAATATAATGTTCATTAATTCTTTTTTTTTGTAATTGGTATGCAGGTAGAAAGTAGATTGTATTTCTCGCATATATTTTATAAGATTACCGACTATTTATAAGCTGATATTTTATACGAATTGTTTATACTGTACAGGTTTTTACTGTTACATTAATTAATCCATTCATTTGTTATTCGTTAGTCAGTTTTAATTAATTGTTTCACAATCTCGTCAGAGAAAAATAAGTCTGGGACATGAAATAAACACGAAAAACGAGCCAAGTGGGGCTGTAGTCAAAATATACAGGTGAGTCCCGTGCTAATCCCTTCACGTAAGAACCAAGCAAGGACATACATCCAGCAAAACAAACCAATAACCAAGTCGTAACAGGAAAAATATAAATCCCTAAGGGCTAATGGCTTAACAGGGTTGAACAGACTGAATACCAGGTAAAAACACATAAGTTATGAAAAATAGCTATATTCAAAGTTCTCAATGCCCGCATTACAATTTCTACAATCAATATAAAACTGATACAAAATATGCGATTGGATTTCCTTTCCACAAACGCTTGAAATATTGTACATTTGGAAATTTACTTAAAATAAAAATATATTAAAATTAAAGTATTTTGTAATTTCTGAAGACTGAAAATTTAATTGGCAATATCCGGGTAGTATCCCCACTATTCGAAATATTTTGGTCTTTTTGGCTAGTTAAAACAACTACTCTAGCCAATCAAATTCTCCTCTATCTGGAAAATACAATAGGCTAAAATTCAAGCAAAGGCCTAATTTAATAAGACTTAGCTACAATATCTTGCATTAAAATTTTATACATTAAATTTTAAAAATCTTGGTTTGCAGAGTATTTTATTCTATTAAAAACTGGGAATTATTTTTATTCCCTAATAGTGGAGTTTATTATACTTAATCTCTGGCTTCTCACAACAAATTTTCACTTTATGCATTAACATTTTACAATGCACGAAAATAATATTCTTTTGAAATTCCTACAATCAATTATATTGTGTGCTAAATATTTACATTACCAGGAAATTCCAATACTCTACAAATTTCTGGGTAACAACGCCCATTTCTACAGCGAACTGGCCTAATGGCCCTAATGTTGTATACTTATCTCATATTCTGCAGCTGTACTGGTCATCCCCCAACGGCCAGGTCTCTCTGCCTGACCAGTCCGCTGGAGGGACTATTTATAGTCTAAAAATACCAGGGGAAAATTTCTATTCCTATTGGCTTAACCTGTCCTCAAATCACAAATAATATCCGGCCAAACTAGTGCCACCTTTATCTAAATTACTACTCAAGACTAGTTTTTACATGTATAGAAAGTTCTGGAGATCTCATTGTTTCCGGCGCAGTAGCGCCATCTTTACGGCAGTCGCTCACAACTGCCGGCCGTCCAGCGCTTCTAGAGCCCCAGGCGGACAGGCCAGTAAACACACTGGCGAGTAGCGGCTGCCATTTTCAGTCCTGCACGAGTGCACAAACCAAGTGGTCGCATACGTCTATGGTTCAGGAATTGTCACTGCAGCAACACGTATTTTTAACGTTCGGTGTCAACACACATAATTTCTTCCAATGGTAGAATGTATTCAAGTATAATTAATTGATAAACATGTCATATTAGGGAGTATTAAGTGTAAAAAAATGCGTAGTATAGCTGGGAGCCTGTGATAGCGATCAGTAGGTCCACCTGATTTTCACGAAAAGATTCACGGGAAGGCTAGACTCCAATGTCATGTGTCATATGTGCAGTTTTCCTTTAGTTATTGACCACGTGTCTTTATCTGGAGACAGTTCCTTACCTCTCTGGGCCAATCAGAATTAGGAAACTCCGACACTACGTGTCCGTAATTCTCGGACAGACACTTGCAATGTGTGACAGTTAAAAATATCCAATCACGAAAGTGGATCCGAGATGTAGTATGTTAGAGTATAATTAGTCCTGAAAACTTTTCGCGAAAAACAGGTGGCCCTAGCGATTAGTCGACAAAACAGACAGACTTGTAGCAGGCAGGGAAGTGGACGGTAAAGTTGGAGTTGTGAAAATTTTTAGCCATGAGACTCCTTGTTTCACAGGTAAAAAGTATAAAAAATCCCACAAGGAATTTTGTCAGATAAATAACAAGATAGAAAAAGAAAAAATAATATTACAGAACGAATAATTAAACAAAAAAAAAAAAGTGAAAAACCCAAGCACAGCATGACTAAGATAACACGGACGAACAGAGACAAAGACAAAATTTCGCACAAGACTGGAAGAGACGGCAATGACGACACAGAAGAACACAGTAGGTTTTCTTAAGACACTTCTCTAAAAATTGTTTATTACATGTTTTATTTCCACAGATTTAGACACAGTGTGGAGCAGAATATTGATCCATTTGCTATTTACGTAATGTACACTGTTCCTACAAGCGAACTTTTCACTATAGGCTGTTCACGGTAAAATGAGCACTTTTGAAAGCCCTGCTTAATATCTACTTGTATACTCTTTGTATATTCCTCCACCATATGTAAAATGAACATTAATATGGGCCTCATCACTTTATTCATCCGTCGGTCAAATTTAACTGTGAAATTATTGAGAAAGTAAATACAATATAAATCTGCTCATTTTTACACTTCAATGCAATAAAAAAACAGAAAGCGAAAGAAATAGTTTTCATTTATCAAAACTGGTTGCCTAACACTTTTTATTCGACGTTAAGATATGAAACTACTTCCCTTCATCGTTACCATCTTTACTAAGCGAATGTCACTCAATGCGCCCATTAAAATATATGCACGCAGGGGCAGTAACTTTTTTCCAAGGTTCATTTATAAAGTGCTCAATTTATCATGAACAGCCTTCACCTAAAGATTAGAGGTTTTCGTCGAAAAAAATTTACAACATTAATTACAACTGATAAAAAGAGTCGGTAGTATCACATAACGTACTAAAAACCAGGCACGCATTCAGAATCTGGTGATATTTTTGAAACAAGAAAAAGTGCCAAGTTCGGTATCCGCCTCCAAACCCAAAATGTTTTCACTATCTGAGTCTTTAAGAAGTTCTCCAACAGAGGGGCCAAGCGGAGAGCCGAGATCCAGAGATCCAAGCTCCAGGCATAACTTCTCGATATCCGCCAGCTGACAAATCTCTCCAGGTATCTCTGCCCAGATCTGAGGTGGCCTTGCAGCCTCTCGCCTCAGTTCACCACCACGCCTACGCCATTCTCTGCCGATATCTTATTGGTAAATGTACACTCGAGATACCTTCAGGCCATTCTGCACTTGTGTCTATGTATTTTTATAACTACAGCCTTCTACAACACATTCGCAACAATTATTACTACTTCACTTTCTTCGTTACATAAGAGCTAGGATTTTTTGCAACAAGAATAAATGAAACTAAATAATTTTTTCCCTGGAGCAGGGGATAATGTGGGACAGTAGAATAGAGGTCTGCTATTCTCACCTCTCTTTGATAAAAACCACATTTTTTCCCCCTTAAGTGTTATTGGTCTTTTAACCTACCCTGTTCTTATGTTGGTAATATATTGGAGTTTATGTATTACATGCTAATATACACTATAAAACAAATTTCTGGTAAACTTCCTCAACTAAATTGGAAGTTTTTCCCCCTTGAATCGTATGGAAATAATACCACACATCTGGCTACAAATATGGAATGTTTTGCGTTGCTATACAAATTAGGGAAGTATCCTACGTATTTGACTGTCTCCTGAGCAAATGTATAGGAAATAACTTTATCATTCGCACTTTCTCACTATACGTATACACTCACATAGTAAATTTGCGAATTATTTCTTACAGTGTAACATAGAGAGAAAAGGGCACTTGGATTCATGGCTTACTTGTGTTTCGAACTGCGAACGCTTTATCAATGTAGACCATGGCGGGTGGAGTTTGCGCCCTGACTTAAATGTGCCACCTTCAATCCCTTTTGTAATAGAAACCATTTTGAACTTCTTTGTTCGAATCCCAGAAAGAGAACAACCAGAGAACTCTCAGAATATTTCATTAAATATCTTTATTGAAAACATACTTTATGTTTCTTCTGTTCTTTGTCGCAGGCGTCATGAACGTCGGGACATACTGGCACCCAATGTGCATGGCAGTCACAAGCGGTCATCTCGAGGTGCAAAAATTAGATAAAAAGTGTGGTGAATGTTTGACAATTTGTATTTATACTGTCACAGAGCGATTTTAAAACTGTCTTCTGCAATTTCGTTTGTATTTCAAAATATTATTTTCTTTCCTAAAATACATTTCGTGTTGGTTATTTTTCATCTGAGTCTCAAATATAATCAAAAACATAATTATGTAATTTGTATTATACGTTCATCTCAGAAGAGTTTTTTAGCCCAGCTTGAAAATGTCAATGAAATATCACCAAACTAATCTGGGTAACAGACCGCAACTACTTTGACAATGTAAGGCTTGGACATAGAGAATATGCATAATCACTGACAGAATTTCCTTTCTAATAATATATTTAAAATTTTTTTCGCAAACTTTAGAGGAAAACATTGGTTACTGAAGTATGTATCAGTGATTGAAAAATTTAACTGTTAGTTACTAAGAAATAAGCCATTAAAATTAATTGATCTACTAATCCCGGTGTAGTCAGCTGTGAATTATTCACAATATTTTAGTTGTAATTCTCAGAAAAAATATGCAATGAAATACTTTCATCCTTGGAGTATTGTGTAGTATTTCTGTTTCAATAAAAATCAGGGTTGTTTCCAGGTAACAGATTACTTAACTTCTCTTCGGTTTTTTTAATTCGTATTTTATTTATATGCCTTCGATTCCGAATACTTAACATTAATTTTTCGGCTAGATATTTACAGTAGCATAGTTGCTGATGGATGATGGTCACCTTGAAGTTCACATATACCTACGTTTACATGTACCCACAAAGACTGTTGGTGGCAATGGTAGTTAGTGTTATGTTTTGTTTATATAGGTATCATTGAGGTGCACAGATTTCCCGGTAACGCTTATCCTCTCTCACCACTCGCGCTAACCACAGAAAGTTCTTACAACGCTAACGAGTAGCCAGTGATGAGAGTAGCAAACCTAAAATGGTAATGTAATGAGCGAGAATAGAAATGAGCACTCAAAGAATTCGATAGAGTCTCTCTGGCTTCGCCTGCCGCACAAATACGTGACGCAATTAAGAGATCGATCTCCGGCTGCGTTCTGACAATGTGGTTAACCAACCACACACGTATATCTGGGTAACTACCACTTGACTTGCACAAAGAGGTATCTGAAGTCTCGTTTTTCTAATTGTAAAGCCAAATTGCTACTTAATTAACCATATTCATTCCCTTGCCTATTCCCACGTGTAGATACATCTGTTGGTTTAATGATATCTACTAATGTTGCTTTTCATTATTTAAGTTATAGGTAAGATGAGTAAGATTTAGGACATTTTTATCTTCAGAAAATTATATGTAATCTTGTCCATGGTGGAGTCCATGCCAACAACCCACATATCTTCAACGGCCACATACTGGGCGAACGCATGAACAGCGGAATATTACCAAGTTGATTTAAAACTCCTGGGAAGATTATTTTTATTATATATTTTGGATGAACTCGTTAAGAACGATAACCCATTTAGGTGATTTAAAAACTGTAGTTGCTGAAACAGTATAAGTTATTTGCTCTAAGTTTCATGAATTACAATTTAAATGAGAGTTTATTTTGTTTCCTTTAGTTGAAACCAAGTTATTTTGCCTTTAATAATCTAAAAATTAAATCCACAGGCAAGTGTATTTCCGCTACCTTCAATGCATTCTTCCGGGAAATAATATTTCGAGTGTATACAAACGGCGCAGGAATTAAATTATCTCTATTACAAGCATTTTTTTTCCTTCTTGTCCTTGCAAACTGTGCATTAACAGTAAAATTACTTCAGATGATGATGGAATACTGGTAAACGAATAAAATATATTTCCTGATAATCAAATAAATAAAATATATTTCCTGATAATCAAATAATTATCTATGGATACTTTCCTTTGGTGATCTGTGTAAATAGTTGTGTTACTTAACAAATCTTGAGATACAGTGACTTGTACCGTTCTTTGACTAAAATCAGACAGTCGCAGCAAGATTTCCGCCTTGACCGGGTAGTGCTGTCGTGCGTGCTCGTGTGTGGTAAATAATCAAAGGACGTAGAAACAAGAATTTTATATACTTTTGTCTTTCTTTGGTCCTCCGGTTTGTGAATCAAATCGTACGTAACATTTTGGTCCATTCGGTGCAGGATTGTACCAGTGTTGATCGGATTTTTTGTGCCGTAAATTCGCGTCGGTAATGTACGAACGAGTTCGACGCGACGTGTGTTTACATTCGTACAGGAAGTTGCAATTGACAGTGTTTGTTGGCGATGAAGATAATGCCCTCGGAGACGTTTCAAGTGCAGTTGACTGAAATTTGGCTGTGCGTGAGTTTTTTTTGTGTTGGTCTGTGTGGTAGGCCTAACCTAAAAACTTGAAATAGCGTACTCATTGGCGCCGTTTGCAAAGAGCGAAGGAACGTTTAAGTTTGAACCGTGCTGTAGTATTTGCAGATGCACAAAAATTTTTCCTAAACAAGGACTTTTTAAAGCAACGGTGGGGGATTTAAAACCGGGTCAGGTTTTTGAGTAAACCATATTGCCCTAGAAATTGCCTTTAAAAATGATGATACGTTTGATGCTGGGGCACATGCACGACGATTTACCTCGTTTGATGACAACTTTTATGGCGTTATGGCAGAACATGATTCGTTAGCAAGCAAGGCCGAAACAATGAACGGAAAGGAATCACCCACCTTGAGTAATGATGGACTGGGGTAGCATGTGACTTTACCTCGAATTGAACTTTCCACTTTCAGTCGTGAAATCACTACATGGACTAGCTTTTCAAATTTTTTTTCAGACCTTAACTTTATTCATGAACAGAAAATGTCATTGAAATGAGATTCACACATACCTTCAATAAAAATTAATTTATACTAGTGAAGAGAATTCCTAAACACTGAGGTATAGGCTGTTCACGATAAATCGAGCACTTTTTAAGGCCATCCTAAAAGGTATTAACAACTAATAAAGAGGTTTTATTGCAGTCTTAGACATTAACTTTTGAGAACGGTGAAAGTATTTATTAATCACGTGACGATGCTGATATTAAAATATGTCTTAAATATAAAAACTGGCACAAAAGAAAAATTAGGAAGCGCTTTAAAAAGTGCTCACTTTACCGTGAACGGCCTATAATTAGTAGCAGAGATATTTCAACTGTATTTTATTTAAGATGACTTATCAAAGCTTTGAGCATACGTGACGTAGCTGACTACTTGCTGTATTTAAATCCAATTAAACACATTTAATTTCCTACCTTCATTATTATGTACATACTATGTCTCAGCCAGCCAGTAAGAAAAACCAAACCCATCTCAAGGTATACGCAGGCGTGCCTTAGCTGCACTGTCCAACTACCGCCTCAGTAAAAACTTAAACTATTTTACTTGAATTAATTTCATAAAAATTTCCGGTTCGCTCGCGGAATTTGTTGAATAGGTACCCTGGCATATTGATGTTTTCTGTTTACCCAGTCCTGACAGAATAACAGCAAGATGTTCAATCCCATTGTTCACAATTCTTATAGTCCGTCCATTTTATTTTAACTCTACTGGCTGCTTATTTTCTGGCTGGTTAGATATAACGCAGCCTGCTACGGCACATAACTTCATCAATATTGAACGCTCGTTACCAAGTTTACAATAAACAACAGCATAGGTAACATTTAACTGTATCTGCATACGTGAAACTTCTTTTCAACCAAATAACTTGCATATATCTTTGCTACAACAATTTAATAATCTACATAAAAATATTAAAATATTACGACCTGTACAAACATTTATTGAAATTGCTCTCAATTAAAATTAACCTGTCATTTAATTAACGTAACAAACGAAAACACATATAGAAACGAAATTGTGAAAAGGGCGAAAATAAATTAAACAACAAAAATATACGTCTTAACGCATTCACGCGTATATATATATATATATATATATATATATATATATATATATATATATATATATATATATATATATATATATATATACAGATGAGTCTCCCGCGCCTATTTTTCCGTATCTATGCAACCCGCAAACACTACTGCCCATCTAACACAACATGTACTCCGCTGTAAATTAACTGTCTCTTGCGTAGCCGAGTCCCGTGCCGTGTACGTATTGGTTACTCCGCCTCATCTGTTATGCTGAACATTTGAAGCCGTTGTCAGCCTGCACCAATCAGCGGCCCGAAAATAGAGAATCGCTACAAAACAGCACGTTTGCGTTGATGTCTTTTCGTCGATACAGTAAGTGGTGGCTGTAATTTTACGTCACACGAAGAAAGACAATGGCTCGAAGTAAGGCAGATGTGTGTTGCTAAGGACGCAATCGTAACGTACCGACGTATTTGGTCAACATCACAATAAGCTGTTTCAACACAGTGAACAGATGTGCATTGTTTGAAAAGTGACTGCTACTCAGCGCATTGCTGACACCGTCTGTTCTCCGCTTCCTGTACTGACCACAACGAATCAACGCGCATGTTAAATGGATAGTATTATATTATGTGCTGGTTGCATAGATAGGGAAAAGTAGGTGCGGGCGACTCACCCGGTATATATATATAATATATATATATATATATATATATATATATATATATATATATATATATATATATATATATATATATAATATATATATATATAGTGAATTGTAAGGGCCGTACAAATCTTTGAAGTAGGGGTTGAGACACTTTTTTCATTATGTGTAAGATGGAACACTGAGTTTCCGGATAATGGGTAAGACAACAAATATCTGCAAACACAACACGTGTCGCTGCCATTTGTACTGTTACTACATAATTATATTCCGAACTAACTTTCGTAACGGGGTGGTATGGTTGGAATTAAAATGTTGGATTATTAATCCGTATGTCACCATAAACTAATATAGTCGCCGTGTGTATACATCCTAAGCCTCGGCATTTTCCAGCCATTTGTCTTTTAATTTGAAAGTAATATTTACCTATACATGGCTGGCTGGCAACACGCACAACACCCGAAAACACACTGTTGCGGCTAGCAAAGCGAAGGGAATATTCCAGAAAGGTGAACCAAACAATGACACTGTAATTAACTAGTGATTCGGGTACATTATCAAAAAAATGCGCATTGCCCTTAGCATTCACTTTGGGCCAATGGTCGTATTGTGTATACAATTTATTTTTTCGTGATTAAATTGGAGCCGAAGTTTTTGTGTTTGTGTGTGTGGGTATGTGTATATATATATATATACATAATCTTAAAAAATTTAAATAATTATTCATGAGAAAAGCTCTGATGATTTTGTATACCAATGAAATCCTGTTATAGTTTCAAAAAGTCGTAGATGCGAATTGTAACAAAATCTTTGGAAACGGATACTTTAACTGGACGTGTAATCGAGGAATTAAGACGTTCTCGCTTAGTAATATATTCGCAGTATATCATAATTTGCGGACGTAATGAAGTTTCAGACAACTCAGGAATAGAGTACAGTTTATTTCTGCTTTGCTGATGAACAAGGCATCTTGGTTACAGTGTTGTAGTGGGGAAACTAAGTTAACTGCTAAAGGCAGGACGCGAGGCTTAGTTTGTGTCCAACTAAGCTACGTGTTAGTTTCAAATGATGCAGTGCGTTCACAAGCCTTTCGTGAATGTGCGGCGTCGCACTTTATCTTGTCAACTATGGGTCTCGGGGGTGCAGAAGCTATCGCGCTCACCTCCCACTAAGGCAAACTGGAATCGGTTCGATTCCCAGCGGGATATCTCCCGGATTTTCGCATGTGGGAATCGTGATGGACGATGCCGCTGGATGGCAGGGTCTTCTCAGCGACCTCTCGTTTCCCCTGCCCTTACATTTCAGCTCTACCCCATACCACGCTTCAACCTCGTCGACTGTCAAAGACTCCGACGATAAGAGCCTCCCACATTCCCCCACTCTATTCTTCTTCATTTTTACCACCCTACCTCGGTACCCCATCAGCAACACTGGACTGTACTATGAGTTGTCTACTTTTCCGGAAAGTTCAACGTCATAATAAATGAAATATTAGTTAGAAATAACTACTGTTGAGCAAGATAAAATTGTCCATATAACGTTGCGTGGTTTGTTACATTAAAAGTACAATATTGTTTTATCGAAATGGGCCCAACGATTCACATTTCCTCAAGCAGTACAACAGATATAAAAATGTTAAATGTTGAAGTCGCTTTGTTGCGTACAGAAAAGTTAAAGATGACGCGACCTCTTGCATACCTGGTTACTTACTCTATGTGCTCACAATGCGTGTGTCTTATATAGGGACGGGCTTAATTCAATCTCCTGGCCATAACCTCCGGTAGCTCATTTAGGCTGCAGCTTGAGGTAAAATTAATTAGTGTATGAATACCAAACGGTGGTGTTGTACTGACAGTTGTAGTGGAAGTGGTGGTTATGATGATGAGTAATGTTGGGTGTTCATCCCAAACTTGGGTTGGAAGCTCAGGACGGATTAGACGTTGTGGTTCCACGGTTGTTAGCCACTGACTTTTGCATAAAGAAAGATGCAATACAGCATCCATTCGTAAATCCGAGAAGGACACTTTCCGCTCCTGAGATATTGTTAACTCATCAACAAATCGAATACTGGATTTCTGGTCCGCAATTCCTGCGCCATCATCGCTAGTCAATATGGATGAACATTTCCTTCAATAGTGTTGCAAAAAATAGTTCTGAAACACGTATGATACTGTGATGCTTCACTACCGAGTCCAGCGTTGCTAATTGTATTTTATGTAAAGTAAATTAGTTATATTTGTAAGCCGTTATATGCAGGTTAACTTAATTTGCAGCGCCAATTAGTACAATAAATAATTCTTTATTAAATTTTCATAGTTCTTACATTTTTTATTCTATGACCTAACCTCGATGTATGAGATGCCAGGTAGTTGTTGATTGGAAATATTAGAGCAGTTTCTTTTAGCAAAATTGAAGTTAACTTATATTTTAATGATATAGTTTATTTTAGTAGAACGGAACATGTGATATGATTTATCATTGACAAATTCTGGCTTCAACCGACATTCCTACCACTTAGTTGGTAAGTCTATTTATTATACTGACCAAAACAGAATTTCTTTCGTAGTCTGAGCCATTTTTTTTTTTGCCCTGTGGTCCCTAATATTAGTGCTCTATAGTGATTCTAGCCGAGGACTAATCATGATTTAATTGCTTTCCTTTGCAATCTTAAGAGCTACATATTATATATACATGTATATAATATATATACGAATAAAAAAAGTTGATTATTTAAAACGTACAGACGGACCTATAAATTCATATTCCCGTACAATAGCAAAGTAATTCGAGAGGAGGAAGTTTCAATGCATGAGAAAAAGTAATTGAGTTGAGAGTGTGAGGCAGGACTGGAGACTCGAGTGCATTGTGCACATTGACGTCGCAGCCTGCCAAGGCTGGCGACGTGGGCGAGTGTTTATGAGCGGTGCTGTACTGAAGCCACGCCCAGCTGCGCACGCACGCACACACGCCGCTCAAGGACGACTGTTTGGACGTGGTCAAAGCGGGGACCTTCCTGCCGGCCACAAACCTGTATCCGCCATCGGTAATTGCCACCCGCCATTGTTACCAGCCGATCTCGTTCCCTCCAGCTATGACCCACCGTGTCAGTCCGCAAAAAAAAAAAAAACAACCACTCCGTTCTCCTTCCCTCGAACATCGCGCTTTGCCTTATCGCATCGCCCAGTATCAAAAACCCGGTCCCTTCGCAGCGCGTGACCTTGTACGATCTTGTACCCTTAGGCTAATGATGAGGTTGACCGATCTCGCTGGCTGCGCATAATCAGTCTCCGTGTCCCAACATTGAACTTCTTTTCTACCATCACGACTAGCAAAAACGGCGTGGATTGTATATGAGCTTAGAACACTGTTTAGTAAAGACCTGAAAGTTCGCGAGTTCAGTGACCTGCAGGGTAGACTCTACAGTCTTATGTACAAATACGTCGATATCAACTGAACATTGGTTGTCTGCTGTTACAGTGGAAGGCGACAATTGGACACCTTTCTCCAGGAGGTGTAAAATAAAGTATGGGCCAGTGACTAAAGTTATAAAAACGCACGTGTGTTGAATTCTAGCTTGTCCCAAAATGAATCCGCGAATTTTTAATGTCTCTCTACTGATTAGTAAACAAGTGCTTTGAAGTGTTTGTATACTTCCTCTTTCCAACTTTTAATGCAGTTTGGGCAAATTCAGATTGGTAAAATTATTTTATTAATATAAACGTGCCCGTCTTTTGAAAATTGAGATATAAACAAACACACATATCATGCGCAGAAGACGTATAAGCGGTCTACCTCATATTCAGTCTATGCCATGAACACCAAATAGGCCTATGTTGTCCTGTCACGGTTGCTTCCAAAATTTCTGGGGCCCGAAAAAGTTTTACTTCCAGACGATTCCTCCGCCTTGTGTAAACAAATCTTAACCGATTCTAGAAAATTACGCCAAATGGACACCGCACCACATTCGTGCGTACTCAGTTTAATAATAATTTGAATTATAACTATTTCTTACTAGGTATTACCATAACACCTATTTTATCAATGATTTTATTCATATTATTTTTTAATTAAGTATTATAATTTATAGATAAATATATAAATTACATTTCAATTGAACAAAATACATGATACTTTTATGTCAACACAATTATAAAACGATTGTGATACATAAACGTGGGGTGATCATTCAACTGTTTCGTGATCATTCAACTGTTTCGTTCGAACGAATAGTGTGAAGAAACTGCGAATGGTACTGCAGTCGTGGCGTAAACAAACACCGATGATGTTATATGTCGGGAATCTTTGAACCGATTTTAACCTAATTATGTATGGTAAGAGTATATATTGTAAGCATTGAATTTCGAAATGGGTATTGTTTTTGGTCCACCATTATTTAAAATAGTACAACATGAAAAAAAGCAATATTTTATGTAATATCTTGAAAACTACCTAACCGACTCTCGCCAAATTGAGCAAGTAAGTAATAGTATGGTAGGCCATGCAAGTATATGTGACTTAAATGCATTAGTCACTTATTTTCAAAATGGCCATCTTACGAATATTTTTAGGTTTATTCGATTTACCTCCCATACCGTTAGACCACTATAGATCAAATTTTGTATGCTGAGGCATTATATGCCAACACACAGCCACTGTTGTCCTCAATTTTGTAATACAGCACCACTCGAAAAAATAAATTTTTTATGTCATACTTCGGGAAACAGTTGATCTATTCCTGTCAAAGTTGGCAAACACATAGAACTGCGACAGATGGTCTACACTGGCATGTCTTAAGATCAGACACTTATTTTCAAAATGGCGGCAGTAAATACATTTTTATTTAGTATGCTACATCATCGAAACCTTGTAATCAACTACATCCTAATTGTGTATGCTGGGAATATCTATTACAACTATCAAATGCGTCTACGCGGAGCATCTTTTAACCATCATTTTGTAAGTTATGCCACACGAAGAAATAAATATTTTGTCATATCTAGGGAAACAATTAACCGTTTGTTACCGAATTTTGCAAATAAATTGTTTTGCATCAAGTAATGTAAACTGGCATATTTCAAATAGGCCAAGCATTTCTTTTGAAAATGGCAGCTAAATAAATATTTTCGCTTAGTATATTTTATTCATGAAACAACTTTGTATGCTGGCAGTATCTGTTATAAACATCAAATTTGCGAATACAAAGTCTCATCTCTCTGCAATTTTGTCAGATAGGACCACATGAAAAAATTACTTATGTGTCATATCTCCGGAAACCATCAACCTATTCTTACCAAATTTAGCGAAGAAGTTGTACTGTGCTAGGCTATATTAATGTATATGTTTCAAGTGTGACAGACACTTATTTTCAGAATGGCAGCTATAGAAACATTCTAGCTTAGTGTATTATATAAACGAAACAATATAATCTGTTTTAATTGTACTTTGTATACTGGCAGTTTCTGTGACAATCACGGAAAATTCTAAAACAAAAATCTTGTCCTTAATTTACGGAGATCGTTAAATAAAGGATATGGAGGTTTTATGCTATATCTCGAGAACCAATTAAGCGATTTTTAGCAAATATTACACGGAAGAAGTGAAACAGTATTGTATGAAAAATGACGATGTAGGTGTGGTAATAATTTTGTATGATGTTAATACCAATCTTTTATGTTTGTAAGTTATATATATATATATTATTACTCAACAAAATGCAACCATATTAAGTACACAAACAGTATTAACTAGAAACATCAATCATGCATACAGCGAGCCTGTTTTGCCAACTTTTTTACAAAATATTGCAAGGTGAAAAAAATTAAAATTTTATCGTATTTCCGGAACAAGTCAACTAATTCCCACCAAACTGTGGAAACCATCAGTGCTTCAGATGGGCATGTGAACTAATATTATTAAGGTGGGTCAGACAGTGGTGTTCAAATTGTGCCTTTATAAGTAATTTAGATAAATTTAATATATATATTAAACAATTTTAAAAAATTCAGCCAAACTTTGTATGTTTACAATATTAGAAGCATCATATAAAAAAACCTCTTTTTTTTTTTTTTTTTTTTTTTTGTAAATTACGTATGAAAGCGCCAAATAGGAAAATTATGTTTAATGCAATATTTCGGGAACCAATCAACCTACTCCTACTTAATTAACCTTATAATTTCTGCAGGAGTGTCTCATGTGTAAGTAACATCAAGTGACTGATAGTCTTATTTACAAGATGACAATCCTGTAAATATATCAAGTTAGTAAACTCTATCATTTAAAATATTACATTGATTATATCTCAAGTTGATGCTCCAAATGCTACCTCCGTAATACAGTTTACTGTATGCTAGCTTATGGTACAAGCTTTTCTGGGTTCAAGTCTCAGGTAAGGTACGTGTGTATTTGAAATTTTCTCACTGCTTTTGCATATTTTTCTGGTTTTATCTCTAATGATACTGCTATCAACGAGGCGAGAAGTCCTACCTACCAACTAAGCTTAATTAAACTTAATTAAAAATGAATTGCACCGGTGTAGAGGAAAGTAGGCACATTAGTTACATCAGTAACTTCTTGTACTTATTGAAATCACTTATTCAGATTTAGAATGTATGTACTCGAGCGAGCATTGTTAGTCTATTGGCTGCTGTCACAGACCGAATCCATCGTACAGCAATGTTCAGGACTCAGTCACACTGTAGCTTTCTGTTCGTTATTGGCTCACATTTAAATGGGGAGTGACTAAAGAACTGGACGTGTTGCCTTTATATTGGTGTTTCCCTTTGAAAATAAACTTTAATAACATACATAATATTACGTGTCTATACACATAAGTGTTAGGTAACAATTTGTGCTAACTTAAATTATTTCTTTCGCTTCCTTTTTTTTATGCTTCTAATTGTAAAAAAGATCAGATTCGTAGAATTTTCTTTATAATAATTTCACAGTTTCACTTGATGAGGCCCATGACGATGTTAATTTTACATAAGGCAAAATACACAACGTGCGTACAGGTAGATCTTAATTAGGGCTTTCAAAAGTGTTCATTTTACTGTGAACAGCCTTTATAGGCTGTTGACGGTAAAATGAGCTGTTTTGAACACGTCCTTGTATGCTCATTATGTATTCTTGCGTCATATGTAACATTAACATTGCCGTACGCCTGATCACCTTATTCATGCGTCGTTCAAGTGAAACTATTACAAAAATGTGGTGTTACGCGCTCGCTGCTTCGCCTCCTGCTCGAGAGAGAGAGGAATAAAGAGAGTCGTTTATGATAGCGGCGGCAGAGCAAGCGATGGGACGCGTATCAGTTACAGAGAGCTAGCCGTGACGACAATCTTTAGAGGCGCATTCTGCTGCCCCTGGTTGTATTGAGTTTTACTTTTATCTGAAGAATGCTCTGGAGTACTGACCTCGTTCTCTCAGCGCAAATCGGGGTGCGTTGAACCTTCGCGATGGTCACGGCCAACGCTATAAATATTGCGACAGGCTTCCGAGCCGAGAGTTGAGTTGAGTGAAGTTGAGTTGTGGAGTTGGTGAATGAGTGGCTAAGTTCCGAGCGATAGACGAAGAACAGTGAAAGAAGTGACCAGAGAAAGGGAAGTCTGCGACTGCGAGTATCAAGCAGTGAAGGACGCGGCTGGCAGGCTGGGGTTTAGATGCGTTAGTGAAATGCATTATAAATGATGACAACAGATAGAATGAACACGTGTTATTAGTGACTATGAGTTAATTGGCTGTAACCAACAGAAACAATTAAGAAGGACATTAATTAGAGTTAAAATAGACATTAAATATTGCACTCACTGTTAAATAAAAAGAGTAAAAATGGAGACAGATAATTTAATGCTGTAAATAATAGCGGAGTAAATAAACTAGAAATCAAATTAATTTTCTTTTGATCCTCACAAACTCAGATACGCCCCTCAGAAGTGTACATGTAACAATATATTTTACAAATTTGCTTATTCTTACACTTATACGAATTAAAAAATGCAAAAAGCGAAATAAATAATTTCAGTGTTCACAGAATGTTTGCCAAACAATTTTTATTGTACGTTAAGACATTGTACTGCGTTCCCCTATTCGTCACCAACTTTACCAAGTACACGATAGTCAGTGTGCCCGTTAAAATACATGGAGGTAGGGTAGGGACAGTGACAAATTTTTAAGGTTTTAAATCAATTGTGCTGTGGGGAAGACTGTAAGATAGATAGTGTGAAAAATAACATTTAAGCCTCACGTTTGGGTATTAGTCACTGAAATTAATTGGGGTTCTTTAATGCATGCGAAGACAAATAGAGAGATATTTATATGTGTAATTATTATGCAACATGTAGGCAGGGTTTGCAAATAAACAACTGAATGTGTAGGTGACAGAACACACACTGCAAATTACTAAAAATCACAACAAAAACATTAAGATACATCTTACAAGCATGTTTCCTTCTATCCAGGCTTATCTCCACCTCCACAAAGCTATACATATGTCACGCTTGTATTATTTGCTGGGAAATAATAAGGAAACTAACTACTAGCATATCAATCAAAGGAGTTCAAGGGTGAAGTGCCTATGTATCCACACTGAATAAAATGCTCCTGGCTAGCAATGTCAAAATTAGGTAGAATAAAACAAGAGTTCTTATTTTCAGGCACTTTGTGATCAGCAAGAAAGTGTTGTATTAAATGCATAGTTAACAGGAAAACGTTTTTAACGTCACGTAGCATGGCGGTGATAAGATACCTTATATTTATGCGTTATACATACTTGAAGTTGCAAAGCTCTTAAGCCCTCTTCAGACAATTTGAAAACACTCTGTTGGCTATTTACGTAAAACGGAGCATATTTTTCGGGGTCGAACTCAATTTTAAATTATAATTTTTCACTGTTCAGACGGAGCTCAGGTCTACCTGACCAGTTACGTTAGCAGCCCATTTCAAACAAGATGGACACCAGAACATTCTTTCAACAACTCAATTTGGCGTCGATTACCTGATTTAAATTTACTTATGTGACATAGGGCTTACATCGGGGTGCATTCCTTATGATTATAATCAATACGTTGTTATCAAACATTACCAACTTACACAAATTAACATGTAGATCAAAACTTAACAATATGAAAGTAAATACATAATATTGAATATATGAATAATAACCTCTCAACTGCTGCATGTACGATAGTAAATATGTAAAATTAAATAAAAATAAAAAATAAATTTACAGAATAATAAACTGATATGTAGAACACGTCACAACAATAGCGTTTCTATAAAATAAACATGTGTGTACCCGTATGCTATATTTCCATACCACTGTAAGGATTAACAATACTAATTAGATGTTTTACATAAGGATACGTTACAGGCTTTTTTTAAAGTGCTAATTTAATGGTGAATAGCCCATAGGCGGGCATTTTAGCAGCATCATTTAAGTATATATTTAAAAAAAACAAAGGACTCCGTTTGTGTGGCATGGGAAACGAGGTGGCTTTCCGATAATCGTATTTTCATCTCGCCTGTCAGTTTCTGTGGAAAGGCTCGCTGTAGCGATGCAGGAACTTCACAGGAAATAAGCCGAGGCACGCGAACTTGCTGGCCGACAGTTACCTCAGGGCACTCTTCATTCCACATCGCCACAGGAAATCCCTCCTGCGTTTCTAGGCACGCTAAACCAGTCACAATTCCCGCCTTGAATTATCAAGGCCGAAACACAGGTGTTGTGCGCACACCTTAAAAAGACTTTCGCCGTGAGACTGCACTGAGTACCGAATAGCTTATGTCGGTCTGCATGCCCGGAGAAGTAGGGATTTCTTTTATACAATGAAAACAATTGTTTTCTGAAAAGTTCGTGATCTTATAGTTATAGACTTTCGAAAGCCCTGCTTAAGATCTATTGGTATGCACGTTGGGTATTATTCCGCCTTATGTAGCATTAACATTGCCATAGACCTCGTCACTTTATTCATGCGTTGGTCAAATGAAAGAGTGAAATTATTTGAAAGTAAATGTTTTACAAATCTGCTCATTTTTACACTTCAATGCATTATAAAAACTGAAAGCGAAAGAAATAACTTATATAATTATAAATTGTTACCTAACACTTTTTATTCGGCGTTATAATGTGGAACTACTTCCCATCCATCGTTACCAACTTCACTGGGTGCATGTCACTCAGTGTGCCCGTTAAAATATGTGCAGGTAGGAAAGTAACTTTTTTTAAAGTTGATTTAAAAAAAAAAAACTCACTTTATCGTGAACAGCCTTTACCAAATATCCTCCGAGAACAAGATCGCTAAAGTGAGAACATCAGGCGACGTGGTTCGCTGCTCAGATATCCTGTGTACCATGAAGGTATGTGCCGTTCTCATAAGAATAAAGAAGTGAAATAGTTAATTTTACTAAAACATTCAGCTACATACGCCAATGAAATGGCGTCATCGACAATCAACATGTTGAAAAGCCGGTATATCAGCCAATAGGGAATCTTTAGCAGCACGCAAAAGCAAGAATCCAGTTCTGTTCCAGAGCATCACATACCAATCAGCGAGTATGTACACCCTCATTAAAAGAATATTGTTTTATAAAGATATGTACAATAGGCATCTTATAAAATTTTGTGGATATTAGAGTAGACGTATTTAGTTAGGAGACATCTTGATCTTGTTGAGTTCTCCTGAATGCATAGAACATTATGATGAAATGCATTCGCTTTCACTCTAGCAATGAAACATTTTCAGTTAGGCCTTCTTGAATCGTTGAACGTTACTTGCAGACGAACTTTTCCATTTCACAGTTCTCCAAGTAGGTACGCATGAAATCTGAAATTTCAATTCGAGCTATCAAAGAACTCACTTGACATTCTCAGTTTGATTAATCATTGTGACAACTTCGATATCGGAGTCCATTAGGTCAATTACACTAAACAACATTATTTCGCTATGAAATCACTCTGTTAAAATTCTTACGGTAAACACAAAGCAACTTTGTAGTGACCACAAAATTGCTTATTAGTCATTATAAAATGAAAACATTTTGTATTTGCTAACAAACAGTCGCCAATACGAAATAATTTTGTAATTTATAGAGGCCACAACTTTTTCATTTTAATTCTTCAAAGGGGTCTTACTGATATGTATGACCAGGCAACAAACACGTACAATGATACGTACAAGAGCAAAGACCAAAAGCAACGAAGAGTAAAACTAAACTGGAAGATACAGACCAAAGCATGAAAAAGGTAAGGAATACCAGTTGACAAGCTTTGGAATTGAAGGACTGATGTGGGAGGGGTAAAGAAGTTGACATGTCCCTCTCACCACTGCGCGCCAACAAGAAAACGAAGGAGTGAAAGTATATAATATATCATATGGGAGCAGTAAGTGCCTATATTTGAAGGCAGAAACTAGATCAGTGACAATACGGCATATAAATTCATTCCCATGATTTGCGGGTAATTTGGCCGTGGGGGGCTTGGAGGGGAATAGCAGGCAAACCGCATTCACTCCTCCATGCAGCAATGAAATAAGCAGCCAAATAAAAAAAACAAAAGGCTAAGGTATGTACAAACCACTAAGGTAACACAAAGCATAAAAACACATTGCTTGAAACCAGGCAAAGATAAAAGGAAAATTCACATGACCCGAGAGCAATACCAGGTTTAAAATAATAGAAAATTGAAACCAAAAATATCTACGGGAACCTTATATACCTGCATTACCCAAAAAAAAAAAAAAAAAAAAAAAAAAAAAGGAATATGTGCGAGGGTTGATGAAAGAAATGTGATCAACCGAAGGCTGGTCACATAACATTCTTGTTCATTTTTAGGTTGTAAATCACCATGATTCACGAAAATGTACATGAAATGCTGGATACATAGCTCAGCCCTATCCAAGCGACAAGTTGGATCCATGTGCCACCCCTGGACATAGAAAAAAATGCTGGGTCTCAGGCGTAGTGGTCCCTATGCAAACCAATTACCCTGTGACCAGGAAAGAGGTATCTGCCTTATGTTCGGACCGACTATATGGTGCCAAGGTTTGGCCACCACATATGACATCAAACTACATATTTAAAAAACCAGTTTCACCACCAGGATTTCTGAGTTACTTCTTGGCTCACAACCCAAAATAAAGTATGGGATGAAATTCGCACTGTCTGTACAGAACGCTGTGCCAGATGTGAAGAATGAATTTTTGTAATATGCCGACTGTCCCAGCAAACATCATTCATGTGCAACCAATTACAGTTGGTGCAAAACTATTTTAAAGTGTGTACTTAGAGCTCAGGCTAAGGCCCGAGATATGGATGTTAATGTGAAGAAATTCCCACATGTATGAACATGGTGAGGACTAGCGACCGTATGTTTGGAGCTATCTAGCTCGATGAGTGATCTGCCTATGACGTATTTTAAGATGCATACCGCAATAATGATAGGAAACCTCCGTATAATAAATGGTACACATACCTGATGCAGTCTTAAAGGTTACTACTGGGACAAAATGGTTCGGCAGCCGACCTGTGACAGGTGTAAGGCTCATGGCCAGCTAGTCTGCTCTTGACCACAGTAGACAAGGTATTCCTCTCCTGTGTCATGGCTTTCTGGATCGTGGACAGAATACCGACATGTAATTGGTGTACGGCTAAGGCATTTTAATGCCTGATTAGTGATTCCCTTGACTATCTATTCAGGGAAGTCAGTCCTCCCCCAGTCACTGTTCTGAAATAAGCTGTTTTAAACTGTCTTAGCAGTCGGCTACAATGCGACCGTGCTGTCATTCGCCTACAAGCACCATGCTAGGTAAGTTACTACCACGGGAGGATGGGTTTGGCTCAACTGGAGGTCTTCTCTGCTGACCCATCCATTGAGGTTGGACTCCTGGTTGTAATTGTTATTTTTTGCACGCTAAACGAAATCATTAGGGAAAGCTCCTTTCTAATGAGTGGTCGACGTACTAAGCAGCGACACGCTCTGGTACTATCCGGGTAAGACACTAGGTTGAGTGAGTAAGTGAAGAGATTTGGGTGGCTCTTAACATCGAAGTCCTGAGAGCCGATGAAGGTGAAGCGAGGTGAGCATGGAGCAACGCCGGAATGAAGGGCGGAGGGAAACGGAAGATCCCGAGAAAACACTCTGACCAACAACGTCGTCCGGCACGATCCCCACGTGCAAAAATCCGAGAGGTAACCCGCCGGGAATCAAATCCGGTTCGCCTAGGTGGGATTCGAGTAATCTAACCACTACACCACAGCGACCCCGAGACACTAGGGGTTTCGATAATGCCCCGATTGTATTTCGGGTGTAATTGAGTACGATGGTCTCAGTACTCCGTGGGAGGATGCAACTGTGCAGTTCAGTGTCTCAGATCGGGGCTCTATTTTCTGTTCAATAAAATTGAGAGCTAGGAGCACATACGCTGGCAAGGTGCTCTCTCATTCTTCTACTAACTGGGCGGCCGAAGAGAGGAATAGTCAAATCGGCTAAGAGCTCAGCTTTAAAATACAAAAATACAGCAGTGTTTTGTTCATTTTGAGGTTACTGTCGGAAGATTTGTACGTGTTACGATGCGTGTCGGACCGCAGACATCCCGCTGTACTGAGCAGTGAGCCGCGTTAAATTTTCTGCACTATGCTAGTGCAACATTCTGCTAGCAGTCGCGTGGCCTTACAAACGGCAAAGATACGCAAAGATACCTACATTTTCTCATGCAGGCCTTGCACTCATGCACTCTCTCCGGTAGTAGGGGCTGTTGAGAGAAAGTCAGTGCCTGAAGTACATGGGAGGAACTTCAGCACCAAATAGAGCTACGTCTACGTATGGGTAAAAATATTGTGGGTGGCTGTGCTCAGCAAGAGCAGCTGGGTTGGTCACGTATTATTGAACTGATAGTTTGAGGCTTCCCAACCAGATTTAAGATGCGCACCGCTTATATGTAGTGAGTGAGTGAGTGAAGAAATTTGGACGGCGATTGAGGTAAGTATGAATAAGCGCCGGAATGAAAGGGCGGGGTAAACGGGAGATCCCCGAGAAAACCCGCCGACCAACGGCATCGTCCGGCGCGATTCTCACATGCGAAAATCCGGAGTGACCCGACCGAGAAATGAACCTTGGTGGGAGGTAAGCAGGCTAACCGCTCGGCCACCGTGGCGCCACCGCTTACATGATGATAAAGATAACCGCCGTAATCACAGCTAGAGGGAAGGTTAGTTGCCAGACCGTCCTCCGCTGAGGGAAGAGGAAAATGAGGCAACAACTCCAACTGCTACAAGTAAGAAAGGTGAGTAATCGTTACCGGCACTGGTGTTGTGACGAACAAGGTATATTGTCTGTTTTCCTCCTGCAAGACTTGCTAATTTCGCGCACCCCTCTCCGTTGGTTTCCGCTCGGCGTAGGTAGGCTTACGTGATGAACCGGTTCGACGCGGAAACTCGACTCATTCCGCTTGAATATTCCGCCGGCAGTCGAAGGTCGCGGCTCTGCAGGCGTCGCGGCGGACACATCTAGAGCGGAATTTCTGAGAGCGGCGGGGGCCCTGACATGGCCGGCAGCTATACTGCGTGCCACGTATCTGCGAGCTTGACTGTCAGCCACCAGCTTTTGGAAGGTAGATGACGTGACGCGACTTCCCCGCTGGCGTCTCTTCTTGTGATGCACTCACCGAAAGACAGCTTGTGTGGAATGACTGCTCTCTGTCTCTATTGGGCCCAGCTGTGTGCGTGGTCAGGATTTCGATTACCGAGTCTACCCCAAGTTTGGGTCCCTTATAACGTTGATACTGAACACGAATGGTTGTTAAAGGGAGTCAGTCCCTGTCGAATTATTTTTATAGATTTTCCGCCACAAATTCTATTTCAGGAGGTGCGCTGCAATTTTTGGCACTACAAAGCATCCATAATACCTTCCTTAAGGATCTTGAATTGTTACAGCTTCTCTGCAGTTGATATTTTCTAACTTGTAACAACCGAGGTAAAACAATAGATTATTTTGTGGGAGCAATTACAGCTATCATATTAGCTACGGCAGTCGAACATAGCATATTTCAGAAAACGCACTGAGTTATACCCTATGTCTTGTTGTCCAAAATAAAATCCATTCTAAAATCAATGTTTGTGGGTAGTAGCTGAAAATAAAAAATATGCAAGATGGTGGAGCTTGATCCCCCTTAATGGACACTGACATGCCTAGCTGAACGGTGAAAGAATGATTGGCATGGACGCGAAAGTGTAAACATGAACTATTTTATAGAAATTAGAGTCTTTTCGGATTATCATGGTAGGTCAAAATTGGCAATGTTCCAGGTGGTATCTCAATATATTAAGCAGAGTTTACTAACGTTTTGAGTGAAACTAAGTAAGAAAGCAGTGCTCTTGGTATGTCCTTTTACGTGGTCGGCCACGTGGAGGAACAGGCAACGCGCTGTAGGCTGTTCACGGAAAATCAACAATTTCGAAAACCCTGCTTAAGATCTACTTGTATGCACATTGTGTATTCTTCCGCCTGATGTAAAGTTAACATTGCCATTGGCCTCATCACTTTATTCATGCGTCGTCCAAGTGGAACTGTGAAGTAATTAGAGAAATTAATATTTTGTATTCTGCTCTTTTTTACATTTTAATGTTTAAAAAAACGGAAAACAAAATAAATAATTTAACTTATCACAAATGTTTACCTAACACTTTTTATTCGACATTAAGATATGGAACTACTTTCTCTCCATCGTTACCAACTTAACTAGACGCATGTCACTCTGTCCGCCCGTTAAAATATATGCAAGCAGGGACAGTGAATTTTTTCTAAGGTTTACTTCAAGAGTGCTCACTTTATCGTGAACAGCCTTTAGACTCCACAGTTCTTTGTGTTCTCGAGCCTTGGTTAGTGTTTTATTGGGTGATCCTCCAGTTTAACCACAGATCAGGTAACACGGGATTTAGTCCTTGTATTCTTGCAGGTACGTTATTGGCTCAAATTCTTCTAGGACGTGTCTTACAAAGTGACTTCCAATTAAAAATTGTTTCAAATGTGCATGTATTTGGAGTCTAGCTTGTCTTCAAATGAATTTGATAAGTTTCTGGTTCTCTTACAATAACACGACAGTCCAACATCACAGCCCCAAAACCGGCGAAATTTTTTCAACAACCAAGCAGACGTAAGGTCACCGAAAAAATCGCAGCCCAACAAAAGTAGATTATATTTCTACTTTCGTCGGTGTCTGTATCGCTGGGCAGCAGACAAAATAAAAACACAACCTTAGAAAACAAAATTTCGTGTGGATTTAACAACTGTGGTAAATTTTGCTCTAAAAATATTTAACTCGTGTGTACATCCTGGTTATCTTGTAGCAGAAAAACGAGTGGCTGTTGAGTTGACGAAAATAAATAATAGTGGAAAACTTACTTTGCACCATAATCCAAAAATTATTTGATTACTTTGTTCTCAAAACAAAGCAGTGTATAATGTTCGGAGATTTATTTACGTTCCAAAGAGAATGTATGGTGAGTTACTGGCCATTCTAGGATTCACCGAAAGTGATGTGACACTTGTCGGATAGAAACAGTTGGGAAATTGTAAACACTGAACTAATTTTGGTGGCGGAAATGATCAGACTGAGATGTCTTGTCGGACTGTCGGAGCGAGCTTTTCATGGCATTGTAAATCAAGCATAGCTCCTTCAATAAATTCAGCACTGAAAAGGTAAATAAGTTTCCAAAGTTAAAATCATCTGCGAATTTAAATTTATTTAGGGCTAGTAATTAAAGCAGAGACAATAGTGGTATACTCTCGTTGGAAGATGTGGATGGCTTTGAAAATATGAAGGGATGCGAGCGAAAAGTGCTCCACATGGGCTACATTTTGTATTGTTCTTTGCATAATGTCTAGAGATAGAAAAATTTCGCGAGTTCATTTCAGGACAAGATAGACGTTCAACATGTGTACACTGAAGTCACCTTTGCAATTGGATCACAGTTCACAGACACATCCTGGACGACTCTAAGCCAATACCAGACTGGAAAGGAAACAATTTACTTGTGCCATACTGCCAGGTGTGGGATAACACTGGCTACTATCTGGGGCAGCAGCCAATGAACAAACATCTGAGACTCGATTGTGAAGCCCTGCTTCAAGTCTGACACGTGTGTCAATTAGCAAACTCAAGCAATTTTATGTGTGTACTCCTGTCCTGCCTGAACTATGTATTTTTAGTCCAGCCAGCTGATGAAGTGTGTCATGCCTACAATTTTCTGGAGTACGATTAAATGCTGCTATGATGAGGTTGGTGTGATTACAGAACTACATGACGTTAATGAACTTGGTTAGCAAGTCTGCTTGGTTATTTGCTACGTCTTTATTTGGTAGCCCAGATTAACAAACTGTTATTTTGTTCGAAGAGAAGTTACCACTTGAAGGGGCAATATTTTTGCTAAAGAAAAGGGTTCTTAATTTTTCTTCGCCCTCCCACCCCCCGCCCCATCCACGGGGTGGCGCACGTCTGACGCTTCCAAGCACTGAGCTATACTGAAGAGTGGCGCGCGGCGCTCCTGGCGCGGCCGAGCGCTGTCTGGTGGCTACTACTGGCAACGAGTTCAGCCTCGCACACTCTGGCACCTTCCATTCGCCTCTCCTCTATTCCCGCCGACTCCATAACCTTCCCGAGCCGCGTTTTCGCGTATAAATGTTCGTCCCTAGCCCAAGCATGTGGGCAGTGTTACTAATCGAGTTGCGCGGGCTGGCCGACGATAGATCATGTCTATACCACTTCGTACTTCAGGGCTTCAGCATGCTAGACGCGTTTTCGTGTAATATGAGTACTACTCAAGTTAAGTATTACAATGAACGTAGTTGTAGTTATGCTGGGGGTAGAGTTTCCCTTTTAGTGGTGTCTTTTTAACGATTTTTGTATATATGATTTTTGTAAGGAAGTGTTTCTTCACTGTTTTACTTGTGTGAATTTTCAAGATGGTATTTTATGGGAATGTTTGTAAGAGGTGGATTCTTCCTTTTTTTGGGCGTGCTGTAGGAATGGTCTCCTGGACTACGATTTACCAAAAGAATTTTACTGCCAAGGAGTTTAGTGGATATTTCATGGCGTGCCTTTAGGCTCATAGTTAAGTGTAATAAGGTTTTTTGGCTCCTTGCCAATGGTATTCTTGAAATTTGTATTCCATGTTATACTTTTTAGTGAATCATCAGGTTTACTTTACTTTTAAAGTTGTAATGGTGCTTCCTTTACTGAGGGAGTCATTTTACCTTTTTTAATGGGATTTCACAAGTGTTTATTCAGGTTGGGCGATTTCTCAGGATATATTATTATTATTGTTTTTCTGTTTGCTCCAGTGTATTTGTGTTGTCTCCTTCCCCTAGTTCACCGATTGGTAGCAAGCAACGGAAATTTACAGAGGCAATTTATATTCTTCAAATAAAGTTGCAAAGTTGTTGTTCTTGGTGATAATGTATAGACGGGCTTCAATATATTTGTATTGACTTTGGAATTTTTGTGTCCGTGCTTTCTTGATTTTTTGTATGGTGTGCGTCCTCCTCCTTGCCTTCTTTTAGCCCTGCTACGCCCTAAAGGGGCGTAACAATTATACACAGGACTGTGGAGTCTAGCCTACAGATAATTAAACTCGCAAAATGTTCCTATCCCTAATAATGCGGCTTGCTCTAATCTGCTCAATGACACCCTCACCCCCTCGCATAATGTGTGATGAATTCCAGGAATGGCCAGTGGCTTCCCCCCTTCCTTGTGACGTCGCCCAAGCTTGCAGACATCTGGCGCGCGGTGTACGAGCCGCGATGACGCAACGGCCGCCGGCATTTTGGGGCAGCCTTCCTGGATATCCAGCTCGCAGCCGCGCGCGTCACCTTGACAGGGTCGAAAAGACGTCACATCGCTGCGCGACCTTGCGCCGTGCTCGGCGTCATTCAGGGTGCCCTCGAGGTCTCGCTATCCCGTGACACTCCAGTTCCGCAACTCACAGTAGGCTACTAGACAGTTCCGGTGTAACCGGCCAATTTTACCCCCAGGTGGATTTACCCCCAGGTAGGAAAGGATGGACACTATCGCGATCGAGATAGGAAAATAACCTACCAAGTACACCATTATACCATTGGTGACATGTCGGCACAGTGGGATGCCGTACGGAAAGTGAGTGAGTGAAGATATTTGGACGGCCCTTGACATCGAGGTCTTGACAGCCGATGAGGGTGATTGAGGTGAGTGTGTAGCGGCGCCTGAATGAAAGGGCTGTGGAAACGCGAGATCCCCGAGAAAACCCGCCGACCAACGGCATCGTCCGGCACGATTCCCTCATGCGAAAATCCGGAGTGACCTGGCCGGGCATTGAGCCCGGATCGCCGTGGTGGGAGGCGAGCAGTCTAACCGTTCAACCACCGTGGCCCCCAGTACGGAAAGAAAAGGGGTGTTCAGAATAGGGGCTTTCCAGAAAAATATCTTTTTTTTTATCGGAAAGTGGTACAGCTCCACTCTTTACAATTACACAGAACACGAAATTACTCTTGAAAATCATTTCTGGGGAATCTCCAAGCTTCGCTAATGCGTGACCACTTCACGGTCACCACCTACAAAAGCCAGCTGGTGTGCCTTGAATCACTGTTTTGTATTTTTTTAACTCTCCTGCTGGCGCTGAGGACTTCGTCTTGGTAAGTAATTTTTTACTACGTTTGGACAGTTATTTTATTTGCCAGGTTGCTACACTTCTTCCTTAAATTGTTATTCTACCAAGCGACCTCTCTTATCTAGTCACTGTCTTCTAAAGTTAAATAAACGCTTACTGGCATCGGAGCAGAGGAATTCACTAAAGTTCAGGGCACCGCGATGATGCGATGGTTAGACTCCCCCTCTTAAGGTTCGATTCCCGGCAGATTTGCTCCCGGATTTTCGTACGTAGGAATCGTGCCGGACAATGCCGCTGCTGGCGGGGCTTTTTTTTTCAGGGATCACCCGTTTCCCCCCGCCTTTGCATTCCGGCGCTGCTCCACTCTCACCTCACTTCATCATAATCGGCTCTCAAGACCTCGATGTTAAGAGCCGACAAAATTTCTTCATTCGGCTACTAAAGATCAGTACAAATCTTAGATAAATCAGAGGAATTTATTTAATTTAACCGGCTTCCACCGACTTAGTAGCTTTCTTCTAATAGAAATTGGTGGCTCGTTACCAAACACTCGTACCTTTATTAATTATACTTGGTTAACTGAAACTGTAACTGTTTGACACGAATTTTGGCTCCTATCTACATCTTATTAATCCTTTAACTATTTGTTCCTAACCTAACTACTTGTTCTCCAAAACACTAGAACTCAAATCCACGTTCGTGATTGGATGATTTTAGCTGCCACGCTTTGCAAGTGTCTGCCCGCGAATCACGGACACTCGGTGTCTGCGTTACCTAATTCTGATTGCCCATTCAGGTAATGAAATATTTTCCTACAAAGACACATGACCAGTAACCAAAACAATCCTGCACATACGTCATAGAACATTGTAGTCTAGCCTTCGCGTAAATCTTTTCGCGAAAAACAGAGCCACTAGTCGTTAGAGACGAGACAAGTTGCTCATATAAGTAGGAACGCGGACGGAATAGGCCATGGCCTGTATAGCATGTTCACGGTAAAGTGAACACTTTTGAGGCCCCAGTTGTTTTTTTTCCTATCGGCAATTTTTTATCCTTTAACTACCTTTTTTAAAAAATGTTGCCCTGTAAGTAATAAACACGGTGTGTATATTCCACCGCACTCGGAAGTCAGAGTCTAATACTAAAATAAAATATATTTATTGACTAATATTCGGAATGAGGGGGGCTTTCAAAAGTGCTCATTTTACAGTGAGTAGCCTATAGCATAGCGTTAAGTTCATTGACGAGTGACGAGAGCGTATCCTGCCTCGGTGATAACGATTTTCATCTGCGGGAGTGGCGTCGACGAGGGCAGCAACACCGGAGATTTGGAAGAGCTGCTCATACCGCCAAGTCCATCCGCGCACATCAACAAGATGGCGGCATCAGCCAGTAACACGTCATCACGCTGTCGGCCAATCAACGCTTGGTAACTGACTCGCCAGTCGGCAGTCTTGTCAACAGGGAATCGTTAGCAACTCACAGTAACTCATGATCACACACATAGCCCACTCCAGATCTTCGTGCAGCCAATCAGCTAGTGGCTATAGCCTATTCACGGTATCTCCACACTCTTTGAATCAGACTGTAACACTTCAATATTTATAACTTATAATGATTATTCTATGTCTTTAAATTTGATTTAAATGCCAAACTGTAATGTTATGAATAAGATGTTTAACGTATGTTCAATGTGAGATGTGTATAATTATCTAGTTTGCCAGTTGTGTTGTTTGTACTATTTAAGTCTAAGGATTATCTGTGGTTTCTTTGCATGAGTATTTGTCTATGTAACTAGCACTTCTTTTGTTTCTCAATAGAATCAGGCCAAACCAGCCGGCCTATCATAATTTATTGATTTGCGAACAAAACTTGTGCATTTTAAATTGGAATCAGTTAGGGACCATCACGTAAAAGAAGACCGTCCCGGGTAAGATGTTAAATTCTGATTTTTAATTGGTAAAAGATGGACATTTACGACTGCGATCAAGATTACTTCATGCATGTATTGAAATGCTGAGCCTTTGTATTTAAAAGAAGTACGTCGACATAGGCTACATGATGAACCAAGACGGAAGGACGATCCGGTAAAGGAGGACTTCTTGTATCCGACTTCGAACCAGGTACAACGCGGTGTCTTGTACTTGGAGAGCCATATCTGCGAGGAGAAGACTACTGGCTGCGAATCCAGGCGAGTTCCGGTTCTACGTCCACTCCCGTTGTTCCGGCCAGCAGAGGACGAGCTTGTTGTGGACCACCAGAGGATGTGCCGTCAAGGAGGAGCGGGAGAGCTGCTCCTGTGTTCTGCACCCGTGAAGGATGACACCTCGACATCGGCAGATTTGCGGTGATTTTCCGCTACCTATACAGCTAAGTTGCACTTTTCCCCAGGCAAATTTAAACCTATTTCTGACACCAGCACTTGTAAATTCAATTATTGGCAGTTTTTTTTGTGTGCAACGTGCAGGCTGGGGTTATCTGTATTTTGAGAACTAGAATAGTATAATAATTCACAACTAACGTTTATTCGAACGTACTATATCATTTTATTGGTTTAGTTATTTTTGGTTATTGCTAAATTCATTTAATAGCATTAAAACCAGGGTGATTTCATTTGTTTCTTTTGATTGACCCTATTTAAAGAATTCTCTGTTTGTTTATTAGAATTAATGGTCCAGTTGCTTTAAACTACAGAAATAATTAAAATCTGGATGAATGTACTGATTTTTCGTGGCAGCATAGATTTTAGCTTAGGCATATCATTAACCTAACATATCGAAAGATCACACATATACAATTACTTTGATCATTACACTACATATTTATATATTATACTACATATTACAGAAGTAATATTTTATAGCCAATACGATTGGCCATTATATTGTAGCACATATCAGTCGTGTTACAAGACCTTTGAAAAATTGCCCCATATATGATGTGTTTGGCTCTTTCTTAAATATGTAATGTGTCGCAAGTGTTTTATTCATGCGTAAAAACTAAAGTGCCTCATTTAAAAGTAAATTAGACTGTTACCTGTATTCTGATACAAATAAAAACAGGGAGAAAATAGGTATGTTGTCAACGCCTAGTAATAAATAGTTCTTATGCAAATTAATATGAAATTGAGTGCGCATGAATCCGGTGCCTTGTCCCTCTCGTGTAATTTTTTCGTTTGATTTCATAATTTGGAAGAATATCCTGGAAGCAGAACTTAAGCAGGACTTCAGAAAAATTGTATGTAACCGTAAACAGCGAATACGAGGACATCAAATAAATTGTCACGACATTACACTTGTGTATACTTACGTATTCTGAAACATCTTCCGCGTGACGCGGGAAGCCATAGTTTACAACGTCCGTTCGGCCCTGGTGTTTGTGAAGGGAGCAGTGAAGAGTGTACGGTATATCCACAAACATTGTACAACCCCTGACAACGCAACAATACGGAGATCAACTTTCCCAACAGGTCACTGAACGCCCATCTAATGCACATGCATCCCAACGCTTTCTTCGATGTGTTTGACCAATCCTTTACCCATCACGATCACCCCATTGCTCAGAGCGCCACTGGATTAGATGTCATCTAGCGTGATCTTGGACACATACAACAACCCTTGTTCAACTACACCACCACGTGGAATGTGCATTGAGCTACTATCTACAGGACAATATTCATTATAGGCTGTTCACGGTAGACTGAGCACTTTCGACAGCCCTGCTTAAGGTCTGCTTGTATGTACGTCGGGTATTCTTCCATCACATATAAAATTAACATTGCCGTGGGCCTCATCACTTTGTTCATCATGCGTCCGTCTATTGAATCAGCGAACTTGTCAGAAAAGTAAATAGTTTAAAAACTTTCTGATTATTACACTTGTATGTACTTAAAAAAAAAAAAAAACAGAAAGCGAAGAAAATTATTTCAGTTTTCACAAATATTTACTGAATACTTTTAATTCACCGTTAAGATATTGAACAACTCTGCGGGTGTCAAGCAAGTCAGTATGCGCGATAAAATATATTACGTAGGTAGGTACAGTAACATTTTCAAAGGTTGCTCCGATAGTTCTCAATTAACGGTGAACAGCCTATACCTCTGCAGTAGTTTCCGTTTGAGATTTGTAGCTTGCATTCCAAGGAGATGAGCGCAAACTTTTCAACGTGCTCTGCAAATGTTATACATGCAGCCTTGCGTGAAAGATTGTGCAGACATAAGTACTTCGTATAGCATAAGTTGAATAAAATTTCAATATCCTGGTACGAGAACATAATGTTCTTTTTTCACTAACCATTCGAGCAAAACTGAATTAAGTGTATTTCGGTTTGTTAAAAATTCTGGTGGTTTGGCGTCATTTAGTTTTTCTTTCATATAATGCACACAGTTCGATTTTAAGAAGGAAGAATCAGGCATATTACAGTTTGAAAATTGAGGATTATTCGCATGTGGTTTTCTGCTTGGTGAATATCTAGACTACGATTGACGCTTCGAGCACAATGTATGCCTTACATATAAATAGAATTCAATTATAAAATGGATAAAATTAACTACGTGTACATGATTTTTACTTAGATACTTTAGGTTGTGATCTCATTATAGAAGTAAGAAGAGAGAGGTACGGGAATAAAAGTGGCGCAGAAAATGGCAGACAGTAATATACGATCCTTCTGTGTCCAGCCAGCAAAAAAAAAAAAAACTGTTGAAATTCAACACATCAACTAAAGGCATTCCGAAGCTGTAGTCAACACCATACAAATGTCATGGACGATTCTGGTTTTTCATTCCGTATTTGTTTTTTTTTTTTTTTTATTTAACTACTGGTTATTCCTTTTTGTCGGTGAACTGATTTGGAGTGAAGGAGTGGTTTACACAATATAAACCTTAATTGAAACAAAAAAAGTAAACATGACAACGCCTTAACCAGGATACAAATCCAGGACCTTTCAATTGTAAGCTAAATCTGAACTCTCGCGAACTACGTACGCCAAGAAGGTCGGTGTTGGGTAATTTTTCTTCGCTCAGAAACTGATTACGTGTCATTTTTCTTTTCAAATTATTCTACAAAATGTCTCATCCCATTTCTTCGTAACAGAAGTGAATATTATCGAGGGGAAAAAGCAATTTTCGATAAGAACTGCGTTCGTGAAATTAATGTTATATTATTCAACATAACATTGAGTATTCTATTACCTTTGAACAAAGGGCACTACTTTTCTTAACACCATTTCAATGCTGGCTATTTTTCTGCCGAAAATTATTTTATTTTAAAGTTCAATGCGCTGCAATGTAAGTAGAGGGAGCAAGCACACCCTGGGACACTTGTAGAATGACTGTGGATCGAGTGGATAGTCGAGTGTTCGATTAATCGATATATTGGTAATATCGATATATCTAATAGTCGATAAGGTGCTAATCGATTAGTCAATTAGTTGCTAATTAATTAACCAAATGAATTAGGGCAATTCTTTAATTTTAAAAATATGTGTTTGATATGAAATTTCTGTGATTTTCATTGTCAATGAAACGGTTAGGGTTAAAATTGGTGGAGCATGTTCGGTGTGTACTTTGTGACTTGCTGGAGTGGACTGAACAGAGGAGTTGGTTTTAATTGTTTATATAGGAGTTTATGTTGGTGTAAGAGTGGTATAAGGGACATTTTTGTTAGTGATTTGAACACATACATGCGGGGGCATTCTGGGACACTAGGCGAGTGAGGTATGGATGGAGCGAGAGCCAATGGAGCATTCTGGGACACTAGGCGAGTGAGGTATGGATGGAGCGAGAGCCAGTGAGGGCATTCTGAGACAATAGGCGAGTGAGGAGAGGATGATCGATTGTTCGATTAATCGATTATGAGTGAGGGCACGCTTGTCACATTTGGACCACTACGATTTACATTCAATTAGCCAACTGAAATAAGTACAAATCATTAAAAATGTACTTATTACAGGATTGCCACATACAACATTAAATCTAATTAATATTGACATGAGATATTAAAATTACTTTAATCATGCAATAACCAAGAGACAGAACGGAACACAAAATTTATATTAACAGTGTAACGAAATATACTATATATTTCAAATACCCGAAAAAATGACACGAAACAAGGATTAACCACACACATATTACATCACACCAAACTAATATAAAATTACAACTCACTTATCGCCGACGAAACCAGGTTTAATAAATTCACACTTCACAAATCAATAAAAAAACACGATTTAGATCGAAATTGCAACTACAAGCTCAGACAAGCTAAAAATATCCCCCTAATTTAATGGCCTCCCACACCGATCCATGCAGCCCAACTCTCCATGTGTTATAAAAACTTCCCCCTGACAAAAATTCCCTCCCACACTGGCACACACACACACATGAAGTCATATGTACTTCACCCTCACTGGATCTGAAAACACGCATTAAGGAATGCCTTACAAAAATGAATTGCTACACCAAATGTCTGTTTTTAAAAACTGGTAAGTATAATCATTTAACAAATGTGTCTTTTGCTAGCTCATACGACCATCACAACACTCGCCTATTTCGAAAGCCTACTGCGAAAACCCAATGCACATATTTCGTAATATCACACGTTAATATGCAGTACTGCTGCGCTTACAAAAGTGTATGCCGGCGGATCATTTCTGTCGCTACGACTTGCCTACCATATGCATTTCCTGTAAATTAATAATAAAAACAGTTCAATTAAATAAAAACCTAATAATTATCCGAACACACGAGAGAACAATGTATGGGACGTGATCACAGTTCAACACCTTGCATTACCCAGGCAACTTGTCTGCTCGGCTGTTCGCTTATAACTAAACTCTCCCTTACACAGAGTGAGTCACCCCTCCGACCGCGCTGTCGGCACTGTCAAATGAGTCGATTTTGATATTTCATATCTCAAGCCAGCTGGAGGAGTTGTTAGGGCGAGTTTGCTCCTCCCCTGTTCAGACAAACCTGTCACGCCGAATAACTTTCAAACGCCACAGCCCAAGTTAAATATTAAAGGAATTTATTCTCCAAAATATTCAATCTTAATAACACAATTCAGACCAAAATCATTTTCTGGTGATTAAAAGTGGTTCTCAACACTCTGGTAACATATTTAATGAAGTTTAGCATACAAGTTGTTAGTTAAAAAGCTACGAACTTAACCAACATTCTTATAACAATACCATAAAAATATTGTTAAAATATAATTTCAAAAAAAAATTATGAAGCGTACATAATCCAAAAAAATCGTCTTCCTTACTAAAAATGATACGGAATCACGTACATTTCTAACCAAGTTACACAATTCAAACTCATATTTGTAAAACATACATTCTAAAATTTTACTCAGAGAAGTATAGTAAAAAATACTAGTTCCACAGAGGACAAATGCATAAAAATGGATTTCATTCGTAAAATATAGATATGTGTACTATGTATTACGTGAGTCACAATTTACAAATCTATAAAGGTATTACAAAAATATATAGACATCTTTGTTTTTTAGAAAATATCTTGAGTACTCTATACTGGTTTCCAACAGCCAGAGTGTTCGGTGTTTATCCCCTTACCAGATAATATATTTTTCATAGGATTTCTCAAGATGACTCCATTTCATGTTATAACATTGACATAAGTTTACACCGTAAAACTGTTTCAGAGACTTCTCTCAAAGTTTTGTTTAGAAACAGTTTCATTTCTAAAAATATTTGATTTTAATTATCCGTAAACAAGTATATTACATAATTTTGTTTGCAATACATACAGACTTTGTATTTACCATCCATTTCAGCATATATTTAAAGAATAATATCTCTTCACATCAGAAATTAATGAGTTGATTCGCAGATGTAGTAATTTTTTTCTTTTGTATGTTAAAGTAAAAATTATACATTTGTCTTTCTTTGGAAACTTGTTAAAATTAATATTTTTGTTTGTTGCAAGACAAAGTCGATGCCAGCTAGTGAGTCCGTTTACCCGAAGTTGTCCCAAACCACTTTCCCACCAGGCAACTTTGCCCTGTTTCACCATTGTGTGTTTTTCAAGTTCAGCTAGCCTTTCAAACTCCCCTCATTCCTTTCCATTCAGAGTTCATTCACAAAATTTTCTCAAACACTCCCATCTCCTTTACTTTCAGAGTTCATTCATTTTCAGACTTGCTAGTGTTAAAATCAAAATGCTAAACTTAATGTAAAAAAAAAAAAAAACATCTCAACTCACCCAAAAATTACTCAAACTTAAAATATATATTTAAAATGTGACAAAAGAAAATCAAACTACTAATTAACAACTTACGCAATTTCCCTCGCCATAATAAGTTTAATTAAATAATTTTAAAACATCATTGAAAACACAAATATTTACAAAATGTCAGAACAATATACTTTATACAACATTAAAACAATCTGATATTTACTAAAAACACTTCTCACATCTTTTCAATTTTTTCAAACATATAAAAATAAATAAAATCATCAAAATCATGTTAAATGATTGAATCATTCTCCTCACATGTTCTCAATTTTTCAAACATATTTTAAAAATTAAATCATCACAATCACATTAAATGATTTAATCACTCTCCTCATATCTTCCTAATTTTTCAAAGTCTTCTTTCAAAAGTATTCTTAAAAAAAAACTTTTTATTGTTTTTACACTTAGTCAAAGATAATCTCGGCCTTTTCGGTGCTGGAGATCGAAAAACAGGGAAAGGTGCAGGGGTTTGAATAGGATGTGTTACATGGCTGTAACACACTACTGGTGGCGAAGGGATGAAATGCGGCGGAGGTGGCGAATTTAATATGTTAAAGAAACTTAGGCAATCTGATAGCTCTCCATACAAGATTGGTTTACATAAATCCACAACAATGTTAGACACTTTGTTTGTGGTTAAGTCCAGAGGACCACATGAACATTAAAACCAATTTTTTTTTTCAGAAGATGCTCACTTCTTTTATTCAGTGTCAAATATAGTGTTTCGATACTGGTAGATAGCATAAACAGAGGCGGCGCTGGAGGCGCCGGGATTGTCATCGCAAGAGATGGCGCTGGAGGCGCCAAGTCCGTCCTAGGAGGCGGTACTGACGTCACCAGGATCATCATCACAGGAGATGATGCTGGAGGTGCCAAGTCCGTCCTCGGAGGCGGCGTTGGGGGCGCCGGAATCGTCAGTGCAGGAAACGGTGCTGGAGGTGCTAAGTCCGTTCTTGGAGGCGGCGCTGGAGGCGCCGAGATCGTCATTGCAGGAGACACCGGGATTGTCAACATAAGAAATTACGCTGGAGGCGCCAAGTCCATTCTCGTTATTTTCAATTTAATTTATATGTATATGAGTATGTTTATATTGAATTATTTTCAATTCAATTTATATATAGTTTTGTACGTATAAGTATGGAAATATACATTTATTTCAATTTAATTTTTACATAGTTATGTGTAAGAATAGGTATAAATTGTGAAAATATAAAATTATTTTCAATTTAATTTATTTTTATAGGTATAGGTATATAAGTATGCATAGGTATATAAATACATAAATGTAAAATTATTTCAATTAAATTTATATGTTTAGATATATAAGTATGCATAGGTATATAATATATATTTTTTCGATTTATCTGATACATAATTATGTATAGGTATATAAATATGAGAATATAAAATGAATTTAAATGCATATATATAAGTATGTGCATAAAATGAATGTAAATGTCTATATATGAGTATGTACAGCACATAAAAATCATTTAAAGATTGATGTATATAAGTGTTATACATAAATATGTGACTATAAAATTTATTTTATTTTATGTAAGTATGCACATTTAAATATAGGAATATAAAATTAATTCGAATGTATATATACATATAAATATGAGAATATATATTAAATAATTTCATTATATATAAGTATGTACATATAAATATAGGAATATAAAATTATAAGTATTTATATATAAGTATGTACATATAAAAATGGAATATAAAATTAATTTAAATGTCTATATTTAGAACCTACATATACCTAAAAGCATATTTAACTAACATATTGTTATGTAAGTACCTACGTGTTTTCTTCTGGGGTGAACGAGTATTTGGGTTTTCTCATAGTGTTCTCATACAGTGAAGATGAATTGCGAAAATGAAGGTCTGCCTTTTGACCTCGAGATCATGGAGCTATTACCTGCATCATCGCTGACTGGTTGTCGACAGTGTTGATTCTGCGATCGAGTTTTCACCTTTGTTTAAAAAAAATATGCGTGTCGTCATGAGAGGGTGTGGTCCATACACAGTCTTTTTCATGCGACGATCAATCGAGAAGCATGGTGGTGGGCTGTCGTGGTGCTGCATTGTTCAGTACAAAGTCCATGTTGCACATCGACCACTGTGCCTGGGTCATTTTGCTCCAGAAATTGGTCATTATGGGTCATTTTGCTTCGCAAATGGGTCGTTGTGGGTCATTGAGGGGTCTTTTGTGGTATTTAGGGTCAGCCCTGCAATCAGGAGTCATTATGGGTCAATATTGTAAATGGACTCAATGGTGTCAATAGTCATTATGGGTCAGTGGGGGTCAATGGGGTAAACAGGGTCACTGGGGTTATGGGGTCAATGGCATCGATGGGGTCGATGGGGTCATGGGTCAGTCTTGTAATGGGTGGTGGTGGTCCGACAACAGGAGGTGAGTGAAGAAGTCTGGAAGAAACTGATGAAGGTATAACTGCATGATAATATGATCAAGGAACTGGCATCTAAAGCCTGCCTAACTATCTCTGTGTGTGTGATGTCTCAATGCCTGCATGTGATTCGTCAGTTGCAATCGTGTGGTAATGTGGTGATTGGTTGGTCGGTTTCTGTGCAAAATATTAATAGTGCAGTACGAGTGGTTTAAAGTCAATATAACATTAAAGGGTTTGCATATGTGTATATTATAAGCAGAAGGGAGGTAGTTTGTGAAGGTGAGTGTGACAACGGCTGTTGTAAAGATACACTGTCTCTGCTAGCATCTGTATCTTTTCATAATTTTTTTCCTCGAGTTTTTATTTTCAATGTCATGGGGTCAAGATAATCTGCATATAATGTGGTGGTAGGAGTCTGCAATGTATTATACTTGCTGACTTTTATGTATTTTTTCTCGAGTTTTTTGTTTCCATGATCATTCAAGATTATGGGTTCAAAGTTGAGGTAATCTGTATGTAATATGGTGGTGGTAATCTGTAATGTCATATGCTTGATGACATTTATGTATTTTTTCTAAGGTCTTTATTTTCAATATAATTTAAGGTCATTGAGTCAATATCGAGATAGTCTGCATCTAATATGGTGGTTGTAGTCTTTAATGCATCATGCTTGCCGAGGTTTTTGTATTTTTTCTCGAGTTTTTGTTTTCAAGGTCATTTAATGTTATGGGGTCAAGGTTGAGGTAGTCTGCATCTAATATGACGGTGGTAGTCTCTAACGTATTATGGTTACTTATGTTTATTTATTTTTTCTCGAGTTTTGGTTAAAGGTCATTCAAGGTCATGGGGTCAAGGTCATGGTCATTGGTTTTCAATATGGAGGTTGGGATATGCCTACCAATATGGTGGCCTCATGTAATGTATAAACAAATGACGAACGAAAAAAAAAAACAAATATGGCGGCCTCCAGTAACATATAGACAAAGAAATATGGCTGTCTACAGTAGCATGTAAACAAATGGTGAACGAAAAAGAAATCAAGAGGGCGGAATGAGTATATGTGAGGGGAGTGGATGTGAGGGTGTCAGTCGTCTGCTGGATTCTAACAGAGGTGAGTAATTGGTGGTTGGAGGAGGGGGGACCTCAGGAAATGTAAGTTTTTTTAAATTAAATTTTTAATATTTTTTAAGGGAAGTTTTTAAGGGAAAACATGAAATTTCGAAGCAAAAAAGAGGGTTAAAGACCTTTTAATTAAGAAAATTTTCAAATTAAATTTAATAAAAATTAATTCTTAAACGATATATTTTTTTAACGATTTTTAAATTGAAGTTTTAATAATAATTTTTTTTTATAAATGTTTTCATCGATTTTTTTATTTCTCGTGGATTTTTTAATTTTTTTGGATTATTGCATTTTTAAAGTCAAAAGTTAAAGGTCAAGGTCAAAGGCCAAAGGTCCTGGTCTTGATCGTCTGGCTCGGAGTGACTGATCCCAGTCACTGGAATCGCTGATCCCTGTCAGCATTTCTGGGTCATTTCTGAGGATCCTTTTAACGATTTTTTAAAATAATTTTTTAATAATTTTTGACAATTTTTGGTAATACAATTTTTCGGATTTTTTAAAATAATTTTTTGGAATTTGTTAAGATTTTTTAGTGTTTTTGAGTTCAAAGGTCCTCGGGATCAAGGTCAAAGGTCACATGTGGGTAAGGGGTTAAAGGTCGATGACATTCAAGATGGCGGTCTGGTGACGTAATAAGATGGCGGCTCCCCGACTCTGGCTCCAATCCCCGATCCCCTTGCGCGTCAACCTACATTTCCCTACTACTCACAGTCATCTCTACTGGTAACCGTGTTGAGAAATTCGGTAACCAGACGTCACTCGCAACGTGTGCCGTCACAGTAATTTTCTTTTTCGGTCATGCAACTACATGCGGCAGCCTCTCCACAGCGCCATACACTTCCAGAGAGAAATTGACTTTTGCGTTGCATAGGCCTAGGCTAATCCGCGATCCCGATGACCTTCACGTGAACTTCCATCAACACTTCATCATCATGACCTTTGGTTGATGTAGCGTCGGCAGAGAGCTGCGTGTAATGATACAGACCAGCAAAATATTACCTTCAGATATAAATCATATTTTTCTCCGGGAATATGTGAACATCGTGCGAGAGTTTAGAAGACTGCAAGTGAGTGTTACAATTCCTGTTTCACTTTACAGCAGAACACGTCCCCTACTATTTGTCTTATAGCCTGAACAGCTTTCGCATATGATGTATGGTGACCACTGGTAGTGATGTAAGTGTCACTGAATCCCCAGTGGTGCACTAAAGACATGCTTCGATTTAATATGCTGCCTTTCCTGACTGAGTTCCACGAAGGAGTTTCCACTAAAATGATACTCGTTTGCACAAAGCTCTTATTTCTCAGTATTGTTTATGTCATGTTTCAACAATATAGTGGTCCTCCTGGTTTCCACATTTGTTCGCTTTCCTCCATGCCAAAATATTAGTAATTTTGGGCATAATTTGCAGCTACTGTGTCAAGATATTGCATTTCCTATTGTAAAGACGCATATATTCAGGCCAAAAGCAGTTCGGCGAAGTATTAAAGGCACCCTTCTATGCCGCGGGTGAGAGAACACTGCCTTGATGAAATTACATTGCGATCACTTCGTTTTTTTGTCCGTATCACAGCATTCGAAAAATTTAACTTTAGTAAAACAGTCTTTCTTGGTGTGCAAATTGCACCGGATTTTTATGAGCTGTGTCGAACTGTATGTGAACAAAGTTATGTCATACATAAAATTACCCGTACATTGCGTGTAATGGTGTTCCCGTGTATGTAATGTGGGGGGAAGGGTTTCGTGGTTTAAGTATCTTAGAGATTATACCACACCATACATCACAATGAAGAGCACTACACATACAACAATACTGTTCTATTTAGTACAAAGAGATTTTTTTATCACTCATAAATGATAATAAATATACTCTTAACTACAAAAACAATTACAACTAGCAGATAACTGTTTATGAGTAATTTCATTTAACCTGGATTATGCAGAAAACAGAAAGAAAAAAAAAGTAGTGTAGGTTAATTTGGTAGAATTGCAACTCCGAAAAAAACCAGCATGAGACACTAGCCCCTGCAGTAAAAAATTATTTTTTTGAGATGTAAGTTTAAGTACAGTAAAGTTTCCTTGTAGCATTTTACTAAATCACTGAGTAATGATGAAGACTCGAAATTATTAGAATAGTTCTCAGGCATCTGTAGGCAAAGTAAAAAAAATAGCTTGACACTTTAAAATAAAGTTCAGTTCACAATTTAAGTCGCTGAAGGAATGTTAGAAGACAAAAATCAATTTATCGCAATTAGTGAATTTAACGATGCCAGTATTTGTGTTCATGCGCAATTGAAAATGAAGATGGCCTCCAGTCGTAGATTCGTTTCAGGATCAGGAGGACACAGCTTCGAATCCGGGACCGGACATAGTGATTTCGGTTTTCCATGGTTTCCGGAAATCCCTCCATGCGAATGCTGTGGTGGTTCCTTTTGACAGGCCGTGGCCACTTTCTTGGCAGTTCCTGCTTTTACTTTCATCAACTGGTTCCCTCTCTAATGACCTCGCTGTCGTCGAGATATTAAGCCGTACTTACTAGCTATTAGATGTGCCTGATTCTAAACCTGTCAGTCCTTATGTCTGTTACACACGGTTCACTTTATTGTACAAGAAGGTGTACACCTTCTTGTTCAAGTCAACTTTCATCGCGTGACTGGCTAACTTGTTTGCAAGTGGCTTGCATGTAAGCAAGAATCGTTTAGGGACGGTTCTATCTTTCGTTCACCTTCTAGTGAAAGTCGTTTGTTTACATTTGCATTTTATACGTTTATATATTTCCCGTACATTTATTTATGCCGATATTGTTAATTTGAGAGTAGAAAACACATTTTAAATCTGTATTAGTCATTTGTTTTATTTGTAAAATCTTTTTTTCGATGTGGTGGAAGTGACTGGCATGCTGCAACTTTCAAGCACAACCACTGTGTGTAAAGTAGGTACATTGGACTTGAATACAAGAGGGTATTCACCTTCTTGTTCGCATTTGGGGATCACCTTCTTGTTCACAAATGATGTCCGTAACAGTCTTTAGGTTTTTTTTTTAACAGAATCACCTCAATAGTGCACAAGGAGTGAGCAGTGATAGGCTCATATCGGAGCCAGCAGAGACACAAGCGTGCAGCAGAAGTGTTGTGGAAACTTGATATCAGTTCTGTGGTTGGGCCTGACCTTGAAGGTGGGCCACGCCACCTTTGAGATCACGTGAGGTGGCATGTGAATGGGAGGACCCTGCACAGGGGTCGCCAACCACTTTCGCTCCGTCTGGATTCTAAGTACACCCGAAGACAATGCCATGTCAGAGTTCCAAATTTGAACCTAAAATCTAGATCAGACGCAGTGAAGGCGAAGGAGAATCATGATAACCAGGGGCTCCGAACACACTTGATATTCCCAATTTTTGTATATTAACCTGTCAAATCTGCACAAATTATTTGGCAAAAGGTTAAATTTCGCAGTCATATGCACACTTGAGTCGATGTTATTAGTGCATTTTCTGTTGACATACTGATCTTCAGTTTACTTCCTATTGAGTCGTTCGAAGTTTTAGTGGTTGTTTTTGGCTATGAGTTATTAAGGATGCGTTGACTAAACTGTAAGTCATTTCCAAAAGTGATTCAAATGTACGAATTATTTAGGTATAAGCCAACCATAACAAATACGATGTGTCTATTATGAGTACTGCCAAGGATTGAAGCTCCACACTGAGGAAAAGGTTTTGCTGAATCAGAGTTTGTCTGGCGCAACCAATTAAATTTTTTGTACACGGGCATTAAAAAATTTTATTGTTGGAACCAAATTGTTTTGTTGTTCTTATTGGTTGTACCAAACTACGATTTGGTTAGTGAAACCAAAAATTTGTTTGTCTCTACGTACATTAAAATGTTTCGGTTGGAATAAAAAAATACAATCCCACCGCGATTTGAGCACTAAATATTTTGTTGGCCAGATTAGTTTATTTTGGCCCAACACAGAGGTTTTGTTTATTCAAGAGTGTATTTTGTTAGAAGAATTTATTTTTCTTTTCAGATTTTTTTTTACTCGACAGAATCTTTTGTTGGGGCAACTAAATATATTTTGACTATTTACAAACAAGTGATTAGTTGACTAGAACAATCCTTTCTCTCACTGTTTCACTAGTTCAGTCTCATCACCATATGAGCATTAGCCTTGGTGGTCACATCCAAGTGTGTGTTGTACTAATACTTAATAGCATTCATAGTTTTGGTTGTAATGTGCACTAAATGACCGGATAACCATTTCGCATTAAGAAGCATCGTCCTTGCATGCCAGACTCCTATTTAAGGACCATACATTTTAATTCTGACAGTTTTAGTGGCTACAGCCGTCATTATAAATCCACAATGCAAGCATAGTGATTTTGGATGGTGGGTAATTAGTGGTGCTATCATGTTTGGTAATTTTATCAGTGAGTTTTTAGGCATTTTTCAGATACCATGTCTAAGATAGTGTGTTGAAGTGATGAAATAGAAATGACAGAAAATAATTTCATACCAAACTATACTTTGTAGGTGAGTGGGAAACAGTAAAATAAAGCTTTCTTGCAATGACTGGAGAAAGACTTTCGATTGGTATAACAAAGTGTTTTAAGTTATCGCACAATGCGCCGGGAGGTATTTGCACTTATAGCCCGTTAGCAGAAGCTCACGGCACGGAACACCACCCGTCGTGGTGCGAAGCATCATGCCATTGGGTTCTGGAACTAAGGAAGAGAATATTAGTTAATCACGAATCACGCTATGTGTTGTGGCAATCATTACTTATAGGACTACATTGTTCCCACCGTAAATTTTGGATAGGCGAAGTCATGCTAAGATCCCGTTTTTAGTAATGGGGTTTTGAGCCACTGGTTTTAGTGTCTGGATTCATGACTGCCAAGTTCAATGAAGCTGCAGTGGGTGACTACCTCGACCATCCCCTCCCCATGGACCGACACACTCGCTGCCTTGTTGTCCCAATCTTCTGGGAAGCCTGTGGATGATTGACAGCAGTGATCAAGCTGTTGCACCACTCGGCTCCTGGGTGGTGTCATAACCCCCCTTTTTTCCAGAGATGCCGACAAATGTAGCGAGGTCGCGAGAATATTCTGGGAGTTAGGACACTCGGCGCAACTCGGGAGTTAGAAACATTTCTGGATGACGGCCTACGACACTACAAATTCCGCCGTAACCCAGCCAGCAGTCTTTGGCGAAGACCATCTAGATGAGTGTGGATGCAAAGTCATATGCGAGGTGTTCGTGGTGTTAATGTATGAGAGGGCGTGAAACCCGACCAGTGAAGCCTACTGTGCATGAGGGCGCTCGGAGATCTCTAGAACATTGCAGACTTGCGGGACATGGACTAAACTGAGGTGGAAATGAATTGACATGTTATACGGATTTTATTGTAAATCTTGGAACTATCGAATATGGATACATAATTTATAAAATAAGTGAATAATTTCCGATACACTGTCTATTGGGTCTGATTTTTAATTATTTAGCTTCAATGATTTCTTTGAGGTAAATTATAAATCGTATTAATTTAAGTCATTAATTTTAAACACTAAGTGACATCAATTTATCGTGAGATGTTGAGTTGAGAGAATTCTGTTTGTAGTAGTTGTAAATAAAATTAGGAAATTATAATAATGGTTTTATTTAATTAAGACCTGCATCCCTTAACGAACTTAGTTTAGCCCACTGAATTTTGAGAGAGAAATTGTAACAATACTTTATAATTTCCAGTTGAAAGCAAAAGTCACTTATAAATAAACCATTGCACCTGGTTCTGATATGCAGTGAAAATTGTGTTTAGAGCAAATTTTTGTTTATGTAGGAGAAGCAAAAATTTGTTGTTTGATTATGAAATATTTTATCAGTGTATATTCATCTTAAGACAGACCCGCTGCGTTTCTAGCTTTAAAGAGAACTAATAACGGGATTGTATAAAGAAGAAGCGGCTTTCGAGTTCGTTGCTTCTACAGTACCCATTGTATTCTATGGTGGTAGCAGTGGCAGGAGAACGGATGGGGCGAGAGTGAGTGGTTGCGGCAGGGTTGAATGCTGCGGACGCGATGACCGTAGATGACTTCATTCAGAACGTGTGAAGGGGAAGCAGATAATGGGTCGCAGAATCAGCTCGCTCCCCCTACTAGAGCACCCCTGGTAGGGCCACAGCGCTCCACTGTGTCTGAGGGAGAGGGTACCTCCTGATTAGGCTCGTCACTGCCCCAGCCAACTGGACTGGTTCCTGCCGCCGCCTGCCATAGGCGCAAGTCCAGCCTGCGATCGCTCATGAAAGGAAACGTGTCAGGGAGACAACTTGATCGTTTTACTGCTTTTGCTTCGCCGTGACGCTCGTGGCATTACATCGCCAATAGAACCTGCTTAAGTATGCCGGTCAATACCTGTTTCCAAAGCATTACTTTCCTCGGGTCATTATCGTCGTTTTTAAAATACACGTTCCTACATCAAACCACGTTCCCCCCTTTTTTTTAATCATTTTTATAACAGGTATGCGAGTTAAGGGCTATAAAAATTAACTAATATTTTCAACCTCTAGAATGAGCTTTATAAGTGACACTAACATTGCCGCTCTCGTCGATATATTCTTTACACGTTTCCATCAAGCTTGTTCAACTGATCAACTTCGCAGAAAATTATAACCTTAAGCCGCCCCCTGCGCCAGTTTCCCATGTTAACTAAAATTCCTAATGGCTGTTTACGATAATGTGACCATTTTAGAAATGAACCTTATAAAAATATCACTGCCCCTGCATGCATATATTTTAACTGGCGCACTAAGTGACATTTTCCAAGTAAAATGGTAACGAAGGATGGAAAGTAGTTCCATATCTTAACGTCGAATAAATAGCGTTAGGTAACCATTTGTGACAACTTAAAAATATTTCTTCCTCTTTTTGTTTTTTTAGTGCTTCGAGGTGTAAACATGAGCAGATTTGTAAAGTATTTACTTCCTTAATAATTTCACAGGTTCATCTGACCGACGCATGAATAACGTGAGGAGACTCATGGCAATGTTAATTTTACATAAGACGGAGGAATACACAGCGTGCATACAAGTAGATCTTAAACAGGGCTTTCAAAAGTGTAAATTTTTTTCCGTGAACAATCTATAATAAGATCGTACGATATGCAGAAGAGCTTTTTATTTTTTAACGGCCAACTTGCAAACGTACACTGACGTGGTACAAAATCAGGACACTACATTGGTGACGAATAAGTAAGCAATCGTTACAGAATAATTACATATATATATAATTTAAAATATTTATTATTTTACAGAAAACATACGTTTTTCAAACAATAGGAGCAAGTTTAATTTATTATATCAGTGAAGGAATGCAGGCAACTGTTAATGTGAAGTAACAAACGTGCAGAAGCTAAAATATATTTTAATAAAAGAATCTTATTGTTCTGTAAGTTTATTTAATGAATTTTAGTAAAATAGCTCGTGACAAAATTACATACACATTTCATATACATAATACCGTCATTGCATGTAGGCATCAGAAGGCCTCGTTATTGGTTCATATGATGTAATGACTTTCTAGAATTATTTTCACTCATTTTGATATCAGTGCACAGAAATTTGAAGAAAATATGCGGTAAGTAGAATTTACGCACAAAAAGATTGACTATAAAATGTTTAAATAAACTTGTACATTTTGTCAGATATTTAAGATGTTCGTACGAATGGCATGGAGATACATTTCCAAGAATCTTTAAAGATTAAACTATCTTTACCCAAGATTAACTAATAAAGGAAACCAGGATTTATCACTGCCGTTCAAATAATATATTTCTGCGTAGTTTATACTACATGTATCAATCCAATATTAATCTTAGTGCATATCAGCCCAATTCTCTCGTTCAGTTGCCAGTTATAAATCAACAATATTACATGTGTGTGCAAAAAAGTGAATGTATATGTATTTTCCGTTTAAAGAGGGTTGCATAATTTGTGTGTACGGAATTTCTGCAGATTTTTTTTTTTTTTTTTTTTTTTTAAGACAAACAATTATTTAGGCGGACTTTTATTGTATCTTTGTATCATAAGTAAGAATTCGTATTTAAAACGAAATTAATGAACATTTTTGCTGCTGTAATAATATGCATGATTCTATTGATATATGATTTTTGGCACTGCCAAATAAACTTTTGCTACTGTTCAAAGCCAAACCGGAAAAAAAAATTGTCATTTCAGATTTATATAACGCCGGGGTATTTGAGAGTGCAGCGTAATTGAGCGAACTGAATTGAGGAGTGTTATGAGCTTAGCACTTCTAGCCTACGCACTGAATATGTTGAAAAAATTTCGACTAGAATGCATTTTATTTTAATCCACGCCACGCTACTAATAGCGTATGAAATATGAAATAAACATGACTGTTGTAGCTAATATTGTAGAACTGTAGACTATATACGTATTTTTACCATGAAATACAGTCATTCAGTGCATAACAAGGTTCATTGTCATGCGTGAAAATATAAGTACATTTGTGATTGCCAGATGTTAGAGAAAACCATTGCTATTTAAAGAAATTTACTAAATAGCAATGGCATCAATCAAATAAGGATCTGTTTTCTATTGCACTTATATGTTGACGATATTATATAGCTTTTGAAATTAAAAATCCAATTGAATTTCACTACGTAATATGAAGTGGATTACACTTAAATATTTCGGAAAAGGCAACGAACCTTAAACATGTGTCATATGAATCACGCCGAAATGCTTAAATCTTTGGTTTGTAATCATACTGTTTGTACAATATACTATAGGCTCTTCACGGTAAAGTGAGCACTTATTAAGGCCCTCCCAACAGGCGTTAACCACTAATAAATATATATTATTGCAGCCTCAGTCATTCAATTTTGAAGGTGGTGAAATTTATGCAGTGTGTTTATTGGACACATTGCAATATTTATAATAAAAAGCAGCAGGAAGGTGGAAATTGGATGAAAGAAAAAATTTAGAAGGGCATTAAAAATTGCTCACTTAACCGTGAACACCATATAACACCAGTGTAAAGGCACTTCAGGTAAAACAAAGTTTGAAAATAGCTTGTGTCCAAATGTAGGCTATAGTACTTTTTTAAATATCTAGTCTGCATGAACAGTTCGTACACTTTTAAGATTGCACTTGAGTGGAGTGGAGAGATTTTGGCAGTTCTTATTATCTAGGTCTCAAGAGCCGATGAGGGTGAAGCGAGGTGAGTATCGAGCTGCGCCCGAATCCAAGGGAGTGGGAAACCGGAGATCCCCGAAGAAAAAAAAAAACCCGGGGCCAAAATTCCCATTTGCGAAAATCCGGCCCCGCCGGGAATCGAACCCGGTTCGCCTTGGTGGTTGGCGAGGAGTAGTGTGACCACTACATCAAAACCGTTCCTGAGTGTTAAAGAGGCAGTCATCATGTTTTGTGACTGTATTTCACAAAAATTAAATTAATATAACTTACTTATATTACCGCAGTCAATATGTTCGTGGATTGACTGCCGCCGTGAGTGTAGCCAGCCACGTAGGCCTACTACGACGTCAACGAATTTATTTATTATTTTACACACATTTCAACCATTAGAAGTGAAAATTGCAAATCAATTAACTGATACGACTTTCCAGTTATACAGTTCGACGTAAGTGCAAAATTACACTGGAATTCAAAACACACATAATCAGTGGAATACACATAAAGAGGTTCTTAATTGTCGCGCACATTATTGCCTTTACGAAAGGAAGAATTATTCACTGGTTGCTGGAATAGATACTATAAGAGACATTAATTTCTCATAGTCCCTAACACTCGTTCCAATTAAATTTTGACCATCAAATATGTGTTTTCGGTGCTACAATTTTCTGTCCCAGAAGTAATTGATTGTAAAATTTTCCTGAACAAGTGCAAGGAGCTCCCAAAGACGTGTTGCTTCAGCCGCCTGGTTTGTCGTTCTACGACAAATACTTCCGATATGTATTATGTTATCTTTTTGATTTTTTCCCCCCAATCGCTACTCTAAAAGTTCCTTTTTTGGAAAGATTAATTGTGTTGGTAGTACTTAATTTCTGTTACGAGCAACAAGCTGTAATATTAACAGAACTATACATAATAAGATTTCAGATGTAACTTAAGCCTAATCACAAACCACTTTTACACAATGTTAAAATTGTCATAATTTTCAATGACATACTTTTCTGTAGTATAATTAATTACTGCGGATGATAAAGCTAGAATCAATGCATAAGATTCAATTAGTATTAATTATATTTATTGAACTGAGCTGGAAATGTTGCTTAATGGATGCCAACATTCATCGCTGATGGATTCCAATATTAGACCTAATCGTTGTTCGTATCGCTGCCATTAGAATTCCATTGCTTTATCTGTCAATGATCCTCCCAATAGTAGGGCTGTTTGATATGAGAAATATATAATATCGATATCATCACTGTCATCCATGTTATCGAAATCAACGATATTATCGAGACGGGACGAAAGAAAACATCAGAATTTCTTTTTCCCGGCATTTTCTTGTTAGAGTTAAACTGGACTCATGACCATCCGTCGCATCCGTCAGTGGTTTTTTTTTTTAACTATTGTGTGCAGCATGGGCGTTAAAAGCGACTGTGTGGAAGATCGACTCTCCTATACGCTGTCACTGCAATTATTAGAAAAAATGAAAAACTGACGCATATTCATACCCACGTACACTAAATAATTTTATATTATTATTTATTTTTTAGTATATTTTATTATATTCAGCAATTCTATGAGAAACTATCCTCTCTCTGTAGAAATGAATACCTAACTAGAGAAAACCAAATGTTTTTTTTTTCATGCCAAAGGAAAATGTGGACCCTCTACAACTTCATCAGCCATAAATGACTCCCCCCACCCCCCCCCACCCCTAAAAACCCAACCGGTCAATTTTTTTTTTGTTTCACGCGCTAAGAAGTTCTGTTCCCACTTGTTTGGTGGTTAATTGCTATAGCAATCGAATCGCCCCCAGTGAACATCAACGAAGTATTTCGTAATTAAATTACTTTTACTGGGGCAACTTCGGTAATTGCCAAGGAAAAGTAATTTCTTACTTAGATGAAACGTGAAACAAAACTAGAATACTGGGGGTCAGTGGCGTATCCAGGAAAGGAATATCTGAAGGGGGGAGAGGTGTTACAGGAGGTCACAATCCCCCTCCATCACAAAATAAAAAATTTCCAGTCCAAAATTTAAATTGATTATTTGTATAACTTTTTTATTCTTGTTGTGAAGTAAATGTTTTTTTTTAATGATTGGATTGGAAATGCCATTGACCCTGCTTAAAGGCTTATCAGAGAACAGTTTATAAACTATCACGACTTGCCATACCTGACCTAGGTTTCGAACTCAGAACCTCCAGAACCCTAAACCAGCGGTGCATCAACCAACTGCGTCACAGGAAGTCGGCTGTTGGGATAAAAGTATTTTATTAGTGGCTCCTATTAATGTAGCAAATTTTGCATTCAATTTTATCAAGCTAACGGGAAGTGTATCGTACATATTGACGCGAGATCTCGCGAGGATCTAGGACTTCGTGCCCGTACTGCATTGTGCTGCTACCTGCTGCGAGAGACGCGAACTTCGTACATCGTACTGTTTCACTTCTCTCGATAGCCACTTCCCTGAAAAAGTAGCCGGCTGTTACTTTTTATTCGATAGTAATTTCCTCAGTCTTTACGGCTACGTTGTTTACTCCTCTAGGCGAAAACAGAATTTTGATTTGAAATACTGCGTTTATACCTAAATATAGTGCAAACATAGCTTACAAAATTACGGCCGTGGTAGGCATCAATTCGGACGTTGTCGACAGTCACTTGTTTTGCATTAGCGACAACACGTTATTACATTAACAGTGCAAAATTTATTTATTTCAATTTAATCCTTAAAACAGACGTAGGTAATATTTCTGCAATCATCACTGGAATACTACGAATGCGTTAATAAATTTATATATATAAAAAAAATTTTTAAGTCATTTCATTTACGCATTCGGGCATGTGTTTTTAAAGTAAAAACAAACATGGTGCAGATTTTGTCATTTTGTATTTTTGCTAACATCCGGTAGATACAAAATACGAAATACAAAATTACCAAATACGTCACCATTTTTGTGTACAAAAACGGGTAACGTGATCATTTTGTCTACAGAATCTGACAATTTGGTCACGGCCTACACCAGAGGGCCGATGCCCCGCGTTCGTGCGCACTCAGAGTCATAATAAGAACTATTTCTTACTATAAATCACCAACACACCTTTTTCTCTCTGTCTTTACTCAAATTAGTTATGTATGTAATATTATAATTTGTAAATGAAATGTCTAAGTAAAAGTTAAACTTAACCAAAAATGAGTATTTATATTTTAACACAAGTATAAAACGCTTGTGATACATTATATATTTCGGAAATAACCAAACGTGTCATACATATGGTGCTTTTTTTGTCCAAAGTTTTGATTAAAAAAGTATGAAGGAACCACGAATGGATTATAAGCACTCTATAAAACATAGATGTTTTTGAATTCCAGTTTATAAAAATAATATCTTCAGTGAGAACTAGTACTGTAACGTCTGGTTATGTGGCGCATATAATTTTCATCCATGAAAACTTGAAGTATTATGCAAATTTGTGTACACATGTTTATGTTACGAAAAGCGCCATTGTGGTACGCGCCCCACATGTAAGATTGTTATTCAGTTATTTTATTTTATTCTACTTGTTTATTAAGGTACACGCAGCAGCTAAGGTGTAATTAACCACATGTTTAATATTACGTACTTTTTCATATTGTTAAGTTTTTGAGTAATATACTAATTGGTTTAAGTTGACAATGTCTGATAACATCACTTTAATTATAATCATAAGGAGTACACCCTAAAATAAGCCTTACGTGACACATGCTAATTTGAATATTGTAACCGACGCCGATAACGGGTGGCGAGCGAATGTTCTAGTCTCCATCTTGTTTTAAGTGGATCTTAAATGTAACCGGCCAGGTAGGACTCGGTTCCGCCTAAAGAGATGTAATTACTGTATTCAATGTGAAGTTGACCCCGGCAAGCATGCTCGGTTTAATGTTATTAGCCGACGGCGTAGTGGTAAACAGTCAGTAGAGGGGGGCTAGAGAGCATGTCAACACAAATAATTCATCATACGTGTAAGGTATTTTCCCACCGCCATCCCTAGTGCCCGTTGGTCCAGCGGTGAAGTGACATCAAACTTCATTAGTAGCTGCACTTGTTTTTCAATAAGTTCTAGATTTTCTCAACGTGCCTGAGAATAGTAATTGTTTTACCTGATTTAATTTATTGTTGGCCAGGTATATTTGAAGAGTGCAAGCCTACATGCAGATATTTTCACCTATGGTGAGTGAGAGTAATTGTTATCAACATTGAGCTGAATATTCTACACTGCAAAAAAAATTAGAATTTTTGTGTAACCCGTTAAGACACAGCAATGAGTTCTACTACAGTTACCAGACCCTACATACATAACTGTTATTTTAACAGGCATAAAGAAGCGAATACATGATTTTTCTTTCTAACTGTTGCTTGCTGTTTTTAAAATGTTTTTTGGACCAAAATAAGAGGGTGAAGGTCTTGTCTAAGTTAAGTAAAATAATTTTCTGCATTAAAATTACCACTTCGCTATTGGACGTTTTTATTTTAATCAAGTACACGTAGTTAGTTTCCTTGTATCCCCTAATGTGTCATTGAAGGGTAACATATGTATAGTTAAGCTGCAGCTGTACTAAACCCGGAATGGACTTCCTGGTAAGAAACACCTGCAAAGTCTCCTGGGCTACGTATGAACATGATAAGTGATGTGGCATATGCGTTATCTGCCGATTGTATTGTGTTTGGTTGTTGCTTTAATCATATTGCAGTGTGGGTTTTTTTTAATGCTAATCAGCTTTATAGCAGGGCAAATGAGATGCTTGAGGCCTATATTACCCATCCTTTTCCTATTCATTACATGTGGTCTGGTAAGACAATTTAAATATATTTTCACACATTTCACACACTACTCTCTCGTGTTCAGTCGTCTATCAGTTAACCCTGTTTGTAAAAGCTACATCTGGCATATTAATGAGCGACTATATTGCATATGCTGCTAGCAGGTTGCATTCTGTATTGTGAAAGACACCCCCCTCCCCCTCTGACTCCCCTGGTACACTACAGTACCTATCTCTAAAATTTGTTGATATAATGGTGACTATTTTGTTTTAAAATGTTGCAAATACAAATACACAAAATTTATTTCATAATTTTTATAGATTCAGTTTTACGGGGTGAAAAGAGTAAAAATAAAATGTTTACCGAAACATCAACGTATTTTATCTGCAATGTGATTTCGGTGTTTTTGCTTCAAAGTTCTACAAATGAAGATGCCTAAAATCTAATTCTAGGGTTTTTGGAGAAATTTAACATTGTGTCTCCCATGCTGTTTGACGACTGCACGCTGACCCACCAGAGAACGTGCAGCCGAATAATCTGGGGCATTCGTGGGGCCCCTACTCCATCCATTGTCTGAGATGTTTGCTAAAAAAAATACGATCTGTTTCCACATAGGAGCTTGGTTTCCTGGAGACTAGGAAAAGAACAGTGGCTTAACGAGAGACCTTAGGACTAAATACACCATACATATTCGTGAAAACAAATCCCACACGCTAAGTGAAAATTTGCAGTTCGAGAATGGTGGAGGGGGCTCGTAGTCGCGGGAAAAACTCTCTTTAGTTTGTATCTGCCACAAATCAATTCCATTAAAAATATTTATTCCGGGTGGTGTAACCACTAGGAAAAATTAAATAATTTCAATTTTTTACGCACAAAATTCGTAGCAGGCAAAGGTGCGAAAGAAACAGGAAAGGCTTTTATTTCTTTCAATCAGCTCTACACAAAAATTTTAATCCACAGTGAACAAAGCCGGGAGGCAATTTTGTAAACAGCGCAAGTTTTCTAAGCTTACTAATGCAGTTCGTGCACTGTTTAGTATTCATGCGCAACTCGTACAAGTGTTTAAGCAATCTGTAACTGTTAGGTATGGCGTAGGGACCTGTGTTAGAAGCCCGAAACTATTAAAACAATATTAAATTTTTGGTCTTAGAAAATATCGGATGATGCGAGAAAGTGTATATGGAGCTGTGACGCATGCTGTTACTTAAATTGTTGTCCAGACACTGGGAAGTTAACATCGACTTGAAAGCATTCGCTATCAGTGAAGATGAACTGTGAGTACGAAGGCCTACCTTTGACCTCGAGGGTCATAGAGCCGCGACCTGCATCATCGCTAACTGGCTGTCTCCAGTGCCGCACTTAGAACCGCAATCTTTCAATCTTTCATTATCAGCACCACAATCTTTCAATCTTTCACAATCAGCAACAAAATATTTCACAATCAGCACCGCGATCTTTCATTTTTAGTACCACAAAGCTTTCAATCTTTCACAATCAGCACAGCAATCAAGGGTCATTATGACTCAATGGGTCATGTTTCATCGATCATGGGTCTTGTGTCAAGGGTCATGGGTCAATGGGTTAGTCTTGTAAGGGTCAGTCTGACCAGAGTCAGTTGTCTGCTTTAAGTGAGAACATGATTTAAAGCTGGACGAAGAACTTGTCTCGAAAAAACTGCATGGCAATGCGATCAGGGAACTAACATCTAAAGCCTGTATACCTAATTGTGTGTGATGTCTCAATGCCTTTATGCGATTGGTCAGCTGCAACCACTTGGAAACTCGGTGATTGACGGATCGGTGTTCGAACAATGTATTAATGGTGTAATATGATTGTTTCAAAGTCAGTATTATGTCATAGGACTTGCATACTGGTATATTAAAGGCAGTAGGAAGGTCATCTGAGAGGCTTAGTTTGACAGTGGCAGTCGTGAAAGACACTTCATCTCAACTCGTGTAAGCAACTGGAATATATTATGGAACCAAAGGTTGCTGGTCCATCAATGCCTGAGGTTGGCACAGTGCTATCGACTTCTTCGGGAGTGATACCAGCTGTGTCATCTTCAGCAAAATGCATACATTTAATACAATCTGAGTTGGATAGTAATACCTAAAAAAAACAGTCGAGATAATGGATAATTAACAGATACCGACATTGTGTAGTAATTAGACTTCAAGAGATGAGACCGGAAATGTAGTAAGTTAACTATAGACTTTTGCATAGTTCCACAATACTCTAATTACAATTTAAGTACATCTTTAGAAAAATTGAAATAAATTTGAATCCAGTAATAAATACAGATTTTTTATTTGACATGCCCCTATGCCTATGAAGACTAATATAGTTATCAGAAACAAATGCAGGGGCAACGTGCACATCAGCAGGTATATAAGTAGCTGGGTTCATTTTTTGACAGTTATGTTGTAGTAATATACCTTAATAAATTTAAAATATTTTTTAATGTAATTTTTTCTTATTAAACTTATATCGTCTGTTATAAACTGTTTTGTTAAAAACACCACTATGAAGCAAATACAAATATATTGGCTAATCACTATGGTCATAAACGGCTTAAATGTGCATTCCTGGAGCCAGAAATGATTCTTGCAAACTGAATCTCACGAGCCTGGCGCTAAGAAATAGCAAGTTATATTCACCTGTGACTATAAATATTCGTTTGCTTACAGCCCGACTTGCGAAAAAATGTGGTCTACTTCATGATTATTTAAAAATAATAGATAAAAACAATAATGGGAGCTTTGGAAAAATATGATTTGAAAAGTAAGTAAAGGTTTGCATTATACTTTGTGATGACTTTGAAGGTGAGTGGTCAGCGTACTGGACTTCTGTTCTAGAGGTAACGAGCTCGTATCCTCGTCTCGCTACGAGGATTCATTTTTTTATGTTACTAGCTGTCATGCGAAAGTGTGAAATTTACTTTTTTTTTTTTTTTTACCAGTTTCGCTTTAAAAATATATTTTCGCTGCATTGTACTGCAATTTTTTTAAGATGTAGGCGTTTTCCAGACATGAGTTAAAATAAATTTCAATGAAATAATTCTACTTATATATGAATGAGTTAATTCCTAAATGTATAATTGTTTCGACAAGGCTGCACAGTAGCTGACGTGCGATCATGGTCGTTGCCCCCCCCCCCCCCCCCTCCCTAAATTCCTTTCCCCTCAGTCGTATCATGTTGTCACCTGCGCTCTTTGCCTGTCATAACAGGTGCGTATGTCAGTGCATGTGTGCGTGGTTACAAGGCTAGACGACTATTTTTTCGTACAACAGTAAACACAAATTGAATAAAGTTAATATTCAAAAATATCGATTGAAAATATTTTAAAAAATTAAATTTTTAATTTCGAATATTTTTTACAAAGTACTGTCTGGAATGTAATTTACAATAATTTTTTATATGCCTTCTCATTTGAGGAAAATTGCATCTTTAAATCCGTAAATAAATATACACACTGGCGATTCGTGCACTCTAGCAGATGTAGTGCAAGTGGGAGTTTCTATGCAAATTGGAGGTTTTTTCTATGAATATTAATAAAGACCCGAGGTATTAAATTCATTTATTTAAGATTTTAAACATTTTAATCATGTTTTTCCCATACTCATAATATTATATATTTAAACCCTTGTCCTAGCTCATGTCCCGATAGCCAAGAGGTCTAAGACATCTGCATGCTGACCCAATGTCACCTCGGTCACTAATCCTGGTCTCCTGTCTGGCTCGGAGTCACAGATCCTTATCTCCTGCTCTGGAAAAAACTGGAAATTTTTTCACAAATTTTAGAAAAAGCTGGAAAATTTTTAGTGAACTTTTAGGAATTTTGGGTAAAATAATTGATTTCTGTTATGATTTTTGAGGTAAAACAACGATTTTGAGAGAAAACCGGGGTAATTCCAAGATGGCGGATGGTGAGAGCCATGACCCGAATCTTGAATCTTGAACATGAAGGAACCATGCCCTACTGTTAATATAGATTGTAATTTGCATGAATATTAATTAACCGTGGATAAGTAAGGGTCTGGTTACTTCTGCTAAGACAGGTCGCAGTTCATCTTACTCATCTATAGTTATACTCTGCAAAAGTATACAAATAAGTGACATTACATGCCTTTTACAGTTAGTGATTTAATCATAAATACATAAATAGGTCTTCTCTTCCATGTATTACATCTCGTTACGGCAGTACAATATTTGCACGAGAGTACCTACAGCTACCTCCTCAAGTTTTCGATTTTCATCATTGATATAAATGTCTTGAATTACGCCCAATAAAACAGTGCCTGTGCGCAATAACAACGGCACCTTAAACTTAAAATAAAATTAAGTGCAGTGATAATAAAATACCATTGTGGTAATTTTTTGGGTGATAGTGATATTTGTAATAGTATGTTTTGATTGTGGTATTTATTGACTTTACGTTCATAGTGTAGCACACACGACACTTTGTGGTATTTGCATTGTGTGCCCCGCGTAAGGGGTTGTAATAATTTGTATGATAATTAGTTTGGTGTGAGATGGTGGTGATGCGTATAACACACGTGTCTGCACCTTTATACCTTAAAAAAATCTTTTACGTTACTCTGGGCGTTTGGATAACTCTGGAATTCTGAAAGGTTTACATAAATGACACTCATGCACAAGACACTTGCAACACTATGGTAAGAAACATGTAAATAAATATCATAGATTATATTATCACCAAAAATTGAAAAGGAAAAGTGATGATAATAGAAATTTGAAATGACTTGTCTGCAAATGAAATAATTAGGAATGTGAAGACATCTTAAAAGTTGAGGTTAAGTTGACTTTAAATCTTTACTGCAAGTAGGGTTATGTGTGTTTCATAAAATACCACCATCCTCACAGTATGTAGTATAAAACCAGTTAAGAAAATAAAATAATTAATGCTGCTTTAATTTGAGATAGAAATTAAAAAAATCAGAATAGTTAATTCCAGAAATAGTTCTCCTCACGTGTCTTTAAATTATGCAATGTTAAATGAGCTCCAATCATAGGTAAATGCTAATTAGTAAGTTAGCAGTACTTAGCAATCCGTTAAAATTTATTCCGTCTTCTTACTAAAATCGTAGTATTTAAACAAATTTTAATAGAACTCAAAAATATATGACAAACGTTATCTCAGGTTCTTTAAAATATTTGCTCCAGTGCTTAACTCAGTGGTAAAAGCTGGACCACATGGTTTATACCCATACAACTTGCAATTAAAATTTAACAGTTTCTTCTAAACTCTCACACAAAATAATAGGAGCATTGGTGTATTTAAATATAACACTTTATATGTTATATTACAGCCCGGAACATGGCGCCGGCGCTTCGCTGAGCGGCGTCTCGATGTCAGCTGGAACCACTAAAAATATATGCCTAATATCTGAGACTCAGCCCTCTTCTTATACATGGCTGGCTCAGAAATCTCAACTAGAACTTCTGGGACCATAATCTCATTCTAGCTTTATGCTGGCGCTGGGGCTTTATGAGATAAAATCCCAGCAAATCTCTTGCTGATCGTCCATTCAAGGATCCCTCCCCAGAAACATCGACTTCCGGCATCTATCTCCTTGGAGAACTACTTCCGGTATAAAAAATAACTGATCAAAACACTAAATGTGATTAAAGTGATGAAAAAAAAAAACTTTACAAATTGAAAAATAATTATTGAAAATCAAAATTAACATTAAAGTATAACCTTCAAATATTTAGGTTATGACATTACATATCTCGGAATGTTATAGAAAAATAACATAGAATTAAAAAATATATAATGGATGTGTGGTTTACAAAATTAATTACGTGGTTTTACTGCAATGCTAATAAATATATGAGAGATTGATCAAATTAAGATTCATCAAAATATCTGCAGAATAAATATATGTAAGTTTCTCAAAAAATATATGTAGTTGATTAGCATATTTGAATATAAACATAATTAAATACTCCATATTAAACCCTGACACCATCCTAAAGTATTTATATAAATCATCGGCTGCGATCACATCCTTAATTTCAAATGATTTTTACATATAGAATAAACGAAACAGAACCTAAAAGAATGGATAAAAGTCCCGATACATAGCCCTAATATACGCGAAGCATGAATACAGATATCCTAAGTATTAAAAAAAAAAAATGGAAGTTCAAGTACTGAAATTCACATCCCGCTACCAAAAAAAAAAAAAAAGAACGAGTTTGTAAAGATAGTCAACAAGCCGCTAATCAATCTAAGTGAAGAATGACATCCAACCTGATACTTCCAAAACAAAAAATCTGAACGAAAAAGCAGTTTGATAAAAATTATGTGTCCAATCTTTTTATTCGTCGTGGTTTACAAAACGACCAAGTAAATTTCACAGAAGCCGACAAATGCCTAACTTTATATTTCACGTCAGAAAAAATGTTTTACAGCACCCTTCGCTGAGTGAAGAGTGATATAGAGGTACTGGTTTTCGCATAGAGCCTTTAGCTTTCAAGCTTTGCAACTGGCGAGTGGTACACTCTAAATTCGAATCAGTGGGAAACCACTGATTCGCAGTGAAATTCAACTATTGTAATCAGTGAAAATGCCTCCACTTAGAATCAGTGGAAAACCACTGATTGTGTCAATGAAAAAGTTTCACTGATTGAATTAGTGAAGTGAAACAATTTCACTTATTGAATAAGTGATGGCCGCCTGCAGTGGTGAATTAAATATTGATTTTATTGAATTTAGCCAAATAATTACGTGAAATAAACATATTTACTATAGTTTACTATTTATATTGGACAATTTACCGTAATTTAAAAAAGTGAAAAAAAAAAACTCCGATGGTGACCGGGATTGAACCATGGAGTTACGAGTATACAGGAGATGACATGTTGCGACATATGTGAAGCCGCTGGAGACAAGTGGTTTTACTATGGACTCCAGCCGCCATCTTAACCGTAACCCAAAACATTGTGTTTACATTAGAATGACGTTGAGAGAAAGGTTACATTCGAAGCATTTCGTGTTGAACAAAGATGACGAATAAATAAATATATATTACAATTCACGTGGGAAGTTTTACTAGTTTATTATTGGCTTGTGTTAGTTGTGCAATAAAACAATTTCCTAATAAAACTACCGATCGTGAGTGTGTGTACTGTGGACCAGTATTGGGTTATGTGCGACAATAAGAACGTGTTTTAGATATAGTGCTCATATATCAGGATTTGTGGAAAACTATTTTTTGAATAAATGATTAAATAAAGTATAACAAGCTTGCCCCCGTTGTCATGTAATGTACTGCAGGTTGCGTATAAGTAATGAGTGCAACAAAACGGCGACCAGCAGCCTAGCTGAATTTCTGGAAGGCAAAGTTCACATGTTCCTGAGCCACGAATAAATAATTATTTGCTGGCATTTATATTTAAATTCCTAACACTGGCAATGACGAGAGAGGTTAGTTTCCAATATGACTTAATCTCCTTTATACATATTTAATCTCAATATAGTAAATGGTTTTTGGTAAATAAATTCAAATCCCGTTTTAGTTATTCCCTCTCTTTACATTACATTAGTTCTCTGTTATGATACAGTTTTAAACTTATTTATCCTTTATTGTAGGGTACAATTTTGTTTCTTGCATCTCCAATGTTGGACAGGGTTCAGTTACCCTTGGTAGATAACTAAAACACAGAAATTAAAATTTTTACTGAATTGGCTGCACTGGACAATCAAGTATTTTAGAGATTTTTCAGAAGAAAAAGAGCGGGAGGGACAGGAGACATTTCTGGATAATTTTATTCCCTATATCTATAAAAATTGTGTTACATCTTTCTCCAAAAGTCCAATTTAGTACCAAGGGTTTAGTCAGTCAGTAGCCACAATTTTAATTCAGCCCAACATGTTAAAAAATTTCACATTTGGAGAGAAAATTACAATAGGATATTATTTCTATAAATACACTTTTTAGGGATAGTACAGAAACCACCCTATGATTAGGTTAAAATGTATGAAAACTTATTCGCCAGCATTTTAGATTACGTTGGGTAGTTTAATTAGATTAGGATACATTGTTGAACTACAATGGGTGAAAGCTGCATGCACTGCAATAATATGGATAACAAGCGCACATGTACTAACCACAGCCAAAGTGGTCCACAGACACACTTTGAATACATTTCTTTGTTGTTACCTACCAACTTGTGCAATTACTATTTTTAGTGTGAAATTATCCTCTGAATACATTACAATATATTCAGTTTCAATATCTCAGAACCACGCTCCAGAAGATTGACAAACAAACACACCTCTAAGAAAAAGCATTATCGCTGAAGAAATTAGGTGGGCATAGTGATAGGACGCTTGCCTTCCACCAGTGCGATTCATGTTGATTTCCCTGTGAGTTTAGTCACAGATTTTTACATATAGGAATTGTGCTGATTGATGCTGCTGGCTGGCATGTTTTCTCGAGGTTTTCCCGTTTTCCCCGCCCTTTCGTTTTATTGCTGCTCCATATCTGCCATATTTCACCCTCATTGACTCTCAATACCTTGGTTGTTACAAACCACCAAACCTCTCTCAACTCCTCCCGTCTTAAGATGATGGAGGCCATGGAGTGTTAGCGGCTAGAGTATTCGCTGTTTCACGAAGCACACTTTTTTTTTTGCATCCCATATACATCCAATACACTTTGGAAAGGATATGTCAATTATTAGTATTTTTTGTCATGCAACATGGATATTTGCATACAATTACATTAACATAGAAATATATAACATATAAACAATATAATTTACACACTCATTAATTCTAGCAGCTCTACAAACATGTTAAGACTACATTTGGTTGCAGTACAAATTCTTACAATTCATATACAGATAGATATTAAAGTATAAATATGTAAAGTCTGCATTTGATTGAAACACAAAGTATTACATAAAGTATCCTTATATCAATCTTGTTCTACATTATAGAAAAATTCATCTTTATGTAAGTATTCTTCTACGGAATAGAAGGCCTTATTTAAAAAGTATAATTTAACAGCTCTTTTTAATTTCTGTTAACTATTAATTGACTTCAAATGAATGGGTAGGTTATTTATTAGTTTTGCCCCAGCATAGTATAGATTTGATGTAAATTTTGAGGTTCTGTAGGAGAATAGGTGAAGATGATTGGCTTGTCTGATGTAATAATGATGTATATCACTATTTTGAACTTTTTCAATGTTTTCCATGTAAAAAAGAATACTACGGTACATATACATGCATGGAACAGTGAGAATTTTGTTATTTATAAATAGTGGCCTACAGTGGCTTCTTTTTCCTTATTACTTATTAATCTCACTATTTTCTTCTGTAATCTAAAAGCATTTTTCCATTTTGTCGATTTGCCCCAGAATATAATTCCATAAATTATTATGGACTGAATATTTGAGAAATTGTATTCAAGTATTGTATTATTATTACAAATCTTTTTTAAGGTATGTACCGCAAAACACACTGAACTCTATTTTTTACAGGCACTATCAACAGGCTCAGTCCATGTTAAATTACTGTCCCCAATGAGCCCTAGAAATTTAGTACTATTTACTGTCTGTAACCCGTCTTCTTCAATTGTTTTGCATCTTTCATCCTGCATTGTATGTTTATTTCTATGCATCAAATTCATAAGCACATATTTGTTTACATTTAATAGGTATTAATTTATTATACTGGAACCAACTGGACATCTCAGCCACTGTATGTTTTATATTTTCTTCAAGAACAGCGTTATTGGAACTAGTTACCAAAATGTTTGCTTCATAAGCAAAAATTATAGCTGAGCCATCGGTTATTTGTTCTGGAAAATCATTAATAAATATTAATAATAAAATTGGTCCCAGTATTGTGGCCTCTGTGGCACTCCTACTCGAGTAGTTCTGGTATTGGACATAACATCTGCAATGTGATTTTTGTCATAATATCTTATGGAGGTGATCTGTTTTCTGTCTTCAAGATATGATTTGAACATATTATTAGTTACACCTCTTACTCCACACTGTTCAAGTTTTTGCAATAAAATATTGTGGTCGACACAATCGTAAGCTTTTGAGAGATCTGCGAGTATACCTGTTGAGAATTGTCTTTTATCAAAAGAAGTTAATATTTTTTTCATTAAAACTGTAAATAGCTTGTTCTGTAGATCTACCCTCTACAACGCCATACTGATGCAATGAAATAACCTTGTTTATTAAGAATTGTGTCAGTTTATTTGATATCAATTTCTCTAAATTTTTTGAAAAGGACGTAAAAAGAGCAATGGGCCTGTAGTTATCCATCAATACCTTGTCACTTTTTTTGTGTATTCGTACTACTTTTGCATATTTAAGTCTATCAGGAAAAATTCACTGGGCAAGACATTCATTGAAAACGTAAGTCAAAGGCAGTTTAGTTAAATAAGAACACTTCTTTTTTAGCAGAGTCATAGACACCTCATCTATTCCACAGGAACTTTTACTTTGAAATTTTTAATTACATTTAAGTCGTCTTCTTCAGAGATAGATGTGAAAAACAGCTTATTAGTATTCCAAGTGTTAGGTCTTTGGGGTATGTGTGCAGGACTAATACTTGTAGCTCTGTGTTCATTTTGCAATTTTAGTGGGATGTTTGAGAAATAGTCATTAAAACTATTATATATTTCCTTGCTATTTTCAATTTTAATACCAGCAACTTTCAAGGAAAGGTTAACATGTCCTTGCCTAGGTTTCAATTCATTATTAATAATGTTCCACATTGCTTTTGTTTTATTTGAGAAGGAGGCTATTTTTCCCCCATTTTATTTCTGCTTTACTACTCCAAGTAATTTATTATTTAATTGTTTGTATTGCTTACAGTATAATTTTTCTTTTTCCCCTGGGTGCTTAGCATTTTACACATTGTTTTTACTGATTTGAGTGGAAAGGCATGATTAAAATGACAAATAAATGTATTAATGAAACTGTTTCATGCAATGTTTTGTTCAGTTAATGTATAAACATCATCCCATTTTTCATTTACAAGTAGGCTTTTTAAAAAATTCAACATTTTCATCTAAATATCCATGATTCATTATCAATATTAAAATAAGCTTATGTCCAATTAGTTGCCCTCAAAATTAGAATTTAAAAAATCCTTAAGAAGTGTGAAATAGAGTTTAAAGAAAATCGGGCGATGTTTTTCTATTTTGCAGATGGTGAAGTTATAGGAAAAGATTGGCTTTATTAAAGTTTTCTTTATTTTGATTACCTTTGGATACGATAAAATGTATAAACATATAATTTACTGTAATTATTACAGCCTACCGTTAAATACATAACCATCTAAACACGCAAGTAAACTTTATTTATTTAACTTAACATCTTGTCGACAGCAAGGTTCATTAGGGAATAGTAAACCAAGAACACAACGAAGGAAATACAACGAAGGAATTGGTCAAATTGTCTCTATTGAGTAACCCCAGAAATTGCATGGAGTGAGTTCGAGAAACCATAGAAATTGTAAATCATGAAGACTACATTCAGTAGCTATTAAAAATATGAGAACTGATTTGGTTGTAGGCCTATAATCTTGTATTGATAAACAGCTGATTTCTTGTTTGACACTGCAACTCTGCTGACTTGGGGAGAAAAAAATTGTAAGAGTAGAGTTCTTGTGAGGTGTAGACTTGTATTGGTTTGCGAGATGATTTGCCATAAACTCCTACACTGAAATAGCAAATCGGCATTTAGAAAAAATACGCACCTGCAGTTTTAAAAAAGTGCCTGTACCTCTAAATAGTCCGCAACTTACAGGTTAGACCTTAAATTTGTGGCACGTTAGTAACAGCAACCGCACTTGCAAAAATTAAACACACTGCAATTGTTAATTTACAAACTTTCGCAGATAACATATCCCTATACACACAATAATTGTGCGATATCTTTCACGAATGTATCCACGGTATATACGAATACACTGAACACTGGACTCGCATGGCCCGGCTCGTACGCATTTTCATACATTAATATTAGTTTTCGTGGGTTGCCGAATAAATTAAAAATAGATTATAGTTTTAAGGCGTGTTTACATGCCAAATTCACATTTCACAAACGCAATAATAACACAAATTTAGAGAAAATTCAGAAAAACTAGTGAGTTCATATAGCACTCGTAAGGTTGTTTAATTTAAACGTACTTAAAGTTGTCTTTCTCCCGCATGGCTGCTTCACTTGTAACGTACTCGCAGATGACATCAATAGCGTATAATAATCGATTTTAGTAGTTTTATAGCAACTTTTAATAGCTCCTATAGTCGCCAGAAAATTATTTCCTGGAATATTTTCAAGGCAAATATATAGGGAATGGGAAGCAAATGTAAATAATTCATAACTTTACATATTTAACGGCGAAATTTATATCTAGTTATCTTAGCTAAACACACTCACGCTTTGAGTATATTATCGTTTAGATAAAAAACGGTTGTATGGTAATTTATGTCGATTTTAATACTCGTCAAAATACACGTGAAAGTTTATGCAGAATGAGACAAAAATATGCTATATATTATAGTCTAAAAAGACTGTGGAGGGAGGTGCGCACTTTAAATGCAAGGGATTTCGAAATGCCTTTATTTTAAAAAATCGGAAACAACTTTTGACTAAGTAGAAAGCCCAGTAGAGCATTTTATTGAACGGCGTTATTAAATGTGGGCACATTTAATTGGTATATCATCCTCCTGTGTTACTTATGTTAGCGAATGCTATAATGGCTATGTTCGATAACGCGCATCTGTAAGATTCAATCACGTGTACTAGTTCTGAGATAACTGCTGGCCTGAGAGTCTTCCCCTATGGAAACCTTTCTTGTCAATATCGATAATCTATCAATAAAATCGATTAAAGCTCATGGTTACACGTAATCGAACACACCATTTCCCACAGTGGTAACAAGTATTATTACCACCACTTACTTTGTTTTTCCATTTGGTTTGGAGACGAATGTACCACCCCACGAATGCATTACGATACAAAATAGTTTGCGCAGTTTTTGATTTGTACACCAGGGGCGAGATTTGTTTTCCGTGCACAGATGGCACTTGCGTGCATTCACGTTATCAGCAGTGCAGGAGGAATGAAACAGTTCCGCGAGTGTAGCGGGTAGTGAACGGAGCAACAGAGGCGTTGTCACGCATGCATTGCTGCCCATGGCGGACACTTCAAGCATCGCCTGTGATGTGGCCCGTGCATGTCTTGTAACTCAATAACAACACGGTGTAGAGGACATATGTTCACAGGGACATTTTTGCTTGTTTTGATCCCAGTATTCACTTCCCGAAGATTTCTACGATCGTTTAGATACATCATATATATATATATATATATATATATATACACACACATTTGTATATCCATCCTGTATATGTACACATATACACATGTAATTACAATCTGTATATAGACACATTCTGTATACATGATTGTATATACGCAATATATAGATATACATCTAGTATATATAAGTGTATATACACCCCATATATACCTTCTGTAAATATAAATATATATTCTACATATAGATACACCCTATATGTATAAACATACAGGATGCCTCAGTAAATAGTGTCAAACTGATGCAGGGAGGTAAACAACCTCAAGGAATATCACAAATACCCCCATACTACATGTATGTTAAGCGATTGTTGATACTTTCAAGGTTATGATTTTTTATCTGTGTTTTGATTCTAACTCGCAGTTTGCCAAGAAATATTGGTATAGTGACAGGACTGTGACAGACACTTGAATACTTTTTACAAGCTTCTATTTAACTTGCATTGTTTGTATTATGTACAGTGTCTGTCCGACCTTTAAACACTGAACTGGCGTGCAGTCTGTCTGCAGTGCACTGCTGTTCGTCAGGTTGCAGCCCAAAGTTTGAAAGGGGCCACCAGTGTTTAACTGCACATTTTTTTAGTCTTTTTAGTCTCACAAATGTATAAATGAATGTACAGATAGTCTACATATATAATAAACCAAAAAAAAACAAATTGAAACTTAAAATTGTAAATAAATTAACTATAGAAAACCTTTTAAAACCAAATTTTTATTTATAAATGCACTAAAGAGAGAAAAATAATAGTATAAGTTACAGAATTTGTAGAACTTGTAAGATGTGGTCCAAAAGCCGTATAAACTTTACTACAAGTTATTATGTTTATATCATTTGATATTTAATATATAACAGTTTGGCGAGAATATTTGAAAGCAGTATGCAAGATATGTTTTTACTATACTTGCGCAAATGAGTTATACAATCTGTATTGCGAATAGTTAACAGCCTTACGCACGGTATGTGCCTACTACGATTATACAAGTAAGGTATACATTCTATATCGTGAAAAGTTAAAATTCTTACTCAAAATACGTGCTTACTACGCTTACGCAAATTAGGTATACATTATAATACATTACACCAAGTTTTTATATACTAAATATAAATTGATATAAACATTATAATTTGCAGTAAAGTTTATTAATTCTTTTCGACCACGTTCTACAAGTTCTACAAATTCTATGTTTTCTTATTCTTCGTCTTCATCTTCCGTTAGGATCTTCTAGGGACCACGAGCCAATTTCGATGCTTCGTCCTTTGCTGTTGTTTCTTCTTCCTCCAGTGCTCCTTCATCTTCTCACTATGCATCTTTTTCCTCTCCTCGGACAATTTCGAGCCTGATTTCTTTTCCTTCCTGCCTTGGAATACTTCCATTTTTAACCCTTTTTTCTTAAAAATCTATTTCTTTGTTGCTTCTTCTTCGCTTGTATTGTTTCTTTCCAAATTTTTCTTAACTTCCTGAATCCAGGTTGTTGTTGATTTCTTGTTCCAAAGATATTTGAAGATCCGTTTGGTTAATATGTTGCCATCCATTCTATATATATGTCCAAAAAATAGCAATTGCCTCTTCCGTAATGTTTCTGCTATGTTTTCTATGTTGCAATATATTTCATCATTACTTATTAATTTCCAGAATTCTGTAGTTTTTAGTGGAACAAGTATTTTACGTATAATTCTTCTTTCTATTACCTCTAATTTATGCTAATTGTAATTCAGTGCTAGACATTCACTCGCTTAAGGACATTCCGGTTTGACTACTGCGATGTAGTGCTGTATTTTAAGATTTTTAGATACACATTTTTTGTTGTAGGTATTCCTGGTTATGCCATATGCTCTTTCCATCTTGCGTACACTTTCTTCTACAGTGAATTTTTCGAAATAAACCATTTTCGTGAATTATTTCCCCTAAATTTTTTTAATGATTTACTGTCTTTATTTGACCAATATCTGTTGCTAGGATTTCTGGAGCATTTTTTATATTATTTTATCACACATTTTGTTTATTACTACAGAAATTCCTAAACCTGTTTTGTTGGCTATCTCTTCTAAGGGATTGACTTGTATTGCTAAGTTTGTCAAGTTTTCAGAAAGTATGGTAAACTCGTCTGCAAATGCTAGATAGTTTATTTCAATGCCCTTGTTCCTTCTCGTCAGCGTTATTGGTGATAATTTGTGTTCTTTTAGTTTTTCATTCCAAATTCTTACTATTTTCTTCAAGATGCAGTTGAAGAGTAGTGGAGACAAACTATCACCCTGCCTTATACCTGTATTTATTTCTAATGGTTTACATATTTAGCCCTGAAATTTTACTTTTGATATGGTGTCTGTGAGGGTTTCACGGATTATATTTGCTAATTAAGATTTAACTCCAAATTCTCAGATTACTTTTTCTAGAATTTCTATATCAATAGAATCAAAAGCTTATTTTAAAATATATAAATGTTACTACTATGTTTTTGGAGTTCGTGAGTCTCTGACGGACTATTGACATCAGGTTGAAAATTGGTTCTGAGCCAGATATGCCCTTTCTAAATCCACTATGATATTCACCCAAATGACTTCAAGTGTTGCTTCTGCCTTGTTTAGTAATTTTTTTGAGAATATCTTATAAGCCGCTGGCAAAATGGATATACCTCTATAGTTATTGACACCTTGTTTGTTACCTTTCTTATTCAAAGGATGTATAAGGATGTTCCATTCTTCCAGGAACTTTTCTGTTTTCCAGATTTCTTCAAATATGATTTGAAGTTTATCTATGATTTTCAGTTGAGAAGTGAAGTCTTCTCCACAGGCTTTTGTTTGGGGTTTTAATTGCTTTTCAATTCATTCAATAATAGGTGGTGGATCTGTTTCTAAGTTTTCATGTATCTCCATAAATTCTAGCTTGTAGTTCGGTTCTTCACAGTTCAGAAGTTGGTCAAAGTACTTTCTTAGGATTGTACAATTTTCGGTATTGGTTAAACCCATTTTATCATTTTCATCTCTGAAGCAAATACTTGGAGCTTGATGGCCTTAGGTTATTTTTAAACAACTGATAGGAATTCCGGGAGTTATATTATATGTCAAGAAGTCGGGTCTTTTCAATGGATCGTTTAACACTCTTTATTATTCTTGCTGTTTCTTTTCTTTGTTGCTTAAATTGATTAAAGTTTTCATTCTTTCCAGAGCATTTCCATTTGTTTCATTTCACCAGACTTCCTTTTTCATTTTCGCAGACCCGAATACATTCTTTGCTACAGTGTTAGTTTCTATGGATAATTCTTGCCATTTATCTGATTTAGTTATTTGAATTTCTTCCTGAAAAAGTTATATTGTTTCTTGTGTGATGTTGAGAAAGTCTATGTTGTATTTAATTAATTTTTGTTGTCTTTTTTTAATTTTATGAGGAAATAGTTCGAGCTTAATTTTAGAGAAGTAGTGATCAGAGTCGAATACTCTATTTCTTATAATTTTTACATTCATAATTTCTTTGATATTCCATTGAGGGACAGCCACATGATCCAACTGGAATTCCCTTAACATTGGATTAAGAGATATCCATGTTTTAGCTTTCCTTGCAAATTTCCTGAAGAAAGTCGACATTAATTTCATTTGAAAAATTTTACAGAGATTAATTAATCTCATGCCATTTTCGTTTATTCTTTTATGAACTGGATATTCACCTACTCTTTTTCGAAAAGTTTTTTCTCTCCCTATTTGTGCATTAAAATCCCCCAGTAGTATCTGAACATTTAATTATGGGATTTTGGATATTTCCTTTTCTAGAAGTTCCCAGATTTCATCTACTTTACTCGGATTTTTCCTGTTGTCTTCATTTATTGTTGCTTAGCGATTAACAAAGGTGTACTGTTTATTTTTGCATTTAATTGCGAGGCGAGATATTCGTTCTGAACTAGATTTGAATTCTGTTACATTATCTACTAAGTTTTTATGCTCATAGAAGGCAGTACCAAGTAGTGCCATTCCTTTCATAATTTTGATTGCTAATTTACCCTTAAAAATTCTATGGTTTTTGGTGTCTGTGACATTTTTGTCCAAAAATCGTGTTTCTTGTACTGCTAGAATTTGAAGTTCATGTTTATCTAAGAGAATTTCAAATTCTTTCAGTTTACCAGTTTGTAGTAAGGAATTTACATTCAAAGTGCATTCAAAGAATTTCGTCTCGGCCTTGAGTTTGGAAGGATACCAAGGATGTCCCGACTCATCCTTAATGCAGATGTTGGGACTCCCCAGAACCCTAGGTCCCAACGTATTTCACAATGCAATGGTGAATTCCTCTCCAGTGTGTATTATAATTATTTTTCTTTTTTTAGTGCATTTATGAATAAAAGGTTGGTTTTAAAAGGTTTTTTATAGTTAACTTATTTAGATTACCTGACTGAATAGGCAATCCAGTGCAGTAACATTTACATTCATCTGGCTTAGTATAGCACCGATGAATTGATCGAAAGCAAAGTAGTTCGGAAAATGTCGTTTTTTCCATAAAATTTGGCGATGTTTAAAAAAAATCACATCAAACGTGTTCGTTGCCTAATTAAAAAAAAAAACTTTCTCGTTTATCAACTACACAGCCCTACAAACTTCATGGTGCTGCTTCTACGTCATCATCCTAAGAATTTGAGTTAAACTGCAGAATGAGCAAAATTCTAATTTCTGAGAGTAAGTAAACATTTTCAAAGAGGCGACCCCTTTGTGCAGTACAACTGTGGCATTGCCATACGAAACTCTTGCAAGTGTCTAAGCCCCATTTTATTGTTTGTGATATTTGTATTGGTGTTAACGTGAGTTTTAGACAAAGACGGGTACTGGTGAACACCATTCCTTGTTTGCAGTCAGTCTTTGGCTACCATTCTGCTATTATATATACATCACTGTTGCATGATTCTTTCACAGACTCTCAAATGCACAACGATTTGAATTTTTATTATTACAAGAACTGGAAACTTGTCACAATATAAAGAATTGTGAATTGTTTAATTATTTTGCTTAATTCAATTACTAAGAACTGCAAATCACCACGTTTTTACCAATCTTGAATTTGCATGTGAGTGTTTGTGATGTTTTTACCGTGTGACTACTTTGATGGTTATGCGAGGAGGAACGATCTACATGCAACAAGACTCTGCAGGAAACATGTAGAACATAGAACTGGCCCTTAACCCAAGCAGTTCCCTGATCACCAAATTACCCTTAGAGTTCATAATGCCTACATAGGGGTTCATAATGCCTACACCCACAATGAGGGATCCGAATGGGGTAGATTAGGTTGTCGAAGAAACTGAAAAAGACCCATCGGCGAGAGTCAGAATGGTGAATCACCATACAGAAATTTCAAAATCACCGGTACATCGCATGCTCCAGGCAGTTGGATACCATCCGTACCATGTCAGATATATTGAACAACTGCGACCAGAGGGTTACGACAGAGGAGTGCAGTTTTTTCAAGAAAAGTTACGAGGACAAGAGGGCAATAGAAACTTTTTCTGTAAATTTTTGTGGATGGATGAGTCCCAATTCAAGTGCAACACGGTGTTTAATGCCCATAACTTTCATTCATGAAGTATCGAAAACCCACACTTCAAAAGAGAATTAAATTTTCAAGCACAGTTTAGTATTTGTCTCTGTTTTGGCATACTAAGCATCCAACTAATCGGCTTGTTCGAACCTACCAGATCGTTTTAATGGCGAACACTATATGCAGTTTTTAACTAACGGCCTGCCTGAAATGTTGGGAGATCTTGATTTGGAAACGCACAGAAATATAATGCTTCAAAATGATGGTGCACCATGTCACTATTCCTTACGCTTCAGGACTTTCCTTTGCCAAAGTTTCCCAGGAAACTGGATTGGTTGTGGCGGACCCGTAGCCCAGCCTCCAAGGTCTTCCGACCTTACCCGATCGATTTACTCGTGTGAGGATATTACAAAGAGCTCGTTTACTGAACAGAATTTTGCAGTTTGGAGGAACTAACAAGAAAACTGCAAGAAACTTAAGACACCATAATAACAAACGAATGTTGTTCCGACGCTTGCAAGAGAATTTATTCCAACGATGCCACATTTGTATTGGACATATTAATTTTGCATTTTCTACCCTTGGCACTACATTTTCCAGGTGAAGCCACAGGAGTAATGCAGTTAAATGTGCAGGGTTCGTAGCTGATGCATTAAGATCATTTTTGATGTCAATGAGGAACACATTTTATGTAAACATTTTTTGAAACGTCGCCAAATGTTATGGAAAATCTATGCTTTCCAAACTTTTTTTTTTAGTTAATTTTTTCTCGGTGCCAAGCTAAGAAAGATGAATGTAAATGTTATTTTGCCAGATTGGCCATTCAACAAGCTAATTTAAAACACATATTCAAGCATCTGCCAAAGTTATTCATGTAACCATACCAAATGTCTCGTTGAACTCTAAGTTATGCACAAAACATAGGGAAAAAATCATAACATCGAAACTATCAACAATCGCTCAACTTACATGGGAGTTTCTGATAGGCCTTGAGGTCCTCTAGCTCCCTGCTTCGGCTTGACACTATTTCCTGGAACATCTTAACAACGGGGTCTTGAGAGCTGGTGAGGGTGAAGTAAGTATGGAGTAGAGCCGGAATGCAAGAGTGGGTGAAACGAAATATCCCCGAGTAAATCCACCGTTAACCAGCATCGTCCAGCCCGATGCCCATATACGAAAATCCTGGAGCGACTACACCAGTAATCGTAACTGGTTGGCCTTGCTGGGAGGCTAGTGATTTAGCCATTCCGCCACCATGGTCCCCCTGTTACAATAAATTGGTTTATTAACAATGTCATATTGTTCCAGCCGATGAATTATTTGCCCAGTTTTAAACAATGTCATATTCCAACAACCAGCTGGCGAAAACACTGTCTCGAATGACATGGGCCAAAATATCGGTATTCATGTGTTCGTAAACTGTGGTGTGATTGCAGCATGCTTCCCAGAGTATGTTTGGTACTCCACAAGGGGTTGCTCTCCTGTGCCTGATAGTTTTGACAGGTGAGATTTGAAGCCTAAGTCAACCATAACTTTGGACATCCTCATTGTTTCGTCACCGCCACCAAGGGTCATCCCAAGTAAACATTTTCCTCTACCTGATAGCCCAATTACAATCAAGCTCACATGCCTGGTGTATTTTCACTCTAATTGGAAATGTAGTTATCCGTACTGGAAATTCTAGTGTATTGGCAGTATGCTGCCTCAAGGAAGGAGATGTCATTTAGCCTTTAGACACTTCAGGCTTGACGAGAAGACCAGTCCTATTTTGAGGGTGGAGTTGAAAACCGAACAGATTGGTGGATCCCTATGTATGCACTCATGCTTGCACATGTGGTACATGCTATATCCTGGTCATATGCAAGAGGGGTTTCCCTAGCAGAGATCTCATCTAATCATAGACTTACAGCTGTCTACCACCTGAGTGCTATCTTATACTATACTTCGAACAATTACCCACTCTGGTGGACGAAATTCTCATTCAATTAGGCCAGGAACTCCCGAGTATTAACGTGATCATTATTATTAGCCTCATCAGGGCTTAACCCAAAAAATACATGCTTGGTTTCGCACAATATCTGACCCAGAGCTGAATATAGTCAGCTTACAAGAGGTCATTAGATAACTACATGACTGGGATGTGATCCACAGCATCCAGTCAGCGCATGACTTTGCTGGCGATTTTGACAGTGAATTCGCGGTACTGTGGGCAGCTTTGATAGCTGCCAGTCCAAAGACTAGTCCTAGTAACAAAAGTTTCCACCTCAATTGCTCTCAGAGGTCATCGACATGAACACAATCACACAGCACATGCTCAATGGTGTGCTGCACCTGGCACTCATCGCAAAGTGGGTTACCAACGAGCCCCAGTTCGTAGAGTTTTGCTTTTAAGTTGCCATGTACTGACAGGAATTTATCAAATACTACTCCGGACAGACATTCAACTGCACCCTTTCCCAGACATTGGGAAAAATGGCAAAGGTCATTAGCCTATTTCTAGAGGCAGACTGACTACCTGTCTTGCCAGTCGTCTGTGGTATCCTCCCATGAAACCTTTCCAGATTTTCCTTGTGGCCTTTTCCATTGCGAAGGAACCCACCTCAGTCACATGGAGATCCATCAGAGCGACTCCGGTCAATACTTGTCAGTCGATATGCCCAATGTCGTATAAACAGCATGGAGGACATAGTCAGTCCAGAATGAAACCCATACTGATTGGCAGCCAACCGGTGATCTGCATCCATATTAGACATAAGCTGCTAGTAGATCAGCTTTTCCAGCACTTTTGCCAAAATTGACTATAAGAAAAGGTGCCAGTAGGAGGACACTAACCCGGGATCCTTTTCTTCGCCTATATACAGTATCTGTTTGAATCCAATTTTCCAGCATCGTGTAAATATTCCTCGAGTGAGACACTCATTACACAAGGCGAGAAAGTGCTGTCCCAATAGCAGATATATTCTCTTTAGAATTTCCATTTTTATCCCATCAATCCTGGGGCTTTATGGTTTTCAATATGGTAGATAGCGACTGTCAGTTCTACCTCTGTAAGTGGGGCAGCTTCCTCTACATCAAAAGGTAGGGACGCCATCTCTCCAATGCATCCATACTCTTACCCATTCTAGTGGGATCATTGCTGCGGAGAAGCACACCCAGCAGACGAACAGCATCTTCCACACTATACAAACCGAATCGCCCATCAACACAGATCTTATTAACAGGTCTCTGTACCCTCAGCTTCCTGGACCAGTTGGCAATCCTCCAAGTATGCCAAAAAATGTGCACTTCGCTTCCCTAGCACTTCCTTCGGAGGCAACTAAGATAATCTGAGTCAGATTCTCAGCATGCTCATCGACAGAGTCAGATACGAGCTGCTGGGACCAGGCCTCTACACTATGCCTAAGAGTCAGGTCGTAGACCCACCAGACTATACCTTTATGAATATTACAAATTATTGAAATTTTACCAACCTCATCTGCTCTGTTCCATCCCACTGGGTTGAGGAATAAAAGAATGAGCTGGAGGTCACTCGATGTATCCTCAGTGACCATCCAACCAGTGAAGAGTCAAGCAGCAGAAGGAAAAGTCAGAGCGACATAAATATTTGACTCAGTACCATGGGCATCTGAGATGAATGTAGATAGTTGCCCAGCCAAATGTTTCACATACAGATTGTTGGCTACAATGAACTCAGTCAGCCTCTCCCCTTTAGAGTGTTCGAATATGAGGGAATGCCATAGTTGTCCCATTGCATTTACATCAGCACATAGAATAACTCTCTTCCCAGATAGTTCATGCAGAATCGCTGCTAACCAAGGTAGTTAAACCTCTATGTCGTATTTTTACTGGAAATAAGAAGAAACTAAGTAAAATTGACATTTCCCAGATGTGGAAATCTGGACGCTCTCATGATGTGTGTAGGACAAATGTTTTAGAACAAAAACATCCAGTGCTGGATTTTTTACCATAACCCCTGCCATTGGGTGCTCGCCAACAGACGATCTAAGCCCTGTAAGTCCAGCAAACTTGCTCTTGGAAGAGTATGGCCCCTGAACCAGACTGACATCCACAATATTTTCAAGTAGCAGTGCATTCAACTCTGTCATGACACTGGTTGACTTTTGCAGATCGATCTGGGCACATTTAAGCAGTTTGATTATCAATGTGCTGTACTTTAGTAGCCATGGCTCGCTTCATGACTGTACAGTCTTTCGAGGTGACCCGGTGATCCATAGGACCATGTGAGCCTCCCTGTCAACAGTTAGTGCAAATTGGCCTCGAACCCTCTACCTTATGCTTGGGGCAGCGACAGAAGTCATGCCCTTCCTCCCCACAGCACCCACAAGTGGGCTTTTCCACCTTGCAGTGCACAGTGTGTTTGTCAAAGTGCTGGCATTTGTAGCAAACCAAGGGTACTTTGCAGTAAGTAGTCCACCCGACAACTACTGAAGCCAATGTACATCCGCCCTGCCCCGACAAACAGGTGCCGCAAGCACTGTGTACACTGGATCACGACATTTACATCACTGACAGCTCTGTTTCTAAAGTGCATCAGTATCTTGAAGCCTTTTGTCACATCACTGCGTGACTTCGGGTTCATGCCTCCCAAATTATTGCCAAAAATAAAATCGGCTAACTTCTCAGCCGAATTAATTTCCACAGGGCACATCATACATGACCAACGATGGATCAAACTGCCTTACTTCTCCGACATTTAACGACTCGGGCAGCACTGCCAGAATCCGACGAACATTCAACATCTTCTTGTCTTCCCCTGCTTTGACTTCCAGCCCACCTGCGGCAACAGGGCAAATGGCCCAGGCATTTAAAGACATATCTTCAGGAGCAAGTTACTTCTGTAGGAGCTCCTTGGCCACTGCTGCTGAAGTACCAGCATCTGCAGGGTAGACTACAACAATTTTCCTTGCAGGAGCAAGTGGACAACAGAAAGGGGGTGTGCCTTCATTCCAAACCCAGCCCAACCAGTCAGTATAGCATATGTGGAGGATCCCAAACTGTTATCTGTATGTCTCTCTTGTTGAGACTGCAATTACACGACTTCCACACTGTCTTGAAGGCACAGACTGTATTGCAACATGGCACCGAGCAGTTGGCATAACTTTTCCAGGCATGGGATTACTGTAGGAGAGATGATCTCCCTTGTGGTCTCTCGGAGTCCCTTAATGAGGGACTCAATTGTGGTGTGAAGAGCCTGAACTTCCCCATGGGGTTGCTTCAGGTCGATTATTGGCAGGCTGGCAGTCGTGGGAACTGGACCTGCTCCTCCACTGGAACACACAGTGCAGTACTCCTGTTTCTAGCTGCTTGCTTTCCTTTCCCTGGCGAATTATCGGGCCACTTGTTTGCCAGAGACATTTCAGGTGTATTGCCTGTCTCTTGCTAGGCTGACTTGGCTGTTGTCTGTCCTCTCATGTGTTGCAATTCTGCTTCCTTCCCAGATCGTGCGTAGCCGCTTCCTGGCGAGCCATTTCTTTTCCACTTAGAAACCCTCGCCCAGGCATGGCCTAGGACTCAATCCCGGTGTAGTTCAGTCAAAGCTGGGGATTCAGCAGGCACGTGGAAGCAGAGAACCTGCCCCCAGACGTATCAGTTTTTCCACGCTTTTGCGACGGCGACTACATTTGTTGGCCTCCACAACCTGCGTGTACCTATGGGAATCTCAGCGGGGACCCTATTATTATATTGGTGGAAAGTCTGTATGAATGTCCAATGCAAAGACCTTGAGTAGTTTTGTATATATCTGAAGTGTATATTTTGAAATACAGCACTTTTAATAAGCCGTTTTAACTACTTTGGTGTACTATACAGTGGTGTTTCTAGTGTGCATTACGTTTTGAAAGCACTCAACAGCACTCGTCAGAAGTGTGAATTCTTAGAGCAGAACATTGGACGCACGTTTTATATTTTTCTGTTTAAACGAGTGTTTCAAGCATACTGCTACATAGTTTAAGCACCAGCGTCAGGTAAACCTGCTAACAACAAGATAATCTCTCCCTCGCTCCAAGTGTTTGTGAGGAGTGATGGTTCCTAAGAGCTCCGGGCTCTTGAACTAGTGCTGAAAGAAGTGCGAGGGCGGGGTCAACAGGTGACGACGTGGTTGAAGGCCTTCCCCTGCCGTCATCTGGAGAGGCGGCGGCGCTGCTGCTGATAATGAGGGCCGCCGAGGTGGACGGCGTCTAGTGACGTGCAAACACTCTCTCGCCGCCGTCAACCAGGGCTGGTGACCGCGGTCAGTGCGCTGTGGCACCATGCTGAGAGCGGCCGCCACGCTCCCGGACCAGGTACTGTACCTCACTGCCACGACCAGCCTTCACAAGTATTTATTATTATAGGCTATTAACGACAAAACGAGAACTTTTGAAGGCCCTGCCTAGGATCTACTTGTATGCACGTTGTGTTTTCTTCCACCTTATGTAAAATTAACATTGCCATCGGCGCCATCACTTTGGCCATGCGTCGATCAAGTGAAACTGTGAAAGTGTTAGAAACGTAAATATTTTAAAAGTCTACTCATTTTTACACTTCGATGCATTAAAAAAACAGAAAGCGAAGGAAATAATTTATATTGTTACCTACCACGGGTTATCCGACGTTGAGATACCGAACTACTTTCTCATCCATCGTTACCAACTTAACTGGGCTCTTTTCACTCAGGGCACCCGATAAAATATATAGAAGTAGGAACAGTGACTTTTTTCTAAGGTTGATTTCGAAAGTGCTCAATTTATTGTAAACAGCCTTTAACTCATTAACTTCATAACTATTGTTTGATTTGATTTAATACATCCTGCTTTTTCACCGCGAGCTTATCCAAGAGGTGTCTTTCAGTTTGAACTGGGTCTGCGGATGTGTACTGGCCGGGCTTCTCGCCTTCAGTAATGGCGAGGCGAACCGCACTCGATTTTTGCCTGCTTCACTTCAGATTCCCACAGCAAGCGATTTTTTTCTTAACTGTCGTTTCTCTCATTACGGCATTTCCTTCACTGAAGCCTCGTGATTAGAAGCAACACTTTACAACAGATGACGTATTGTAGACAATTGTTTTGAATCATATGCGAAGGTCCGTTATATACTTCGTTCTTTCTCCAGTAAAAACAATTTTTCTTCGGCGCTCTAGTGCAGAAAGAAAAGAAATTTTGCAAACAATTAATCAAAAATTTTTATTTGATCGGCAGCGCACAAGTATTTCCTCTCGAAATTTTTAGCGGAGTATTAGTGAAAATATACGACTGGAATACGTATCACCAATAAACACCTGATGAAAACAAACCAGAAATTATTACATTTTTCTCTTTGAAAATACATGACCTTAAAAACATATATATTACTCCCATATTTAAAAATTGTTGTAAAAAATAACAAATATTTCAGTTTCATGATTATGCATAATTACAAGCATAAGCCATAACTCACATGTTTCAAACCACACTAATAAATTAAATATATATCCAAAGTACGTTAATTCATTTAAACTAGCATAAATTGAAGATTACTGCCAAAATGTGCTCTAGAGAAACATACACCTGCCCACAGAGAGCCCTTACTTATGAAGTAATTAATACTGTGATATTTTTAATTTAAAGTAACGTGTGAAATGTGTATCGAACAGTACAAAGTGGTAATGGAGATAGCATTATAAATTTATCTACGTCAGCCCTTCTTACTCAAAGAAATTTTTTTTTGTTTACGGAACTAATTTCCCTTCCAACATATTATTTGTAAAAATTAAGAATATGTTTATTTTAACTTCTGTTACAATTAAAATTGCTAGAAATGCTGACCAAAGAAATCCAAACCCTTTTATTTTAAAAGTTGATATAATTATGGCCGTGTAGTAGTTATGCTCCATGTTTTTTGAGAATTAGTGAAGTCGTTAGAGATTTTGCCAACGTCCTTTTGTAAATTATCAGACCAAAAGTTTACTTCTCCTGTTATTTTATTTAAATAAACTTGTTTACATAAACCTTTAATAAGTAAACGGAATTTCAACAAACCGTTTGAATTTATTTAATTAATGGTTTTTTATGAACACCTAGTTTCATATCTAGGAGAAAATTTACGTGGGTTCAGTATCGGAATTAATTTTGCTGGCAAATTTTTTAAGTGCTATGTTTTTGTTATTTTATGAACAGATGTATAAAGAGCATAGCAAGGAAATATCTGTGTAGCACTAATACAGCAACAGCCACACATTCGTTCAAAGTTCCATTGGGCAATTATTCTGTCAGGAAGGCATTTGACAAACGACTATATTGTGTAATTCACATTTGCTTGACAGCCAACTTTGGCACTAGAAGATTCTTGTTTAGTGTTGTCGCCTACGGTATCTCTCCGTATAGAAGTGACATCGATTTTATGGTCTTGGGATTGACCTGCTCGCCCACTCTCAGAACTTTTATTTGTGCGTGGATGGTATCTTACCATAATCGCCCTGTGGGTCTCGCTAAAGATAAATAGGCACACATGTTATACATTAAGAACCGAAGCTCAACAGGAAGCTAACATTTGCTACTTCCTTTCAAATTGATCGATTCTGAAACACTTAAAAATATGTCGTGAGCAAAAAAACTGACGTGCCAGAAGCTTTCTTTCATTTTATAACGAAAATTACGACATCGCCTTCTAAACAGGTAGACTTATACGAAATTTCATCATTAAAAGCCACAAAATCACTGAAGCTTCCTGTTTTTTACTAAAAATTATGTATTTTAAATGAATAGCTAACTGAAAACTACATCAGCATCGAGATCACACGTTGACAGCTGTTGGGGTTCACTGAAATATGTCTTGGTGACCTAAGAATTAATACTGGTGTGAGGATTCTTCTGGCATAATACACTTTCTATTAAATCGTGCATCTCGCTGTTGGAGTGTGTGTTAAAGACATAAAAAATATTGTACAAAGTTGGGTGGTCTAAATAATTTGAACAGTTAGTGACTTCAGCAACTGCAATGGAACATCCGCACAAATTAATGACAAGCAGTTGGCTTCCCCTTCTTCTTGCTGTTTACACACGAAAATTATATGTTTACCCTCTGGACCTTACAAGCTCTCCCCCAGAATTGTGAGACTATAGATAATCGAAGTTTTCAGAAGGACTTTTTAAAGAAAGGAGAGCATATACATAACGTGGGAGTCCTCTAGATAACAAGTTGGCAGCCGTACAGAGGATTTATGCTACACATCGAAATGCGATATTTTTTAATGATTTGTCTGTTATTAAAATTATAAACTACGAATCACATCAAGTACTATTATGCCACAGTCTTGGACCAATCACAGACCAGCACTTTATCATGTGAAGTTTGACCAGTCAAAGCCATGGTTCCACATGACTACAGCCATCAAGGCACATGTGGGCATGTTGACATATCCACAGCCAATCAGCGACCAACAACATTATGTTACATTAGAAACTCAACAACGTATGATGCGGGGCGGCCGCGGTGGTTTAGTGGTCAGAATACTCGCCTCACACCAAGGCGAACCAAGTTCGATTCCCGGTGGGGTCGCTCCCGGATTCTCGCACTTGGGAATAGTGTCGGACGGTGATGCTGGTCGGCGGGTTTTCTCAGGGAACTCCCGTTTCCCCCGCCCTTTCATTCCGGTGCTGCTCCATACTGGTCTCGTTTCACCCTTATCGGCTCTCAAAACCCCAACATTAAGAACCGCCCAAACCTGTCCACTCCACTCCAACGTATGATACCTCAAACTGACCTCAAATATTGTTCAAACATTCGTCACTAATTCACTCACTTCCTAATTCATGCACTCCTGATAAACTTCTCTAATCTTCTTCAAACATTATTCAAACATTACTCAATCATTCATTCCTCAAACCTTCGTCGCTCTTACTTCAAAAATTGTTCACAACGAATTAGGCTTTCCTTGTGTACTTGCATCCTGAATTTATATCATCTTCACAGTGGACATTGCCTAAGCGTTTCTTTCAGTGTATCCCGTTTCCTTAAAGCTGTTGTACATAAACATTTTTATCACTTATTACTATGCCCATATATAGGTAACATATAGACTAGCTTTTGTACCAAATTGAATCTCACTACAGCTAGTAGTTAGAGAGATACGGCTACTATAAGCTGCGTTGTTTTAACTTCTTGCAGTATAAATCTGGACAGCCGATTAAAAAAAATTGTGTAATTTTTGGGATGACACAAGTTTGTTATATTAAATATTGGTCGATAACATTTAAAATTCTCAAAAATTTAGTTCAAAATGCGCATAATCAAAAAAATGGTAATTTTACTATGCATGTAAGAACTAAAAAAATATGTTATAGAAAATAAATAAGTAACTACATATACTTATTTCAGCAACAATTTTTTAAAAGTTTTTTTTTGTTACATTAAAACAGATTTAGACTACAATAAAAATGTACGTTTTCTTGGCGCCTGTAATTCCAGAATATCTTGGATGCAACTCGCCACGCACGTGGCGCCAGGGAGTCTGAGGGTAGCTGGCAGGATCCCCCCCCCCCTTTTTTTTTGTCATACTGCGCGCAGGCCGATTGTCGGTGTCATTCGGGGTTGCCTAGTATACGCTCCGCTCACAGCTGACACTTCTTATCTTTTTGGAACTCGCTCTCCCTTTCTCTAGACGGTCAGCCTTGATGCTCTTTGAAACCGTGATGCACTGTCGTCAGTGGCCAATCATATGTTTTGGTCGATTCTGCTGCACATTCGGCATGTCATAATTTTGTCATTCTAGTGAAACACGAGAAGTAGAAAAAATGGAAGCGAAGGCTGCCCAAAAACAAAAAAAAAATTGCAGAAATTTCACAAAAAAATTTTTTACGAAAAGAACGATTAAATGCCATTAAGAAAAGACATGCCCGTCAACAATTATTAAGGGAAAAATGTCGCGGTTCGGGAGACATAGAAGCAGATACACCAGTCACATCGGCGGAACTACATACAGACAGTTCGCTAAGATTCAAAGTAATGGGTTTACTTCATTAAGGCCACGATTACAATGAATTCAAGTTTCATGTATCACGTTACAAATAACATGTTTAAATAATCCAGCTGAACTTTGACTAGTATGACTCTACAAGACCCATTCCGACTAATTCACGTCATGTAAAACATAAGTTCAAGCAAAGGAAAGCTGGCCAATGTCACGTTTTTGAGTGATAAGTTATACTTGAATTTGTACAAATTTTTCTAGCTGGCTAATTACGATAGGGACAGAGTTTTGTTTTCTTGGATTTTTATGTTTCGTTTCTATATTTTGTATGTCGTAAGCCCACGTATATAGCCTTGTGTTCATCATGACCAAGCCAGATAATACCATGAAGAGATTTTCCACGCTAACCAGGCTCCAAAGAGTGATAGCATTTTGTTTCGTGTACTCACGTAACTGTAAGTTACCATGTGGAATGCGGCAGACTGGTCCACTTGAAGTGGAATAACTAGAGGAATCATTACATGCATGTATCAGAATAGCCCAGTCACAAGAATATCCAAGTGAAATCCATGCCCTGAGCAATGGCCAGAAAATGTCTAGCAAGAGCAATCTCAAGTGCCTTAATCCATTCTTGTGCAAGTTACAACTGCTGCCCATTGGAGGCCGGCTCCAGAAGTCAAAGCTTCCTTTTGAACAGAAACATAAAGTAATTCTGCCTCCTAGACATCCAATAACACAGTTGGTCATCGAAAGGGTACATCTGCGGCTGCTTCGAGCTAATTCTCAGCTGCTACTTTCATCATTAAAACAAGCTTTATGGGTTGCAAACGGAAGAGCTTCCATTCGAAGCATCCTTCATTAATATACTGTTTGGAAAAAAAAACTTAAGTCACAAAACCTTGCAACAGCTCAAGGATCAGTTGCCTCACACTCGAGTCAAGTCAGCTTGCCTCATACTCGAGTCTATTCAGCAATACCCTTTCTTAACTATAGAGTGGGTTATACTGTACCCATCTTATGTAGATGGGAACATGTAAGAGCAAAATTCAGATTAAATGCTACGCTGCGATCTTCATTTTTATGGCTTCAAAGGCAATCCAATTGAAAGTTGTGCGCGATATGTCCACTCAAGCATTTGCGGCAGCTCTGAAGAGATATGTGTCACAACGAGGTCGGTATGAAAACAAGTACAGTGCCAATGCAAACAATTTTGTTTGCGCTCAGAAAGAACTGCACGAGTTGCAAATGCTTTTCCAGAATGACAACCACCAAACCTGTCCTCTTGGCTACACTATACAGGAAGGAATAAAATGGCATTTCATTCCTTCTGGAGCACCCCACTTTGATAGTTATGGGGACCACATGTTTGACATACGAAGAGCTCGTCACGTTGGTGGGCCATATCGAAGCTTGCCTAAATTCCATACCCCGTTTCAAACTCCACTGTTGTCACACTTGGACACTTCCTTGTTGGTACTGCATCACAAATATTCCTGAACCAGATTTAGGCGGTGTTTAACTTTACTTGATGTCTATTTGACAACTACTTCATCAGAATCTTCAACAATTTTGGCACAGATGGTGCAAGGAGTACTTGAATTTTTTTGAGCAGAGGGTAAAACAGACATCACCTTCTGCAAACACAAAGGCTGGCAAATTGGTGGTGCTAAAAGAAGATAATATACCAACATTATGCTGGCGAATGGGAGTCTTCGTAGAGGTCCATTCAGGAAGTAGTCTAGTACGAGTAGCTACTGTCCGGACCTCTGTTAGAACTTACACGAGACCAGTTACGAGGCTATGTCCTCTTCCATTGTATTAATGGCGGTGATCGAACTGTTTACTATGTATTAGTGGAAGTATAAATTATGATGATTATGTACGTTTTATACATCATTACATTAATATTGCTTAATGTACAACTTACAAGTTATTGGGTATATTTTTCTTGTATCGTTGTGTTCCAGTGTTTTAATTGGTTGCTATACGTCATAAGTTGTGTTGAATAGCATTTTAAAAATCAATGAATATTATTTGTAGACTTAAGGGGTTCAGCCTCTTTGTGGGGGGATGTATGTTGAGATTCTATACTTGGTGTTTGCGGTCTGCGAAACCGAGACATCAAAGATGAGTTCTTTCTTCAACAGCAAGGGGTCGCTAGTAGTCAGTTGAGACAAGAGGCTGAACGGAGATAGACATGTTGTACTGCCGTATAATGAGTACAGTTCACTTAATTATTTGATGCAGAAGTGAAACACATAGACCACAATCAAGACTCATATTATTTACAATGACACATTTACTTAAATTCCATTTCTGATGATTATACAAGATACTTGATTAAATGCAAACATTGGCAATCATCTATTCCTCCACAAACTGGTCATGTTTAATACAACATAGTTCATAATAATTCTGGAAGGATACAGCAGAATAGCGGCCTACGTTTAGTTTTCTCTCTTTCATTATTTCACTTTAAAGTATTAAAAACTGGTTTCAGAAATATTCTGACTGGCCTTCACTTAATTTCCAAATAAACATAACACACTTATGTGAGCACGAGAGAATATGATTCCCTTTGCTGGTCATCATGTCTCAGTCCACGGGCTTCTGAAGAACCACAAATGCTGTCTGTCCCCTAGGAACAGCTTTCCTAGGCTCTTTACAGTCACATATCAGACCAAGGAAATATATATCGTCATAGATGTGCAAATATTGGCAAAAATAATAAAATGAAGATATCACGACCAATCACAAACACGTATTCAAATTTTTCGCACGCACACACTACACCATTGTCGGGTCAGTTGATTTCTGACGTCACGGTGGGTCCACGGTGGCTGAGCGGTTAGCCTGTTCGCCTCCTTCCAAGGCAAACCAGGTTCAATCCTTAGTCATGTCGCTCCCGGATTTTCGCATGTGGGAATCGTGCCGGAGGATGCCGCTGGTCGGCGGATTTTCTCGGGGATCTCCCGTTTCCCCCGCCCTTTCATTCCGGCGCTGCTCCATACTCGCCTCAATCACCCTCGTCAGATCTCAAGACCTCGCTGTTAAGAACTGCCCAAAACTCTTCACTCCTTTCACACACGTCACGGTGCTAGGAGCGTCGGACCCCATCACTCGGTGCGTACAGCCACACTGATAAATATGTTTTTCTTGAATCAAGTAAGATTTGTTTGGTGCAAAAAATTATTTGTTTGTATAGGGGCAACGAAATATTTTGTTTCTGAAACCAAATTATTTTGTTGTTCTCATTCGGTTGCCCTAAACTGTAAGATGTGGTTGGTGCAACTAAGAATTTGTTTGGGTACAAATACATTAAACAGTTTGGGCCGGTATAAAGAAATTTTACCAGTTCGACCGAATTTCGAACCTAGATCACCTGCGCCCAAGGGCTTCGCCTTAATAACCTCAGCTAATGTGTGCAACTGATGACACTGGAATGGATTTAAATAGATATATTGCAAATATTGGGCAACATGTGCAAACAGATATTTCAAGTTTTACATCTTTACTTGTCAGTTTCTTGTTGCATTGTTTTATTAATGTGTTTATACTATTGTTAAGCATCAATAGATGCACTAAAAAATAGGATTACTATCCTAATTATCACAACGAATACAAACCAAACTCGAGCTGTATTTTCGAATGATGGCAGTCAAATGAGTCGCCAAACAAATATATACATTTGATTCAACAAATTATTTAGTTGAGAGTCTAATTTATTTTTGGCCCAACACAAAGATTTTTTTTATTCAAACAGATATTTTGCTATACGAACAAAAGTAATTTTGTTGCTTTTCAAATTTTGTTTGCTCAACAACATATTTTGTTAGGGCAACTAATTATATATTTGGCCCTATACAAACAGATATTTTGTTCGATTTTCTCTCAGTGCAGTGGAGCTTGATACTTCGTCGGGTTCGGAGGGCATAAACACTGTCGGTGTGCTGGAGGACGGCGAATCCATTCCACCACTTCCACATATCTGCTCCTGCTTCTGTTTGGGTCGATGCTGCTAGTTCCAGTTGCAGACCAAAGGTGGGAAATATAATTTCCAAAGAAAAAAACCGTGACAGGCAGCAGTAAAAATTCACGTCGTTACTCGGGCGAAAAACGGGGCGTTCAAAAGAGGCAGGGCATCTGAACTTATTTCTCTCATCGAGCGGGCACAGGGAAAATGATAACCTGCTGTTCTAGCAGTCAGAAAATTGTATCAGCTATCGTGACATATGGAAAGCTTAAATCTCTTGCAGCACTCGTCAAAGAAACTGAGCTTGCTCAGCTGTCCAAAAGATTTCTTCTCGAGTATGCCACAACACGAAATACAATCTTTCTACATAAACCAACTTCTTATCTACAACAGGACGAAGAGATTCTTGGCTGTCTCCCATGCCTAGAGTGTTTTCAAGGACGTGCTATTATTGTTAGAGACACGCCAAATTCTAGGAGCTGGTGAAAGGCATGTTGGAAGAGTACTGCAGCAGCAAAGGAAAAAATTTGTCATTAACACTGAGAGATAGATAACTGTAAATAAGATAGCTTGTCTGATGGACGACTTCGCAGGCTAGACAGCTATCAGTCTGATTAGGCCCCATATTACAGTTCAGCAACCATGCCGTTTGCTGTTGCATAACCAGCCGACATCTACAGAAATCTCCCTAGACTGAAAACACGAGTTGTCTGCGTGTAGTGTTCATAGTAGGCCTTTAATAATCTATTAATAATCTTTAATAATCGACTGCAACAGCAGTCGAGAGCAAGTATTGTACCAAGCATTTATGAATAGCTCTCATGCCCGAAATCATTATTGCGAGCTGCTCGGAGCACAAATAAGGAAAATATTAAAGGGCTTTTCCTCCCTAGGTATCTGTGGTTGGTTAAAGTGATTGCTCTTGGCTATATAATATGTGGATACGGGCAGATGCATGCCGTTGGTAAAAGCTCGAACGTTGTTCAGTATTTAGCAGGTAAGTCATGTGAAGAGCCTGTTCCGGCAGGAGTCAGTTCGGCAGGAATATCTTTGGCAATAGTCTGGGTGTATAAGTTCTTTTCCCTTGAAGATGAAGCAACAAATTTATGACATGAAATCTAGTACATAGAACATTTCCAGTAACATAACTTCTTCAACTTTCGTATCATTAGATCTAAAACAGTGTTGCTGATGATGTGGCAAGACTTTCTATAGTAATTATTATGCATTACAAGATACTGTATACAAAGACAGTGTTATATTGTCTGGACGTTGCGATTGGAATGTTTGGTAGGTAGCTGGTAGGTAGGATGTCAGTTTTATTGGTAGAAACAGTCTCATGATATGGACTACGTGGTTGTATCCATGTGAATAGTATGACATGATGGAATGGTTGTCAAGTATTTGGTTCGAATATTTTTGTAGGACTGAACACCAAACGATAATGCTAGACATCATATCACAAAAAAATATTGGCCAAACAAACTATCCTTTTGAATGCACAAATTACTTATTCATAAGGTCAACATCAACCAGAAAACAAGGCCAAAGGCCATTACCAAAGTAAATTTCTGCACATACCATCTCCCATATAAAAATTACTGACAACACTACAAAAATATACTAGACACCATGCTACCTGAAATTACCCACCAACCATATCATCCACTATATATGAAACATATCAAGCAACCATACAGTTTACAACTAACATACAAAAATCAACAGTGAACACAATTCTACCAATGTATCAGTTGACCATACCCACTACCCTATCGATTTGACACCAGACGAATGTACCAGAAATTATACCACTCAACCAATAGAGAAACCATCAATATAACCAAAGAAACATAGAAATACTAATGAAACATAACCAAAGCAACTACACACATCAGAAATGCAACCATAACACAAATAAACATCCACCATACAGACTGATATCAGACAAAAATATACTATACACAATACCATCCAACAAACCAGTTAACCAAACCGTTCACAATCTGCTATAAATCAAGCATGCCTCAGATATACTGTCCACACACCTTATACAGTACACCTAACACTGTGGCACAAATGGCGTGCTACCCATACTATCCGCCATACCAACATTACTGACTACCAATACAGCCAACTATATATACCGACAAAAAAGACAAGATATCGCAGCAATTCATACAAAGAAAATATACTGTCTGCACTGACTATACCAAATAACAAACAGAGCACCAAAGCAGAAAACATATATACCGCCCGTAAAATTCGCCATACAATATTTACTGATCAATGGCAGACGACTATTCGAAATGTCATCCCGCACAACATTCCGACCAACCATACCGTCCGCCATAACACTAGAAAAACTCCGCTGTGCCAACGAATTATACATACATCCACCAGTCAACTACTGCATAGAGTTCAGACTAGTCATACCAAATATTGTCGGACAAATATATTAGTTACCATACTACCTATCATACCGATAAACTACTAAAAGCGCGTTAGCTACAGTGCCCCATCGACTACCGAACGAGCTAAATATACATACCTAAAAAATTCATAAACTCTGTCCATTCACGCTAAATAAATATAACTGTATTACGTATCATACCATCCGCCACTTTGCAGTGCATTGTAATTGTGGTGCAGCACATTTGCAGTGGAGCACATTTGTGGTGCAGCACATTTGCGGTGCAGTATGTTTGTGGTGAAGAACATTTGCAGTGCAGCACATTTGCAGTACAACATGTTTGTGGTGCAGCACATCTCTGTGCAGAATTTTGTAAAGCGTGCAAAGCATGATACAATCGTATTAGCCTAATACCGATGCTATAAATTTTAAAATGTCTCCCCAAAAAATATTACTGCAAGAAAACTAACAGTGACATGCTTTTTTATAGTCTCGCCTGTAGTGTGTAAAAATTTTTATTACTGTTTAATTTCACCACGATGTAAAACATTTTTTTTTACAAATCATTTATGTTTCTGCTAAATTTTAATAAAATATTTGATTTACTGCAAACAGCAACCTCATCGATACTGGTGCACTTGAGGAGCACCATAAATTATTATTTAAGTTTAAAATAATAATATTAATATTTGCATGCTTTAAATATTGTCCTGACAATGAGAATGATTTTAATGTGTTTTTGTTTACTGAGAACACTTATGAAATTTATTGTTCTAAGGAATCGAAACAAACCGCAATTCGATTTTAAGTTTTAAATTGAAGTTAAATAGTTAAAAATAATGTAAATTGCACAATATCTCGTAAAGTTTAAAAGAAGTCATTTTTATGCCCGTTTTGTTGAAAAACATTCTCTATATTTTGTTTGAAATTTTGAATGAGCTTATGGGCAGTCTTGTCTTTGGTTGGTGGAACTTTATGGTTGATGTGATCTTTGAATGAATAGTGCAATGGGGGTGAATGACTGGATGGAGATTTTTGGACATTCCCCATGGCGATGCAGATGTTTGTCATGGGAAAATAGTGATGGGGAAGGGGGAGGGTGTCGGGAGCAGCATAGGCGAATGCCCTAAAATCTTCACCCAGTCACTTTATGGTTGAGTCATGCATGAACTATATTGGATGATATGGCTGGTTGGTATGTTGTAATGTATGTATAAGTCATGGTGTTCAATGTGTTCTTTTCATGGTTTGGCTAGTGAGTATGTTTTCATGGGGGTCGGTCAGTAAAGCAGCAGGTATGCTTGTATCATAGTGTATGGTTTATTTATATGGAAGACATAGGCTGTATAGCTAAGCTATGCATGAGTTAAAGTTAACCGTATGCAGGTCAATATCTGCGGTGCCGGTCGGTAATAAGTAATGTTATATGATGTGAATGAAGAATTATTGAGTTATACAGAGTAACTGTTGGTCTGGTATGATGTGCAGTAGGCCTATATTCGCCTGGTTCTAGTCGCTCATTTTGGTATGCATGAGTTATAGTTGATGGTATGGCTGTTTGGTATGCTGGATGGTATGGTTTTCAGTAAATTGGTCAGGTGTTAGTCGGTATTGACGGTATGCCAAATTATATTGACTGTGTACATTTTCTGGTATGGTCCGTGTGACATGTACTGCTAAGACATGCTAGAGTTTTATAGGTTGCTGTGGACGGTCAGTGTATTTGGCTGGTGTCAGTTGCTAACTTCGGTACAGCGTATGGTATGGACTCTAGGTATTTTATGTTATGGATGATGTAGAATATATGGCTAACGCATGGGTAAGATATAGTGAGTGGTATGGCTAGTCATTATAATTGTCTAATGAGGTCCAGTAGGGTAGATAATATTGGCAGTAACCATTATTTGGTAGCTGTGGATTCTAATTTATAAATTTTTTCTCAAGTTACAAATAGTGGTGCCTTGTATATTTAACTTGTGTTGGTTGGTAAAGCAGGTAGTATATGCAGCGGATATGCTTCTATTATGATGTTCGTTATGATTTTTGGTATGGAAGATGTGAACTTTATGGTTACAAATTGCCTGAGTTATATTGGTGTGTATGGCAGATGGTATGGACAGTATGTATTTTTTTTGGTCTGGATGGGGTGAACTATATGTCTGAAGCATGGATTAATTATAGTGGATGTTATGTTTAGTCAATATATTTGTATGATGTGGATATTGTGTGTGTTAGTCGGTATGTTTGTGTCACGTTATTCACTATTATTTTTGGCATGGTTGGTGTGGGCTGCATGGGTGAAGTATGCTAAATTTATAGTGAATGTACAGTTAATTGGCATGTTTGATAGTACCTAATATATTGGTCTGGTGTTAGTCGGTAACGAAGTATGTCAGCTGGTATAGGTCATAGGTATGATAGTGTTATGGGCTGCTGTGGACTTTATATAACTGCTTGGTACACTTGCGTTATGGGGGATGGTATGAGTGGTGTGTTGTGTGGTAATGGTTGGTTTGTTGGGTGGTGTGCTTGGTTAGTATGGCTGAAATTTTCTTAGTCAAGAGCGGATTGTATGGCTTGTTGGTGCATTGGTTGATGAATGGTCTGGTATCAGTCGATAATAATAGTTTGCAAAAAATGTCTATTGCATATCCTAGCGCAACTAAATAATTAGACTAAAATCCAAGAAATTTCAAGCTAAATTCAAGAAAATTTCTAATTTCCTGTAAAATCTTTCAAAGCGCAACTCAAAATCAATAAAATTTAAGACCAAAATCAAAATCAATTTTCAAATTGTGTTCACTCTTTGTGTGGGGTTCTTTAAAGCCTTATTTGCAAGCTAAATCATCATATTTCTTATTAAATTCCAAGAATGTTCATAATTTTATTGTGATATATTTTTTGACTAATTGATTTGGCTTGCAAATTTAGAGGTAATTTGGCCTTTTTTGACCTAAATTTGGCCTTTTTTGACATAAATTTGGCCTCATTCACTACTGAGAAGGACACTGATCAAAGAATGAACGAAGCATGTTTTTAAAAAATGTGAGCCTGATTGAGAATGCATATTTGAGTCAAATTAACTTGATTTTGAGGGTGAAATTGAAGATATGAATCATGTTTTCAGAAGAATTTGAAAAACGTTGCATGAAAGCAAGAAATTTGCTTGAATTTTAGCCTAATGTTTACAAATAAACACAATGCCCTTTTTAAAAAAAAACGCTCAAATAAAAGGGGCACAAATAAAGTTGACACAAACAAAAACGCTATGCCAGAAGCTCTACTAACTTTTTAAAATTTCTTCTATCTTCTCAAAATCGTCCACTATTACACGAAGAATAAATTCATCGTTAATATTTTCATAGAGTGTTAATTGTAAACTTTGTATATTTTGATTAGATTTTTAAACTAAGCCTTTTATTTTTTCAGAGGCATTATCTATTTTATAGGAATGCGTAATATTCCAACCATCTTTAAAAAGTGTTGTCATACTGCAAGGCAACACAGGCATCGTTATTTATAAAAATAATTTATTAAGAGAAAGAAAAAACTCATTCAGGTGTGACAAAAAGATTTTTTTATTCTAACAACTTAACAATACATCGAAAAAAATTGTATTAAATGTCGAAATAGTTTCTTGTTTCTGTAAAACCGTTTACATCCTCCATTTATAAAAATAAAAAAATTTACATATCTTCAGTAATCCTTTATTTCAAATAATCATACGTTAAATTACATTAGCTAATTAAAATAACACTGCAAATTGTATGTGCTACAGCAGTTTGAATAAAATCAACACAAATTTTTTGTTTGTTTTATCTTTAACTGTAGTTATCTTTCTATATGAACACTCAATGACATATAAGTCCTTCGCCCCACAAAATGAATAATAATTGGTTTTACTACCATAGTTTACAGTATGTTTATAATAAAGTTGATTACTTCTACATATAGCATCTAGTTTTGATTTTGAATTTCTAAAGTCATTATAAGCAAGAAACTGTTTACTGCAAAGACCCTTTTCAATATCCAGATTCCAATTTTCCTTTGGAAAAATTTCATTTCGTCCATTTTTAACATAAATATTTCTCACAATACAATTATCAAACATAGGCGCATGGTCAAACTGTTCAGCACGATTTTTTCTATTAATTTGAAAGCCTACAATTACAAAATCAGGCATGTCGAATTGTAAATTATTAAACTGATCTTTTATATCAAAGTTGAAAATTGTTGTTCCAGTAGGAGGTACTTCTTTTTCTTAATATTGCCAATAATTAAAACTAATGGGAATTTTAGGCTATTTATATATATTTTTTTTTCTTTAATGGCAATGGCTGTGTTAGATTCGTATTCCACAATAGGCCACATAATTTCTAATTTTTTAATATCGATTCTACCTGGATCGGCATAAGTTGTCGCAGGTGTGACAACTGTGTCGTCATATACATACGAAGAATTGTTATCAGATGAATTAAGGAATAAAATTATTTATTTACCACCTTTCCAGTAAATTTCAGCATTATCACTGATAAAGCCAAACAGATATCTCAATGGGTAAATTATTTCATTTAGTATATTACTATGTACAGATTTTACTCGGTATTTATTAACAAAACCAGTAGCCTCTAACTAACCGACGAAAATTACTGGCTCAATTTTTGCCAATTCAACCAATAGCTCGCTTCGTCGCGAGTCAATGATACGATTTCTTGCAGGCAGAGGAGGAATACGTAGATAAATTTAGTTAAAATCAACTTAATATAAATATTGTAAATATTCTTACTTATTTTTACTTCATGCAACTCTAGGCATTATGAGCGTTTTAAATAATAATTTTTCATTTTTTAAACATGTGGTTTATAAAGCATCCAGAATGGAGGAAGTGTTTAAATTTTAATTAAAGTTGACTCTCAATAAAAGAATTATTAAAATATTTAAATAAGTAAACTCTAAATGTTCCATCCTGTTACGAAATATGTGCATTCTTCTTTCATTTGCTAATCAAATCGAACCTTTTTGACAATTCTAATAGAGTTTGTAACGTTTTCTAATAAGTTCTGCTTGTTATACAGCCAATTGCAGGTCTCCATTGCAGGCCACTCCCTTTTTACATTGTTAAATCGCGCTGTTAAATAGTGCACTACGTGACTTGCGTTTCTTCGATAGGTAAGGCAGGATTTACAACTACCCTTCGTGTCCGTCCGTCATCCGTCCGTCAATCACGTGACCAACAACCAATCAGAGGTGGTCATTTATTATATTCGTCCATCCGTCAAAACCTTAACAAGCTTTAAATTTTGATGGACGAACGGATGAAATTACAACCTTCTAAACTTTCACGTTTTGTTAATCTGTCACCCCGAATTCTCTACAGGGCTGCTGTGTTGTGTGAATAGTGTTTTGTTTTGGCAATCTTTTCTTTTCATGTGTTTGTTTATGTAATTGTAAAATGAAATTAAGTTAATTTTACCTGAAGATTAATTGATAATTACGTTTGGAAACACGAGCACCTTTTGTGCAATAGTAAAAATAATAAATTCATGCTTTAAATGCAAATTATTTATTTACATCGATTAATTTCCGTTACGTACGTGTATAGTTGTTTTTTGGTACTTAGAGAAACAATACCGCAAACAATGTTCACTTTTTATGGAGAATTTTTTCCTATTTGTAAACAATTTTGTTTCTATTAATTTGCAGCAATGAACGCACGATGGACGTACGAAGTTTGGTTGTAAATCGCTCAGCTGAGAGACGGACGAGACGGACTATTGTAAATCCTACTTAACATGTCCGCGCGGAGCAGCTCCCGCCCAACCGCACACGGCCGCTGCCGCTGCAGAACTGAGCAACCCCGCCTCTTCGCGCAGCTGTAGTGGACCCTCCCCACCCCCCTTCCTCTCCCGTCTCGTTTTGCACTTTTACGCATTATTTTTCCAATATGGTAGGCGTTCCAAAACGTTGCTCCGAGAGTAGAGCGAAGTCACAAAGAGTAACAGTCGAGGAAAGTTAGAATAAAAGTGGTTTGGAAACAAGCATGATGAAAATAACTTGCTGCGTTTACAGATATAAACTGATTAATTAACAAACGTAAAGTCTAAACTATACCTATCACCTTCCTTAAATTCTTTCTTTCCCATATATATATCTTTACTTATAATATTTTTATCATAGGGGATAGTTGCCTGAATCGTACCACTTTCTAAATTTGCAATTTTATCTGTCTAGAAAAATACAAGGTTTTACGAATTTGTATCAAAAAGTATGACTATGTATGGGAACATTTATGTGGCTACATTTCAAAATGTAGCATCGGGGAAGAAATAGAGAACATTTCGTTACAGGCTGCAACTGGTATGATATAAGAAACTGGTTTCCTAAATCGTACCACAACATTATATATTAAACCAAATGAGATAACAAACAAGACAGTATGTAATAACACACACGGTTATTGTAGAATCAAAATACTAATAAAGTTTGATTATTTTTCTACTGTAAATGCAAAAAAATATTCAATGATTTACAGGCTACACAAACAAAATGTTTCAGTTCTGATTTAACAGCCGCACAACTCTCATGAACCCAGGATAAGCACACTAAACGCTGAACCATTTTTTCCACAAATGTTTCTTCGCATACAGAACAATACCAGTCGCCATGTTGTAGGCCTACTTCTATATCGATCGGAATATCACGCTATATTGAAGTGGATAGCTGGTGTAAATTGTGATCTAGGCCTTTTTTTCTTCCTGCGGATGAAGATTGTTTCTTAGTTGTAAGACGCCTAGGTCAGTTAGTCTTTCTCTTTTTAATGCTGGGCTGTGATAATTGTAGGTCGTTTGGCATGTCCTTTGCGATTTTCATTTTTAACTCTTTTACTTTTGCCTGTGCCTCTTGCAACGCCTTCGCCAACTCCAAATCGTTTTTGCATGGACTGCTTGCCAAAACACGTGCCCGTTGGGCCTTTGCCAACCTATATCTTTTGATGGGTCTAGGAATTGGTGAAAGTGTTTCAATAAATACGCTGAGCTTACAAGAAGCAACCCTTTAAATGGTTTGAAAAATGTTCTGTCCAGCGGCTGAATCCGGTGGTTTGTATGCCCAGGTAACTGCAGCATTATAACTCCACTTTCTCTTGCTATGTTTAGAGCCTCCTAATTCTTGGAATGTGTTGTGTGTCCATCTAGAAGTAGAAGAACTTTGTTGTCTACATTTGTTTTTACAGTGGTGACGAACTGTTTCATCCATTGTACAAAGAGAGTGCTATTTATGTAGCCGGATTCTGACACTTCATCTAAACGACCAGGCGGAGCCCCAACTTTCAATTCGTTAGCCATTCTCATTCTCTTAAAAAGTAACATTGGAGGAACGTTTGACCCTGACGCACTTGTGCAACACACCACTGACGTGTTAACACCACTTTCTTCACTAGAGACTGAACCCACCTGGCATTTTCCTTTCTTAGCTAAAACCTTTTGGCATTTGTTTTGAACAGTATTAACGCCTGTTTCATCCACATTAAATAGGCTGGTCGCATCGGTCTTGTTTTCATCAATGACGTTCTTTAATATGTCGAAAAATTTGCCAAAATATTCCCTATTGAATCCTCTTACTCGAGCCGTGGATGATCCTTCTGGTTCACGTAATCCCAACTCTTTACGACGAGCTCGGAAAGCGTAAAACCACGTTTTACCTGCCATTTGAGAATATTGATTAAAGTTATGAGGAATGTGGCTGTACTCTGCTATCTGATATGCCAACTTGCATACATTGTTAATCATGACTCCAAAAAGTAGTTATTCTAATTTTAAAATATATTCCACAAGTTGATTTTCTATTTCAAGTGGCAAGGTAGTAGTTCGTCCAAGCGCCTTCGTACCGACGCTAGCAACTACGTTTTTACAGCCCAAGTGGCGCTTTAGCGTTGGTTTTGGAATTCCTTACTGGCGGCAGCACTCGTTGAACCCCATGTCCCCATTTCTGTACGCTGCCAGAGCCATTTCCATGCTGATTCACTCCAAGCACCATATTTCCTTTTCGCCATTCTGTAACACAATTAACACGTATGTTACTCGTGTTTATTTAAAAATTATTTAATAATATGCAAATTAATTTCAAGTATAGAACTTCAAATAAAATGATATCCAAATTCGTGGTACGATTTATGCAACTGAGCACAACTTCACTCTTTACGTCTTTTCTAACCTAGAACAGGTGCCTCGCTACAAAGCGACCAGCCGTTACGTTCAATATTACTTGCACCACAATGAAACCTGCATGCAATACAATAACACGACTTTCCCCTATACGTTACGTCTAAAATACTATATTAATACAAGTTAATGTTTAAATAAGAATACGAATTTTGCCACTCGCTATTTGTAATTTTCACGTGAGTATCTGTAACCAGAATGTTCGCATTTCCTTTCAATTTGTTTAATTCTACTAAACTTGCCGCCATTTTTAGTTTAGCCTTCGTTACTCGCTGAAATAGCGAGTTTAACAGTTTTACTCTGGCAAGATGCTCAGAGTGTATTACTCTGATGTTTTGGGAAACCGCCAAGAAGAAGTAAAACAGTAACCCAAAGTACTTCGAGACGGCCGAAAAGAAAAGAGTAATGTTTTGAAACGCCGCCTTGGATTTGAGTACAGCGCCTACACGCGCTCGCCCACTCTGTCGGCTGGCCGGCGAGGAAGTGACGTCACTCGGAGGCGCCACGACGACCCACGACGTCGAGGTCGGGGTAGTGACCACGCGTCAGGGAGCAGCGTGACCTTGTCCGTGGCTGTTGACCGCAAAGTGTCGCAGTTTCAGGTATCCCCCTTCTACACACGCAGGCCGCCGGCATACATCATCAGGGACGTGTTTAAACACGGTATGATAATTTACGAACACCCACGGCACGCAGGAACGTGAATAAATTTCCGCCACTAGTGCGAAACTAATACGCGTCTCATCTACTACTTCATTATCGGAACCTGCCGAACCACCAAGCCATTTGGAACACGAATTTAAATTTTAACGAAAGCTTCCCGGCGATGTTAACTAGATACCATCCCAAAAAAAAGTATAACGGAATAACAAACTTTCACCTCTCTTTACAGACATTGCCATGATATTATTTAATTATATTTTTCTACATTTATGTGTGTTCCTTTCTTAATATCCCAGCTGTTACGGAACTGATTTAAATAAAATTTAATATTTAAAAATTTGCTAAATCTCTCTGCACATAACTGAATCTTGAGTTAGATAAAATATCTGTAAAAAATTTTTTTACTGTATTTAGGAATTAAATTTTCTCATTCTTTAGAGTATTTAGTAAATTACATATTAATTTCAATACTGTATACATATTCTTATTTTACTTCAAAACATAAAACTTTTCTTGGCACTGATAGTTTTGCTCATCTATACTATCGCAGTTTTTCTTACCAGTATATGAAAATCCATTAAAATCTTGTTTCTGGAGTGAATGGGTATACGTGTTATTCGCTAACGGCACAGCTTGTGCTATAAGATGAATTACTAAAGGTTCTGCGAAATCTAAAAGGTTTGAGCATTTTATCAGATACCACAGCACGACGCAAGTTTCTAGCTTAGTAGGCCTACGTATCAGATCAAAGCTGATTACGTTTTCCGGACGAAATATAGGCCTATGACTCAAATATTTATTTTAATAATTTATTTTCATTCTTAATTTTTGGAAAATTAGTGTTTTAAAGACGAGAAATGTAGCCCAATTAGAAGTCACAAAGACGCAATAACACCTGACATCTGACCACGTGTTAGCTGTAGCTACACGAGTACGAGTTTAATGATCACAGAACTTCACACAGAATGTTCTCAAGTAACGCCAGCAAACTTTTAGTGGCAATAGAGTTTTAAAGACGAGAAATGTAGCTCAATTAGAAGTCACAAAGACGCAATAACACCTGACATCTGACCACGTGTTAGCTGTAGCTACACGAGTACGAGTTTAATGATCACAGAACTTCACACAGAATGTTCTCAAGTAACGCCAGCAAACTTTTAGTGGCAATAGAGTGTTAAATATTGTTTAAATGTGTATGACGAAGGGGGAGGGGGGCTCATTTGGTAATATTTACATTTCAGACTGTCATTTTCATTCAACTTGAACTTCGCCGATTTGGATTAGCAAATAGATGTAATTAACGAGCCAATCATCTGGTATAATTTCTACCAGTTTAATATTTAAGTATAGCTAAACTATATAATAAAATTGATAAACGTTAAACGGATCAGACATTTATTTTCGAAATAGTGGACCTATAATTTCTGAGAATCGGCATATGAGCGCCCTACGCCATTGAGACAAATTCAAACTTACTGTAATTAATGGCCAGTGTTGATATTTTTCAAGTGTTGCGTTCTGTATCTTAGTATTTTAACATATAGTAATTACAAAATATGTTTTTTTATTCAATATCAGGCAGTATTAAACCGATTCCCATCAAAACCCGTAGGCAACTCAATTCTATCATTGGAGCACATCGTGCAATTTGGTTTCTCTTCACAGAGAACAGTCCCTACTTTTTTATATCACAGACATTTTATACTACTGGAGTGAATTATTTAACACAGTTCAAATTATTTTTATTGGTGGAAACCATACATGTTATGATAAAAAAATGACGAATCCAATCAATGCAAGAATTTTTTGAATTATGAAGGATATTGTTGGCGTCCTGAGCGATAGTTCCGCCAGTATTTAGTTAAAATATTCTATATAATTAAGGATTTTTTTAACCTATTACTACCGAAATATGTACACCAGTCTCAAAATGAAAATATGCTACCTACCAAATGCTATTTTTCAGTGGCTATCTTCCGGAATTTTTACGTGATATTTCACAGGCTTAGTATTCATCTAATCTATTTTGAGCAAAAAATATGTTCATTATTTATTTTATGTGAGACTTTTACTTTGTGTTTTAATTGTTTATCAATGTTGAGTAAAATCGACTTTACAAACCGCAATCGCTCAAAAACATCCATGATAGTGATAAAAGGGCTCCAAATTCTGCTCTGAACATCTCGTTTTATTATTGCATTTTATCTCGCCACTTTATGACGGGAGGTCTATAGGGACCGGTTACGTGTTAAATTTTTGTAAAAGTCACTTCTAAAAACGACACACATCTCTATTATATAAGGTACTCTAACCCAGAACCCCGTTATACAGTTTTTTCGTGGTTTCTTGGGATCTTATGAAATCAACCTTTGAAAAATATCCTGTTCCTTAGTACAAATACATATTCAACTGACATAGTGGCATGCTCGGAGTAAAGTTGGCAGTTATATAGAGAAGGTAGTTCGGTGTTTAACGTCGCGTTAAAAATGTGATGTTGGAATTTCTTGACACTAAATTGAGCTGAGCTTCTGTTAGTAACATATTTACGTCCTTAACAAATGTTATACCTTCGCTTGGTTGACTTATTAATAAAGGGATCTGGCCCATGGCAACGTTAATGTTACGTATATTCAGGGTGGTGCAATATGGGCGTAAAAGAAAAGCCTAAGAAGGATGTTCAAAATTTAGCCACGAGCGGTCCATATTTGCCAGAGTGGGTCGCGACAGAAACGAGAGTACAGTTACACAGCAGCGGCCATTACGAATGTAGGTTGCAGTCATGGTACTAGAGTGCCAGTGTTACGAACTCTTAGAGTGACGAGATTTGGGCGGCACCTAACATCGAGGTCTTGAGAGCCAATGAGGCTGAAGTGAGGGGAGTATGGAGCACCGCCGGAATCAAAGGGCGGAGAAAACCCGCCGACCAGCAGCATCGTCCGGCATGATTTCCACATGCGAAAATCCGGTGTGAACTAGCCGGGTATTGAAACCGGTTCGCTTTGGTGGGAGGAGAGCAGTCTAACATATTAGTTTAAAAGAATTAAAGAAAGAAGTCTATAAACTAAGTGTTATAAATTGGCAAACAGAGTACGATGCAACAGAAACCGGCCTAAATACTAAAAATTATATTAAAAATATACAACGATGGTACGAAAGTAAAAGCAATATAAATAATAGTCTGTTGAAAGTAATAACAGGATACTGTCAAATTACAGAATACTTAGCTACAATAAATAAAATAGAATACGACAGTTGTCAATGTGAAAAGGGAGCTCAGACAGTATACTATATTTTGTACTTGTGTGACATAAAGGAAAGAATTAGAACTGAAATTAAAACCTTTTAATGACAAATTTCCATTACAAAAACATAATATATATTACAAGGAAATTGCAGAAATAATAAATGAAATTATTAGTAAAATATAATGATTTGGTTAAAACTATGAATAATGATTTAACTGAGTAGTGTGCTGGACGAGAGTGTGCTGGAACTAGTGGATTTATTGAGTGAGTGTTTGTGTTTGTTGAATGTTTTATCGTTTAAATTAAATAAAAATTAAAAATTACTCTCTCTTTTAGATAAGAAACAGAATTTTCAGTAAATATTAAAAATTTAAAAGCTCCAACACGAAAAAGTTATAAAGAAGAACACAAGATCCGAAATGAATGCAAGAAGAATTGAAGGAACTATGGAGAAAAATAGAACAAAAAGGAGGAAGAGAAGAAAAAGAAGAGAAAGAAAAAGAGGAACGAAAATGGGGAGGAGAACAGATAAGGCAAGTAGAAGAACAACAGAAGAGAGAAAAAGAGGAGGAGAAGCAGCAAGAAAGAGAAGAAGAAAGACAAGATCTGAAATGGATGAAAGAAGAACGGAAGGAACTACGGAGAAGAAAATCTAAATGAGGAAAGATGTGATTTTTGATAATATGTTGGTTGACGTCGGTGTATGTGACTGTGTAAGAAAAAGCGAGGCGCCCGTAGGAACGGAGCTCCATTCCCTCGTCCACCGGGAAACTAAGGCCTGGGTGTCAGAAGGGGTACTTCGATGTCCTGGACGATGCTTAGGTTGGAACAGAACGGTGGGGGAGGGGGAAAAATAAAAATAACATAATAGAATAGTACATATGGGGAGGGGGCTGGAGGGGCCTTCGGGTTCATGGGTGGGGCCATTCGACCGTTGGGTGCTGTGACGGACCGGCCGAAAAGCTAGTTAGCTGTGTGCCGGCCCGACGGCGTCTGGTCGCGAGGACGGATTCATGGGAATACCGGTCCCTGGTCTGTTCCGGCGGGGGCGGTGAAACGGGGGGCCGCCGAAAGGATACCCGTCGGGGAGCTGTCTCGGTGGGGGCAGAATAGCTCACCACCTTCATAGAAAGTGTGAATGATGCTTTTGAATAAAAATAGAATTTGTAGCTTTAGTTAGAGCACCCAGGCGAATAGCCGCCCTCCCACAAAAAAAAATTGTGAACTTATATAGCTTATATACTGTTTGTTAAATTGTAGTAGTCATTATAGAATTTAACACCCTGAATGGCTGTACTGCTAAGTAGGGTTAATAAAATAAATTTAAAAAGTCTAACCGCTTAGCTACCGTGGCCCCACTAACACTAATTGTAAGAGAATTTTACTAGGCTACAGGTGAAGATCTGAAAGAACCCATTAGTTTATGAAAATATGCATAACTATTATACTATTATATTCTATATATATTATTATACTATTTATTATATTATTAAAATATGCATAATTATTATATAATAAGTATAATTATTGTACTTTTTTCATGTTAAAATAATGGTTCAACCTTTTTTTAACTGTCTTCTTCCCAAAACAGTTTATATTTTAGAGGCATTTTTTAAACCATTCTTCTAGCAACTGTCAGTTTTTGTCTTACAGTTCAAAATATTTTTTTCAGTTACTATCTGACTGTAAAATGTCTACATTTTCGCAATTAAATGTAGCCACAATGAATGTTAATAAATTGACCGAATTTTGTAAAAATAAAAAAATTAGAAACAATTAGTTTTAAAGTGTACTGTCAGCGTTCTTCAAAAAGGATGTTATATCATCCACATTGCCAGCATTTACACCTAAAGCACATAGTATATTAGAAATATTTACCTCTCGCAACATGTACGAATTGTATTAAAGATTTAAACACTCCAGATATTGATATAGATTTTTCTTTGCAGAAAACTGTTAACAACATTCAGCCGCAAATCTTGGAAGAATTCCCACTAGTTTACTTACTGACCATTAGATTAGGGATTCTTAAATATCATGATGTCAAGCATCCCTTTAATATCATGCAAATTTCGCCAGACACTCAATTTTTTTTTAAGTACAGTCTAAGCAAACATTTTCATGTATGAATTTTATTTATTTTTTACTACAGAAATTATTACAATGTTAAGTTTACTTCACAATGAAATTTGCAAAAATAAACTTCAAAAAGGACTTTGCCTACCCAGTCAACTGTCAGCGAGTAAAAATCCTGAATCAATGATAAATTAATTTCGCCTCTATGCATAGATAATAACGATATCTGTTTAAAAATATATATATATTAAAAGCAACTTTCTTTCAGGATACTGCAACATTAAGAAATTTTTTTTAATGTTATTCATTCATTATATTTTTAATTTTAAATTTTTTTTTTAATTTAGAGAAAATAATACTAAACAATAATTTGCAATCTTTCTTAACGCGTACGTATTCCTTGAGAAATTGCACGTAGAATACTTTTCATTTGGGACGGTTATCTTTAAAATTTATGTGTCGAAAAGGAATATTTTCTAAGACCAATTTCCCATGTAAACCGTGTGACTGTAGGCTCGATATACAACGCCGTCCTCAGTAACAAATCAATTACAGTTACAGAATAATTATATGTTTATAAAAAGTAAAATATATTAGTTTTACTTGCGCTCCCCTGACTATTATCTCAAGGATCCTTAGGGATCCGCGAACCACAGTTTAATAATTGCTTCACTACGTGATAAGTTTGCCCCACTAAAGGCTGTTCACGGTAAAATGAACACTTTTGAAAGCCTTGCTTAAGATCTACTTGTATGCACATTGTGTATCTTCCACCTTAAGTAAAATTACTATTACTATGGGCCTTATCACTTTATTCATGTGTTGGTCAAATAAAACTGTTAAATTTTTAGGAAAGTAACTATTATACAAATCTGCTCATTTTTGCACTTCGAAGCATTAAAAGAAAGAAAGCGAAAGAAATAATCTAAGTTATAACAAATGGTTACCTAGCACTTTTATTCAACGTCAAGATATGGAACTATTTTCCATCCATAGTTACCAACTTTACTAGGCAAACGTCACTCAGTGCGTCCATTAAAATACATGCATTCAGTGGCAGTGTCTTCTTTCTAAGGTTAATTTCAAAGTGATCACTTTATAGTGAACAGCCTTTAGGTAGGAGATGTAATTTACCAAACTTCTGTGGGGGAGTCCAGTGATTCGGCAAAACTGGTGGGCGATGGGAGCCGGGAGAAAGTCCATGCGGAGATGTAGGGTGGAGTAGCAAGCGCGTGGGATGCTGAGAGGAGAGTAGCTGTGAATCAGCGATCGATGCTGTGGGCGGGAGTGGTCCAGTATCGGCCAGGCAAATGTCATGGCCACCATGAGGGGTGTGTCGCTATCCCTCCCGCTCCTAGTTGATAACACCGCGACACCGAGCCCTCACCAAGGCCACGTGGCCGGGAACAAAACACGTGACTGTTCCCACGCGAGTACCGTCGACTGTACTGCTACGTATGGGTGACCAATTACAACTTAGCATTTTATATTCCACGAATAAATAACAAAATGCTTGGTGGTGCACGAGAAAAAAATTGTAACACTTGGAATATTCAGCACCAATTTCCTTTCCTTCAACTTATCGCAGTCTGAAAATGCATACTCGTTGAAACAGCATGAATATTAACTGCTAAAAATAATGGGAAAATTACCTGACCAGTGTAAGGTTATATTCGCAAGCTTGTGTGGGAAACGTAGTTTTCCTTACAGGTAAGGAAGAATTACCGCACTCTGGAGTAACATTCACGTACATGGTAGTAGAAAATCCCATACATGGATGGGAAAATTATCTTACGATGTGTGCATCTCTTCAGCATTGCCTGAAAAGCTAAGTGGGAGGACGGGTGGAAGAAACAATCTTATGAGACACTAATATTCACTGAAGTTGTCATGCTGTCGTCGTGGTGTCGTGGGTAACCCACTGGTCTCTCTTGATAGAAAACTCTTGTTCGCATCCACTCACCAGCAAATGTCCAGGATTTTATAGTTAGGGTTTCGTTTGCTTTTTGTTTTAGGATATAGGTAATATAAAAGTTAACAGTATTAATGCTCAGGGATATTTTTAAATATGATTTTATTGTGTAATATGGTCAATATTCTCATACTTGTATGGGATTTTTCTCTACTTGTATGGGATTTTCCCCCACTTTTGCCAGGTACTTTTTCCGTATGATTAGGGAATAGTATTTGACTTGTTATGTAAATTTACTCTACATTTAAGAGACAATTTTACCTTACACGTAGAGGTAATTTGCTTCTCTTACATGTAAATGAATTTTACCACAATTGTTTTTACAGTATTAGTTTGCAATAATTATAAAAACAATTTTCAACTATGAACCTACATTTGTTATCCTTCATGCAATTCAAAAACACCAATTTATTACAATTAAGTGTGTATGTAAAATTACAATTTAGTCAAAAAATAAGACGGAACTATAAATACAATTAACGTATGCCATAAAGTCATTCGTGAGAGCTAAAGTGAAGCAGAAATATGATTCTATTCTATATATTATGGAAATTGTTTACACGCTTCTCTGCGGGTTTGGGTGTTCTGCAGTTCGAGAATCAACTGCAATCACTGCAAAACTCTATTGTGGAAATTGTTAACATAGCACTCAGACTTTGTACTGTGTATTTAGAGAAAGATCTGCAATCACTGCAAAACCCCGTCGCTGTAAATCATTATGGCGTTGCCAATACTTTGCATTAAATTTTGTGACAAGATGCAACTGGTTTTTTCACGTTGGATTCTTAATCGAAAAAGTAAAACATTTATGGAAACTGACATCAAATGTTGTTTCCGTTAACCTTGAGTATTTATTACGTCTCATTCGTTAATTTATGAAATAAAAATTGGACTGCCTGCAAGCAGGTAACACGTATTACGCTTGAGGCTCGTCGTTTCATCGTGCACCCACACGCCCTTGTTTTACTTTACTGTATTACTTAGTCTGTCTGAAGCTTAGAACAAATATGGATGAATTATATTCCCTAAGAGTCAGGTGAACTCGTTGGCCAGTTTAAAATTCAAAGTCGTCCATTTCCGTAAAAAAAAAAAAAATTAACTGTGACTAATTATTGTAATTTACTATACGAATTGCTTCTAATACACTCAGCAGTACTAGTGTAGGTATTATAATCGTATGTAACTATCGTCAAAATAAACAGTTTCACAAAAAATTTGTCAAAATCCATTTCAGTTACAATTTGCTGGTATCTAAGATTTTTTTTAATTTCTTCTAATAAATGCTACTTTAATCGGTTAGGCTTATCTCTCTATCTTTAAAAATTGCATCCCCCTAGGACTACATCTGAAATAGTTCCACATATCTATGAATTGCACAGAATTCTAACCTGACAGCATTTATCACCCATAAGAAAATTCATCAATAATTTTATTGTTTTCTCTCTCATCACATATTTGAATCACTTGCCATTTGTAACCAAAGCAATACGTCCATGTACCGATGTATTTACGGCAATTCTTATATGGTAGACATGTAATGAGTACAACAAAAAACTAGAAGTGGTGAAGTCGCTCCGAACTGCTGGAGAATCCAACAAAAACGAGGCGGAGATTAAACTCTGAATTTCGGTTACAAGTTCATAACACGTGCAAACTTTCAACATTTAACTAAACTTAAAAAAATATATTTTAAGTGATAAAGCAATTTGTTGGTACAGCACTTAATTAAATGATTATTATTTTTGCTGCTACCTACGATGGCTAAAAAATACCCATATATGAAGATCTAAAAAGTACACTGTAAAATATATCAATAGTTTGGAATTTCATCAGTTGATAACAGCCCCGTTGGCGTAAAAGTCGTTCTCAGAATTACAGTGCACAATGTCTGAGTTCGAACCATGAATTATTTGGGGTTTAAATTAATTTTCAGTGAAATTAGTGTCAGAATAACTATTTCACAACTTTTCACAGCATCAGATAAAATAAGATAATGTGACTGTCAGTAATATGCCATATTCAAATTTCGTGCACTGGATGCTAGGTAAGTATTCAACTAGCAAATAAATCATTGTATTTTTAGAAAATATTAAAAAACGAAGGCACGTAATTTATCAGGAAATGTCAACGATAATATGCTGTGTCCTGTTAGAAATCCAAAGACAGATTTAGCGCCGTGATTTTTACAGTGTGCGTGAGATACACGTTTTAAATAATCAAGTTTCTTAATATGGTGTGCACCACATCCCTGGCTACGGACAACGACTTTTGGAGTAAGGAGGCCTTGACTTTTCAACGATCTTGGCTCGAAACGTTTTGCAGTTCTGTAGCAAACCGTTTACCAGGCGTGGAAGTTCACGGAGAGCCAACGTTACACGTAATCGATCAGTCGCCCCATGTCCTGTAAGTCTAAGATACGACACGAATTTTGTGTTAATTTGCTATCAAACTTAAGTAGGAGGGAACATTTCCAGCATTAGTTAGTAGCAGGATCAAGCTCTGTTTGCTGAACTATCCTCAACTGATAGTGGATTATGTCTCTCATGAAATGTAAGGGGGAAAAAATGGTTTGGCTGTGTTGGTGACACGGCCGTTGGTTTTGCGTGAATACGTCTACGTTGACGCGCTCGGGCGCGTTGATTTTTTATTTATGTTTATAGGCCAACTTTGTGTTAAGTTTTCTTAATTTTCTACATTAAACTCATACAATTTCACCATAACCACGCCACACAAATGTTTGTATACACGGAATCGATTAATCTTGACGAGAGCTATCGATTGAAACTTAAACCATCATCGTAGCTTCTACTAATCAAAAGTTAAAAAGTTATACTACGTGGAATTTATGAGACGCGGTGAAACGAATTCAAAATCCTCCTCCCAGGCAGTGCGCGATGCATTGCAGTCCTCACTCAATGAAACATATTCTTTGATCCTTCTGCAATCGAGTGGTGTATTTGAATTCTGAATGTCAACGATATATTGGGAGCTGCAATGCCAAACTGTACCCCCGATTTTGTTACCGTTAGATTTTCTGGATTGCCTCCCACTATGGTCGCAGACATAAACACGTATTCACGTCAAAATATAAATTACTTAAATGCTTCTTTTCGTTTGGAAATATACACCTCAAAAACGTTTTGCACCATCTGTGATTGATCGCAGCTGAAAGATGTTCGCGGGTACAGTCGGTGTATTACAAAAATACTGTACATTCGTCAAGTCTGGCTTATGGTGTTTGGGTATTTTCATCCCCTTCTTTCTCGTGGGGCGTAAGCAATCTCGTAACTCAGAAACACCGGTGGTGCGAAACCCTTTACTTAAGTGTTCATGTTTGAATGATGCGCACACCGTTGGAAGATAACAGAAACTTTTTTTACACCAATTTCAAGTATAATTTTCTGGGTTAACTGTACGCCATGATAAACTCGTGCTGATTTTCATTTGTTGGTATAAATCTATAAATACATCTGCAAATGTACTAAGTTTAAATTTTATGCAGTTTTTTCGCTTTCTCTCATAACTTACTGTGCATATATTTATTTTTCAAAAATGTTTAATAACAGCACTGGACTATTTTAAGTATCGCTGTCTTTTTTACGCCCAAAAAAATTTATTTTCGTTTTCTTGGAAATATGTGAATATTGATGGCATTTAGGGGAAAAAATAGCCACAGATGTGAATTATGGAAGCACGTGTTGTCTCCTCGTAGCAACTTGATATTTATTCCTACACGCTTTATGAATATTCAACAGTTTACAGCCTACACTCAAGTATAATCTTGCTCACATTCTGTTCCTTCAGCAATACACGAGGATAGACTTTTTTTTTTTTTAAGATTCTATCAATAAAGCTTGAATTACATGACTGACGGTTCGATGATTGACGCTGTGATCTATTATTCGCCGACTTCGTTACAAAAATTTAAATTTATAACCAATTTATTTAATTTAAAATTAAAGGTATTTAAGTGACGCCAGTTTTAGAAATCTGTGTTTGGGCTAGTGCTAATATCTCGGTATGCAAATGTCCACAAATTTGTGTTTGCCTCATTATAATCGTCTCTACCTGTCTATCGGACAATGAATAAATTTCAGTGGCGCGATATCCATGTGAGACACAGACAACATCAGATTCGAAGAACGCCCTTCGCCTAAAGAAAAGAAAATTTTAAGATCTACATTCCTCTTCTATTGCTGAAAATATTACCATGTAATGGACAGTAAACTATCAGCAATATATAAATATTTGACAATTTTTTGTTTCGAAGGGAATAATCGTTTATGGTACGTTAATCAATGATCTGAACAAAAAATAGGATGCTCAGAAGAATCTCTATTTTGAAAAGGGATGGTTTTCCTGGAAAATTTTGTGATCTGATTTATAAAAGGAACTATTTTTAACTTCTCTGCTGATGTCTCTGAAACCTGCCAGACATCGGCTAAAAAACTTTACCCTGTGCAATTTAAAAAAAATATTAAAAAATGTTGTGTTGTTCCTTTCTCTTTGTGTACCAGTGTGAGGTTTTGTGTGTGTACAGGTATCTTAGAAACTGTGCTCTAGATGGCAATTTCAATTTACAGTTTACATTATGATGACGATATGTTTTTTGTTAAAATAGCGTTTGTTATGAAAATGTTTCCGAAATATTTTGCCTATGCTTGAAAACCAAACGACGTAGATTACGATCACTGACGAAACTATGTTATCAGTCGTGGACGTTTTACCACACTTTCGGCCATTTTTAAGTTCATCATTTATTGTTTCTTTTCAAAAACATTTTGGTAATGTGAGTTTCAAAATCACATTAAATGAAAAACAAAATTACAACATTCTCACTATCTATATTTAAAAGAAGTTTAATATTTACAACAGTGAATACATTTTAAAAATATTTAATTTATAAAAACTTATTCATTATTTAATTTATAAAAACTTATTCATTATTTATAAGTAAAAATGAATTACCCCTAAAGTGGCCAACTTTTAGTTTATTTAAAATGTTGATATCTTCAACAGTTCAAAATATCTTCTTTAAATGTATTCTCGTCTCCTAAATATATTTCAAACATATCTATAAGTGTTAAGATTTAAACAGAGTTTCGTATAGAAATACAAATTCCATAACAAATTAAATACTGATGCACTGTGAGAAATGCCAGATAACTTAACGGCAAAGGCAGGTTCGATGGCACGCAGAATTAAACGCCATTTTAACCATTCCGACTTCACAGTCAGAATATGCTGTCAGCAGTGAACACTTGAAGGTGCCCATGCACAACTGCCCAGTTGTGAACGATCCTGGCAGAAAACCAAGAAAGGAGACCGTTTAATTGTTAGTTGTCAGACATGCACGAACAGAACCACAACCAAGTTTCTTGACCATCCCATCAGTATGTGAAAACTTTACTAGAGCTTTCTATCTTCACCAGAAACATTTCCAGTACGCGAGTACAGACAAATGTGGGCTACCAGCGAATTTTGAATGTCTTATCATTAACACATCAACACATTCGCTTCGTTTGTCACGTAGTCAGCTGAGCGTACAGTGGAATACTGTGGACTGGTGACATATTGTATGTGGGACAACAGGCGTATCCCCAGTTGCTGTGACATGTCCATGGACGTGGCCTTCTCGACGGGTGTGTGTACCCTCCTGTTCCCACTGCGTCTAACACCAGCTCACAGTGTAGGCAGAACGATGCAAGTGGCAAGTAAAGATCTTAAGTGGTTTTTGACCCTATGGTATTGTTCGTTGTTGAGGTTGATGTGGTGTGTGGGAGTGGTCCAGTATTGGCCAAGCAAAACTTAACATAACGTTCTAAGAAAAATGTATATAATACTTTTTATCAGGGGAATATGCAAGAAAATAAATTGTTGAAAAGATATCTTATTGAAGTGCGAAATAACTGTAATTCTATAAAAGGATGATTTTATTCTTAAAGGAAAGTTATTTAAGTTTTAATGACGCTTTTGTAAAGTTTTGGTAAAATGTTTTGTATGTTAACTGTAAATAGTAAATTTACTACGAATGAATAATCTTGCCTGAGTGGTTTTAAAATAAATATGTAATAGTAATGACATTACGAAAAACTAAGCCATATTATGTTATAGCACAGATTCATGCTTTTATATATGGTGGCATTCTTATTTGTTCTTTTATGTGACAATTTATTGAATATTTAATACAACTCTTTGATGACTATAGCTTTAATGGTTCGGAAATTATTACCTGTGGTAGTCGGTGCGTTGTATTTGATGCTCAGACTCGTTACATTATTAATTATACATAACAAAGATCGCTCCTATGATTACTAAATTCAATATGGTATGGTAAGTAGTTACATAATCATATTTCCTGATAACATATTCTTTTCAGTCTGGTAACGCATTACCAAATAAATGTTTGGAAGAAGGACCAAACCTGATGGATTCTTGGGTTTCATTTCACTACTTTTTTGTGTTTTTAGAGTCATACAAAATTGTTGTTACTCATGAACTATTGTGAAAGGTTTAAGAGCCAATGAGGGTGAAATGAGGTGAGAATAGAGCAACGCCGGAATCGATTAGAGTTGAGTGGAGTTGAGTTGAGTTGAGAGCTTTGGACAGGAATGAAAGGGGTAATGCGGCTGTTGAGTATGTGAAGTTCGAGAGCAACGTTAATATATTCGTTGTAATTTGGTAGAACTCTGGGTAAAAACCATAAGCAGAAAAACAATATATTGCCCGATACTTTATACCTTCACCAATAGGTGTTACACTATTTACATAAGTTTCTTAAGACATGACTTCTGGAACATTAGACAGCTGGTTTTGGAGTGAGTTAACAACTACGCCGATTTGAATATAAGAATAAATCTTGTGATAAATTTATATCCAAAGACTCGTTACATATCTTATGAAACTAGCTCTAAAAACAACAGAATCTCTTATGAGGTAGTATCCCCGATCTGGCCTACCTTACTAGTTGTTGATGACTCCACAGAATATCACTTCAAGCACTTCTAAAATAGGAGGAACCTAAATGGGTACGACTGCCTTCTGTTCAGTGGCCTTTGGAAGATGGTAACATAAAAGAAGGTATCATAGAAGTGATTAATTTTCTCATTTCATTTCTCACTTCGCCTTATTGACTGAGTGCTCAGATTCATTTACAACTGTAACAGGCTATTTAAGAAAAACGAAGCGATCTGACAGTTGTGAAGAGTGATGAAGGAGAAAGTCTTGTTAAGATGATTTACAAAAAAAAAAAACTTTCAATGGGTGTAAATTGGAAGAAATGAAATGTCCCTTAAACTTATTTGCGACGATAATGCAATCTATACTTGAAACACCAAACTTTAGATTGTAAAATCATCCAGCTCAATATGTCCTACAGTATTTCTTGTATGCCATAAAACAGCAGTCAGGCCGATTCACAGGGCTCTCGTCAAAGCAAACCATTTGGGAGTGTAAGGTTCGTTCAGCACTCTCAGCAGATCTGCAGGCATTTCGTGTTATCTTTGAGTAATATATACCCAAATTCTTGAGATCCTATAGTTTCCGTATAAATACTCGTAGAATGCGAATATTCAATAGTTTTTTTCTATCCTGATTAAAGATCAGTCGTTACATAAATTCAAGGCGAAATAAAGGTGACAATGACAGTTGTGTACGAGAAACAATTTAATGGCAGCGATTGGGTTTGACGTCTGGATTTATGCACTGCCCAGAGCACCCTGATACTTCAGTTCGGTTGTCATCCATGACAAGTAAGATCTGGACTCCTCATTAAAGACGAGTGTCGCTATTACTCAGCTGCACATGCCACCCAATTTCGACAAACACTCAAACGAAGTCGCTCTGTTCGGAGTGTCCTCGGAAAACGGCACGAAGGACGTCGAGAATACGTATATTCTTCTGCAAGATGCCTTGCAATATTGCGGGTGCAAACAGGGGATTCTAAATATACCGTTGCATATATCTGGATGGTGAGAAGAGACACTGTTTATGAGGATGAACTGTTCCTCTCTTCTGAACGTCATTCCCTTCATTTATATATTTCCCCACGTTCCCACTGCTCCCGAAATTGTCAAAAAGTTCGGTAGCGGCAGTCCAGATGAAGGGTAAATGGACAAAACGACCACAATGACTTCGACAATTCATCCTCACTCATATATTTCAAGTTGTCCATGTCTATGTCTAATACGCCAAGGTATCGAAGCTCTAGTCTATTTACACTTTCTTCACAATTTTGAATCAAACCTTTCAAAAATCACCGTATGTATGACGTGCTTGGTTATTTCCTAAATCACTATTACAAGCGTATTATACTTCTGTTTATATAAAAGTACCTAAATGTTGTGAAAATGAACTTTTACTTATATTCAATTTACAAACATATTTCCATTATGTTAATTAATAGAATAAAACAGATAGAATACAGGGGTGTTGGTAACCCTTACTAAGAAATAGTTCTTATGCAAAATAATATTACATTGAATGAGCATAGATCCGGTGAGTCGTTTCTTTGGTGTAATTTTCTATATTTAATTAAGCTTTATTTTCATGAGGCGTAGGAAAATCCTGGAAGTATAACTTTTGCAGGGCTTCAGAAAAGTTGTAAGTAACCATTAATGGACTATAATTAGTGACATTCACTATATACGCACACTGATTATACTGCACACAGCTTGTACCTCGATCGCTTACTTTACAAGGGCCCTTGGTAGCAATTCTACGCGTCCAGTCGTAGCCAAACTGAAATTGTTTTCAATATTGCTCTTGATGGTACTGTATACCAACTTTCGCCTTTTATTAGTAATTCATATAATGGATGCAGTTTTTTTTTTTTTGCAATGAGCGTACTTTTGGTCCCACTTGCAAAAATGTTGTGTTTCAATTCACACTTGCACGGGGTAAGCATCTTTCAAGTATTGCTTCTGACGAAAATCTGTTTTTATTCGACCAACTCCCACGACCTCTGATGTAACTCCAGTCGTGGGTTGCAAAGTAAGAGTTTAGTATCAGTTTTATATATTATATTTTTCAGATTATTTTTAATAACAAAAACTTTTGTACTAGTACTGTTATGTGCAAGCTTATGTTGTGTGCTCTAATTTACATTCAAACTTTAGGAGTGACATTTGGTATTTTCGAAAACTGGCTGGCACAACCGGTTATCTACAGTTTATGGCCACGTGCAGATTGTCTGTTTTGTATCAATAATATTGGTTTGTTTGAAATGGGTTCAGTGGTTTCACTTTTAAAACTTACACCTTTATCACAAGATATAAGCTAATTCGTAACGGCTGACTTATATAAAATAAGTGAACATAATGTCGTCTGGGATCAGACACCGCCTACTATTATGGAAGGTATGGTGGTTAGACTGCTCGCCTCTCACATAGGTTGAATCGTGTTCGATTCCCGGCGGGGTCGCTCCCAGATTTTTGCACGAGAGAATCGTGTCTGACGATGGCATTGATCGGCGGGTTTTCTCGGAGATCTCCCGTTTCTCCCACCCTTTCATTCCGGGCTTGAACCCCATCGGCTCTCAAGACCTCCATGTTAAGGGCCGCTCAAATCTCTTCCTTCATTGTTACTATTGCGGAAATTAGTTAAAAGGAAATAAATGTTCATAGGAACCAAATGTTATTAATTATGGAATAATTATTAATTATTGGCAAGCAGGTTTTTAAAAATGTCTCATTTTTTCCATTTCGCATGTGTATCTGTAGAACTCATGATAAGAAACTCTGAATAAACTATTTTATTACAACAGACAAATTACTGCTAATATTTTATACGTTGCGTGTAAAAACAATATTCCTGTGGAACTACGCGGGTAGCAAATTTGCATTGGAATGAGTCTGTTACAAAATCATGTTGTTAGGCCAAAACTGGAGGTATCAAACATCAATTAGAGGAATAATAATTACATTTGGCTAGTGTAAATGTGTCGTAACTCAAAACAGTCTGGACACGTTGTCCTTTCCATTGGCTGCGGGTAGCTGCTCCGCTATGTAAATGCTGAGGACCTGGTAGGGACAGTTGGTGGTCACGGTTTATCGCCGCCCTGACTTTATGACCTAATACGGAAAGTGGACTAATTATTCTCGCTGGGGCCCCGCTGGGTTTTGGTTTGTGGCCTGTGGTCGCCCCGACACAAGTTCTCAACATTCAGTCCACAGGGCGCCTCTTTCGTTCGCCTCTGTCTGCGTAAAATAGACGCTCCTCTATAGATTATAACCGACTTGTTGGTCAACTAATCATCTATTATGCTACTGCGATAAACTGAAGTTGTTCTAAACGGAAGGGACTACAAATAGTTAAACTACCTAGTAAGAATTCAATAATTTTTTAACTAAACTTTTTTTCAACTATAATACTATAACATGAGACAACAACGAAACTAAACATTATATGTATTTGTGTGCGTGTGTGTAAACATGTGATGGGTTTTTGGATTTCAAAATATCTTTATGATGGTTCCTAGAACATATGTCTTTAATTTACACAAAAACTGCTTCTTGTTGATTTTTATTTATAGTTTCATAACTTAATTTCATAAATACACAAAATATAATAACGTAACACGGAATTAATGACTCGTACAATAAAATATATTAAAGCATTCTTTGTAAAATATGTATTCTTGAAGGAAACGTACATTATCCATATAGGACTATTGTTCCTTGCTAGCTTGTTTATGATTCAAAAAAGAGAAATCTTAAAATACCATTATATCCAACTATGTATTGAACTTACCGGCAGTGCAGAACGATTGAACTACGAGCTCATATTTGTGTCACGATATCGATTTTGCCAAATTGAAATTGTTACGTAGAGGAAAGCAACTGAATATCGGATAGATGCGCAATATAGGATAATGAGGTTACAGATCTTGTAAGTGCTGCCACCTTGCGTGAAGCTATAGAACTGTTTCCGATCTGTATCGATAGTGCCGTGTAGAACCGCGACGCAGATGGCAACCATATTGTTCATTGGAGAGTTATTTCAGTGATTTCCTGTTTTCGGAGTTATTGAAGAGGTTGTTTCGAAAGCATATATACTACAGAAGGTGAGTAGGCCTACATCAACGAATGATTTTTGTCACAAACAAAACTGTATGTTCCATAGTTTGACGTGAATAAAACATTGCACGAATAATGAACATGTGGATATGTATGTTTACGTAACACAATTCCACTAAATGTCGTATTATCGGATACTTGGCACTGCCTAATACCAGATATCCGATATTATGGCTGGTACCCGATATTAAGAACACTATTTTATAAATGTAAAAAAGTTTAATTTGCTTTACTCTACAAATAATCTATTATTGTAAAAACAAAAAGGCGAAAATTTGAAAATAAATTTTATTTTTATTTTTAAATTTAAAAACTTAAGTCATACCCAATAATTGCTTAAACCATTGGTGTTCATTATAGTGGGGTATAATGTGGTGCTTTGTTTATAATATACCAATAGTAATATCGTACATTTTAAGTTTTGAATGCGAGAGGGCTCACGTAATTAAATTGTGTGGACATTGACTTTTGCAGAGAGCACCAACTTTGTCAAAGCCGGCCAGGAAAAAATGGGAATCAGCATCAGTGTTGAAAGCAGTGGAAGCAGTGCGTAGTAAAGAAATGGGCTTTCTGAAAGTCTCTAAAACATTCGGTATTCCTAGATCCATCCTAGAAAATAATGTCAACCATAAGACTATTCAAGATGCTGAAGTTCTGTGTTCTACAAAGTTAGGTCGAAAGTGTCTGCTACCAGATGAACTGGAGTCTAAATTAGCAGAAAATTGCATGGTCATAGAAGAAAGGTTTTATGGGTTGCGAACCAACGACATTCGAAGACTGGTTTTTCAGTTAGCAGCCGGAAACAACGTGAAACACCCTTTCTCAGAAGACAAAGGAGCAGCAGGTAAGAAGTGGCTAAAGAACTTTTTACGTCATCATCCATCACTCTCACTGCGCAAACATCAAGCTATCTCTGCAGCTGGAGCAAAGGGTTTCTGTAAAGAGAAAGTATACGAGTTTTACGCTGTTCTTGATAAGTCTCTGCAACAAGTTAACTATTCCCCATCCAAAATATTTAATGTAGACGAAACTGGCTTAGCTGTAGTCCGGCATAAATGTTCGAAAGTTGTCGGTCTGAAAGATAAGAAGCAAGTAACCAGCCTTTCTTCAGCTGAAAGAGGTGCTCTAATTACCCTCGTGGCGTGCATGAGTGCTTCAGGCCGATATATACCACCGATGCTTGTGTTTCCACGTAAAAATATGAAGGCTGAACTTCTACAGAGTGCTCCACCAGATACCATTGCTGTGTCCCATCCTTCCGGCTGGATTCAACAAGAACTTTTCACTAAATGGATGATTCATTTCGTGGACCATGTATAGCCGAAACCTGATGATCATGTCGTATTGATGTTGGACGGACACTATTCGCATATCAGAAACATAGATGTTATTGAAATAGGAAGGAAACGTGTAGTTCACATTGTGTGTTTACCGCCACGCTCCACCCACAAACTCCAACCACTGGCTGTTTCCTTCACGAGTCCGCTTAAGATATTATATGCCAAAGAAATAGTAACATGGTTGAAGAACCATCCATTCAGGGTAGTTACTGCTTATCAGGTAGCTGAGATAATGGGTAAAGCTTATCTCCGTGCAGCAACCATTGAGAATGCTGTAAATGGTTTCCGGAAATGTGGCATCTGCCCGTTTAATCCGGGCGTTTTCCGTGACTCTGATTTTTCTATTGATGTTTCCAGCGAATTAGCTACGGGAAGAGGGTCTAATGAAAATCATGGCCCTGGAATCTCCCAATTAACTCACGAAGAGAGCACATCTCTTTGCACATCCTGTTAGTCCTACACAAGCCAACCCTTCTACAGCTCCTACATCCAAAGTGTTCCCGAGTCCCACTGACACTAGCCCTCCGCCACTGATAAAGAAACCGGCAACAAGTTTCCTGCTCCAAAGAAGCCAAAATTCGACAAGGCATTTCCGAAAAGCAAAGGTAGATATAAAACTCCGGTGGCGAGGGAAGTAGTCATGAAGACAAAGACGCCGTTGCTAAATGCATTTTCTGCCATGTCTTATTTTCCCAAGATAAGAAAGGTGAAGAGTGGGTGAGATGCACGAAGTGCTTTATGTGGTGCCACGATCATTGTGCACAAGTGATTGACTGGAAAATCTTTATTTGTGAAACCTTCGCAGACGGTTAGCTGAGAATATCGATGGACCTTAATATATGGACCTTAATATCGGATATTATCTAATAGTGAGAACCCTAACCATCCGGTATTAAGCAACTAATTCAATAACACCAAAAAAAATACCCTTTTACACATTATTATTTTTTATATTACTTGTAAACATGTTTTTATTGCTACAACCTAACGATGTATTGTGTGATATATAATGTTAATTACAACTCAGTGACAACCTAAAATTTGCATTTTTTCAGACACAAATTTGTATTTTAAGATAAGTATCCGATAATCGGTTACTTTCCTCTAAGTATGAGTTCGTAATTCCCTTGTCTTGTCTGTTCTGGAGTCTAGGGTTGATGGCTTATTGAGTATAGGGGTACTTTCGGAGTTATTTGTTTTAAATACATAGGGTACTCCGTGATGTAGTGGTTAGACTACTCGCCTCCAACCTTGGCGAACCGGGCTCGATTCCCGGCGGGGTCGGTCCCGTATTTTTGCCTAAGGAGAATCGTGCCGGACGATGCCACTGGTCGACGGGTTTTCTCAGAGAATTCCCATTTCCTCCGCCCTTGCATTCCGGCGCCGGATCCATGCTCACCTCACTTCACCCTCATCGGCTCTCAAGGCCTCGATCTTATGAGTCGCCGAAATCTTTCCACTCTTCACTTTTTTTTAATAGGAGGATGTTCCCCTTAAACATTCGGTTTGTGGTTTTGCAAACTCTCGCAATAAATAGAGAACTGTCTCTTAAATAGTTCACATCTCGAGCTTGAATTCAAGAAAGAATTTGGTAAGGTCTCTCTTTTGCGAAGCGTTTGAGAGTTCGATGATTTTCTGAGCCCTGCGTGCAACGCTAAAAACTGAAAGCCCTTTTCCAGCTATGGGCAACTAGGTACAAATATTTAACTAAAATAGATTCGCCGAAGAGAAATGCACTCTTAAAAATATTTATGAATTAATTTATATGCTACTAAAGTCAGTACTGACGAACAATAAAACACATAAAAATGTTTATGAAACATGAAACATCTTATAATTGATATATATAATCTGTTGAAGTAGTCTTCGCTCTGTTGTGGGGTGAAATTATTAAACAGATACTTTAAAAGTTGACAAGCGTACACAATAAACCTATGACAGGCGGTAACACTTAAAAAATAATGTATTAAAAGTAGTAAGTGGTAAAATATGTACAGTTTGATTAGAATGAGCTATGTGTTCGGTAGTAGAGTGGTTGTGCTGGCGAACTTCCAATATTGTAATGTTTGTTCAAATCCAAATTCAGAAAGTAATTTTTTAATTTTTTATTATACAATTTAGAACTTTAATGCTACTCACCTTATATTACTTTCCTCCAAATCTATACCCATATACACAGGACAATTTATACCAGTTGTAAACCTAAGAGTTTTATTTAATATAATTATTTGGTAGTCATTAAAAATAAAAGGACTCGTATTGCTTCAAACCCCGACAAGAAGAGTGAGTAACAGATCAATATGATAGTACCTAATCTATCAGATTTTTGAAGTAAGAGTTTTAATTTCCAGAATTCAGATTTACCACGTCTCTATTTCTATGCGAGGGTCAAGGCCTCTCGTAAAACTGAGAGTGATCGCCCTTGTCACTAAAAATCAAATAAGTTTAAACTTTTAAGAATCTCGTTTCCTGACAAAAAAAAATTTCTTGCCGAATATGACTCGCATTTCTATTGTCGCAGTCGGCAGGAGATCTGTGCGAGGTTGACGGTGTGGTATCCTGGAGGCGATTGACCAGAGTGGTGCGTTGCAATGTCTTTATATATATATGTGTGTGTGTGTGTGTAGAGTTGAGTGCAAGAGTGGGCTAAGGGCAGAATTTTCTAATTATTCTAATTTTGAGATGTCTGGAGGGATGTTGGTGGTAGATAGGCGATTTTTACGAATATATTTAACACACAAGAGAATTTCAGAGTGTTTAAACGATTTCTATGAGTAGCCTAAGTGTAATTTTGTGTTTTTTGGAGGAATATTGCTCATAGACGGTAGATAGGCGACTTTGAAAGATGTGATTTACATGTCAAACGATCTGTTTATGGATTGCAATTAAACGTTAGTGAATTTTAGAGTGTTGCACATATGAATAAATAACACGCATAGAATCGGAAATTTCAAACGACTTCGTAAATAATAAGTGGAACTATGTGAGTCTCGAGATTAGAAATATAATTTACACGAAGAAGAATTTTGCTACACGAATAACATCTGAGTCGAAAAGTGTAAATTCACTAAACAAAATTCAGCTATGAAATCATACAAGGCAGCGTATTTAAACGAGTTCTACATATGAATGAATAACACGAGAGAGAAGTATAACGAACAACTATTGTCTTTAAACTAAATACAGCTAGTCAGTATGAATAAATAACACATTAACAACTTTACATGTACAAATTACACATGCCCTACACGATCCAGCCTGGTGAATGTTATCTTATGGCAAAAAATCTCTGAATACGATTTAAAAAGACACACTAGCGTACGCCTATTCTGATAAGTAAAATATATAACAATAGAAAAATTCTCAACCCAAATGATATTAAAATTAGTACATTCGATGTATGAATGATTAAATACTCTGCCTTCTCTAATTTCATAGCTGGATTTTGTTTCTTGAGTTTCAGTTTTCGACATCAGATGTTATTCATGTAGTTAAAATTCTCTTTCGTGTAAATTATATTTCTAATCTCGAGACTTATGTGATTCCACTAATTATTCACATAGTCGTTTGAAATTTCCGATTTGATGTGCGTAATTTATTCATCCATAGGATACACTGAAATTTTCTAACATTTAATTGCATTCCGAAAACAGACCGTTTAAAACATAAATCGCATCTTTCACAGTTGTCTTTCTGCTGTCTACGAGCAATTTCCCCCCAAAACATACAATTACACCATTGCAATCCACCACTCTGTTCACTCGCCTTCTGGTCACCACGCCATCAACATCGTACAGAGCTCCTGCTACTCGCACCTATAAAGAAAGAATAAAAATTGTTACTCTCAATAGATTAAACTCTTTTTTACTAACCCTTTCAATTTTTGATAACCATTCAATTTTTGACTGACCCTTTCAATTTTTGATAATCATTCAATTTTTTATTCATCCTATCAATCAATTTAATTAACCCTTTGATATCGATTTAACCCTTTCATATCAAATCTAGGATTCCTACGCCCCTACTACTCACTGGTCCTTTTGAACATCCCCGCTTTTGTTCCTTTCGGAATTAGGAGGACATCTAACAGGACAAACTGATACTGGCGTATTATAAAAACAGTCCATTCATACATATACGCCGTACTCGGATTTGAAACTCAGGTCCCCTCGTATGTAAGCCTGTTATTGAGCAACAAAGACTGATGAAAAGTACGTAAAAAAATTTAAGACTATTAAAATAATACGCGTCATCCTGCCATGATAAAGAGTTTTCCTTGTTATTAGCTATGGCTGGTGATAAAATTTCGTGAAGATTGATATGCGAGGAACGTGGTTGATATTGCTGTATTGTGGATGTTACGGCATTCCCGTTTCATTCCCATCTTCATTCCGTCGCTGATAAACTCCCTTCACATACTTCACCTCATGCGTTCATTGCGTTGCATCTACGTTTATATACCTGTAAATATATTCTGATGTATATCAATTTCAGTGGAGGAATTTAGAATCCCGAGTTTTCTTTAAATTTTTGAACATTCCGTGTACCTCTTACCAAGCTATAAAAAAAGTGAAGTACTCGTAAATGTTTTTTGTGCAAAAGTTTCAAAACAAACAATATATTTGCTTGTTTTCAATACGTTGCCACATTAAACGTACAGTTGATTTCCTAATTTACACCTTGGAAGAAATGACTATGATCGATTCTCTGAGGAAAAATTTTCTGACTGCAAAAAATCATCACCATAGGCCTATATTAACCGAAACCTATTGAAGTCAATAACACGTATTTGCAATTAAATATATTTTAATGATTTTGATTTATTTCTTGACAGGCATATTGATAAATTCCTCGCACAATTGCTGATGCTCAATTAAATTTTTTTTTATAAAAGGTAGGATAGGTTTTCATTGTTTATCGGTTCTGTAAAAGGTTGTCAAAAGAAAATGTTTAAAGATTCTTACGAAAGTAAATCAGTATACCTGACTAGTCCCCCAGTACACTCCTTCTGACTCAAATACAACTGTGGTTACAGCAAACAACGCAAGTAATGTTTAACAAAACAACACTTCAAAACACTTTTTCTAGCGTGTTTAATGTTGTAAGCGACTAGCAATGTGTTGCTGCTAACTGTAAAGAAAGACGACTAAAATGAGCTCGCTGTGCCTATTAGCACTATTAAACCTGAAACATAATGCCAAAAAAAAAAAAAAAACTTAATTTTCTCCCTTAAATGTTGAGAAACATCTAACCAGAATAATTAATATCTTTTCACGTTGCATTATCACGGAAAGTTGCACAAGTTCTTCAGTTGTAAAATATTAAAGAGTGTTGGAAAAAAATATATTATTATTAATTTAGTCCTGTTATTTAGATATGCTGACAATTTGTTTCATCACAGCCCCTATTGTACTTTCGTCGAGAAGGTTAGGTTTAATGTTTATAAGTTGGTAGTACATTAATTTTTTTTTCTTGTTCAGCACAATATAAGTAACTCCGGAATTACTATGAAGTTATTTACCAAGTTTCGTGTAACTGCAAATTCAGTTGGCCACAGCACTAACACTCAAGATTGAGTCCCTGATTCAGGTTGATTTATGGAGAAAGTTTTGCTGCTGACGTTTCAGGGTCGACAAGGTCTGCCAGCAGCACGCGGGTCAACGACAGGGAGCAGAGGAAGGACAAAAAACACTTCCTTCCCGAGCAAGGACCGCTGTTTGCGCAGCACTCGAACACTGTGTGGGAAATCAGTTGGCCGGCACGAATTGTTGCGCGCACTGCGTCACGTGACCTGTGTTTACCTGCAGGCATCGCCGGAGAATGCCGGGCTACACTGTTAAAATTTTCCTTATATTTACTGAGATTTTTACGAAAATGCGCAGTCGTAAATATACGGAAACGTAATCCGTAATGACGAAAAACGGAGTTAAGTGCGTAAATACAAAATACGGAAAATCTCCGTATTTCCTATAACTTCGGTTTTCGGGAACGAACAATGCCGAGTCTACACGAAACTTTCTTCGCCACTGTAGCCAGAAAATTATTGTTTCTGCGGCAGTTAAGGTTATCCATGTCACTAAGACCTGTTCTTTTAAACATTTAAAATTAGCAACAGACGTATGTAACACGTAGCAGCACTTAAAATACACTAACTTTAACAGAAACAAAAAAAGTTGCTTATGTGACTAACATAAATTTAAATGTTATACCAATCTCAACACGTAAGCTTTGTAGGAAAGTGGTTAGGGTCGTGAACTTGTAAATTTTTTTACTCGGGTTCAAATCTTAAGTAAAAAAAGTTTAACTTTTTTTTTAATCTGTTTTATACACAGGACACCCACATAATAAAAATAAAAATAATGTAGACAAAAATTATTTTAACTATAAGTACAGAAAACTATGTAGGGATTAACGGAGAAGTTCCGTGATTTTTATGGGAAGTCCGTTTTTAAAATCATTTTGTCCGTTATTTCACGTAGAGTTTACGGACACCCATGGAAAAAAATTTTACCAGCACTTTTCCGTAATATGAAAGAAATCTTATTTTAACAGCGTAGCAACAAGGCCCCGCGGGCGTCTCGAGCGATCGACTGCCTGTCGCTTCAGATGACATAGAGCACGTCAAGGCTTGGGGGCCGGCTTTATCGGGCACAAAACAGCGCCGTTGAAAAGCGAGTGAAATGTGTCAGATACTGCGCGCGCAACAGTGGCCCTTGTAGCGACAATTTCCCACGTGTTTACAGGTGTTTAGGAGTTTGCTATTGTGGTCCTTGACAACGCAGGGAGCCTGGGTTGACATCACTGAAGCTGAGAGCAAATACAAAGACAGCTGAAGTCGTAGCAAATAATATATTCGGCATATAGTAACTCACCAAAAATATTCTCTATCCAGAACACTTGTCTGCTGCTCAACGATCATTTTGTTTAGTTCTGTGATAAATTTTCGAACATAAACAAGAGAGTTCGCAATTGCCAAACATAACTTGTGTTAAGATATGTAATGTTCTAAACCTAAGGATTTACAGGAAATAATTCTTAGATTAATTAAGTTGTCAGTTACAGTCATTTGGTGTAATTTTGTTCCAATCAAGGCTAACATCTTACCACACATTTCTGTTTAAAGCATGGGCACTTTAGCCGCCATATTAATGCACACGTAACTATTAACAACTTTATTTCCAAAGAACATGGAAATGTGCAACGATTCTACGAACATTCACTTTAAATTAAATTAGGTAGGTGGTACGAAGTTATGCTAATTAACTCTAAGCAGTCCTGTTGAAGTCGAACTTAATTTACATACAAACAATTTATAAAGTTCTTTTTTTCAAAGCATTTTCTCAATTTTCAACTAGCCACACCAGCGTTGTACGAAAAAGTAGTACTTTAAGTGGAAATACGTACTCTGAATCGAAAACAAATCGACTACGCGTATGATTCCCTTAATCTCACATTTTTTCCAGTGTAATATACCGCAATCGGTATTTTTTTCGTTAGTGTTAACATGCAATTCAATATAAAAATTCGCACAACTGGATTGCGAGTTAAACACCACTTGCAGTTTAACCTTGTTGTAAGAAGAATGCCCTCGGTTCGCCTTCGCTTACTCGTTAGTCACAAACCTTTCTTCTTCTAGGCTACGATTCCCGCCCCACCTTAGTACAGAATGCTTCAAGCGAGAGTTCGTGCGTGGGCAGCGAAGCGGAGACGCCTTGGAAGTTATCTTCCCGCTAATCTCCCGTATGCTTTCCTGGCGTCGAGGTAGGTAGGCAGATAGTTGGGCTTAACGTCTCGTCGACAGCGGGGTCATTAGAGACGGTTCCTGGCGTTGAGCAGTGCACACATCAGCCTCGGCATGAACCTTACTGCCTGCTGGCCGGCCCGCTCCACGAGCTTTGTGAACGATCGCTGACTACATCAGCCGCGTAGTTCTGTGAACACTTCTAGTAGTTGTGGAATGGGGATGTTAGGACGGCTTTCAACAACGAGGTCTTGAGAGCCGTAGAGGGGGAGCGAGTAGGATATGGAGCAGAGCCAGAATGCAAGGGCGGGAGAAACGGGAGATCCCCGAGGAAACCCGCCGACCAGGGGCAAGTCCGGTGGTGGCTCCGCCGGGTATCGAACCCGTATCGTCTTGGTATGAAGCGAGCGCTGTAGACCGTACGCCAAACGTGGTCCCACGATAGTAGGTTCCTGTGGCGTGGTTGGCCGTACATTAACGTCTCGTTGACGGCGAACTCACTTATTACGAGACGGTACAAACTATTCCGATGATGAGGATCGGGGAAAGAAACTGCAATTGCCTGTATTAATGAACCCTCCTTGGAGAAATTTCGGAAAACCATTGGAAATTGAAATCAGGATTGCTGGACACGAAACCATTCCTCGATGCTACTGAATGCGAGTCTTAAGTGTAAACACTTCGTCACGTTAAGTACCTGCCTGTGGCTAAAGTGTAGTAAACATTTGCTGTTAATCAGGCTATATGTTTTAGTTTCCCACTGGTTATTGGTGTATGCAACTCTTTAAGCAAGTTGATTCATGGTATCCATTCTCTCTCAAAACTTTCTGGTTAGGAGCTGATTTCGTCCCAGATTAGGAACAGATCTCGTCTCACATAGGAAGTGTAAATTATCGTGTGGCCTTTTTGGTTTCAGTGTTATTTCTGTGTATTTCCTTCGTACCTTTATTGAAATTATAAATACTTTTTTACTTTTATTTACTAACTAAATCATGTGTGTGTATGTATATATATATATATATATATATATATATATATATATATATATATATATATATATATATATATATATACACACACACGCACGCGCGCACACAACTTACTGTGTTCGTAGTATACTCTAAACGCTTTCTATGCATTAATCTTCTTAAAAAACTAAATTCAAGAAAATAATTAAATATCCAAAATGTTGGCTGAAACCTAACCTATACGATTTGATTGCTTAGTTGAGGAATGATTTCCGAAACTTGTAAACTGGGTTCAAACGTAAACATTACATCGTATTATTTTTGTGTGGTGACTACTTATAAATATAATTCAAGTTTAACATTCTGGTTTCATACACAAAGCAAACATTCAAAAGATCGAATGATACTGAAAAGCTTGTGATCGTGGGGGTATTAAGTTACAATAAAGCTGGTAAAAATATGTTAAAGTAGTCAATGTAAATTGAGTCACCAATCAAATATATTATTTGGTAATGCTGCCGTTTGAATTCATAAGGGACATACTGAACAACTACAGGACTGTGCGCTACTCCGCGTATTGCGCATATAATCGATCATGCATGCAATGGGCGTGCTGGTGACGCCCTCAACGGCCTGTTATACCTTTATACGAAACACGCATAAAAATTTCAATTAGGTGGGGCCTTGAAAGATTGCATGTAATTGTGATGAGAGACAGTGTAAGATCTGCACTTAGCATGATGTTGCAGTAGAGTGCCTGAGTTGCTCTCTGAAGGTTATAGATCTGATCCCGACCTCATAATGTGGAGATCAGTCATTGCCGCAAAAATGTGCATGCCAAGTAAAACTATTGGACTCGAATGAAATGTTATTAGTGCGGTGGTACATACAAAATGAAGAAGTGATTACACTTTTTCAGGTAGGTCTTTACGTCTCGTCAATAGCGGGGTTAATAGAAACGGAACAAATTGCTCAGAGAAGCAGAAGCGAGGTGAAGTATATACATTGGTTCTTCAAACTGTTTGAATCAAACCTTTGAAAATTCGCCCCGTGTATGGCGTGTTTGGTTGTTTCCTAAATATGTAATGTACTATGACGGTTTTATAATAATGATTACATAAAATACCTTATTTTATGGTTAAATTAAATATTTTCTTATAATTTATTTTTAAATTATTATATTTCATTTATATTTAATACAAATAAAACAAGAGAGAAAGAAAGGTGTATTGGTAATACCTAGCAAGAAATAGTTCTTATTCCAAATATTGTTAGAGTGAGTGCACACGAATGCAGTGTGTTGTTCCTTTGGAGTAATTTTTTGGACTTGGTTAAACTTAGTTTGCATGAGGCGGAGGAATATCCTAGAAGTAGAACTTTACCAAGTCTTGAGAAAATTTGAAATTAACCGTGAATGGACTATAGGAATTGGTCTTGGCCTGAATTAAATAACCATCCCCACTTTCGGTAAATCATGGAAAAGAATGTCCAAACAGGAGATCGAACGCAGGTCTTCACGAATGCGATTCCCAATGTTTACCACTGTGCCACATCAACACATGTTGGTCATCAGTGCCGATTCTGGAATAGAGTTTTCACCTCAGACTCGAAATGCTTATCCACAAGACAGGACCAGCTGTACGAAGAGTCCATCGCACACGCCGCAATAAGCACCACATGCTTCGCAATCAACTCCACAATCAGATCTGGAATCAGCTCCGCATGTTCCACACGCTCCGCAAGGAGGAGTCAGGACTGAGGAGTCAGCCCTGATGAGTCATCTCTGAAGAGTCAGCTCTGTTGAGTGAGCACTGAGAAGTCAACACCGAGGAGTCAACACTGAGGAGTCAGCTCTAAGGAGTCAGCACTGAGGAGTCAGCACTGTGCTGTAGTAGTACAAGAGTTTGAATTCACATATACATGAAAAGTATGCAAACCGCTGGCGATGTGCAATCGTGTATGTCGTTTACGACTAAAAGCAGACCTCCATCGATTGCTCAATTACATGGAAAACAATGTTGTTACTGAGCCAAGATCTTCAGTACAAATTGTAATACATGATGCCATGAAACGAGCAAAAGTTCAAAGAAACCAATCTCCAGAATACTAATATGTGATATGTGTGACGCAACGTTTGGTAGAAGTGATAATTTAAAGAGAAACACTGGTAAGTGTAAAGGTAATAAACATTTGCTTGACTCGAGACAACATGCATTAATTCGTTAACTCCTGTTGATACACTACAAAAAATGTTCGCAGACGAGGGAACTTGCATGATGAATCATTACGACAATGGGTACATGAAGTTTATGCATTGAATAACAGCGCCCATATCTGAAAGGATTCGCCTTTTGGGAGCCAGCAAATGATGCCGTCAATTCCGCCTGCTACATAGAGGGGTACTGTTTCCGCAGACGATTATGACGATACAGTTAATGCTAATGACGGAATCAGTGACCTACGAGGCTTGGCAGGGTCGGATGTGTTGCATGTACATTTACAAGACGTTTGCATAAAGTCGACAAACTTCAAAATAAACGGATGTCAGCTGTAAATACTGATGCTGACCATGAGACTCCTACTAGGAGGTGAAGACGATTATGAAGACAGCATTGATGATAATGACTATGATGACAGTGTTGATGAAGTATCTTTTGAGAAGGATAATGATTCTCTCGATGTTCCCACACATTTCACCAACGAGTTTCCTTTGACAAATAATGTGAAGAAAGCAGAATATGTCAAGAACACTCTTTATATATTTCCCTAAGCTCCGAATGAGCTTGTTGATTGACTCAGATATTTGATTGTCCTGCAAATATGTGGGGATCTCTCACGCATTGTTGAGGTATCTTCATTCATCGATGAACTGGAGGATCGGGGTTATATCAGATGAAACTGTTGGCTACTATCCATTATTTATAAACATCGGAGAAATATTTAGAAAGAAAAATGTATATAATAAGTAAACTAATTATATATATACACACACACACACACACAGTAACGTGTATGCAGTCCCTTCTGCTTCTCTAAAAGACCTATTAATTAAGTGTTGTAAATAATCAATTGCGAGAGGCTGATTTAGATAAAATTTACGTGAACATGTGCAGGAGGAAGTATTATGTCTTAGTCGGGTCGTTTAGAATGTATGAGTTCCATATGTCGAAAGAATAAAATGAGGGGAATATTTTTGTTACGTGTTTCGCAACTAGTTGGTTGGGCTGGTCAGTTGCCTTTGTAAGTTAGTATGACCCTTTGGTATGGTCAGCTGCGGTAGACATGTGTTATGAAATTTTTTCAAAGATTTTGTGAGAAGAGGTTAGTTTCAATACTCTTATTAGAGACTTATGCGAGATTGTCCATCATCGTTTGAATAAATGGGTGGTATGGCAGGTTAGTCTTGCCGGTTGGTCTAGCCAGTTTTGGAGGAACTGGTCTCGTTAAGAGCTAGACTTGCGCTCATTCGATTTAACCAGGAACCAGTCTTGGGTGGAGTTAGTCTTGAGTGGAGCCAGTCTTGGCTAGTATGGGTAGTAAGTATGACACCTTGTTGTGACGAGCTAGTAATGGATAATTTTATGGACTGTGATTTTTCTCTATTTTCCGAATTCAATGTCATTGGGTTCAAGGTCACCGTCTGCAACAACCAACATGGAGGCTAAATCGACAGCTCATCTGGCTGCGAAATCTATATTTAATACACTAGCACCACCTAGGTGATGAAAAATTAAACAAATGACAAACGAAAAAAAATATATGGTGGGTGGAATGCATTCGAAACAATGAGCAGGGGTGAGGGGTTAGAGGAGGGAATGTTAATACAATGTGTTTTATTCGAGGGGGGTCATTCGCCTGCTGAATGTAGTGCTGTGGGGAACTCTGGAAATTAATATTTTAAAATAAGTTTTTAAGTAATAAGTTTTTAATAATTTTATATTAATTCTTTTAATATGTTTTTAACTTTTGGAAGTTTTTAATTATTTTAAATTTAGAGTGTTTTGTGATTTTCTGGGTTTGTCATACAAGGTCACAGGGTCAAGGCCAAAGGTCAAGTTCAAGGTCGCTTATATTCAATGTGATGTTTGGGTGATATAACATGGCAACCAAAAATCCGGAATGTCATAGCTTGATGCCAGCTTCGGCTCCAGGCCTTGTTATGTTCAAACATTCGAAATTTTAAGGTTTTAATTTTTTTTTTAATCTGGTCGAGGGTTTCGGTTTAAGAGTCTTGAGTCTTGGGTCTTTATTCTTGAGTATTAAGTATTGAGTGGAGGGTCTTAAGTCTTGAGTCAAGGGTTTTAAATCAAGCATTTTGAGCCGAGGGCCTTAAGTCTTGAGTCAAATTTATGAGTCTTGAGTCTTGGGTGCTGGGTCTTGAGTGAAATGGCAAGGGTTTTTTGGGGATTTTTTTAATTTTCTGGAAATTTTTTGTGGTTTTTGAGTACTTTTTAATATTTTTCAAAATACTTTATACATTTTTTCGCGTCATTAGGTTTAAGGTCATCCAACGTCATAGACAAATGCTCAAGGTCAAGGTCAAAGGTCAAGGACACCATCATCCATCATGTCCGCTGGCCTACCAGAATGGCAGACCATGAACTGCTCCTATGATCCGCGTCAGATGCCGTTGCCCCCGACTCCCAATATTTCTACTACTAGCAACCCTTATTACAGAACAAAGACTCATTCGCTGATAATATATGTTAAGTGTCATGTTCCTATCCTCTTGAGTCGTGCTATTATATATTACCGTGCGTTTTATGTTGAACAAAGTCTATTTATTTTAATAACTTCGTTAAGCTTCATAACGCGTCGTGATGCATTGTTAACGGTACGATGTAATAGCTATTGTCTGACAATATAGATTTTTTTTCAATGATAATTACATATCTCTGGATTTATTCGACAAAACCAACTATCCACTTACGTAGGGTATTTCGTTTTTCGTTTGTTATTTACAGACCTCGCATTTCAAACGGAAACAGTATATAATCTTTGTGCCAAAGTAATTATATTTGTGAGCCCGCCTGCAACAATGGTAAAACTACATCCTCAGTGGCCAGACGAGTTACAACTTGATTGATTACATGGCTTGTTGACGCTGGTTGGGATTTGCGTGTTTGTTAGGAATATCCTTTACACAGTGAGAAACTCGAAGTTACCTTATATATACTGAACATGCTGCGTTTTAAACTATTTTCACGAGTTACAAAGATGCGATAAAGTTTTTTTCTAATATTTACAAGATTTCGTTTAGTTAAGTGAGTGTCTTGTGGGTTGCAGAAGTGAGCGAAGAGATTTGAGCGGCTCTTATCATCGAGGTATTGAGAGCCTATGAGGGTGATTGAGGTGAGTATGGAGCAGCGCCGGAATGCAAGGGCGAGAGAAACGGGATATCCCCGAGAAAACCCGTAGACCAGGACTCGTCGGTACGATTCCAAAATGAGAAAATCCGGAGTGACCCGGCCTGTGAGTGAATCCGGATCGCCTTGGTGGTAGGCGAGCATGTCAACCACTCAGCCACCGTGACCCCTGGTTGCAGAAGTGATTTGCGTGCGTACAACTTGGCGTTCACCCTTGGAGTGGCCCTAATCTTTCGTATGGGACAGTGGAAACTGAATTTACGTAATTTGTGTGTTTTAACCATGAAGAGATATTGGCGACTGTAGTAATATTTTGAGGTCACATATGCATGTATCACAACTTTGTAACGTCTCCCTGCAGGTTTGAAACACAGTGAATTTATTTTCCCTTTCTCGTATTTGTGATTTTAACATATTCCACGGCTCAACCAGTTGCAAAAAATGCTGAACTCCAGACAGTGAAACAAATAAATTAATAATAAAATACAGCTGACGTATACAGTACAAATTGGTTGAAATGGTTAATTTAAGGAAATACTTTCAACTGTGCATACATATATCACTGAAGAAATTGTATTCAAACACAAGGCTGAGAAACACATTTGTACTATCACGACATAAAATAAGGTTAAGTATACAGTTTCAGTGCTGCACATTGCACAAATGAAAGGCTGCATTCTTGTTCGTGTTTTGCCATCGGCGTTATGAATTTTTTTTTCTAACCTACCATAACCATAATTCTAAGTGTTAGTTTTGCATCCGAGGTAGCGATGGGAACTATTGCGTCTCAGGGTTGAGCCCCTTACGCCTACAGAGAAGGGAATCCATGCAAGGAGGCATGCATCGCGGCAGAGAGGGAGTGGGCAGCCATGGCCACCGTTTTGGACCATGGCTACCTCCATATGTGTGTACCTATAGTTAAGACTATAACTAAGAAGAGGTTGGGAAAAACCGGCACAGGCACCGTAAAAACCCAGTCGACAGGAAATAATTCCAGATTGCCACATACATTATTAGAAAACGCTACAGGAAACAGATGGGTATGGACCATGTGCTTTATTAGTAGGAAGATTAATTCTAGTAGAAAAGGGGGGATCTTACTTTCCTTGGACTTGTCTGGCGCTGTACTAACCAGAGAGGAGGGGTGCACTTCGCTCTAGTGGGGGGAAAGGTGCAATGGGGCCTGCCCCCCCCCCTCCCCGACCCACCAGTAGATTGCCTGAAAACTTAAAGAAAAATGAAATTAGCTGCCTGCTAGTGCCAGCAGAGCCAACACTAGCCGGCTTTTACTTGTCCTAAAATGGAAAAAAAAAAATTGCCTGTTAAGGAAAGGCGAATTAGATTACTTATTCTAAGTTGCTTATTACTAGTTTATGTCCTCGGGGACATAAGTTTAATTCTACTGCTGTGCTATCTCGCAGCGGCCAATCTCTGTAGCCATAGGCTGTAACAAAGCATATCTACGGTCATGGTGTTATGAACTTAATATAGACACGTTATTATATCCCTTTATATGAATCTCGGCTTCAAACAATACAATATAGCTCATATTTGTGGGATAGCTAAATATTGTACATTTATATATTGTATGAAAACATACAGGAACGATTTACGTGCAGTTACATTTTTTAAACACATGTTCGTCACAAGTCTCTAATGTCCACATTTCGAATAAGAAGTTACTGACATAACTAATGAAACTAATTTCCTCAACATGAATACAAATAATTTTGTTAAATCATTTCTTTAAAGCTTAATTAGTAAGTAGGACTTACAGTATCGTTGAAAAAATATAATTAGAAATGAAATCAACAACATATGCAAAAGAAGTGAGAAAATTACAAATACCTGGGACTCGAACCCAGAAAACCTCCTACCATGAGTTAGTGTGCAATCAACTGCATTACGGAGGTTGGATTCGAGAAGCAACTTCAAATTTAATCAGTCTAATATTTCGAATGATAGGATTTACTAGCCTAAAATATTTTTAAGGGCCATCATTTTGAAAATAAGTGACTGAGCTATTTAAATCATATAAGTTTACATTATCTACCGTAGCGCTACTTGTGTGGAGAATTTGGTGAAAATCGATTGATGGTCCCTGAGATAAATGGCATAAAACCTTCATATTTTTCATGTGACGATCCTTATAGATAGAGGACAAAAAAGTTGTATATTAGAACATTCGATGCCTGCTAGAATACAACTCCTTCGCCAAATTCGGTAAGACGAGTTAATTGTTTCCCGAGATATGAAAAACTTAATTTTTATCGTGGGGATAACACGAAATGGCAGATAAATAATGCTCTGTGTAGAAAAATTTGATGATTGTAATTGATACTGCCAGCATAAAATTTTAGGTTGGAATTAGTTTCTTTAATAAAAGATACTTTGCTAAAATATGTGTATAGCCACCATTTTGAAAATAATAACCAGACCTTCTTAGAACATGTCAGTTTACACCACCTGCTGCAATACAAATTGTTTGTCAATTTCTTTAGGAATCTGTCAATTAGTTTATTTAATAAAAGATACTTAGCTAAAATATGTATATAGCCACCATTTTGAAAATAATAACCAGACCTACTTAAAACATATCAGTTTACACCGCCTGCTGCAGTACACAATGTTTGTCAATTTCTTTAGGAATCTGTCAATTGTTTCCGAGATATTACATAAAAACTTAATTTTTTCATGTGGCATGTGTTACAAAATGGCGGACAAAAGATGCTCCGCATAGGCGCATTTTATAGTTGTTATATAAACTGCCATCTTACAAAGATAAGTTGGAACTGATTACATGGTTTCTACTATAAAACATTCTAAGCTAAGATGTCTATATGACCGCCAATTTTAAATAAGTGTCTGATATATTTAAAACGTTAAATTTTACATCATCTGCTGCAGTACTAATTGTTTCCCAAATTTGATAGGAATTAATCAATTGTTTCCTGAAATATGACACATAATTTTATTTATTCAATTGGTACTATCTTACAAAATGACTGACAAAAATGGTTGTCTTTGCAAAATATTATGCTTGTAATAAATATTTTGAGCATAACAAATTTGTTCAAAATTTGTTAGATGGTATACTAGATATACCAAATAATCATAAATATATCTATGGCAGCCATTTTGAAAATAACAACCTAATCACGTTCTATCACTTACGTTTACCTGGCCTGTCATTATATACTTACATGCAAAATTGGGCGAGAATTGCTTTGATAGTTTTCGAGATATAATGTAAAATCTACTTTTTTTCATTTGGTTGTATGTTCCAAAATGGTGGACTAATAACAATATCCGTTTCAAAATGAAATGATTATATGATTCTCTGCCCGCATACAAAATTTGTTTAAAATCGATTAAATAGTGCCCCAGATATGACATATCACACTAAATATTAAAATGGCTTAACTTTTTTCAATCCTTCTGATAGTGAATTGGGCGAAATAAATTATTTATTAAGAGATTGCCTATCTACAATGCGTGCTTTATTGAGACTTTATAATGTTTGAACGTTTTCCTTTGGGACTACGTCTTATTAAAGAGAGTTCAAAAGCAGAACAGACAAATCTGTTACGCCTTTGTTTAGGTTTTACACATTATATGTCAATAGCTAAGGCTGTCTTCAGAAACATAGAGCCAAAAGCATTATTCAAATATCAAAGCCTCTGTGAATACATTTCTCATCTTGCTTGGATTAATTATTATGATCTTAGTTGTGAAAAATTATTTTTACATCATTATGTATACATATGTACAAGTTTAAAGTAATATCGAAGAGGCAATTCGTACAGTGGTAATCCTGGAGGTATGATACATTTTAACGCACCTAACACATTATACTTTAGTATTAAGAGTACATGGTGTAAGAAACATAATATCAATATCAAAATCTTAAGAACATGAATATAAACTGTTAAATTCAAATTAGTTGCTAAGCATATAAACCTTCGATAGGGACATCAATAATTAAATACTTCTAAATGTGTTCGGGTATGTTAAATATGTGAAATAAATGGAATAATAATTCCATAATTGGAGTCAAGAAACGATTTATGGCCAGAAAAGTTAAAGAAGAAAAGCTGATTGAAAACTCTATCAATAAGTTTACGTTCAGGATTACTAAACTGCCAAATATTTCGTTAAAATTTATGGGTGTTTCGAACAAGTTTTAAAGGCAATTTGTGGGAGCGATTTTGGTTTTAGTTTTTCTGTTGCAATCTTTAACTATTCGTGTAATCAAGAAAATATTTCTATTGGAAATAAGGTTAAGTGTAACAAATAAATGACTAGCAATTTACCTCGAAACGTAATTGGCTCACGTGGAGAAAACTTTGGTGTTTATTAAATATTTTATAATAGCGTCCTTCAGCGAGTTGATTAGCCTTTTTCAGGGTTTTAATTAGACTTCGTGAGAGAAAGTTTAGAAATGGGTTACTAACAATGCATATACTGGAAGAGCACACTTAATTTCATTCACATATAATTTTAAAATGACAATAACATAAGTGAAATTATACATTTTATAGATTTAGAGAAATTTCAAACAGTTGAAACCGCCTTCCATATTGTGCTGGAAAAAAAAGTGTTACACTTGTTCTAAGTTGTGTTTGAGGAATGTTTGATAAATGAGTGATAAATGTTCGAGGATTGTGTTAGGAACTTATGGGTGAGAAATGTCGGAGGTAAGTTTAAAAAATTATTGAACCTAGGAATGTTTGAGTAATGGACTGAGGAACGTTTGAGTAACTTCTAAGTAATGAGGGAGTGGGGAATGTTTAATGATTCAATGTCTGGGGAATAACTGAGGAATGAGGAATTATGGTTTTGAAGAATCAGTGACCTAGGATGTTTGAGAAATACAATTGGTATGAAGAATGGATCCGCTGTATTTTTTTTTTAAGAGAGATTACTTAATTCTACAGTATATGTGTTGGAAATTCACTCTCATTTTAACTCGGCTTTCCCCCCATAATTTAAGCGACCATACAAAAAAACTTCAGCACTGTCTTCATCACAAGTAAGCTGTGAAATATCTTTGTAACCTAACTACCATCTTCTACTGGCGCCTCAGTTATTTTTCGCCCGGCTTCTTTGGGAAGATTTACTAGTCAATTTCGGAAACTGCCGCGATTTGCAAGAGAGGTATCATCCACGCACTAGTGTGTATGTGGTAGTAATGATACGGCGTAAGAATTAGTTTTTCCTTAAACTGTCACAAAATATTGAAAGGTTAGCTGCCGTATACTGAACCACCTAAAATCGAATACAATTCACGTAGTGTATTCTCACAGAAAGCTCCTGAACTAATATAAATAGCAAACAATCAAGAGTTTGAACAAAGCTTTACTATTGTCTAGGAAGCGTCTGCAAACTAATGCTCCTTGTCCTCCTGTAGGAGCCGTGGGGGTACAGTGGTCAGACTACTTGCCTTTCACCGAGGTGAACCTGGTTCGATTCCTGGCGGGACGGCCCCCGGATTTTCGCATGTGGGAATCGTGCCTGACAACGCCACTGATCGGCAGGATGTCTCGGGGATCTCCTGTTTACCCCGCCCTTGCATTCCGGCGCTGCTCCATAATCACCTCATTTCACCCTCATCATCTCTCAAGACCTCGATGTTCCGAGTAGCCAAAATCTCTCAATTCCACTTCCTTCTCAGCAAAGGATAATGGGACCACTCACGCGCCATTTGTGTGTCGTGCGTGTGCTGAATTCAGCTGGAGACTTCTATCTGCAATCTTTCTTTAGATATAGGTATATTTTGACTTCGTTGCCAAGAAGATTTTATATTTCTAACGGTGCTGGTCTGAATGTGATTCATCCAAAACGTCTTATCGGTAACTCTTTAAAATGTCATATATTTATTTTCCACATAACACAGAAAAAGGTGCCGATATCTTTAATGTTATAATTCACTCCTCCAAAGCTATATTCTCAGTGCAGTGTTACACAATCAGGCCGAGCACTGGTCGTTGTGTGCATTATGGCTCGAGACGTAGTAAATGCTTAGAAACTGAACAGGCTTAAAGAGTAAGTACCCCGACAGCGAGGTCTATAAGCTTATCGGAATAACGACACAATTTCCGATGCCGTTTATTTTCAACCAGAAATGTTTTATTTCCTGTCTGAATTACTTTTTTTTTAAATTGCAGTCTCCTGAGAAAACATTTGTTAAGGGGGAGACTTACGATCCTCGTCTAGTATTTTTCTTACGAATCTTCGTATTTAAACTTCATGGCCAGAAATTAAAAATCTAAGCTTTATATGGCATATAGTACTGCTTAACATAATTTTTTTTTAACTTCGTATGATTTTATTTATATCCATATTTTACTACGTGAGACAGAAATTATTAAATGACAAAGAAACCTTTGACTATGGTTGCAGATGTGAAGCGAATCACATGGTAAAAAGAAGCTGGATTTCTAAATAACTCTTAAGATGTCCTCTGTGCCTTGATAAGCTTGGTTTTGAAATATTTCATCCAGAAATTAACACTTTGAGGACTACGCCCGACTGTAGATCATGCAAAACCATTTTCATAATTATTGTTTTATTTCTAAACAAAACTCGCACGGAGGTCGATTCTTTGTTCCACTTGTACGTAACCAAAGCCTACAAGAACATTTTAGCCCAGCAATAATGATTTTCGGGACTAAAAATCAATACTTTTATACCGACTCAAAAGGACATGTTTGACAGCAAACCCTTTTACTTAGTGAAGGACACTTGATCGGAGCAGAATCAACTCGCCATCCCATTAGGCGACGATCAACCTATAAGGAACGTTGTTGTCTACAGTAGACGTGCCTGACGTCACGTGAACCAGTAGGATGGTCGTGAATGCAAAGACACAAAAACCAATCAAACCTTTGATTTAAAATTACTGGTGACAGGTGATTCATTTCTAAATAGTCCTGAATGCCAGTAGATGTGTGCGGACTTCAAGATGTTAAGTTATAGAGGAATAAACGTATCTCCAAGACGACGGAGATACCTCCCACATAATTCCCTGGGGACAACTGTAGCTTTAGGAGTTTCGGTTGGCATAGAGGTAACGTGTTGCGTCCCAGCCCCGCCAACGAGGTAATGATGGCGGCCTGGCCTTCGAGCAAGAGGAGGGAGGGGTTCTTGTCCTGCACCAGAGCGCTATGCCGACCGTTAGAGCACACGTGCAGCCACGCCCCTTCCTCTGATGAAAGAAGGCGCTTCCGGTGGCATCCAAACCACTGTCGCATTGCCGAGCCCAGCTTGGCTCCCATCGCTCCCCTCCCTTCATCAACAGCCTGACAACGCAGCAGAAGTAACGCTTCTCTACTGTGGGAAACAAAGCACGCTCTGGTTGGTCAAGTCCCTCGTCAACGCACCGTCACTTTTTACGGGCGCCGCCTACCTATCGCTTGAATTGCGTTGCAGTATGTTTGAAATCCGCGTGGTTCACAGACGAAGTACGTATGATAAAGACTGTTCACGATAAAGTGAGCACTATCGACATCAACCTTAGAAAAAAATTCACTGCCCTGCATGCATACATTTTAACGGGCGCCCTGAGTGACATGTGCCCAGCTAAGTTTATAACGGTGGATGGGAAAGTCGTTCCGTATCTTAACGTCGAATAAAAAGTGTCAGGTAACAATTTCTGTAAACTTAAATTATTTCTTTCTTTTCTTTCTTTTAATACACCGAAGTGTAAATATGAGCAGATTCGCAAAACATTTTCTTTTGTAATAATTTCTCAATTGCTCTTGACCGAGGCATGAATAAAGTGACGAGGCCCATGGTATTGTTAATTTTGCATAAGGCGGAAGAATACACAATGTGCAAACAAGTAAATCTTAAGCAGGTCTTTCAAAAGTACTCATTTAACCGTGAACAGCCTATACTCTCAATACATTATGCACGTTATAAATGCTATTCCTGAACCCTCCAACATAGCTAAAAACTGATTTTTCTCACAACTGTATCTCATAATATACTGGTCGGAAACATGCGAAAGTATTACAGGGACCAGCACAGAACGTTACTGAGAGGAGGATTACCTCTTAAAATCTCATAGGTACACGCTAAACGACGAGAACATTACACGCCATTTCAGCGCCTTGCTCGTAGGGGTGGTGGGGAACCTGGCTCGCATGTCAGTATCGCCCTTATCGCTCCCGCGCTTCCCTGCTTCAAACGCGATAAAAATCTTCATGTAGGTGGCACCCTTAAAAGGGTGCGTTTCATAAATGAACACTAAAACAGTGATAACAATCTACAGATTTTGAAGAGCACACAGAAAATCTAAGAATCGACAATCCTGGATTATGTTTTCCACTAACTTATTGAGCAAATATTTTTTCAACGTGTTGCATTACTGGCTAATCATCTCTTACGCCGTAAATTTGCACGTTTTAGTGCGGCGTAAGATATTGCGCTAATGGAACGTATGATTCCGTCTAAATATTTGCTCACAAAGTAGGCACAATCTGTTATTTAGCATTGGCCATTTTTGATCTTTCTACATCATCTTCGAGAAAACTGGAAAATTCAATTAACGTGTTAAGCGTTAATTTATGTACCATGCCTGTATATATGTGCCACGTCTGAAAAGCGAATATGTATAACGTAAGAGCTAGAGTTTTAATAAACATTTGAAATTTCAAAAAATACATCAATTTTCTGCAGACAGAAAATTATTCTTTTTTATATTAGGCTCGCAATTTAAGTTTTAAAAACTAATGTACATCAAAGAATAGAATTGTGTTTCACATCTAGCAGAGTTTTCAAAAGTAACCCAAGTGTCGAACTTGTTAATTTTAATATACGTGATCTTTTATAGCTAAATTGAGTGCATAAACTGAACTAAACAAGATTTTTCATCTTTCCTTCCGTAACTTCGTTAGTGTCTTACATATCTTTGAGAAATTGCTTCTGAATTTTTTCCAAAATTCGTTGTTGCTTAAGGAAGTGCAAATCCGGTCCTAAATTTTCACTTCATTAATGAACGGCAAAGTAATATTACTCGGTATATGGTTATGAAACAATGTTTGCAACACTACATCTACCACGTGATCAACTGATGTGTGAGAGAGATATTGGCAGCCCTCAAGCCCTAAACTCTACTTGGGGCTCGTTATCTAACCTTTGTGTTAATTCCGTGCCATAATTATTTATAAAATGATAGCTGTGTTCGCATTGGAGTCACAAAAGACTCGTTATTTTTTTTAAGTTGTAATTTATTACCACAAAATATTATGTATCTGGTATCGGGAAAAGGCTAGTGTATGAATGTTATATTTTCAATTAGACGTACGTATGAGCAGATAATAAAATACTTTAAATGTTTTCCTGGACTTTCCAATTATAACCTAATCTCTCGCCTAAATTGATGCCAATTCGCACCCATAGATTATTTTCAATTCTATAATTTTTCTAATTGTTAATTTGTTTGTGATTTACATACACACAAATGAGACACACATTTGTTGGTAGGAATACAAGTGAACGCGGAAACCTAAGAAAAGTGTCTTCCCTTGAATCTGAATGGCCAACACTACGTTACCTTTACTTTGTGTTGAAGTTGGTTCAACTTCTCTCCTGGAAAATTGATTGTTGCGTCCTTCTTGGCACAATGAGAATAGACTGCTGCGCGATCTATACCTGAATATAACGACAACGCCAAGTTAACTCAACAAGCTCCACTTTAAGGCAGATTCCCTCTCCTGCCAACGTGTATTTGTGGAATATTTGTAATACTATGAAAATACATTTTTGAATAGGCTGTTTACGGTAAAATGAGCAGTTTTGGAAGCCCTGTTTAAGGTCTACTTGTGTGCACGTTATGTATTCTTCCGTCTTATGTGAATTTAACATTGTCATGTGCCTCATCACTTTATTCATGCGTTGGTCAGGTGAAACTGTGAAATTATTCGAAAAGTAAATATTTTACATTTCTGGTATTTTTTGCACTCCGGTGCATTATAAAAAATAAAGTGAAAAAAAAATAAGTTATCATAAATGGACACCTAAGACTATTTATTCAACGTTAAGATATAGAACTACTTTCCATCCGTTACCAACTTCACTGGGCACATGTCACTCAGTGCGCCCGTTGAAATATATGCGGGCAGGGACAGTAACTTTTTTCTAAGGTTGATTTTAAAAATGCTCACTTTATCGTGAACAGTTTTTATCATGTTCTTTTTTGTAACGACAGTGCACAAAGCACTGCCCTAGTGCATTGTCTGAGGACAGTATTTCCTGATTACTGTTTATATCGTCGCCTTTGTAATTGTTCGCAAGAAGTAATCTCGCGTTTCGCCTCGACAGTTACCAGCTAAAAATTAATATATATAGAAGAGCTGTGGCAGATCGGGAGAGTTTGGGACGCTGTTATTTAGGATATGTCGTGCGGAAAATTTCAATATACCTTCTGAAATAGAATATTTAGCGAAAAATCAATAAATCTAAGATGGCGGGAGAGAATCCACCTGAACTTTGAAGTGAATAGGCGTGTAAGTACTGAGGTGTTCGGCGCCAGTGAGGAACGCTACTCGTCAACCGACGCAACGTCTGGCACGTGACTAAGTGACGCAGATGGGAACAGACGGCGACTCGCTGTGGCCGAAGGCGAGTGGTCAGACTACCACAACCCCGCGTCTCCATGAGCGGGTGATGACGTGACTTAAGTTGCCTCAACCATCGACACTCGGGAAAAGCTAATAGCTGCATTTACATTCCGTACTAACTCAAATACTTTTCGCTTCGCTATGACCTGCATCGTATGTTCCGTCTCATGCTAATTAATAAACACTGTCTAGCATGTGCAACTTCACATCCGCCGAGAGACTTCTGTTGCTTAGTTGGCTTGTAAGTGACGTCATAGTGTAAGTATGGAGGAGGTCACAGAGTCGAAACACGCAACTGTAAGCACAAAAAAGTTTTCAACTTCGTTTCAGTTTTGTATTCCATAATTTCACAAAATATTTTAGAAGAAACAAAATAAGTATGAACGAATGTCGGTTCAGTATGCGTCCACGTTGACGTGACTTTGATGATGCGTGTGAATGTCATCAAAATATGATTGGGAAAACCGTAGGGGGATATGTGGTCGAGCTATCTCACTGGTTGCGCAGAACAAGTCTCCGTCAAAGGCCGGATTTTCCATTGGGCCGGTGTCAAACTATGCGTTTGTGCCACTGCGCCTAAACGGGATGCGGTTTTACGGGATGGGCACAACACATTGTTGTAAATGCGAGGTTTCACACTAGTGAACGCCACCCTAGTGTGACACCTCGCATTTACAACAATGTGTTGTGCCCATCCCGTCCAACCGGAGCGTTTTATCCGCAGCGGCAAAAAAACGCATAGTATGACACCAGCCTTAGGCCGACTATTCCCGCTCTTAGGTCGACACATTTTAGGGGGCGACATGATATGACGGGTAAAGTAGCAAAAAAAAAGTGTTTCGGTGTACTCTGCGTTGCTGTTTGATAGAATTAAATATATATCAATTCTTCAATAAATCCAATTAAAGTGACTGTTGACTGTTGGGTTTACATACACACAAATGAAATGTACATTTGTTGGTAGAAATAAAAATGAATGTGGAATACACAAACAAAAGCAAGTGTCTTCCCTTGAATCTGAATGACCAACACTTCGTTACCTTTACGTTTCGTTCTCTTCTGGAAAATTAATTTTTACGTCCTTCTCAGCACATTGAGAATAGACTGCTGCGCGATCTATACCTGAATATAACGACAACCCAAGTTAACTCAACAAGCTCCACGTTAAGGCAGATCCCTCTCCTGTCAACTTGTATTTATGGAATTTTTGTAATACTATGAAAGTACTGTTTTTAATAGGCTGTTCACGGTAAAATGAGCACTTTCGGAAGTCCTGCTTAAGGTCTACTTGTATGCACGTAATGTATTCTTCCACCTTATGTAAAATTAATATTGCCATGTACTTGTTGACTCCATACCCGCTGGTGCCAGCTTGCAGTTCGTATTAATCAGGGGACAGAAACTGGTATAGATGAAGCATGAGATTTTCTAGTAGATCGTCGTTGTATTAAGGGTTTTCAAGTTTCACTCCGATAGTAGCTGGCCAGTGACAATAGTTTGTTTTCAGTTATAACGAATTTTATTTTATTGCAACACAAATAAAGGCGTGGAGCTTGTGATTTATGATTAAACCTTTCTACTGATGATGATAATTGATTGTGGGACACGAAATAGTTACGTCCGGCTAGATGTTAAAATAGAAATGAATACACATGACAGTAAACTAGCACAAATAATTTAGTAGATAATGATTTTATTAACTATGAGAGCTATAAAAATTACGGTTTTAAAAAGAACTTGCATGAATTTTATTTGAGATCAAACAAAAATCTGTTACTGACATAAAATCATATAATTACCTAATTAACTTAAAACCCAACATTTCACTTAAATAGTTGTTGATTATAATAACAGAGAAGAGTGGAGGCACAGAACGAAGGCGTGGTAGACTAACTTACTTTTCTGAGCACGTTCCCAACATTTCCTTATGGTTTGCTACTAGTATTTTCAAAATTATGTAACGAAACGATGACACGACGTTCGTTTCCGTTTAGTTTTACAAAAAAAAATCCGAGATTGCGGTGTTGGAGTGGCTAGATCACTCACCTTCCACAGAAAGGGGGGATAAACCCTGGACCTCAGCACGTGGGAAACGCAGCGGACGTTGTCGTCGACTGGTGGATTCTCAGGCTGCTTCCATTCGTCCCACAGTTGCATTACATCTCTCCTCCACCTGCCTCTCACTTTACATTCACTAGTGCTGAAGACAGCTGTTAATGAATGCTACTTCATCAACAGGGTCATACTTATATATATATTATATCAAAAATATATTTCTCACTTAATTGTAACTTCATCTTACTAAATCTCTCAGAGGAAGTGTAAAAAACTTAACAAGCACAAATTCAATGCTGGTATCACCAAACTACACAGTCAGTATATACAGGCCTAGGGCGAGTCATTATTAAGAACTACTTTCTGTACGACTGTTACAAATGTAAGAGAAACCGAAATGTTTGACAGTTATGAGCGTCTTGCAAGTCAATCAACAGCTTCTAAATATACGAATTTGATACAGGGACGGAAAAAACACACTTGGTTCTGAAGATACTAAGGGCGGAGAACTAATTTCTAAAACAGGATCATATAATTTCTGTGTAGGTTTATATAATGAAAGCCTAGGTACGTTTAGATAAGTGCTGCAAATGCAACGTGCACATTATAGCTTCTTAATACGATAATAACCTTGAGTAATCCATAGTTTAAGAGTCCTTGGATCTTAGCGAGCATCTAAAAAGATAATGGAAATGGCAACATGACAAAATTATGCAAATATTTACACGAAGAATGTTTTTTAAAGTGTATGCAAATGTAATAATACCAATCAGAATAATAGTAAGTTCTTCAGTGACCAACTGTACATCCAAACGCTCCTTTTCTATTTTGCCGGACATGAGAAACTACACACATTTGTAAAAATATTACCATGAACGAATCACGCGAGTACATCGAAGTATGTCACACAGTATCGCCATAGCCCGATATGTGTCCCATTTTCGTTTAATGTGGTTTGTTGCGGATGTGCCATCATTCACACCGAATAAGTCTTAAGAGCAGTATGAGTAGCGTGAGCCACAGACCCGATATTAGTGAACATGCAGCATGTCCCGACGGCGCCTTCGACAAGATTTTTCCCAGTTGGATGAGTTTTATAGAGAGGCAGCATCGTCGCCCTCTGAGAGGTAGGTTGGGCTTTTCGGGAGCATTGTTCGCTACTTGCACCGTTCTGCCTACACGCTAAGTCGGTGTTGGACGCACTGGGAAGAGGAAGATACAAACGCACACAACGACAAGGCTCGGGTCGACCCCGGCGTATTCCCGGTAGTGAGGATCATTTCATCGTGCGACATGTTGTAAGTACTACACGGGCGTCGCTGCGCTCCATCCAGGGACATGTCACGACGGCTGGGGATGCGCCTGTATCCACCAGTTCCATGTCCAGAAGGTTAGCATAGAGGGATCTGACATCGAGGCATCCCTTACGATGTCTACCATTACGAACTAGAATGCTGCGGTGATGCAATGGTAAGGCTAGTCGCGAACGCTCGATTCCCGATGGGGCCACTCCTTGATTTTCGCATGTGGAAATCGCGCCGAATGATACCGCTGGTCGGCGGGTTTTCCCGGGGACTCTCCTCCACCCCCCCCCCCCCCTTCCCAACCAATTACAAGAAATATGATGCTGCTCCATATCACCTTGTTTCACCCTCAACGGCTATCAACATCTCGATGTTGAGAGCCACCCAAACCTCTCTCTCCACTACAACCTGAGCATCGCCGAGCACGGGTGATCTTCTGCCAGGAACCGGTAACATAACAACTTGCAGATTGACGACTGGAGGTGTTCAATGACGAATCGTGGTTCTGTCTAGATAGAGACGACCGCCGGATTCGAGTCTGGAAACGTCCTGGCCGATGCCATGATCCACGCTTCATTGTAGAGCGGCACAGCCCCAACGAGATGTGCCATGGCATGTGGAGCCATTTCCAACGATTCCCCCACCCCACTAATGGTAATTGAAGGAACATTGATGGCACGGTGATACATCTGGAAAATTATCCGACCACGTGTGCTCCCATTTCTGGTGCAGCTTGACAGCATAATAATGCCCAGCCTCACACAGGACAGGTATCTTTGGTCTGCCTTCCTGATGTGAACATGCTTCTTTATCCGCAAGGTCCCCAGTTCTCTCGCCCGTTGAGAACCTTCGGGGCCAGACTGGACGGCCACTTCGGCCAGCGGCAACTACGGTGGATTTGGAGGATCAGTTATGCCAGTTGTGGCAGGGTCTTCTTCAGGAGAACATCCGACGTCTGTGTGCCTCCATGCCCAACCTTATCGCCACATGTCTCCATGCTATGGGTGGTTCAATACCATGCTAACTGAATTCTGCAAGTGCTGTTCTCCTGCAATACATACTTGGTGTGTGGAGCAATATTTTGGTGTTTTCTGTATACATACTCCATATCCAATGCCTGTGCCCGCTTACTATATGTACCCCTATGATGGCGCCTTCAGGGTGATTAATATTGTTTACAAACGAGTGTACTTGCTGTCAATTATGGTAAAGGACAGTTTACCAGCATGGTACTACTGAATGTTGAAAGTTAAGAATCAATCATGTGTATTTTTATCTCTTACTGCTGTTCCTTACAACATGTAAGTAAAAGGTAGTTCGAGCTCCAAATGCATATAGCAATGAAAAACTTCCCATATCAGGAGAGAATATGAAGCCTGGACATTATTCACACTCATTTATATAGCTGGAAAATAGCAATGGCAATTATATATATACATATATCATGAAGACAACAAAAGAGAATGACTGAGACTATGAGACTATGAGACTAAGATAAAACTGAATGCGACATCAATGACTCTGCCAAAAGGAAAACTAGAATAAATACCTAGAAATAAAAAATTAAGTTCGCCATCAGCAATTAGTAGCGCAGTTAAATCAAAAAGTAAAAGATTGTATTTGAAACGTTATAAAGATGGACAAAGACGAAAAAACTCCAAATGTGGAAAAAATGCAGAAAAACCTAAATAGTCTTCCAAAACGTGCATTAACAAACAAAGATATTACTGTATTTCTAAAGAAACTGGATATTCCATATTTCCGAAGTGTGTATATGAGAGACGATTTACCAAAGAAACCAAATCTTCGTGAATGTATGATTATTAATTTAGATCCGAAACAAAATGAAGTAAAGCATTGGGTTGCATTAATTAAAAACACAAATCAATCATTGTATTGTGACAGTTTCGGCTATTTAGGTCTTCCAAATGAAATATGTAATTATTTTAAACACACGCAATTAAGGTACAATTACAAAACAGAACAATTACCAAATACAATCAATTGTGGACATATATGTTTACATTTTTTGGCTATAAATAGCATATATATAAGTAATTGTAATAGTAAAACATATTAATAATATGTCAAGTATGTTGATATTAAGTGGAAATTGGTCGTAATTGTGTGCAGTACATTTCCCAGCTTTGGAGTTAGATGGAGAATGGAAAATAAGTCAAATCGAATTCGTTACTTATAGCAGCATACCAAAAATTGATATGCATAACCACACATTTACGGCTAATATTGGTGAAAAACCATGCAATATTGTGATACCGGTAGGATCTTCAGAGTTGAATGACCTTAAAACATTCATTAAAGTGGCATTACCTGAAGATGTACATTTCCGATTATGTGGAAATCCAAAAACGTTAACTAGTGCAATGTATAGTAACGTTGATATCGATTTCTCGGAAGACAATTCAATTGCAAATATGTTGGGTTAAGAAAAGAGAGTGTATCTAGCTAATCAATTACACGAATCATCAAAACAGGTTAATATATTGTCGGTAAATGTATGTCATATAAATTTTAATATTGTAGGCGGCTCATATTTGAATGGAAAACTGACAAATACAATATATTAATTCACATGTGCTATAACTCTAAGATATAAAATAATTGAAAACCTAATACATTGATATATCTTCCAGTAATAGTTAATCACAGTGATGAAATAGTTGATGCAATTGTCGATCAAGACTGTAAACTTATTAATTTTAGAAGTGAATAAATACAGTTCGTTTACATTAGAAAAAACTATATTTACAGTAGTATTCCATTGTGCATTACAATCATAATTGGCATTGTGTACAATAGTAAATTCGGATGTAAAGTAGACGGTTCTTTTAAGAAATATCTCATTAAGGAACATATTTCGAATAAAGAAAGGTACAAAAAATGTACACATCAGCATAAAATGCCCCCTTCAAATAAAATACCGGTGAAGTTAACATGAAGCAATGAATTTTAATTAAATAATTAGGATATACTGTTAATAGAAATGGAAGATATACTTAATGTTGAAGAACCGATCAGCTATGCAAATGCAATTACCAATATGGAAAAACATGTGTATGAGCCATTCTGAGCAGGTCCATATATGTTACCATTGTAAATAAGGATTTCAATGCGAAATCATGATATTTACACATTACCACCAAAATCAAGTTTAAGGTTTAGAGGAACAATTAAAAAGGCAGCCGATGCAAGTAATCCAGCAACTAAAAAGTAGTAAACAATTGAATACTTAATTTAATCGACAGAATTGCATATCTGCTAAATGGAGTGGAAATCGAGCAAACTGTAAACTATATTTATACAGGGCTTATGGCTGGGTGGAATAATTCTAGTGATTACTCACTCCAAATAAACCCAGGTGGAAAATACGAAGTTGTTGTAAAGTTAAGTATGGTTTTGGGCTTTACTGAAGACTACAAACATGTCATATTAAATGCTAAACAAGAATTAGTTATTCTATTTGGCAATTTGCATTTGAATGCTATATACAATACAGTTAATAATGAGGAAGGTGTAACATTTGAATTAAGCAGCATGGAATTGTTGATGCCACACATTGAAATTAACAATTGTGAACGTGTTAAGTTTTCAAAATATGTCGAAAAAGGAAGAATCTAGACATTGCATTCAGATTGTGGGGTTTGGAGATGTTTCCAACTCTACCGACATCACAAAAAGTCATTTGGAATGTAAACTCAAGTTTTTCATCAGAAAAAACGAGATATGTAGTAATTTGTTTTCAAACAAATTGACAAACCAATTTAAAAGTGGATCAATCAATATTCCATAATTGTGATATGAAAACTATTCAACTATATCTAAACAGTCAAGCCCGATGTGGATTCAAATATGAACTTTGAAAATGGGGAATTCCTGATTTCATATTATGTACTCAAAGTTTCAGGAAACATATTATAACCAAATCAGTTCACTGATCCTAGAACCAGAATAATTTAAAACCAGAGGAACGTTATTTGTGTTTGATATAAGCAATCAGAATGACAGAATTACCAATGCTGTAATTGATTCACAAATTAAAATTATTGCAAATGCACCAATTCCAGCAAATGCACAAGCTAATGCTCTTATAATTCACAATAGATTACAGAGTTACAATGTAAGAGATAAGATGATAAAAATAGTACATTGAGTCAGTAGACGACGAACCACGGCTATGACAAGATGTTTTGCAATATAAAAGGATTTCAGTTTGCAGAAAAAAATATATAAAAGAATTAGCTATCACTGATATGGAAGAGCATACAACTGTATTCAGCTACTAATCACCATTTGACTGGCAATATCTATCTTGGAAATACAATAAAACTAATAGATGGGTTACTAAACATCACCATGGTTTTAAATGGGAAAGTGCATGTATAGAGTATGAGAATATTGAAGATATTTGCAAAGATTACCTAAATAATTGTGATTTATATGCAGGTGGAGTTGAGCAAAAACACATTTTCGAAAGTGTATATAATGGGAAAGTAATAGATATTAAAAAAGAATGCAATTGCCCCTTGTTCAAACAATTATGTAAAACCTATGGATCTAATTCAACATTTTTTTTCTGCAGAGGAAAATTCAAAACTGATGTGAACTTGGGCAATGATATCTGACTGGGGTGAAACAGAGTATGATGATTCTCCTCCCGAAACACCTGTGGATGTTATTTGAATCATATTGCATTATTGAGGATGAGTGAAATTTAATATAAAAGTATTCGATTCTATGTAATCCACAATTTTGTAAAGATGGAACAACAAGACGAGAACAAAGTTACATGCTTGTGTATACACAAATCCAAACATAAATAGAATAGCAAGTTATTAGCACATTGGAGCAAAATATTTCGACTTTGTTTTGGAACGAAATAGTTTTAATATCTTTCTGACGTTCCTACTGTAAACATGTCTTTCTTCCATCCAACTGGTATTTTGGTATTTAAGTCTCTGTCACCCCAGGAAAATCAAGTGTGAATCACTGTTGTTTGTTTAACGGAATACTAAGTCATTTTGAAGAGATATGCGATGGGCTGTTTCATTTCAAAAACATGGTCCTTAGAGGGTGAAAAATGTAATAATTTAATATCTTATCGAGACCTGAAAAAAATGTCCTCTATACCATATGTGTCCGAATACAAGTCTACCAGCGAACATCGAAGTGTATTCGCACTTTTATTAATTTCTCCTGATTTATCAAAATTAATAATGCTATACACACCCAAATACTCGGAAATTAAAACAATCAAACAGATGAAAATACTATATATATATATATATATATATATATATATATATATATATATATATATATATATATATATATTACCAAGGAGGGAATGGAAAAGATATGATATAAAAATGTTTTGGAAACACACAGTGATGAGAAAATGTATTCTGTAAGAAACTGTATCGAAATAAATGGTGTGAAACTATTTTTTCTGTTTTACTGACTTTACAAATACATTTATTGCAATGTTACCCTATTCTAACGATCAAATTTTACATAAACTTTGTTTGTTTGCATGTAACATTTAAATATAATCATGTTGTACATGAAGGTTTGTGTGTGCAATAATGATTAAATTAACATGTAGTAATTGGGAAGTGATTTCTCATATAAAACTATTTAAATATACATTCTAGGATTCAAATGTCTTATGTTTAAAAATGCATGTTTATCACCTTCTACAATTCTGACATATTGTGTTTAAAACTAATGACATAATCGAATTGCTTTCTGGATTTGCCTATAACTACCTATAAAAGGTGTATGTTTTGCAGTATCATCCTAATTTGTGAGTAGTGTGGAAGAAATGATGTCTTTGCTGCATCACTTCTGCGGTAAAGAATTTACAGTTCTGCATAACTTACGACGACATAAAAGAACAAGCTGTGGAATGAAACATTCATGAAAGCTGTTTCAATGTGGTTTATGCAAGAGACAATTTACATGGAGCAATATTTTGAAGAGGCATGGTAGAAGTTGTAACACTGATTATATGCGAACAACACCATATTCTAAGACAGCTTCTCAGTTAGCTCCGTACTTATCTCTGCACTTAGCTCCATGGACAGCTCCACAATCTGCTCCTCACTTTGCTCCACACTTAGCTACATACTTAGCTCCGCAGACAGCTCCACAATGTGCTCCTCAGTTAGCTCTGTACTTAACTCCGCACTTAACTTAACAGACAGCTTTGCAGACAGCTCCACAGTTAACATTTCTGGCTCCACCCACTGAATTACCTCCAAATATTCGATATGTTAATTCAGGGATGAAAAGAAATTTGATTTCCAAGTCTCCAGCTTGAGTGAAAAGTTTATTATCCAATCTCAGATACGAGATACTGGGTAGCGCATTCGCAGGCAGGCTATCTGACACAGAGATAGTTAACAATAGGCTTGACAGTGATGCGGACTTTTCTCGCTTTTTCGAGAGGTGTAGAGTCCATTTATTAAGCTTAATAATAGCATCTGCCTGGCCCGTTAGATTATCCGTTTCTGTAGCGGGTAAGTATTTGAAATCCCTCATGGCTGAGGAAGACGTTACCCAAACCTTTTATTTTCAAAGCAAAGCACTCCCAGTCCTACACTCACCCAATGTGGGTTTAATCTATGTTGATATTGTTCCTTATCTCATTATCAGACTTGAAGAATTTAGTGCTTGTGGAAGCGGGTGGACTTTACAAATTATATCGAAAATGGTTGTACATGTAAGCTAATACCAGACATTCATTGCTGGTAGTAAATAATCCAAGTTTATTAGCGATAAGAAGGTTTTAAATCCGGCGTTGCTTCATTACTCGCCTCACTTCACCCCTATTGGCTCTCGAGACCCCTGTTTTTGAGAGCTGTTAAAGTTTCTTCACTTGCTCCGATGCTCAGATAAATATTTTTTTCACAAGATTTTAATACAATTAGAAATCCGTAATTTTTTCCTGTTCCACAAAACCCAGAGTATGTGTAGAACCTCTGAACTGTGAGCCTTGCCTCATGTCAGTACGATGTGTATGTCAAATTTCCTCCACAAACTTTACACTTCTTGTACTTCAATGCTTCATTCAGTTGTCTGGTGTATCCCAGTGTGATATCATAGAATTCATGTTTACATTTTTTTTCTGCAACACTACACTGAATACCATAATAAATTCAGCCATGCTATATGCAATACCACCAATGGGGTATTTAAATGACATAGTAGCATCTACAAGTCAATTATACTGCCAGCCGTATCAGGAGTGAAGCAATTAACTGACAGATAGTGTCTTAAAATAAGTAATCTGAAATTCTAACAACCAATACCTCATCTAGAATCCATTGTGAATTACAACTTCAAACAGATTTGAGAACAACGAGTAGGTCTTTCTGCAACATCAACCTAATGTAACCAACCTCGTTCCCAGAAAAGAAGATTGAGTGTTTTTTTCTGTATATAATTAATAATTTTAAGAAGATTGTGATTTTGTATATGTAAATAAATATTTTAAGAATAATGTGATTTTTTTGTATATGTAAATAAATATTGTGTTTGGAATTTTATAAAACATATATCTTAGAGAAATGACTGAGTCAATGTTTTCACAAAATATATATTTTATTACTTTATCCACCAGAGGTCGTAGCTATGTTTTTGTGAAGAACATTTATTTATTCGTGGTGTGGACCTTTTTCTACATATATATCTCAAAAATGGTATTTCAACATAACAAAACAAAAATTACCTGGTTTATTGACATGTTTTCAGTGAGCAGAAATAGTTGTATGTGAACTGAATATGTAGTTTTTCCTTCAGTCGGTTTAAATAGTGTGTGTTTGTTAGCAATAATTGGCGAATCACTTTGTCGGAGCGCTTTCCATAACAGCGAACAATACTGTCTCTCTGTGATATCAGTTTGCGTGAATATCACCTAAAAATTGCGAAATCTATAATATTTAACATAGTAAAGACTATGGAGATTCGCAATGAGTTAACGATTTTGCATCTTAACAGAAAACAAGACAAATAAATAATTTACTTATAGTAAATGAGTTTTAAAGACAAATGAAAAATGCAGTTAATGGGTTTAACAAACACTGATGGTTTTCCCACAAATTTTTAAAACACCTAGAAATGTTATTTACTCAATATCTATCTTTATTGTGTAAATCTCTTAATTTAATGTTTATTCAGAAAGCAAATGTGTATGACACTTAGCGTGAAGCCTGTAGGATTCCTATAGCTGGGATGTGTTCAGGACATGTAGCAGCCCTTGTCCAGAGCGAGAGTTCTGCTAGTCATTTGAAGACAGTTCACCAGGGTGTTGCATTCCCCATTGACAAAGGAAGGAGATTGTCCCTCATCGGCTAGCGATCTATTACAGGATAGAAAAAAGACAGACAAAGTCGCAGGAGTCTATAGCAGTGACCCCTCCTGTTTACGAACTCGCAACGACCCCGTGCTTCGCCTAGCTGCTCCCCAACCCACAAGGCTTGTTAGGTGATATCATCATCTATCTACTCGGGGTTCACACCTCGCTCACCATCTTCATAGCACAATTTTTTTTTTATATTTCCGTTTTTTGTGTATTTAACCTTCGTAACATAAAATACGATAGGAGTTAGCTTATTTATTTTACATGTGTTAGTAAAATTATATCATTTTTAATAATCATTGACTAATATTTGAAATCAGTTTCTCTAGTAGTGTTAATTACAGGAGTCGATAAGATTTTATTCCGTTAGCTTATAGTGTAGAAATTGTATCCGTTATTTTAAAGTTTGCTTTCTTATAATATTTCTTTAAAAAAAAAACCATATATCATTCAGCTAGGATTCGAAAATATGGTTTTCCGAAGCTAGTCTACGTGTGTTCGCTATGAGAATTTTTTTAAATCTTCCTATGCAATATGTGTTATGTTAGAATTATTTCGGATCGATAAGCTCCATTTGTGTTAAGAAACTTAGTATTGATTTCATCGTTTTTCTTCCACGAAGTTGTAGTGACTCGAATCTTTCCTAGATTTATTTATTTTGTGACAAATTTATATGGATTATTCATACGAGTCGTTCGCCTAGATCATGATTAGGTAGTTTTTGCACATTTTCTCACAAATAATGTGCAATAATTAGATAGTGAGTGTTGTTAAAATTTATTCGACGGAATTAAACATTGAAACACTTGAGAGTGTAAATGCTAGAATTTTTCAACATCTCTTGTGCACAAAGGTTTGAAAGTTGTTGACCAGATATGGTTGATCCAGGTATGGCGAGTCACAGAAAAGGGGTGGCAGAGGAATGATTCACAGAATGGGACAGGGCAGATTTTCGGGAGAGTACACTTTTCATGGGTAAAGTGTAGTTTTGCAAACAAATAAAAGTTTTGGAAGAGTCCAACTTGGTGTCTTGAGGGGTGTCTGGCAGTTGGAAACTCCCTGAAGTTGTTGTTGGACGAAATACGTTTTCTGGGCTGACGGTGAAGGGAGGGAGCCAGGGGTGTGTGTCCTTGGATCGGCAGAGAGGGAGGGCTGTGTGGAAAGACCAGTTCTCAATAAATTCGAGAAAAAAACTTCTGGGCTGGGGAAGCATGGCCTTGGAGAAGAACTGACTTTTCACAAAAGACAGCTTCTGGAGTAGGGGTGGGAGGTATGGTCTAGGTTCTTGACCTCGGGGCACATACCTCTGGACAAGGAGTGGACAGTAGGGGATGCCTACAGCCGAGCAGGGTCGATGCGAAGCTCTCTTGCCAGTTGTCGCCATCTTGAGTCAGTGGCGAAAAATGACAATCACGAGCAGACTGATGAATGACCCCAGGACACAACGCTCTGGCGAGGGTGCAGGGTAGGAGTGAAAGGTTGGGGTGGGAGAGGTTGACTATAAGCAGGCAGGGGCCCCAATCTGAATGCAGGTATACAGTTGATGCCATCTTGCCTCAGTGTTGAAAAAATTGACAATCACAGGCAGCCCAGAGTAGCACTCTGGTCGGGGATGAAGGTGGGAGGTGGGAGGGGGTGGCTACAAGCAAGCAGGCCCCCCGATCTGAAGCTCTCTGGACACTCTGTGCCATCTTCAGTTGGTCATCAACGCTTGGACTAGATTAATGTATACCTCACCAGCTCTCTCTCATCTTTGCTGCGCCTCTAGAAACTTGGTGGATAATGAGGTTACAATCGCAGGTTACCCCAACTATGGACTCGCGACCATCGCACCTACCTTCATCTCTAGTGCTAGCTGCGATTAACATTTTAATATAAAAGTATTTTATAGGAAACTTTATTTTAAATTTATCAGGAAAAAGTTAATTTTCGTGTGATAGTGTGTTTTTCGTGAAAACCCCATTTCTGTATTTGGTAGAACGAAACTTCGTAGCATTTTCAAATAGTGTTTGTGTTAACAAGTGCGCTCTAATTACCACACTTACAGAAATTTGTAGTACGTCCGTTATTTAAAAAATAATTTTCTCTTCGAGGATGTTTGTGCATTTTATCCATTATATATATATATATACATATATATAAAGTGATGTGGGATTAAGCTCTATGCTTCGACACAAGATTATTATTTTGAAACAAATTATTTGGGGTATGATTTTTCTATTGTTAATTACTTTCTTGTATATTGTTATATATTTAACTCATCAGAATCGACATATGCTATTGTGTTACTTAAAAGTTGTTGGAAAACAGGTATAAAGTTTAAAATGTCTTGTAAGATTGCTGGATATGGGAATAAATGTTGCTGGAAAAAATTTGTAGTATGTACATTATTTTTTAATAATTCACTTTTATACATTCACGTACTTGTAGGATGGATCAAGTTGTTAATAGTAGCTTGGTAGATTTTCTGTCAGTCGTAAATCTCTGCTCAGTTGCCTTTAAGACATGCTACACGTATCTACTCACAGCTCGATGTAAGTGCTACTCATTCATACATCGAACGGACTTATTTTAATGCCATTTCAGGTACTGATTGTGTCTGGTTTAAATCGTATTCAGAGTTTTTTCCAAGAAGCTATAACCTTAGTCGTTTGTCAGCCTACGAACATGCTCCACGTATATATTGTCAGGCTCTTGGTGCAAGATTGACTCAGTGCTTCACTGAGCCGCAGCCGGACAGACGTGTTTTGCGAAAGGTACGATTTCATTATGCGTGTTAATAAATTCATTGCTTTTTTCATGTGGATTATTTCCTCCTCGCCAGTCTCACAGGCAGATGGACGGGTAAGGTATGTGCGAGAGGCGTCATATATATCTTGTTTGTTTTATTTATAGGGACATTTTGTTGTAGATCATTAATTCCACAATCACATAATTGTCATTGTTTAGTAGGTTTGCACTTGTCGATACCAGATGTTACTCATGTATTTGAAGTTCTCTCTCATGTAAATTATATTTCTAAGCTTGAGACTCGCGTTTCGTTAAATTCCATACTGGAGTAATTGCACTTATTATTCATGTAGTCGTTTGAAATTTGCGATTCGTTGTGTGCAATTTATTCAAACGCAGAACTCGTTTAAAGACTCTGAATTTATCTCGTGGTTTAAATATATTCGTAAAAATCGCCTATCTACCTCCAAAAACCCTAAAAACACATCAAAATTACAAAAAAAATAAGAAAAATTTCCCTTGGCACACTCTTGTACGCAACTCGACACCTATATAACACATTGCAACCCACCACTCTGGTCAGTCGCCTTTAGAACACCACACCTTCAATATCGTACAGAGGTCCTGCTACCCCCTCCCAAAAAGAAAGAAAGAAGTACAAAAAGAATAAAAATAAAATTAACCCTTTCAATACATTTAACCCTTTCAATAAATTTAAACATTTCAATCCATTTTACCCTTTCAATTTGATTAACTCTTTTTGATTAACCCTTTCAAGTTTTGATCGGATTAAGGATTAATCCGATCGATTAAATCGATAATCCATCAATTAATCCCAATTAATACCTTTGTATATGAACCCCCGGCCCTATTTTTCGCACATCAGTCATACGTCAATGTGAAATTGTCAGGAACGCAAGTACAGTATGTGTACTAATATGTTAATTCTTACAGTTACATGCACAGGACATATTTAAATAACTTCGTTGTCTACAAATGTTCAAGTCACACCTTCAAAACGACGTTAATATAAGCAACTAATTCTCCTAGACTGTTGCCATATTTACTTGGAACTTGCCACGCAGTGCGTTTGTTAATAGAGACACAAATAGAGTCAGGAACTTTTTCTTATAAGTTATTTTTAATCACACAGGAATCCAGATGTTCGTCTTCTGTGTATGCCCTCACACTAGCTTATAAATCACCAATACAACTGTAAAAATCATGTGGTCAACAGCGACGAACGCGTTTATTAACGTTTTAATTTTCTACAAACTAGTAATTTATGTTAATTAAATACTTTTACCGACTCGAATGTATTCTAGTTGCACGCAAAGCACTTATTTGCCATAGACTAAAGATGAGGTGGACCGATTTTTCGTCTTCCGCGTATATATCCAACACAAACCTACACCAAATCAACAAAATTGTCGGGACCCGTCTACAGTCGGCATTGCGTTACTATGTCGCGTTACAGCATGGAACTGAATACCTGTAGTTGAACGGTTGTGTCTACAATACTCGTTCACAACTAGCACGCGTCAGTACGTAATGTGTCTTGACGTTGGAGATGTCCATCTTTCTCTTTCTAATAGCACGTTTTTCGCACCAGGCAACCAGAATGTAAGACGTCAGAGATATACCTCGGTGTGTAAACAAACCATTGAAAAAATGAAAACATGGAAAACATTATCCTCGCCATAATTGTAAAAAGTTGTGGTGCCACCCACAAATAATTTACTTTTATATTTCTGGCATTATCTTTCGTGTCTACGAGATATATGTTTTCAAACAGTTGCGAAATTTATTATTCTCTGATAGCAGCCACGTAAACAAAATCAACACGTTTAGCATATGTAGCTACGTAAACAAATCGGCCAATTTCACTTCATTTCCACGACGTGACTCGGAAATCAAATGTTATGCGTCCATCTATTCGCCGACATTCGTTGCCCAAACCATTAAAAAACAGTGTAACCAGCACATGAACATCAAAACACCCTCGCGTCGAAAAGTTATTTCCTATTGGCATAATCTACTCTAATTGGACACATTAAGAGTGATTAATTTTTGTTACGCCGTGCAGATTTTCTTACAGCGGATTTTCTTACGCTCTTTTATTACTGTTATACTACGTTATTGTGTCCCATTTTTGATTGGAGACGACCCTTAAAAGTCGCATTATCGACAGTAATGATCTTGTTTATTTATATCTTAATTTTCAAAAGACATTCACTCTTATATGGATAAAATACTTTTACCAAATTTAATTTAATCTAACTGCATTACAAATTGGTTAGAGGAAGTCTGCAAACATATTAGGCCTAAAGCACTTGTCTACTAAACAGTGTTATAACTTCAAGTCCTTTCCACGTCGTTTACAATAGTCCTGTTGGCAGAAAAGCAGACCAATGTTGGGACACGGAGCTTTTTCGCATGTAACGAGTTCTTATCCGGCTGAGCAGCGCTGCTTAGTGCGAAGTTAGTGCCCAAATAGTCACGGGTTTCAGAGCTGGGACATGTAAGATGGTCCCCCTCATCCTTCGATTGGGACATCAGTTAAGATCTTAAGATGTAGAAAGAATTCGAGGACACTGCAGCGCCCCGATAAGACCCTCCGGTCGTCGACAAAGTCCGCCTTACACAAATATCAGTCCGGGATGGAATACAAGTCGTCGAGGTGGGATGCTGACTTTCCAACCTCACGACGACCCGGTCCACGTCATCGTTAGGGCCTGTCCACACTTGGGCTATCCCAACCTGTGTCTTAGAATAAGGACGAGCTGTTTGGTGCACGTGACCCTCTGACGTAATGCCCCTTTCCCAAGCTGCCGTGTCCCAAGTCAACACGTGTCCCAAGTTGAAGCAATCGGTAAACTGAACTTTTGACCGAAGTTGTGTCCTAAGCTGATAGAAAAAGAATAATACCTGAAATACATTCGCGCGCATTCGTGAAATGTTTATGTTATAAACAATGGATGTGCAAGGAGAGCTTTCTCAAAATAAATATGATGAAATGGTAATAAATAATTAGGGATGTCTTCGTTCGGTCTGAACAATTTTTTTTTAAGGCTAAAACTTTTAAAACGTGGAGTTGGCGAACTTGTTAAAATAAAACCGTTGAGGCTTTATTATAAATAAATATTCAAATCAACCATTTCTTAAATTATAATAAATAATATAGCAGATTTAAAATCACCACGCAACAACAAATAATGTGCCAAATTAAGTGCGATCTAGTGTCAGATGCTGGAAGCTCACTTCAGACAACGCATTTATAGACGATATTCGGACCGCGTCAATGTGACTTCGCCGAGTTTCGGACACGTCCACGTCCACAAGGACGGCCGAATGTAGACACGGCCATACTGAAGCCGTCTTAACCTCGGGCCAAGGGCGTGGGCGCACAGCGAGGATCTGTAGCTTAAGCAGGAGCGCAGGAAGCAGGGACCGGAAGCGGGCACTTGCAGTTTCCGGCCGCCGCGAGGCAGAGGTACCTGCGCTGTGAATGCTTGTAAGCTGACACTCCCCGCAGTGCCTTGAGAACCTTGTTGCCTTGTGTTCGCCCCTGTACAGCTGCAACCTGCGGGCAACACTCACATGCTGCCTACTGTTTCCAACCAGAGTTAACCCTTTCAGACCTACTTTATTTTACAGTTTCAAGTGTTACAAATAAATTTTTTTATGATGCGCGCAGTACTTAAGTCGACAAAATACTTGTTTCGTAGTCACCGTCAATGAGCTGTAGGGTATATGTTCGGCTAGAGTTATATCAACCAGTTATGACCTAGACCAGTAAGATAGTTTGCAAATCATTTACCCAATGGTAAGATCATTACTCACTGAATTTCGTAATGTGCAGTACAGACCAAAATTACCTACACGTACATAATGTACACAATTGTGTACACTGGGTCTGAATGGGTTAAGCTTCTTACACAATAGAAAACTTTAACATTTGACTTTATATTTCCTTTACTTCGACGAAACCACCAATACACAATAATATTGTAAAGTCAGAGCTGAAAAAATTGAACATCGGTTTTGCGAGCTTTGTAAAAATGTGTATCTTGTTATGCAAATCATTATCATATTATCCAGGAATGCATTTTATGTACCTTTTTTTTTTAATTGGTTTAAAATTTGTGTTAAGAGATTATTTCAAAACAGAACTCACTTGTTTACTTTTTCAAAATTGTAAATTAATATATTTCATCTTCATATTATATTCGTTTGCCATATATTTAATTTAAGACAAGCTCTGTTTAATATACCAAGGTTAAAATCGCCTTACAATAAAATAACACACTTTCCACATAACCTCTGTTAGATTCTCGGCTAAATGGCTACTTGACTTTAACTTTAAATTTCACCTTTTCGAAATCGTAAAGTCAAGAATTTATGACTTTGCCTTAGACAGCACCATTGTGTCAAGTTCCATGAGAAACAACATGTCGGAAAGCAAACATAAAGTCACATGGCAAAGTCAAATGTTAAAGTGTTCAATTGTGTAAGGGTCGATAGGCAGGATTTACATCAACCCGTCGCATGTGTCCGTCAATCACGTGGCCAACAGCCAATCAGAGGTGTCCATTAATTCTATCCGTCCACCCGTCAAAACCGTGGCAAGCTTTAACTTTTGACGGACGAACGGATGGAATTAAAGCCTTCTAAACTTTTCTTTTTCGTAGCCATTAACTCCAAGTCCATTAGAAGGCTGTATAGAGTGTGTAGTGTTTTGTTTTGCTCGTTTTTTTGTTTTCGTATGTTTGTTTATGTAGATGTAAAATGCGATGACGTTACGTTTTATCCTGGAGAAATATTTATAATCATGTCGAGATCACCAGTCTCTTCTGTGGAATAGCAAATGAAATAAAACTAATTTTATGTTATTAAAAAAAATTTAACTACCACTTGTTTCCGTGTTTTATATGTAACTTGCGTTTTGTGTATTTATACACACAAAATAGCCAATAATTTTTACTTCTAATGGAGAATTTTTCCAACTTCTAAAATATTTTGTTCGTTTTAGGTTGCAGCAATGAACGTACACCGGGCGTACGAAGTTTGGTTGTAGGTAAGTCGCTCAGTTGGAAGGAGGCCCGAATGTACGACGGATGGACGGATGGACGGATGAAGGACGGATGCGAGGGCTATAGTAAATCCTGCCTTATCTCTCGCAGTGCCTTATACGATTACCTTGATGGTGGCTAGCCTCCTCTTGTATACACAAGGCGTATGGAAATTGCTCCCGTTCGAGTGTTTTTATTCTGTACGCGGTTTTCACAACTGAGTGACGCGACGTCGATTCGGAGCGAGACAAGCTTCAGCCAAACAGAGCTTCGGCACTGGTGACGGGTGTCGAGAGAGAGAGAGAGAGAGAGAGAGAGAGAGAGAGAGAGAGAGAGAGAGAGCACATTGTACGAACGACAGGCAATGGTTTTGACGTCCGTCACCGGCGACGTATAATAAGAAAAGTTAGAGCTTAGTATTTCTGGCGAGCAGCTCAAGTAAATAAATTTAAATCCGCGCAATAATCCATTTGCAAAAACACTAATAACTGTGCAAATTAATATAGCAGTTCCCTAAGTTAATAGGCAAAACAGCACTCTAAATTCGAATCAGTGGAAAACCACTGATTTGCAGTGAAATTCAACTACTTGAATCAGAGAAAATGGCTCCATTTTAAAATTAGTGGAAAATCACTGATAGTTTCAGTGAAAAAATCTCCGTTATTTAATTAGTGATTTGAAACTTTTTCACTGATGAATAATTGACGGGTGATTACAGTGGCGAATTAAATATTATTTTATTGAATTAAACCAAATTATTAATTGAAATAACATATTTACGATTGTTTACTATTTATATTACGCAATCAATCGTCATTAAATAAAGTAAACAAGTTTTAGGAGGTGGCCAGGATTGAACTCACACACCCTTTCCACTTAGCTTTTAGGCCATTGCCTGAAAATCTGTGCTACTAAGTTCTGGTCAAAATCTTGAAGAATTAAATTCTGTTCCCTTACTTTCAGTTTTTTGTTTAATTGGTATCGCTACGATTGTTGAAACGATTAGTATATATATGTGCACTCTCTTCACCACATTGTATGCAGTTTAAACCTTCAAACAGAGCGCTTAGATGATTACATGAAAACGAAATGAAAGGCTGAAAGTTAATATTAGGTCGACCTTGTAAAATGGTGTTTTGAAAGGTGAAACACATTTTTGAAAGTATTTTGTATTCGTTTCATTAGTTAATTCGTTGTTATTTCACATGATACACTTGGTTAACAGCCATTTTTAAACGTTGTTTCAAGACCATTTTTACACGCTGTTTAACTGATCCATCAGTCAAAAAACCAACCGCTGAAAAACAGTAAAAAAAATTACTGATGAAACAGTGGAAAACCTCACTGAATCAGTAAATGAAAAAAACTAGCATTTTTCACTGATTCGTCAGTTAAATTCACAGAAGGATAACCCTAAAAACGGCATTTTTTGTCATCGGGACATCGGACCAAGAAGACGTCTGGAGATGGGCGTGTCCGGCCGTCGCTAACAGCGCCTGAATCTGCTTATGGCAAAATTGACAAGGTGGGGACTTTCCAAATACATTTTTAGTGGTGGGCCCCGTAGTATAATTCGTTAACATACTTTTGTTTTTTAACAGTTCACCCAAGTAATGTTTGTAGTTGAATAGTTCGTAATGTTAGATAATGTAATATTTTACTGTTATGCTCTAACTAAATCTTAGTAATGTACTACGCCCCTAAAGCCCCTTTGATTCATGAAAAAATCACAACTCTTTTCATAACCCTAAGACATCTATTGGCCTATGTTCCCGCACGAGGCAGGATCTATATGGATGTGGGATAGTCAGTACCAATGGCGGCTGCTGAGGTAGGGCTGCGAGGCGCAGCCCTCCTAATAAAATCTCAGAATGCATACCTCTAATTATCTGCTACTCAGGAGATAATAATGCGTACGAATACGGAGGTTATTTCGCAGCGAATGTTTTTGAAATGGACGAGACTCTTGTCACAAGAGAAATGTTTTTGGAAATGTCGAGTGGTGGGGCAGCAGATTCTTCGCCCCAAAGTGAATAGAGCTAGTAGAGAAAGATGGCCGTAACATAGAACTAAGGATGCTACGGGAGGGAGGGAAGACGTCAGGAACTCGGCCCTTTTCAGCCAATCGCATGCTGTAAATCGGAGAGAGCTGGGCGCGCCTCTGCTCAAACAAAAAATTGATTTTCTAGAACTTGACAAAGCTACCAAAACTACATGTTTTGTAAGCACACTTTCGCGCTCCACTCTTTTGCAATTGTTAAACACATTTCTTAACAATGCTTGTATTTATTCCAAATATTTTTTATTTATAGATATCGTTCAAACTCGCGTGAGCTTCAAATATAGTGTGTGATACTCTGAATAAGTTTGTTATTAATTAATGATGAACTATGAACATCGGTCAGAAGCAGGGTTGAATTGTTGTTAATGTCATGTTGTTTAAACTTGTAAATAATTGTTAATTAGGCGAGTAACATTTTAAACTCTATTACGACAAAGATTTTCAATTACGAGAATAAACTACGCTACAGAATCTGGGACCAGCAAGGTCACAGTTAGAAATAATTCAACAACAAAGCCAGGGTAGTAAATGGTTCGTATGCGAGAAAATTCGACGTAAGTTCATACAATTTCGCGGACTGGCTATGAGGGTGTGAAGTTGGAAATGTGTTATTTTATTTAATTTTTTTTGCCAATGAAACCTAATTATCTTGCGTGGCTGTCAATGGGGTAAAAGATTTAAAACATTTGGGAGACAAAGTTAAAAGACATAAATCATGTTCGCAACATATAAAAAATGCCGTAAAATGTTCATTGCTTGGTAAGGCGAATATACATTGCCAGTTAGATTGCGCATACAGGTTAACGAGGGATTTTTTTTACAAATATATGAATTAAAATATAACCGCTTTCATCCTCTAATTTAAATTTGACATGAATTTTGTATGTACTGTAGGCTATGTAAATTAGTATTTGGTTTTAAAAATATTTGTTTTAGTATATCTAAGTTATTATCATCATTAGTATTGTATAATAGGTATTACTATGATACCTCTCGTCTTCTCGTGTAATGTACCACACCATGTAGGTACTGGTTGGAAGGCATATAACCTAAACAAACTTAAAACAAATACATACCTGTGGTAGTGATTAGATCAGAACCAGCGGCCACAGTATGTTGACCTTTACAAATCGGGCGATGATAAAGTTTCCTTCAAACAACTACACTCATTTTTTGTATTTAGCTACATAAGCTACACTTACTTAAGCCTCTCGTACGCAATATATTTATCACTGTGCCTATTAAAAAAATATTGTAATGATATGAGTTAGGATCGCTACAGCCCTCCCAGTTTCAAAAGTCACTAGCCGCCACTGGTCAGTGCTTCCGGTTGCCCTTGCTTCAAGAAGAACTAATAATTATTTTGCATTCGTGGCTCTTTTCTCGCGTTGTAGTGCGAATTTTAGGATTTCGGCAACAAACCAATTGCCATCACCCGGCATCGTGTTTCACAACATTGATTTTACACCCTCGAATTATATCTAAAAAAAAATCCTAGTTGACTCTCATCAGTAATGTTTTCAGTGAAATTAATAGGTATTTTAAAACTTTCAGTCTAGGAAGTATATATTTATGGTAAAAGGAAAGGGCCTTACATTAAATAAATAACATTTATCATGACGCTTCTCAGGACTTACTAGACTTGATGCATATGAGCAAATATAAACTATGTGTGCTCAGCTATCAAAAGGTATTTCCTAGCCAATGTGTAATATACGTGAAGTTAAAACTGGATGAAAATGGAAAAGTTACAATATCACATAGAGAAATATCCACACGTATACACGTAGTATCCTCTCGCTTTGCAGTACATTGATCGACAGGAAAGAACATTTAGATATCAGTAATATTTAATTTGTATTCCAAGCAATGCTCGTGCTTTGTAGTATCTGCAGACTATGGAGTGGTGCATAGCACGTATTACCAACGCCGCCTGCAAACTGCTGTCCGCAACCGGCGTAACCTAGTGTGTTGTACATTGCATATCACGGCAGGCGACATCGTTCATAACCAGACCTACTGAATTCTCGTATAAGCATCACAGAAACGAATTTTCGGCAACTGTAGGCGTTATTTTAACATGTGCTGTTTTAACCAACATCGACAACATACTACCTACAAATAGTTGTGTAGATATCGTAGGCCCATTTAATATTTGAGAGATGATTGGTTATAGTACTTCCTCGGAAAAGTTCGAAGTGATTTCAAAAGTGACGTACATCATGTTAGTGACTAAAGTCATTGCAGAGTTAGTTTTGAAGTCCTCTCAATAAACTGCGAATTCAAAAATGACAAGAACACTTTTCGTAAAACCCAAGTCAAGTAGTGCGTATTTTATTACAGTACTGTAGACTGCAAAAAAAAAAAAAAACTCTAAGAAATGTTTTTTAATAATTTAAATAATAAGCTTTTCAGAGATGTTGATGACAATTTTTTAGACTATTTAACTTAGTAAAAACATACACATTTGAAGGCCTGCTTGGAATTGGACCGTTATCAGATTTGAATCCCTTATAAATTAAGAACTTTTCTGGCATTTCAAGCATTATTTGTTGTAGTAACATTATGTAAGAAAATTCTTGATTTTTCGTGGGTTTAAAAGTGAGGTAGGTAATAATCAACCTTGCCGTTATCCAAATATAAGCGAATGAATCAACGTTTTATCAGCAAAACCAGGGCTGTAAGGCGTGTCCTTCTATACGTTACATTGCCATGCATGCACGACGAGCCACTTGCTATGAATAACAAATCTAGTGCTGAAATATTGCTCCTGCTACTCCCTGGATACAGGGAGTAGCAGGTTGTGTGGTGTTGGTAACTGGGGCCAGTACAGTACGATCACGTGCTAAGTAGAGTTCGCGGGCATTAGGCCACACGCGTTCACATCTATCCGTCCTTCTCGTAGCTGATCCATGTATCTTCCGTGGATGTTCTTGGCAGTGGACGGGGAACATGTCCGATCCCCCTTTAGCTTCCACAACTAGCCGAAGAATGTAAGTAACACAAGTTACGCGATTCTAAGGCGTCTTACAGGTGTCGTTGATCCACAAAATTATTAGTACAGAATATGATTACTATAATAAGATGTAACCGTCAGCAATGTTCTTTCTCCACAGCAGCGGCCACAGTGGCTTAGTGGTTAGCCTACTCGCCTCCCACCAAGGCGAACCGAGTTCAATCCCCTGCCGGGTCGCCAGATCTTCGGATGTGGGAGTCGTGCCGGATGATGCCGTTGGTCGGGGGGTTTTCTCGGGGATCTCCCGTTTCCCCCACCCTTTCATTTCGCATGATGCAGGCTCCATATGTATGTGAAATAGTCAGTTCTTCCGGCTGTCCTTCATTCAAGATGAACTAATAATTATTTTGTATTCGTGACTCTTCTTTCACTCACTCACTCTCCACAGCAGATATTGCAACAGTGATGCAATGACTACTCACACTTGGTGGACCTCTCTCAGATGGTAAAGAGCACACATACTGATTATGCAATTAACATTGTCTTCAATTATTGAAATCTGTTTGTAGATTTTTTCCTTTTTCTATCATGTCGTTCAATAATAATTCGCTTTAATGTAAATTTAGCCGTAAATAGTATAGACTATGTTAAAAAAAAAAAAAAAGCCTCTTGTACTGTAAGCAAGAAGGCATGCTTTTAATTTCATAGACGCTTTAGAGTTATTTAAATTTCATTTGAAAATATTTTGAAGTGCAGCTACTCACAGTAATCCTGTATTTTTAATGTAAACACTTGGAAACGTAGCAAAGTGTACGTTGTATAAAAACAGACAGGTTGTAAATCTTGATAGTACATGCCTATGAAACTGAGACGTTTTTCGAACTGTGGAACAATTTCCAGACCAGAGTAACATAACATATATTTTTTTTAACTTGGGCCATATCTCAATTTAAATAGCGCTCTGTCGCATAACCTGTTGAGAGGGCTCTATGATGCACTCTCTCTATTTGGGACGATGCTATATGTTTTCGCTAAACAAACACAGCGTACTATGAAAACACGAGAAAAATTTAGCGGCACTTATAATGAGGGCAAACATATACGTGGACAATTAAAATAGTAGTTAAAAACTATCATCTACATTGTTTCCGAATTTAAGCCTCTTTTACAGCTGATATTACTCTACCGCCAAAAAGTCAATGGTATGCTTCATATATATATATATATATATATATATATATATATATATATATATATATATATATATATATATATATATATATGCTTTATATATATACACATATATATATAGGCCCCTAACCCATTTATCTTCTGAAATAACCTCACTTGAGAGTAGTAAAAAACTTGGCAGATGCCAGAGAGCACGAGAAAGCGCAACGAGTACGCAACTTCGTGCTCTCACTCTTTCGCGCTCTCTCCGATGAATTGAAATGATCTAAGTGTTCTTACTGTAACGTCATCTGCAAGAGCGAGAGTACGAGAGTGCGCTCTCTGAGCCAGTTAAAACACAGCCTTAATTACACGACGGAAACCACAGTGGGTGGGGATAGCACGTCGAACTATCTCTGCTGCGATCTTCGGTTTATCAAGAAATAATTCCACACAGGAAATGTGGCGGTCGTTGCTGTTTACTCGGGGTGTTCTCAGTTTCTATTGTACACTCTAAATCTGAATCAATGAGAATTTTACTGTATAAGTCAGCTAACAGTACCTGACTGATTCAACAGTCTTTCCAGTAAATTTTTAAATGATGAATTAGTGAAAAATACTAGTTTCCCTCCACTTCTCTATTTAGTGACATTTTCCACTGATTCATCAACTATTTAGTTCACTTTTAATCAATGATTTGTTTTTTAACTGATTGATCACTTTAACAACGTGTATCAAATAGCAGTTAGACAACGTGTATCAAATGAAATAACAAAGCATAAACTATTGAAAACAATAACAAATACTTTCTCAAATGTGAGTTTTGTATTTCATAATACTATTTTACAAGATAACATAAACATTCAGTCTTTCATCTCGTTTTTTCCATCTTTCTTTTCGTTTTCACGTACTTATCATAGCTCTCGGTTTGAAGGTTTAACCTGCATTAAAATGATTAAAAGTGGTGAAGTGAATGCACTTATACATAAGGTATGTTTTAACAATCCTAATGTTACCAATTATACTAAAAACTAAAGAAAGTGCACACAGTAACTGCATACATTTGCTAAAGAATTATAATACATATATATTTCCCTTTCGTACTCTTCGTTGGTTTGGTAGCTTGCAGCTCTGCCCTCATAGCTCATGGGAAGAGTGGCCGACTTGTAATCAAAGAGTCGAGAGTTCACGCCCTGGTTCCTCCACGGCAGATTTTCAGTTCGTATGTCGCGCACGTGTAGACTACTGTGTCGTCAAACGTCACTAACACACACTGTCAAACGTCACACACGCTCTGTCCAACGGCAAATGTATCGGTCAATACGTCAACATAGTCTAATTTTTAAAAAAAGTTGATAATGTAACGGTCTACAAGCAGAATAGGGCTGATCTGGGCTCAATCCAGACTACTCGCAGAAATTTCTTACCTTTCTTTAATTACGGTAAATTGCGAAATATAGCTAGTAGCTATCGGGAATAGGTTTATTTCTCGTAATGATTTACAAAATTCAATAAAAACCATATAATTAACTCTCCGAACGCAGTTGGCTGTCACTCATATAATCAGTGAAATTGTTTCACTGCAACACCCAGGGGTTTCCCACTTATTCTAAGTAAAGCCATTTTCACTGATTCGAGAAGTTAAATTTCACTGCAAATCGATGGTTTCCCAGTGATTCGAATTTAGAGTGTATAATGTCTGAATCACGTCTGAGAAGACACTGGCCCTATCCCAGCTGGCTTAACTGGGGAGTAGGTTTTCGCATCTGGTTTTCCATATCTTCTGCCGACCTCCCGTGGCGCAGTCGGTTGATGCACCACCGATCTGGGGTGCGGGAGGCTCTTGGTTCTAGTCCCAGGTAAGGAATGGGTGTTAATTTGAGTTAGGTTATACGTTGGTATGTAAGCCGTCCTCTGCTAAGCTATTACGCATAAAACCGGGGACGTTAAAAGCTATTTACAATACAATACAGTCCATCTCTTCCGTCCTTTATAAGCGTATTTGCAATTCAATATCCATTAAGTTAATACTCTTGTTAGCCTTTAAATAAAAGGTAATGAAGGCTTTGTTTCACAAAATGGAATGACAGAGGTAGATGCAAAAGCTGTGAAAGAATCACCTTAACTGTGAGGCTTGCAGTAGGTAGATTTGAAATCGTTTAAAATGGCGCATGTTACATTTGGGATAACTTGAAGACTGAAGATTAAATTGAATTTAGGTGGTATAACAGTAAGGAAATAGATTAATTCAAGTGCCTGTAGATTATTTGCTTTCCGCTGGAGTCAGAGACATATATATTATATATATATATATATAATATATATATATATATATATATATAATTTCACCACAAGACTGTGTGAGAAACCCCTATAAGCAAAGTTAGTTTTAGATTAAATTACTTGAGAGCTAATCTCCACAAAACGATTTTAGATCTAGGCCTATACGTAATACAGTCAGTAGGTTCATGGGCACAGCGATCCGTGGCTGCCTCCTACACCCGTGGCGCCAGTCAGTCCACGAACTTGTTCAATGTGTGGATGACTGTAGAAATGTTCTTGGAGGAGAAACGATTTTAAATTAACACAGCCATGAGTGCTTGTCATACGCGTGTATCAAATACAGACCATTCATGGTTACTTCCAACTTTTCTGAAAACCTGCTTAAGTTCTATTTGTAGGCTGTTCCCCTGCCGTATGCAGACAAAGCTTTACTTACTCTTGACAATTACACCAAAAGGACATCGCGCGTATTTGTGATCATTCAACTTATTAATATTTGGTTTAAGATGCATTTCTTACTAGGTACTACAAATATGCCTGTTTTCTCCCTGTTTTCATTCGTATTAATTAAAAATGAAATATATATTTATGTCCCTAGATAAATTATAAAGTTAAAGTTCATTTTAACTAAAAATAAAACAATTTTATAACACGAGTAGTGTAAAACTCTTGCGATACAAGGCATTTTTAAAAAGGGGTGATTTTTTAAAAGTTTGATAAAAAAAATGTGTTAATATATTGCGAACAGACTAAAATGTAATTTCCTAGGTGAGTGCATAGACTAAAGATAAGGTTAACCGATCTATCTGGCTGCGCACAACCAATATCTGTATCCTAACATTGAACTGCTTTTCTGCCAACACGTCTAGCGAAAACGGCATGGTTTGAATTTTAGGTTAGAAAACTGATTCATAAATAAATACTTTGAAATATACGTATACTTCCCCTAGCCAATTTGTAATGCAGTTTCATTAGGGCCACTGATTTTTCGCGAATAAAGCGGAGCACACAATAGACTTCACTCCTACAATTCCGATGTTGCCATACCTCCATTGGCTGCTGGTGTCGTTTCCATATTTGACCGAGCCACTCAGTATTCCGTTACTCCGACCTTCTACCGTCGTGATTCGTGCGCAAACAGTTAGCATTGACCAGAGCATGCTTCAGCCAATCAAAAAAGCTGGATAATCACACAGTGCTTTGAATTGTATCTTGTCTAGAATTCTTTTCGTGAAATAATATCACTGCCCCTAAGTTTCATTAAATTCAAATAGATAAAAGTATTTTATTAATATGAGAGTGCTTGTCATTTAAAAATTAAGATATAAACGAACGCTTTTACACTGTAGTTGACCATGTGGCATTGACAGTTGTGTTCCTTTTGAGTAGGTCAATGTTGGGTAGGTACATGTGCAGAAGACGAATAAGCAGTGTACCTCATCTTTAGTCTAGGAGGTGAGTAGGTAAGCGAGGCTGCGCCACTCACAAGGCGACACTCGGTGCAGCAGTCACGTGACGTTGGCCCGCTCCAGACGTGAGAACCTCCAAGGCGAGGGACACGCCCACCAGGGCCGTTAACTCCGCGCCCGAACGTGTTATTCCAGTCGCAGGAGTCGCCGCGACAAAGTCGAGACGGAGAACACGATTCCCTCCCTTCCACAGCGCCGCTGCAGGATCTGCTGCCCCTTGTCCTGTTCCGCGACCAATTACTTAGGCCGTGTCGCGATGGGTCCGGAGAGCGCTCGCTCGTTCTCTCTTTCTCACGTGCACGTCAGCGAAGAGATCCGGGCGGCTCTTGACATCGAGGTCTTGGGAGCCGATGAGGGTGATTGAAGTGACTATGGAACATGGCGGGGAAAACGGGAGACGCCCGAGAAAACCCGCCGACCAACGGCATCGTCCGGCACGATTCCCACTTGCGAAAGTCCGGTGACTCGGCTGGGGATTGAACCTGGTTAGCCTTGGTGGAAGGTGAGCGTGCTAACCACTCAGCCACCGTGGCCCCCTTATGTGACGTCAGGAAATAACGCTCTGTGGTCGTCTTAGTTCGTCGGAGAGAGCGCGGAAGAGCGAGAGCACGAGGTTGAACTCTCGGGCTGGCATTCTCGCGTACTCTCTGACCAAGTGCCATTTTGGTTTTCCTTGTTTCAATATTTTGATTACCTTACAGAAGCTTTCTGAGCCAAACCACATTGTATTTTACCTATAGGTGAATAATTTCAATTGTTTTAGTCAACGAAATAACTTATGTAACACGTTTTTATAAAAATATAGATAGGCTAAAGATATTTGATTAAGTCCCGTTTTTTGTCAATTTGCTCTAACATGGCGGAAAGATATAAAACAAAAATAATACTTAGTATTTCATGCCCTAAGAATTATAGCTGTGAATTTTTTTTTAGCATGTACAAATTTCTTCCAAAAGCTATGACCGTGATTTTATCTTTACTGTGATCCAATTGCAAAGGTGACTTCAGTGTATACGTGTTGGGACGTATATCTTGTCCTTAAATGAACTCGCGAAATTATCCTATCCCTAGAAATTGGACCACAGTTCATTAGACACGCCCTGGACGACTAAACCAATAGCAGACTGGAAAGGAAATAAGTAGCTTGTGCCATACTCCCAGGTGTGGGGTAACACTGGCTACTCTCTGGGGCAACAGCCAATGAACAAACATTTGAGGCTCGATTGCACACAGGACTACAGAGTCTAGAGGTCATTGAACTCGTGGAATTTTCCTATCCCTACGTACTAGTGTATATTTTTTCGCGGATTTCGTGTCGAACTTCTTAACACTTTTCTTCTAATGTTGTTATGAATTAATTTCAAGACCGACTGCGACAGTGTGTGTTAAAAATATGTTAGTGTTTGCACTGTCGTGGTACCACAGTGACGCTTGAGCGGCAGGCATGTGGTATGTTGGCGACACTGGAGGCGGCCAGCCTTGTGCCACTGTTGCTCGCCGCCGGGGGCGGGGGCGGGGCCGGGGTCGGGTGGCCTGCTGAATGCGGCGCCGCCATTGGACAAAGGCCCGGCCCATTCACGGCAGGTCTCTCGGAGCGAGGGCTCGGATTTCATAGCCGGTAATTACGGGGGCCCCGACGTCTTGAACAGCGCTTCCCCTGGCAAACAACAAGTCAGCGGCGCTGGGAAATTGTACCCACCAGACCGTCGTCGCTCGGCCTTCGGAACGGCCTGCGCGCGCATCTCCACTCACGGCATACTCGCTTTCCTACTCTCTACTGCACTGCTAACGTCATCTCCATGACAACCACGCAGCGCTGCACTTCCACGACGCCGACATACGCACACTTAGCCCACGTTTTATTTTTTAGACTTCCGGCAAAATTTATTCCGTCCGTACACTCACTGCCATAAAAATTTTCCCACCCTGAATAACTTATTCGGTAACTAAAAATTTGTAAACTGGCATATAGATCAACTGAGCCGGGCCCTTGCTCGAAACGAAACTCTAGTCCTGTTATTCCGCCTAACACATAAGAAAAATCCTTATAGGCTGTTCACGGTAAAGTGAGCACTTTTTAAGGTCCTGCTAAATTTTTCCTTTCAATTAATTTCTACCTTTCCGCCACTTTTTAATGTAAACATTGCAACATGACTAATAAACACGGTGTATAAATTCCATCACTCTCAAAATTTAACGTTTGATGCTGCAATAAAATACATTTATTAGGGGACAATGCCTTTTGGGAGTGCATTAAAAAGTGCTCACTTCACCGTGAACAAACTATATGATAATATATGTAATATTTAAGGAAAATGAAAATTTAATAAAAAAAATTGAAGAGAAATCTACATCGATACAGCTAACAAGTGTATGTACTCCTTAGTTGGCCTATAGGCAGGGACACCCGAAATTCGCGAAAAGATTTCACGACCAGTTCTACTTCACAGAACTTCAGCTCAGACCCACTTTCGTGATTGGATGGTTTCCGTGTTACACGTCTTGTGTGGACGCGCGCGTATCACAGATGTGCAGTATTGAAGTTACCTAATATTGATTTGCCAGCTTAGAAGGAAAAGGTTTTCTTAGAAAGCCAAGCCTCCAATAAGGAAAAGGAAAAGGCTGGTACGACCGTAGGATATTGAATTATAGCATGTGCGGAAAGCTTTTAGTGAAATTCCGGTGTCCCTACTTTAGGTGCTACGTTGGCGGTGACAGTTACTACAGGGCTCGATATTGTACTTAAATTGACCAGGCTATTGTCGTAAGTTCGATTTCCATTCCCCAAAATCGAATAAGATTCAAAATTGATAAGAAAAGAAAACACTCAAAAGGAAGACTGTCACTATCATTGCCATGATTGACAATCCTATTTAAAAATAGTTGGGCGGCTTCAAATTACTTTTAAAATTGAAATCGCAGATTGTTATTCAAAACCAAATGTAAATCTAAGATTTGCGTTTTATTTTTACTCAAAAGCCTGAGACAAGGAGTCTCATGGTTGAAAATTCTTGCCACTCCAAATTTACCGTCAACTTCCCTGCCCGCTACAAGTTTGCCTGTTTTGTCGGCTGATCGCCAACCCAGCTATGCTACACATTTTCCATACATTTAATACTCCCTAATATGGCATGTTTATCATTTCATTATACTTGAATACACTCCTCTACCTTTTGAAGAAATTATGTGTGTTGACACCGAACGTTAAAAATACGTTTTGCTGCAGTGGCAATTCCTGAACCATAGACGTATGCGACCACTTGGCTCGTACACTCGTGCAGGAATTAAAATGGCCGCCGCTACTCGCCAGTATGTTTACTGGCCTGTCCGCCTGGGGCGCTAGAAGCGCTGGACGGGTGGCAGTTGTGGGCAACTGCTGTAAAGATGGCACTAATGTGCCGGAAACAATGAGATCTCCAGAACATTCTATGCATGTAAAGACTAGTCTTGAGTGGTGATTTTGATAAAGGTGGTACTAGTTTCACTAGATATTATTTCTGATTTAAGGACAGGTTTAGCCATTAAAAATATTGTTGGAGAAGTTTTCCCCTGGCATTTTTTTTTTCACTATAAATAGTTCCTCAAGCGGACTGGTCAGGCAGAGAGACCTGGCCGTAAGGGGTTGGCCAGTACAGCTTCATAATATGAGATAAGTACACAACATTAGGGCCATAAGGTCAGTTTGCTGTATAAATGGGCGCTGTTACCAAGAAATTTGTAGAGTATTGGAATTTCCTGGTAATGTAAAACTTTAGCACACAATATAATTGATTGTAGAAATTTCAAAAGAATATTATTTTCCTGCATTGAAAAATGTTAATGCATTAAGTAAAAATTTGTTGTGAGATGAATACATCATGCTAACGCCAGAGATTAATTACAATAAATTACACTATTATGGCACTAAAATAATTCCCAGTTTTAATAGAATAAAATACTCTATGCAAACCAAGATTTTGAAACTTTTATGTATAAAGTTTTAATGCAAGAGATTGTATCTGTCTTATTAAATTTGGTTTTTCCTTGAATTTTAGACTATTGTATGTTCCAGATAGAGGAGATTTTGATTGGCTATATTAGTTGTTTTAACTAGCCAAAAATGTCAAAATATTTAGAATTGTAAGGATGTTACCCGGTTATTGTCGATGAAATATTCAGTCTTCAGAAATGATAAAAGGCTGTTATTTTGATATTTTGTATTTTAAGTAAATTTTCAAATGTATAGTATTTCAAACATTTTGTGCAAAGGAAACCAAAGTGCCATTTTGAAGATGTGGTAGATTTTGGTATCAGTAGTATATTAATTGTTGAAATATGTAATGTGGGTATTGAGAGCTTTGAATATAGCTAATTTGTATCAATATTATATTGATAATAGACATTGTAATGTGGATATTGAGAACTTTTAATATAGCTGTGTTTCACAACTCATGTGTTTTTACCTGGTAGTTAGTCTGTTCAACCCTGTTAAGCCATTATCCATTAGGGCTGTGGCTCATTAATTCATGCCATGTTAAAAGTTTTCCATTTTTTGCTTCGTTAGTCTATTTGAGGATCTCTGCTCGATGTCATAGTGTAACTATAGGTTCTATAGTGGTTGTCCCTCTCATAGTCTACCGAAAAAAATAACACTATCGATGTTGTATATGTGTCTCCTACCTTCTCCTTTTTTTTCAGCGGGTGTGGCTTCTCTGTTACCACTGAAAATTCTTGCCAGTTGCTGCTGGTAACAATCAAGTCCCTGTGGTCGGCTGCCGTCCTGTCCCTGTGGGTCGTGACACCTTTCATGAGGTATTTCCGACACAAGCTACACGGAATATCGAGGAAAACTGAAAGTCCAAACAACTTCGGAAATGGAATATCTGATCAATCTGGCACCTATTTAATGCCCCTTCCTAAATCCGATATTTAATTTCAGCTTTCCAATAGAATACTAGAATTTTCAATCTGATTCACGAGTTGCCAGATAACAATCGATACAGGTCTGATCGAATCCAGGAATATGTTGATGCAACATCATGCCTTTTGGACCATGCATTGGCCTAGTTATCTTTGAACCCCTGTTGGTAAAACTCTTTCTCTTATAGGCCTATCAGGTTTTCAAGGACGATACTGTTATCACAGAAAACATGTGTGATGAGCACCTGATGCATCTTGGTAGTTCCTTTTTTTGCCTTATTCTGGGTCCCTGGGCTCATTTGCCACAATTTTGTACAAGGGTTTTTTATCATTTTCAAGCCATTATCTGTGGTGATTAAGGCAAATGGGTTATTATGGTGTACACCTGAGTGAGAAAATGTTAACGCCTTTAAGGAATATGTCTTCAAAATACGATAGCCACCCAGTGACCTCACTGTATGCGAATTCCCTATCTTTGAAACAATATGAAATGTGAGAAGAATTGAGCAAGTACTTGATGAATTTCAATCTTTTTTGTAGATAGTTGCTATTACCGTGCTTTTTTTGTGTGATATACTTAATTCATGTATAGATCATTCTGACAGATGATAAATTAGTTTAGTTTCTAATATTTTAATTAAAGTTGCATTTATAAGTAGATGTAAACGTAAAGTTTTATTTTGCCTACTAGAGTAGAGTATTGTAGTAAAATTATTAACTTATAAAATCGATTTACTTCTTTTGCGCAGTTAATTGAAGGCCTTTTTCTTCACGATTTTCGCTATATTCAGAGATTTTTAATCAAAGTACTTATTGCTATCGCATTTAACAAACAAATGAAATTTACTATACTTGTAAATAATAGCGCAATTTGTCGTATAATTGTTGTTTTTGTGTTTGTCCAGTGTCAGTATATTTTGACTTCATACTGAAAAGCAGCGTGATGACAGTTTTGCGATGCAGCTAGTAAGCACATTTCTATTCAAAGTTCACATCCTCGATGCACATTTATATTCAAAAACCCCTTCCTCGCATCGCTCGCAGGGAAATTTCCTACGTCACAGTTAATTCCCATGTTCAATATTTTACATGACCAAGCAATTATTTTCTCGTATAAAGACGAACTTGCAGTATTAAAAACATTTAAGGGAAAATTTTTCTTGTATAATAGAATATTAAATCTTCTCGCATCATCCAACTACAGGTTTCTAAACAAATTCAAAATGTTTGTAAAAAAAATAATATTTAGACTGTGTAAAAACTTAAAATTGATTTCCCTATGGGTAATATTGCGCTTCTTGCTCCTTCAGTCCATCGCATGACTGTGTCGCAGACAACACAGCAGTCATGCCCATGAGGCTTTTTCGTGCACACCCCTCGCCTCAAAAGGGGCCGCAGTCCATAACAATGTTACTCTCAGCTCGCCGACTCACCAGTCACGTTCGCTGAACCTCTTTGTCTGCAACTTGTATGGAAGTGTGAAGCGGTGATGTTTATACCATACACTAAATTACACGAGGTAGAACGATCTTCGTCCCGTGCGAACGTCCCGAACAATGACTACCCAATCGCCAGAACTACACTGAGAGAAAATAGAACAAAATATTTGTTTGTGTAGGGCCAAATATGTATTTAGATTCCCTAACAAAATATATTGTTGAGCAAACAAAATTTGAAAAGCAACAAAATTACTTTCGTTCGTCTAACAAAATATATTTTGAATAAACAAGATCTCTGTGTTGGGCCAAAAAAATTAGACTATCAACAAAATATTTTGTGGAATTAATGTATATATTTGACTGCCATCGTTCGAATACACAGCTCGAGAGTTTGTATTTTTTGTGACAATTAGGATAGTAACCGTATTTGTTAGTGCATCTATCGATGCTTAACAATCGTATAAACACATTAATAAAACAATGCAACAAGAAACTGACAAGTAAAGCTGTAAAACTTGAAATATTTGTTTACACACGTTGCACAATATTTTCATTATATCTATGTGAATACATTCCGGCGTCCCCAGTTGTCACGTCAGCTGAGATTACTAAGGTATAGAGCTCGGACACAAGCGTTTTAGGTTCGAAACTCGGTCGAACTGGTAAGGCTTTTTATATCGGCCCAAAATGTTTAATGTACACGTAGACAAAAAAATCTTTAGTTGCCCCAACCAAATTTGACAGTTTGGGGAAACCAAGTGAGAACAACAAAATAATTTGGTTTCAGCAACAAAATATTTCATTACCTCTATACAAACCAATAATTTGGATGCACCAAGCAAATCTTGTTTGATTCAACATAACCTTTTTCTCGGTGTACTGTTGAAGTCAAGTGGTCAAAACTGATTCACATGTTTGTTTAAGTTTGAGTGTTCAACGTTTCATTGGAATAAAATTCTTTGAATAACTCGAAAATATTCTAGTTGCATTAAAACTTGGTTTGAAGATGTGCAAAGGCATCTCAAAGCACTTGCCTCAAATCCTATCCACGGTGTTATCGATATTGCTTTCAGCAATGAAAGCAGTCCTATGTTGGAATATGGATAGTAGTAGTTGCTGCGAATCTGGTAAACGCACGCTACCCCTATATTCTCGTATACTGTTTTTACGGCTCGTTATTGTTTATAGATTGTTCAGTACTCGCCCCCAATAAAAAGCTGATCGGTGCAGAGACGTTTCTCCGCGTGGAAGACATTCCACGACTTTCTCACAATGAGTTGCATGTTTCATGAAGGTGTGACCTATTAAACAAGGACTGTACCAAACTCCGCATTGCCTTTCCCCTCCTCTCCCCGCACATCGTTTCGACCCTTGTGCTTATACAGCCTCGGGGCGGTTGAGTCAGTCGTGGTGGGGGGGGGGGGGGAGAAGCGAGCAGCTGGCTCGCAATGTAAACAATCATCAAAATGCTCAGGGTTCAGGAAAATACCTTGATCTAGGCCAGTGCCCAGTCCTCTAAGACGATCAGCACTTCGCAGCCGTAGTCCCGCCCAGAGTAGCAACGGGGACCTGTCACGCCGAGATCACGTTGACAGAGACGCTGCGAGAAACCTAAAGGTATAGTCAAGACACCCTTGAGGGAGAGAGTCGTTGGGCGGCACCCAATAATGTTGGTTACAGGATAATTTGTTTCTGTAGTTGTACCAGGAAATCTTAGGTAAAGAACTGACGAACACATTTTCTTTAACACTACAAGTATTGCATTGTATTGTATTGTAAAGGGCTTTTTAAGGTCCCCTGTTTTATGCTTGATAGCTTAGCAGGAGACGGCCTACAAACTAACTTGCAACCTAACTTAAATTAACACCAATGCCTCATCCGGGATTCGGACCCAGAGCCTCCCGCACCCCAGATCGGTGGTGCACCAATCCACTACAAGTAAATTAAAGTATATTTCACAGAACTTTAGTGTGGGATGTAAAAACGTAAGGTTGAATTTTAACACGCAATTGTTGTAGAGTTAAAGTTCGTTATTAATATAGACCTACAAAAATCTATTTTCACGTTTTCTAAAAAATTTATTTGTAAATATGCAGCACTTTAGCTGTAGAGTTACACAATGATGTTCTGTAACTAGTTTCTAAATAATTGTTTGTAGCAAGTACAGACATTATTTACTGTGCGATGGTCGGTGATATAGGCATTATACAAGACACCGAGCTGGACTGTACAACCTTGAAAAAGCCCTTCATATCTTTTATTGTAAGTTCGCATAAACATTCACATAAGTGTGTGTCACAGTAAATTCTGTGTTACAGGTATTGTAAATAGTAGACACGGGTTCTGTAACGTACGGGGTATACGGGGGAAAGAGCAAATGTCATTTCCAAGTAGCAAAATGAGCGGCTTTTAGACAATGAGCTGTCAAAGCAGAGTAGTTTGGAATAACGGTTATCAAACTGTTGTATAAATAAATACTTTTAATACTTCATAAGTTAAATTAGGTTGTGCGAAGTGAACTATTTAAAGTGCAAATTGTTTCTTTTTCCCTGGCATGTGGGGTGCCTAGTTCCTGATATATGGATGGTGCTTGAATATATAGGCTTCCTTAAAGCACTTTGCAGTAACTGTGACATGTCATGCTTACCGATGTTTATTGCACTGTCATTTCATGTTCTTGTCGATCGTTTTCTTTTCGTTTCATTGCTGAGTTTCACTATCTTATTTATTGCCCGAAATTTCCCCAGCGTGGCCAAATCATTTCCCGGTGCGATTTATTATTTTTTGCTTTCGTTTCATTCTGTAGCGAATTGTGTCATACTATACGTTCATTTCTAAGCAGTTACGTTTTCACTAAGTGTAGGATTTTTACCCCGGGACATCTCATATTCCTTCTGGCTGTCATTTCCACGGCTACTGCGTTGGATGCTGTGCCCGTTTGTTTTTCTTCTTGTCGTGTATTTTGTCTAGGGGCACGTGTCTTTCACTAAAATATTTCAAGACCAGTTATACTCTAAAAAAACTTAGTTCATATGCACTTTCGTGGTTGGTTGATTTTAAATGTAATGTGCCTCAAGTGTCTACCCGTGAATCATGGACGCTCAGTATCGGAGTACATTATTCAGATTGACCCACTCAATCCACAGCATGGTTGCGGACGTAGAATATTGACGTATAGCATGAGAATAAATCTTTCCGCTAAAAATGCATGGCCCTACTTAAGTCTCCATCCATTTAGTAGATAATTCTAAGTATTTGCGGATTTTTCATGTTCGCGTTTCTTTGTTTTATGTTTTTTTTTCTTTCTTGTTTGCGGTTAATATTTTCATGTTCCTTGTGCTTGTTAGTTTCTGTTTTCTATTTTATTTTTGCCCCATGTACTATGATTTGCTGATGTTCTTCTCGTTTCTCACAATAAGAGCTCATATCCGAAGCTGTAATTTTGACTTATGTGTAGGGATAGGAAAATTTCGCGAATTAATTTCAGGACAAGATAGATGTCAAAGACATATGTAGTGAAGTCACCTTCGCAATTGGATTTCAGTTTATTAGCCCCACCCTGCATGCCTCTGAGCTAATAGCAAACTTGCAAGGAAACATCTTGTGAATCTCATAACTGCCAGCTGGAGAGCAATGGCCAATGAACACACAGCTTAGTCTAAAGTATGCAGAGGACTGAAGAGTCTAGCCTACAGGTCATTGAACTTGCAAAATTTTCTTATCCCTACTTATGTGTTTTTTTATAACCGTTTATTAGCTGGGCTTCCCTGGCATATATATATATATATATATATATATATATATATATATATATAATTTATTTATATTCAAAACGAAACATTGACAGAAGTCCACTTCACTGTACGAAACATAAGAGTTTGGCAATGATGTTTGCAGTTCGTGAATAAGTGTTGATGGTATTACATGATATTAAAATAAGTCTACTGTGGCTCTGGTTTGTGGCGTGTACACGCACAACATGCAAGCGATCAGGTGGTAAGAACAAGCGAGAGCATTTTGCCTGATTGCCCGCAACCCAACAGCTGCGTTTGGAGATCAGTGGCCTATCCACCAGGCGTAACTCGCACACGTCTGACGCTTGATAACGTCGATCCAAATCACTCTCAATCTATCACTTGCCTGTTACAAAATCCTCTTGGAATGTAGCACGAAATTTTCTCATAAAGTACTTTTCTATTCGTCTTGTATGCTAGTCACATTTTGCACAACAACGCACGGCATATTAAACAACTTGTCAACACGACAATCTCGGAAGTTACAAAACACTCGGTAGGACAGCAGTGCCTTATAACTGTACAGACATCACACTTATACAAATGGTTTTCGATGTATTTTATGAGTAGAATGATTTAGTATGTTTGGGGCCAAGTACGAGGGGCGGCGGAACGCCGCAGATGTTCATGCTGTCATGCTGGTCCCCGGCGGCCATCTTCTCCGTCATTTTGGATGTTGGTGACCTTGACCTTGGACCTTGAAAACACAACAAATCCGAATAAAATTATTTTAAAAAAATAGTTTTAAAAATTTTATTGAAAAAAAAATTTCTAACAAATATCGAAAATGTATTATTAAAAAACTTTATTTAATAAACTAAGATTTTCAGTGGTTCCCCCAGCCCAACGTCCAAAAGACGACTGATTCCCCACCAAACACATTGTCTTAACATTCCCCTCCCATACCGATGTTTCTCATTGGTTAATTATTCGGCAGGCCTCCTCCCCTCTCACCCATACTCATTCTATCGTATGCTGCCATCTTGGATTTCATATGTTTACATGTTCAACACCTAGAAAGGTTTGCAATCGACCTGCACCGATGGTGACATTGACAATCCTGCATAGTACATAAATTATCATATTTAATTATACTCACTAACGAGTTTCGGCAGTAGAGTCAGCCACTTGCAGGTGCCATTCACAGCGGAATGCCTCCACATTTTTCCCTCCAGAGAACTGTTGAACCTCTTCACGATACAAGCTTTCAGACGGCTGTACGTGGAATAATGTTTTATGTTATGTTTCTTCATCAGGGCCATGAACTTTGCATTGTAGACTTCCTTGCCCTGGTCGGTTTGTAGTTTAGTTGGGAACGTCCTTCGTACAATACATCTGATATGGTATTGGTGGCATTGTGTTCTTTCTTCAACTTGAAATGCCTCGCCCACGCGAATTTGCTGTATGCCTCGATGATGGTCGACATGTATTTGCAGTCCTTGCTGATCCGAGTATATGGTATCATCTTGAAGAGATTGTCTTGAATAGGTCATTCATAGAGCAAATCATGACACTGTAGTGGCAGTAGTTGTATCTCGCAGATGTGCGCAGTTCATTTGCGATTCCCGATCGACTCATTCTAGCTTCCTTCCTTCAGTTCTTCAATGACTGAAATCGTCTTGTTCGTGTGGGAGTAATTTCGAACTCTTTGCGAAGCGAGAAATAGTTGCAGCCTATCGACCAGCTCACCCAGGTCGTCCCAGAATACGTAGTCGGTGTTGTTGCCGCCGTCTATCGTCTTCAGACCTTCGCAGCTTTTCTGTGCTGTCCACTGGAGAGGTCTGCGAGAATGTCAATTTTTTCGTGATCTTCGTATTTATAAACCCTGTCTTAGGATTGTTATCTTGGTAAAGTGCATAAGTGAGTTAGAGCAAAGTCTTGTATTCCAGCAGGTCAGATTCTGTAAACTCTCTGCGCTCCTTGGAAAATAGAAGTTCATAAAGCCCGGGGGTAACACGTGCCTTGTAATCGCCTACTTGGATGATCCCACCAGGTAGAAACTGTATTTCATTAACACCGAGGAACCCTTTATCATTATGCCTGTATATGCTGTATTTCGTATTATTATTATTGCGAGATGTTTACGATCGCAGGTAGCGACGAACCAGAGCATTTGGTTTGAAGATTCTCTTCCATACCGTTTTCTTGTGTAGAATTATATGGTTAATGAATCAGCGGGAAATGTCTTTGTATCAATAAGTGAAAGAAAATTGGCATTTTTCATTTACTCATCAGTTAAATTGACAGAAGTAACTGTTAAATAAGTCTGGTGCTGTTAACTGATTTGAACAGCGAAATTCGCACTGATTCAGATTTACAGTGAGAGCATTTTTGAAAGCCCTGATTAAGATCTGTAGTCCATTCATGGTTACTTCCCACTTTTATAAAGCCCTGCTATAGTTATACTTCCAGGATATTCCTCCACCTCATACACATAAAGCTTAACCGAGTCTAGAAAATGACACCAAATGGACAGCGCCCCGCATTCGTGCGCACTACGTGTATATGAACTATTTTTTACTAGGCATTGCCAGCTCACCTATTTTCGCCCATTTTTATCCCCATATAAAATGAAAACGAAACATTATAATTTACAGATAAAATAATAATAGAAGTTTATTTTAATGAAAATATGCAATTTTAGTTAAAACAGAAGTATGCAACGCTTGTAATGCATGACATATTTAGGAAACAACCAAGTACGTCATACATGAGTTGATTTTTTAAAGGTTTTATTAAAAAATTGTGCAGAAACCGCAAATACACTATTGCTACTTGTATGCACATTGTGCTTTTTCTCCCATATATAAAATTAACATTGCACTGGGTCTGTTCAGCTTATTCATATGTCGGACACGCGATCATGTGAAATTAAGTCACATATTAGAAAAGCAAGTATTTTATAAATGTTCTAATTCTTTCATCTATTTGAATTAAAAATCAGAATGCAAAATAAATATATTTCAAGGCTGTTCACGGTAAACTGAGCAGTTTTGAAATCCCTGCTTAAGATCTACTTTCATGCACGTAGTGTATTCTTCCACGCTTTGTAAAATTAACATTGCCATGGGTATCATCACTTTATTAATGCTCTGTTCAAATGAAAATGTTGAATTATTAGGAAAGTTGATATTTTTCAAATCTGCGCATTTTTAATCTTGTGCATAAAAAAAACAGAAAGCGAAAGTAGTAATTTAAGTTACTATAAATTCTTACCTAGCACTTCTTATTTGACGTTAAGATATGGAACTACTTTCCCTTCATCGTTACCAACCTTATGGGCGCATATGACTCAGTGATCCCGTTAAAATATATGCAAGTAGCAGCAGTGGCATTTTTCTAACGTTGATTTCAAAAGTGCTCACTTTATCGTGAAAAGCATTTGGCGGCAGTGACATTTTTCAAATTCTGATTTCAAAATTGCTCAATTAACCACGAGCAGCGTATAGTTGCCAACCTACTGGCACCGAGCAGAACAAACCTGAGCCGCGGCATATTGGCAGCGTGGCCGCGAGTGCGTGGAAGCGAAGTCCCGGACCGCTGCCTGCCTGCCGTGCCTCAAGTCTGCCTGCGTGAAAGTTAAGCCCGGCTGAAATGAAGTTGAACGGCGAGAGTCAACAGAAAAGGCCCCGGGGAAGGAGCCAGGCTCTCCTCTTGTGCTCTCCTTTTCAGTATTATCTAAATGATCGTACCTAGGGCTTTGAGGAGCGCAGGGGCTTTGTGATGTCGGGACACACGTGAACGCCGCAGTCCCGGGGCAACAGTGGGCCATGTGCGCGCCTGCTCTCTCTCTCTCTCTCCCTCTCTCTCTCTCTCTCCTCCCTCCTAGCATTCCAGCTCTGTGCACTGGTGACGACACAGTCAGCACTGCAAGGAAGTGTTTATGGCGTGTCGAACGTCCCTCGTGTGTCACTGTTACGTCGAGGCCTTCAGGGCAAGTTTTTACGTCTTATGTTCACATCTGGTCATAAGCAAACATTGCGGCGGACTCTCCTAAAACTGCGTAAAGCTGAATTTTTCGCAAATTATGTCTGTAACAATAGTAAAGGCTGTTCACGATAAACTGAGCTCTTTTGAAATCAACCGTAGAAAAAAGTCGCTACTCTTGCCTGCATATATTTTAACGGGCGCACTGAGTGAAATGCGCCCAGTAAAGTTAGTAACGATGGAGGGGAAAGTAGTTCCATATCTTAACGTCGAATAAAATTGTTGGGAAACAATTTGTGATAACTTAAATTATTTCTGTCGCATTCTGTTTATTTAATGCGTCGAAATGTAAAAATTAGCAGATTGGTAAAATATTTACATTTCTAATATTTTTACCGTTTCACTTCACCGACGCATGAATAAAGCGATGAGGCCCATCGTAATGACAATTTTACGTAAGGCGGAAGAACACACAACGTGCATGCATGTAGATCTTAAGCAGGTCTTTTAAAAGTGCTCATTTTACCGTGAACAGCTTATAGGGTATTATTAAACGCAATGTAAGCCAATGTATCGAAGTACAAATGCCACTTCGTGCTCTTCTCCTACGGAAACTGCTTGGAAAAGCCCTAAATACACTATTTTTAAACATTTTCTCTTTGAATATATTTAATAGGCTAAAAGCAAAAAGTGCATACATTTCATGTATAACACTGATTTTACAGAAAATATTTACTACGGAGTTCCCACAAGTCCCAGTGTCTATCTTTAAGTTTGCTGTCAAGTTGAAAATAAAATGTTTGTGGCATCTCATTACACGGAATTAATTATTTTGCAATAGAAATAACTACCATTATAATTTGTCTGAATTTCCCAAAAAAAAACCTTCGACTGTATTGCCGTTTATATTTTGTTACATAGGAATGTCCGATTATTCATTAATATAGCGCTGTGAAGTTATATGCATATTAAATAGGCGAAATTGATACAAAATCCTAAAGCTTAAAAATTCGTATTTTATATTTTATTTAACTATCAATATTAAAATGTAAGGTGGCTATTTATGAGCAGAAAGATTTACTTGTGTTATATCATAATTTTAAGTTAAGTGACTTACATTAAATCGTGTCCTTTTAAAATGGATTAATTGCTATAAAGTACAAGGTAAGGTTCCACTTCAGTCAGGTGGGTAGGTAGGTAAGTATAGGCTATCCATGGTAAAATGAGCACTTTGAATGCCCTGCCCAAGATCTACTTGTATGCACGTTGTGTATTATTTCGCCTTATGTAAAATTAACATTGGCATAGGTCTCGTAGCTTTATTCGTGCTTAGGTTAAGTTAAACTTTCAAATTATAAGAAAAGTAAATATTTTACAGATATGCTCGTTTTTACACTTTGATGCATTAAAAAAACAGAAGTCAATTAAATAATTAAAGTTACCACATATGGTTATCTATCACTTTTTATTCGACGTTAAGATATGGAACTACTAACCATCCATCATTACCAACTTTACTGGGAGCTTGTCACTCAGTGCGCGCGCTAAAATATGTGCAGGTGGGAGCAGTGACTTTTTTCAAATGTTGGATGGGAAGTAGTTTCGTATCTTAACGTCGAATAACAAGTGTTAGGTAACTTTTGCTAATAATTTAAATTATTTCTTTCGCTTTCTGTTTATTTTTTATCCATCGAAGTGTAAAAATGAGCACATCGGTAAAATATTTACTTCTCTAATAATTTAACTGTTTCACATGAATAAAGTGATGAAGCCCATTTAATGTTAACCTTACATAAGGTGGAAGAATACGCAACGTGCATACAAGTATACCTTAAGCAGGGCTTTCAAAAGTGCTACAGTCAGTTCACGTTTAGCTTCCTCTTGATTCGGCACCTTCTGCAGTTTAGGTAAGGAACGTTCACGACAGCGTAACTTTTGACTATAAAACTGCCGAGACAAGAGAAACAACCGCCAACTTATACAAGCCTAAAACGCTAAAGTCGGCGATCCAGTGGCATTTGGAACATCCGTCATTCGGCCAAATATGCTGAATTTTCTGTTGCTGAGCGAGAAACAGAAATTTTATGTCAAACGTCCGTCATAAAAAAGTCATATTCTGTCAGAAGTCCATTTTACCTGATTCCTGTTCTACCGAAAGGCTTTCCAGTAAAATTCCGCGTTCCAGCATGCGCGCATAGTGGCGACGGCTTCGTACTATACTTAACATTTTATAAGTTATATTATTTCAGGAATTCACATCATTCAATAAATGTGTATATAATTACATATTTGTATAAACGAATTATACCAATTTTATTCTATCATGTTTGTAGGATATAGCAACACTGAACTTTATGTTGTCCGACACAGTTATCGTGGTCGAGACCAATACCCTTCATTTAAGTTAATTCATAAGAAAAGTGACAGTCTTGGTGGCGACACCATATATGTTGCTGATAATAATTGTTGCCCCGTAGACTCATTTTTATAACAGATAATATTTGTACCGGATAAAATAACGTAAAATTCTACGACTAATGTTTTCTATTTTGTAGTGCAAGCTATTAGAAAATTAACAAAAATTGCCTTGATCGTAATGCACTAAACACAAATTTACCAAATCCCGAATCGACTACATTCGTTTTAAATTTGAGGTGGCTATCAAACTGCGGTGAAGGTTTCTTACTATACCTGTCATTTTATATGCTTTTTTTTAGGAATTCGCATTAGAAAATAAATATATTTATAATTAAATATTCAACTACGCGAATTTATTTCCAATTACACATTTCGAAATGTGATACAGTTAACTACAACTTTTCTCAACAGGTAGTAGCAGCTTCGTCAAAGATGTGACCATCGACAGCGTTCCATTTGGTCCATACTATATTGCTACAGCATTGTCATTTGAAACATGGCCAAGTTTCCGTTCCCAGTAAAGGCTAATGCCTCCTCAATCCTCACCCATTAGTGTTTCTATTGTTTTGTCGTTGCTTTACGTTCCCTTAAGCCATCCCTACACGATACCCAATTTCTGCTACCTTCTGTTATGCCCATGGGCATAACAGAAAACACAAATGTTTCTGTAGCAGAAGAGAAGAAAGAATGCATCAGTTCATACCCACATGTTACCTAAGTGCTAACAGAAAATTGTAAATGGCAAACATAACAACTCTCAAATGGCAGACATTCCGCACATGGCAAGGCTACAAATGCAATCAAATATTATATCTATGTATGTTGGTACATCCAAAAAGTACGAAGATTTTTTTTTTTCCCCCTGAATACTGCATTTATTTAAGTTTCTGAGTTCAACACTGGACTATTAATATATAGAAAATTATATTAGTAAACGGCACTGGTTATGTATAAAACACCAGGTATTGTATTCACTTTTATCTAAAACGGACGTTTACGCTACTAATTAAAACATTATTTAATTATTTATCTTCAATAGGCGTAATAATAAATCTTGTGCTTTCCGTAATTAAACAAGCTTATACGGTTACGAGACTAAAAGAAGGCAAAAATATCTCAATACTAATAATAAATCTTTTGTGTGTGTGAGCAACATCATTCATGCTACATAGATCAATTGTGATTTTACAGTGCTAGCGTGTAAGTTGTGTGTTTAGCTCAGTGGGGAGCCCTGCCCTCATAGTTCAGGTGTAGGGTGGCCGACTTGTAGTCGGAGAATCGCGTATTCGCGCCCCAGTGCCTCCAACGCGGCAGATTTTCAGTTCGCTTGACGCACTGGGGATTTGTCAACAAGTCGGTCTAACTTGAGCTCTTCACTACAATAACAACAAAAAAAATTGGGTTGGTGCACGGGCTTGTGCCTTGTAGTTGCTGGTTTTAAAGTTCAAATCTCCGCCGTTTAACGAAATATTTTTAGTTATTTCATGTGATACATTACTGTTGTTTATAATTTATGTTTTTGTAAGTAAAAGTTTATTTTCTAGAATTTCTTTTTCTAAAAGTAATAATACGAAAATAACTGCACAGTGCAATCGACTGCAATCTTTATTTAGCATTGGTTTGAATTATAGCTTTAAGACATATAAATTCTAGAAATAAGCGTTTTTTGGCAATAACTTAGATTATAATACGCAATAATGTATCACATAAAATAACTAATAAAAAATGTTCGTTACACGGAGGAGATTTGAACTCTAAAACCTAAAATTATGCTGCGTGAACCCACGCACTAACCATCCACTGAACTAAACACACAATTTCCGAACGTGCTGTGCTAACGGGTATGTATCCGATAATAGTCCATAGTTACCACATATTTTTAAAATTGTGTTTATTGTTTTAATATGACCGTGGGAGTTAATTTAAACATTTCCCATTACTTACACGAACATTAAGTTTCATTTTGGATATAAATACGATTTCCGCAATCCATAATTTTTTTCGAAAACAGATATATACGTCTCGAGGTTGTTACTCGAGAGTCCGCCATCTAGTCTGTCGTAGCTCCGTGGGCATAGCAGAAATTTAGAACATATTCTATTACCGTTTCGGGCATGCCTATGGGTACGAAAACTGTTATACCCGGAGCCAAGCCCCTCCGGAGGGGGCTGGATTGTAACCTGCGCGGGAGCGGAAACGCTAGCAGAGAATGGACAAGAAAACTGCTAGGGGAATTGGCATCGTGTAGGGCCGGCTCTGACAGCGAAGTCAGTCGAGACAGAATGTGGTGTTTCAGAAATCATGAGTGGGGATGGAATCGTGCACGGTTTGCGTTGACGAACCATCTCGTCATTACCCTACTGGATTGATTTCGGAAAACCTTGAAAAAAAAACTGAAATCATGATGGCTTGACGGAGAATTCGGAGAGGCCTACTGCAGCTCAATTAAATAACGTAAATTGTTACCATGCCCCTCTTTCAGGCAATCTGCAAAACGGGACGCTTAAATTTAAATGTAGTTGGTGCATGTTCTTTCACAGCTACGAAATACCTGTTAACCGCCGTCAACAGGGAGATATTGAGGATAATTTAGAATGTTGAGAAATACTATTGTAAGTGCTTTTGTTTAAGTAATAAAAATAAGTAAGGCCTAAACAACAACGTAACATCTACACGGCTGCTATGTCTAGGCCTGAACATGGCGCACGATTCGAACAAGAAACATGCATATCTACAAGAGTTGCAACTAAACGGTATAGCGAGAGATCCTCGTACTATTCATGTGTTTGACGAAGCAAACCGAAATAGGTTTTTCGGTACTGCAAACGCTAGAGCATAGAGTAAAATACACACTCTAACTTTGTTATGTAGTTGGTATTGTAGAGACCTCGCCAGCTGTTATTATTATTTTTTTTTTTATATTGTGATGGGGTTGTTTTCTGAACAATTTTACTAATGCGTCTCTTATTCATAGTTATTTCATATCATGAATACATTTGTGCGAATATAAACTGTAACAGTGGACGTGAAACACCACATCACAACCAGTTCCTTGCATATATTCATGAAAGTACAAGTGACAAGAATAAACAGACATGAAGAGCGCTTACACAAAGCAGTCTGTGAAGCCACCATTAAAATCGAAATATGCAAATTAGTCATGTGTTTATACAATATTTAAAAAGAGAAACTACATAATTGTTTATTATATTTTATACTATGTGAATACAGGATACACTTGGTTTGAATATGTAATTTTTTTTATAAGTCGAAGTTACAAAACCCTAGAACTTCTACTTCGGGCAGACTTCGGGCATTTTCGATAAAGTTTCGTTTTCCCTATTCGAGTTACGAGGGACTGGAATGAACCTTAGCTAGGGGCTGGTTCCAAAATACTATTTTTTTCACGACGCGGAAGACGAGGCAGGGAAGGCAGACGAGCTAGTTGTGCGGTTGTGCTGCCAGGTAGCGCCAGGGGGAGTCGGTATTGGAGCGCGGCCGAGCGAGAGCCCAGGTGCGCGCCCCACAAAGCAAACCAGAATATTTACCTGCCACAATGGGATGAGCGCGCGACGAATGGACTCGCTGGCCGCCCCACAAAGGCAATTAGTCGTGGAAATTATGAACCAGTTTCGGGCGCGGTTTGATTGCCCGTCCGGCCGAGGGGTGCACCTAGCTGGCGACCTCGCCCTCACGACGAAGCAGTCTTACCAGGGCAGCGCCGCGAGGCAGCCATCTTCCCGCTAGTTGCAGTAATACAATCTGTAACAAAAAATTGAGGTAAAATTCCCTTATATGTAAGGGAAGCTAATTACATGTAAGGAAAAATTACATCTTAAATGTAGAGTAAATTTACATAACAAGTAAAGTGCTATTCCCTAATCGTACGGAAAAAGTATTTGACAAACGCGGGGGAAAACATTTCATACAAGTAAGGGAAAACATACTATAGTGTATAATAAATTTATATCTAGAAGTATTCCGGAGTATTAGCATTGTTAATTATTCTATTATCAATATTCTCTCACGAATAGTAACCGAAACCTCAACCCTAAAATCCTCGACACTTGCTGGTGGGTGGACGCGAACTATGGTCTTATCTGAAGAGAGGCCGATGCGTTATCCATAACACGACGACGGCAGTGTCACATCAGTGAATATTAGCATGTTAAAATATTGTTTCTTCTGCTACCCCTTCCCCTTAGCTGTTGAGACAGTGCTGAAGAGATGCACGGGATGTAAGGATATTTTCTCATCCATGTATAGAATTTTCCACTACCACGTACGTGAATTATACTCAAGAGTGCGGTACTTTTTTACCTAACATGTAAGGAGAACTATGTTCCCCCCACAAGTTTGCTAATATTACCTTACACTTGCCGAGTAATTTTCCCATTAATTTGTATAGTGAGTACTCTTGTCCACTTACTTAGCCAGCACAGATGAAAGTAGTTGTAATGTAGTGCATAAATATATTAGTAGTAGTAGTTTCTGCCACTATAAAAGGCATAGTATATAGAATTAGATTCCCCTTGATGAGTGGGGAACGGTGGTGAATGGCAGGTCACCGGGCCACTTCCATACACCGGGAACCAAGGGTAACCACTTCAATATTCCGGGCACCAAGGGTAACAACTTCGACACTCAGGGCACCAAGGGTAACCACTTCCATACTCGGGCTCCAAGGTTAACCACTTCCATACTCCGGGTACCAAAGTCATCCACTTCCATACTCCGGGCACCAACGGTAACCACTTCGATACTCCGGACACCAATGGTAACCACTTCCATACTCCGGGCACCAAGGGTAACCACTTCCATACTCGGGCTCCAAGGTTAACCACTTCCATACTCCGGGTACCAAAGTCAACCACTTCCATACTCCGAGCACCAACGGTAACCACTTCGATAGTCCGGACACCAATGGTAACCACTTCCATACTCCGGGCACCAAGGGTAACCACTTCCATACTCCGGGCACGAAGGTTAACCACTAAAAGGTATAAATAGATAGAGATGGCAATCCACTTACGTAGTGAGATGCATGTAATAATTGAAAAATGATGTAAAAATAGTGTGGTCCGACAACAGGAAGCCATAGGCCAAAATAAAAAGAAAAGGAGAATCAGTAGAAGCAAATGGATAACTTACACCCCTGTATTTCCCAGAAAGGGTACAGTTGTAGGGTTGGAAAGTCACACATGGACGGTTCAACATATGGCTGGCCACGAAAAAAAATGCAGCTGTGAATACTACAGGCGGTTCGTGTCTGATTAAACACTTTAGAAATCCAGCTTTGGAGAAGAAATTACTCCTCGTAACTACATATTTTGCAGACTTTACCATTTTCGATTGGGTGGGAGGAATAGGGCTGTGTCTTGTGGGGGAATTTGGTGCTCCGGCTCCTGCGAAATGCGCCCCTCTTCAAAACTTTGTGTTGAAATCATTTAACGCTGTATTAACACGTACTTTTACAAGCTATTTATATTAGACACAAAATATTTACACCAGTGGAAATATTACTTTAGTAATGTTATTCATTTCCTTTTTTATAACTACACATAAAATACGAATTTTATTCTACATTGTTTCCTTGTGGCACCCTTTCATGAATTATTTGGTGCCTCGTGTGAGCTTTGTAGGGTAAAGAGGGAGGAGTGGCAAATAGCCCTCTCCACACAAACACTTTCCAACAACCCTTTGGGCTTAGTAACATTGGCAGCAAAATACGAACTTCAGTTTCATGTCAAAGTCGAATTTAAAGTGTGACGTTAAAATTCCTGTAAGCTGAATTTAATTAATTTTGTTTTTCTATGCTAATAGGCAAACTAATAAATGTTAACATATTATATACGTGTTGTAACAAATCGCCTAGGGTATCCAAGTACGTAATGTATGGAGGTCTTAATATATAAAATAAAAATTATTTTCCTAATAATGTATCTGCAATGGCATAGTAACATATAGTTTACAGTTATTATTTATAAAAATAATTATATATATATGCTATCAACGCTTACTATTTTCATCAATGAGCGCAATGTTATTGTAATATCTTTATACAACCTACAGTCACGGAATCTTCAATCATTAATTCCAAATACACTATTAAACTGTCCAATGCCATACACTGACATCGCCATCCAAATGTCCTACTCCCGTACAGCTTAACTAGTCAGTCTTATCCTGTGCTCTCCCGCTAGTCGTGAGTACACTACTGTACACACTCTGGTCGCTGCGCCCTCACCCGTCTTCGTCATACGCCGACTGCCGACACACGGGCACGCCGCCGCCAATCATAGGTTACCTACAGCTCAGCTGGTCTGGCCCAGAAGGTTCTTCGCACATCGAGTCGCGCAGACGTAGCTGATGGCCAGAAAATTTACGCAGTGTCTTACAAGTCGTTGACTCTTCCTGCAGGCAAGAGTCATGTCATTCCCATTACAGGCTATTATTCGTAAAGTGAGAACGTTTGAAAGCCCTCTCATTTCGAATAATAGTCAATAAGTATATTTTATTTTAACCTTAGATATAAACTTCCGAGTGTACACTGTGTTTATTACGTATATCGCAATATTTTTTTAGAAGGTGATTAATAGATAATAAATGGCTGAAAGGAAAAAGTAACTAGGCCCCAAAAGTGCACACTTTACCGTGAACAGGCTATAGCGTAATTTCGGCCAGTGTAGTGATTCCCCCTCCCCACCAACACCGGTACAAATGAGGAAGTCACATTCTGGGAGGGAGGGGGGCAACACTATTTACCATCCTAGCAAATTTAAATTTAAAGGTGATCGACGAATAAGAAAAGTTTTAACATTGTTAATACTATTTCATGTACAGATACAAAGCAGACAAAAATAAAACTTACGCAAGGCTTTCACACGTGTTCGTGTTTAACCTGAGACGGCCTGTAACTTTCCCGAGCGTGAGTGTTTGGGTTTGTAATGTCTCTGGCGTAGTTTACACATATTTCATTGTTACACACAAAATTCACGTCAAATAATTTGTTATTATCATTAAGTATAATAAAATTCAGCGTGCTAGTGCATCCCAAAAGTGAAACAAAAGTTTAACATGTCAGACCTTTTCACAAGAGTTCATGCGATGAAATTTAGATCTCTACGGTGAAATTTATTCACCTAGTAGTTTTCAGCGTAAACGAAATAAACTCATGGTAAAAATCGCAATGTTCAACTTGATTTTCCTTTGATTATATATCGGATGAGTAGCGAAATGATTCTCTTTCCCTCTCCAGCCAACCCGACGAGGCTATCCTCAAAATCTGAGGATTCGTATATCGGGAGTGAGCATTAAAACAAAGATTACGTCACTTTCCTTTACATAACCGTTTTAACAGTCTCTGTTAATAGCCAGATTAAGTATTTAAGACCACCATGTCTTAGTTAAATAAAAAGTTAATAATAATTTTGTAATTTATTTATTTGCAATCCCCCAAATAAATATTCAAAACATACAATTGACATTAACTGCTACGACTTCATATTTACAAACAATATTTTCATGATCGTCTGCTACCTAACCAATTAATACAATCGAATTGTTAAAATAACTCTCTACATACATTTTAATAACAACTATTAAATTTTAAATTTTTTATTTGATGTTTGAAAGTTCCAATACTTACAGTGAAGTTTGTATCAATCGTTCATTTTGTTCAACTCTCTTTCATGTCAGATGTCAACAATATTTCCTTCCCGGATTGCTCTGGAGCTACCTAAACACAGTAGCTCTTCACACATCAGCTACCTCACCCTCCGCAGCACTTGCGCACTCTCGTTCGCAGCCGCCGCACACAACCTCATCCGCCGCGGTCTCTCACGTCCTCGTTCCACGTCGGTCCTTTACTTCGAAGTCACTCCAATCTTCGCTAGACACTTTTCGTGCTCAATCATTGTGGCTATCACAGACTGCCAACCCTCTGGCTGCGGTCGTATTTACAGGTTACCTAACCCAGAACATTCTTCACTCCTCGGGACATGACGAAGGAGGTATTAACTGAAACGTTCTTACAAATGCTCTCAAGTTACCAACTCCTCCAACATGATGGGGTAGTGACGGGTTACAGTGCCGCAGATGCACATGGGCAACTGGGGAGGAAGGCATCTGGGCGCTTCAGGTATCGGGGTAGTGTCGTGCCCTAGTATCTGAGCCTGGTAACCTGCGCGTGACACTAGGTGAGTGGTGAAGTGGTGGGCCTTGAGTCCTACATAACATCTCCCACCAAGGCGACACAAGACTTCTAGAGTGGTACTTCAGTACATGGGATTGAGAAAATTGATATCCGCCGTGGGAAGCTGCTTTGCCGTAGTGTTGTATAAGGCCAGATCAGCTTCCAATCATCCCCCCTACTGGTCTGGCGACATAGTGGCAGCTCGGTTCTCACCTGGAGGATAGGCGGGTTGTGGAGAGTCACTCCCTACTACATCGAGACTGGTCCCGCATAACACCGTCTCTTCCTCAAGTCTGTCCATCCCGAACCAACTCTCCGACTTCTGAACCTTCGTAGAGTGTCAGTCAGTGGTTGTTGACAACCTTAGACTTCATCCGAAAACCCTGTAGATTAATCCTCGTAGACCACATCATTCGTCATCTTCAGTCTCCTGTTTGGTAATTTCCGACATTTCTATAGCTTCGGGCAGTATCCTTCCGTTTATGTGGATTGTACGGCCACATCAGCTGTCCTAGAAAAACATCTTCAGGCATTCTCGTCATATGATGTTTTCATTCTGTCGCTGTTAATTCTAAGGTGCCAGAGGGAAAACTCATTGATTTTGAACAACCTCTGGTGTAAATTACTGGCAAATTCTGGAGTAGCTGCTTCTTTTGCCACTGGATGTTCAAACAGAAGGTCATCAAAAAAGTGGAGCTCTCTCCCAAAGAGCATCTTTAAGGCGATACTCTAACTCATGGACTGCCTGAACTATATGTGTCGGGAGAAATAAGGGCGCCAGGAACCAGGAATTCCCAGTCCTTTTGTTTGCTTTTCACGAAGATCGCTGGGTACTGTTTTAAGTTACAGTAGAGTCTCTCGACCATCCCACCCAAGCGCAGTCAGAGTTTTCCTCAGTCCTAAAATCCTCGCTACATACTGGGGGAGAGTGGCTTAGAAATTTCGCTCTCGATAAAAATGAAGTTTTAGTGGTACTCCAAAGCTGGAGTAGATGTGCTCTAGAAGTGGTTCAGCTACCATACCAGTTTCTTGGTTTGTAACTCGTAAGACATCAGGGCACTTTATGAAACAGTATTGAGCTACCAGAAGATAACAATTCACCGTTTCAGTGACTGTTAAATGTTATAGTATATCCACTACCATCATCTTAAACAGGGCCATAATATTGTATATCTGAAGGGGAACACATACTCAACCTTTATTTAACTCCTTGCAGTACTATGTGTTACCTAAAGACGACTAACACAACCACATTGCAACAGACACACAACAATGAAATTATGCAATGCCCCAATGTGCGGTGTGGCAGAACAACGATAGAATGCAAAATAATTATACACTGGGAGAGAAAGTAGTTCTGTATATATCTGTGTACATTCAAGTAACGTTGCGACAGCTGTAGTACGTGTGATGGGTTTTCTGGGTAGAGTGCCAAACCAAGCTGCGAAGTTACGACTGTCCAAACTGAGTATGAAATTAAACTGCTTATTGAAAACCAGAATTACTGACCCTTTTACTTTTTGGTAACTCAAAAATATTGTGAAAACTATAAATTGCATTCACTGCCGTGACGCTTGAAGGCAGTTTGACGAGTTACAATGCCCGGCCCTGTTCAGACTGTAAGTAGGAATACACACATTTGATCTCACCAATCTGAAGTGGTGTGTACCATAGTACACTCAGAAACACTGCAATCTGGTGCCGACCTCTCGTGGCGCAGTCAGTTGGCGCGCAACCGATCTGGGGTGCGGGAGGCTCTGCGTTCGAGTCCCGGGTAAGGCGAGGGTGTTAATTTACGTTAGTTTGTAAGTTAGTTTGTAACCCTGCTAAGCTTTCAAGCATAAAACCCTTTACAACAATTGCAATCTGGTAGAAAATAATTGTAGACAGGACAAACAAATAGGAAAACTAGGAGAAAACTTACTACTAAATGACAAAAATGGGCGACAGAATGTAAAATTATCTGGAATTATAATTGTGCTCAGAATTACTTGTCTCTTACCGGAAAAACAAAATGCTTCATTCAGATGGCATTACAAATTTGCTGTTTATCTGTGGCTTCGAAATTATTAACAATAAAATTGAAATATTCTGTTTGGGATAGTGGCCTTGAAAACACTAGTGACATCATGAAGGTTAAAAAATAAAATATCCAAGAATCCATCCAAAAATATTTACTTTAAATGAGACTTTTGCAACATGCAGGATTCAGTTTAGGTCTGAAATATCAAGTGTCGGAAAAAATCGTGTACATAAGAAAGAAAACATTGTGGTGTGAGAAATGTTATAGAATATTAATTGACGGTGTTGATGTGAAAAAGTTAATTTGGAATTTCTTAGCTGAAATCAGTGGTTAAAACGTAGAATTTGAAGACTAGAAGTTCCCGATGATCAAGTGTACCGACGAGGCCTCTCTCCAGATGTGCAGCAGCCCTGGGTGATGTCCTTCCTATGTAAGCTCATGGCTTACAGTGCTAACATGCAGTTCAATGGCACCTTAACGGAGGTCTCCCTAGTTCTATCTAACCTCTTTGAAAACAATGGGGAAGGAGGCTATACAGGCCTACTTATTATTTACAACACCTCGCGTCTTCTTCTCTATTAAATGGCTTGCAATTTCTGGGGTGCAAACTCTGACTTCCCTAAGAAAAATTTCAATTTATAGCCTAGTGAACAATCCACCCGGGCTCGCTGCCTGACGTCGCTTAACAACATGTCTGTCTTCCTCCTTGAAAAATTATCTTAATAGCGTTTTTTAAAAATGAGCCAATCACGACGGTTACGATTCAAATTAATCTCTACTGCCACTTAAAACTACCACAACGATCAAAAATTCTAAGAGTCATATGGCCTTGTAAGTACACATAAACAATATAAAAACAGAAAAACATATAAATATGTGGCCAATTAATAATACTGTTGCAAAACCAAATAAATATTATGGACTTTGTCTCAAGACAAATAAATATCTCTTGCCACCAAATAAAATAAATCATTTGAAAAAATTATATTGAACCTGATGAACATAAAAATTACATGTTAATATTTATTATTTATTATAGCTCAAGAAGTGTGTATTACGTCTACGTTTAGGTCTGAAGAGTATCCCATCCTAGCGAAGGCGTAATGTTGTGGCCAGAGTTTTCTTCAAATTTAAAATACTCGTTACATATTGGAGAAGAATGGCTTCGAAATTTCGCTCTTGAACAGAATTAAGTTTTAGTGGTACTCCAAACCTGGAGTAGACATGCTTTATAAGTTCATCAGCTACCATACCAGTTTCTTGGTTTAGAACTGGTAAGACCTCAGGCCACTTTGTGAAGTAGTCTTGAGCTATTAGAAGGTAACTATTCGCCATTTAAGTGACTTGTAAGGATCCTAGAATATCCACTACCATCATATTATATAGGACCACAATATTGTTTGTCTGAATGGTAACACAAACTCAACTCTTGGTTACATTCTTGCAGTACACCACCCAGATAGCATCAATTCTCAACACCCTCCCGACAACGGAGCCAATATAGCATCCTTCGGATTATGTCCAGGGTTATTTAGACCGAATTGTCCAACTGCTACTGTATTATGTAGTTCTCTTAGCACTTCTGCCATTCCGCACTTTGGTAAGACAAATTGTATTTGAATGTGATTACCATCACTTTATCCCCAGACCTGGCATTTTTTAGTACAAGATAATTTCACTGTGCCTAGTATGCCTTCACTGTCAGGTCCAGAGTGTAAATCTACTTTCTATCTAGGTCTAAAGTTAGCTTCTATTCACTATAGTATTTGATGCAATGTGGAGACATTTTGCTGATATTTCCTAATGCCCTCATCATCCCATATAGGTGGCTCTTCGAAAAATGCTGAGCCTTAAATCCTCGCCATCCTTGCCATCTGTAAACCACTCTTTTTCTTCTGGCGTTCAAACTGATGACATAACACTTCGGATCTGCATTGCTGTGAAGGTACTCAGATCTTCGTTGTTTCAAAGTCATTATTTTTTGCAAGTGCTGTACCCACAGGGCTGTTTTCCTTTCGGGATTCTTAAAATTCTGTAGCTTGTACAGTGGAGGTCTTAGGATAAAGTGTCTGCCATAAAGATAGCGGTGAAACAATGTAATTACGTTCACAACAGCCAGAATCTCCCTATATGCCACACAATAATTTTTCTCAGGCTTGTATTCCTGTAGTATCTCATTTCCATCCTGGATCTGAGACAACACAGCCCCGATACCTACATCACTATCAGCAGTATTCAGAATGATCTCACATGCACTAATCGTAAATCCCAGGATGGGGGAAGTTATCAGAATTCCATTCCATTAGGCTGATGCTTCATATCCTAAGAAATTAATTTTATTTGGGGAAAGGTGGCAATGCTTAGGAACAAATTTCTGTTTCTTGATGGCTAATTTCTGAAGTCCAGGGTCAAGCGGTGTTAAGTGTTCTTCAAATGTCCATCCTGTGACCATGATGCCGTCTAGGTGTATATATACATATGTATTGTCTAAGGAGAGGACTTTTTATATCAGGTGATTAAATGTAGCAGAGGCATTGCATAACCCGAAAGGTATAACCTCGAACTGTTGATTCCTTTCCCTTGCACATGAAGAAGAGCCTTTCCTTTGTCTTCTAGTGCCACCTTGCATTGCCAGTATCTGCTCTTCATGACCAAAGTAGAAAAGCATTGTAAACCTGCCAGGCTTACCGCACCTCTATATCGGTGATAGCATCTCTGAAGAAGACGACTGCAATGATTTTATGTACCTCCTCAGGGGGCATTTCTCCAGGTACAAGTGGGGCAGCAGCACAATATCCTGTCATAGCTCCTGCAGTGGTTCCCTGTTGTCACTGGGTGTTTTTTCACAGTTGGACATGGTAGGTGTGTTTCAGATTTTGGTTACTAGAATGCATTTTTAAGGGGTTGACACTTATGTGGAGTACTCCATTCGATTTCATTCTGGCAGGGACTGCAGTATGCTTAGTGCAGAGCTCCTCAGTTCAACTACGAGGTAGTAAGCATACTGCACATCGATACAACCATTCTGAGTGGCTACGATCTCGATTTGGTGCCGGTATTCGCATCAAGGTGTCAATCCAGCACCATGTGCTAACTTAATGTTACAGCTTAACCCACCCCTGGCTGAGGCGTTCCCACACTGCAAAACTTCTGGGACTCTCCTGCGATTTGTGTATTGATGGTGACCTCTACCTTCTCTTCGCTGCTCACATTAATTGGCACTGGGGTGATCAACCTCAGCTCCTCCTTAGCTGCTGAACCAGAACATCTTCTTCCCTGATGTGGTAGGAATTCTAGCCGTTATTCTTGAGGGCACTCATGTCCTATTCCACCTTACACTGCACATTCTTTCACCCACAATGTCCATTCTTTCACTCACAATCTATTTTGTTATTCACTAACTCGCTCCTGCAGTCTTAACTTCATTAACACTGATTATTTTCCTATTTACGTTTCCGTTCACTCTATCTATTTTCCTGTCCACTAATTGGCTAACGCTGTCTATTTTGCTATCCAATACTTAGGTAACGCCATCTATATTCTTGTCTACTGGTTCACTAATACTACCAGTTAGACTATTAGCATTTTCATTAACACTCTTTATAAATACCCTGGCACTACTTATTTGAGTGTTTACAGTTTCTCTGTCACTATTTATTTGAGTGCATAGTCTTTCAGTTAAACATGCAGTGCTTCCAAATCTGCCAACATTCCTCTGTTTGGTATTCACTAAACTCTACTAATTTTGCAGCCTACACTCTAAATCTGAAACTGTGAGAATTGAGCCAAATCAGTGAAAATAGTTAAAATTGAGCAACTGATAATCAGTGTCTGATAACTAATTAGAATTATTGCTGAATTTCACTGATTTGTGTTTCCCATTGAATGTCGATAATTCTACAGTTGTTAGTCACTATTTCCAGTTCGTTTTTTTGATTCGCCAGTCGGCAGAAGCTTATCAACTGACTTTCAGTGAATGTTATTTCACTTATTCATATCACTTCTTCGAGCTTAGAGTGTACTACTATTATTATTATTTTCAAGTTTACCCTATCAATTAACAGCAAACTGTACACTCTAATTTACAAACAGTAAGTTATCTTTAATGCCTCAATTCCAATTGTGACACCAATATTACAATTTTTTATAATCTCTGAGCATAGCCAGGTACTTTAAAGGTACTTACATAAAATTATATTATGATTTCCTAATTATTTATAAGTGTTCTACAAAATAAATATTAAAATATACTTTTTGAGATTAATGGTTATCACTAGCTATTTTCAACTAATGGTTTCGTAATCATCCAACACCTAACAGATATTAATACAGAATGTCCAAAAAGTCTTTCCCTGATTACAAGAATTATTTATATCTGCTATATGTAGGAGACTGATGTGAAACTGGAGCATAAAATGTTGGCAAACTAACCAATTTTTTGTTACAGATTTCAGTAACGAGGCTATAATGCAGCAGTTTTAGTGTCCAGGAAACCAGACATGTTCAAATATAAAGCAAAATCTCAATGTGTCCTCTGATACCTCGAGACCTGACCATCAATAACAGCGCAGAGGAATTTTTCAGACAAGTATGGAATGATACCACCCGATGTCAAGAACATTAAGTCGTGGTATGACAAGTTCAAGAACACAGCCTAAAGGGTAGAAGCAGTGAGAGCGTATATTGTGCGAAATCCCAAGAAATCAGTGCGAAGGGCCTCGCATGAATTGCAGATGCCAAAAAACTATCTTCATGATATCTAACACAAACGTTTATTGTTTCGCGCAAACAAAGTGCAGATTGTTCAGATTTTGTTGCCAAATGACGCCACGTGTCGGTATGACTTTGCATTAGAAATATGATCACGTATTGAGGGCGAAAATGACTATCTCAAACACGTTACTTTTTCTGGCGAGTCGACCTTTTATGTCAGTGGTGTAGGGAACAGGCATTACGTGAGTATTTGGGATTTAGAACCCCTTAGTAAGATGTCAAAGTGTAGCAGAGGTAGCCGAAAGGTGAATGTTTGGTGCGCGGTTATGCATGACAAAATTATGGAACCATTCTTTTTCACTGAGGACATCATCACATATCCAGTCTATCTGGACATATTGCAATTGTTTGCTATTCCTCGGTTGCTTGAGGATCACGCAGATGTCATTTCTCAACTAGACGGTGCACCACCTAATTGGGATTTGGAGGTTCGTGCCTAGTGATACGAATTTTCCTGGAGGATGGACCGGTCATGAGGGCCTGACGACTTGGCCTCCACGCTCATGTGATGTTGGTTTATATATGGACAGAAATTGTATATCAACTAGATCTGCTACATGTTATCGAGGGTGCTTACATGGAGACTTACTGATATGTTGTCCTGTTGTAACAAAAAACTTTGATAGTTTGCCAACATTTTGGCACTGGTTTCATATCTCTATGTTATGAACAGTGGACATAAATAAAGTTTGTAATGAGGGAAAGATTTTTCGAACATCTTGTACAATCAAATTCTAAAAATCAGGGTCTATAGACAATTTATTAACCTGTAATGAAATGCTATTAAAAGTTTGAGATTCTATATCTGACCGATACCAAATTTACAACAAAGTCTATGGCCGTGTACGAAATGGCAAATTTGGGGACTCAGGGTTTAGGAATTTAGGGTGGATGGTTCCGAACGGCTTGTAACAGCATTACATGATACAAAGCTGGAAACTACAGGCTTGTGGATTTCAACGTTATTTTGTTTATCACCCTATCAATAAAAAACTTTCTTCGAAGCATTATTCGCGTCATGTGAATAACTGATCGTATTTCTTTCTAGCTGATATCAAACTTCTCGTTATTTTTTCGCTCCTTGCAATTAACATTCCACTTCAAATAACAACCGATTGCCTTTTGTTGCCAATTTTAATATGCCTTTAACATACGAATTTTATTTTTAAATAACTTCATACAGATCCCTGATTTTCCATTTTTCACTTGCATGTATTGTGCAGAGTTTGAAAAACATTAAATACCCGATGTTTCCACCACAACGCGGAAACAAAACGTAAGTAAACAACAGCAGGCGATTTTACGGACCTATTAGGGGATTTAGTGTGCTACTTCACCTCAATAAATTTCTACCCTAAATCCCCAATATTTAGGGCCTAAACTTGGTCACGTGGTCAATTTAGTAACCTATATAATGGTCTCATAGCCGTTTCGTACACGGCTAGAATCACTCGTCCACGCAGTCTCACGTTGCTTCAGTCTTTCCTGTCCTGAATATTCTGTAGCTCTTTGAGCGCTGCCATACACAGTAGCACTCCACTCATCGGGTACCACACCCATCACAGTATTCGCGCACTCTCGTTCGCAGCCACTGCACACACACTCATCTGCCGCAGTCACGCGCTCGTTCACCGCCAGTTCTTTTCTTCGAAATCTCTCAGCGCCCCGATTTTCACTAGCCACTTGCCACACTCAAGCCAGACGGCTATTGCAGATCGGCGACCCTTCAGTAGCAGCCGTATTTATATTGCAGGTGCCCTGGCCAAGAACCTTTTTCACACCTCGGGACACAGCGAGGGAGGTGTTAGCTGGATGGTTCTTGTAGTCTGCATACTCTCAAGTTGCAGACTCCTCCAACAGTGTAGGACAGTAATGTAAGTCCAGGTAAGCTGTCACTCCCCCCCCCCCCCCCAGGTGACGTAGTGGTTACTGGGTTCCCCTGGAGAAAAGTGGGGTCGTAGTGTGTCACCTCCCAATGCACCCAGACTTCCCGCATGTAATTATGTGTTACTATTGACTCAAGTTTTCTCTTACCTGTGAAATAATTCACAGGGTAAACCGCTTCAAATATTACACGAGCTGTTTTCTGCGTTTGAGGCCGATAAGCGCGGGAGACTGCCACACGCATCAAGTGCGCCATCGCCGTTAAGCGCAAGGTTCTGAACTAGCGTGCGGTGTTCTAGTGAGTGAGTGAAGAGATTTGGGCGGCTCTTAACAGCGAAGTCTTGAGAGCTGATGAGGGTAATTGAGGTAAGTATGGAGCATCGCCGGAATGAAAGGGTGGAGTTAATAGGAGATCCCCGAGAAAACCCGCCGACCAGTGTCATCGTCCGGCACAATTGATGTTCTCGTCGCAATGCGTGTACCTATAGGATTTTCAGTGGTGGCCTTATGATTTTAATGTTGGAAAGTCTGTAGGAAGGTTCAGTGCAAACCCCTTGAGTAGTTTCGTATGTAACAATGTTTATGTTTTTAAGAATATTTAATGGTCGACTTTCAATTTTTCCAAATTTAACTTTACTTTGGTTTAGTGTTCTGGCGACTTTGTAAAAGGGTCACAAAGTTTTATCCTGTGTCATGGGTTAAGTCACTTATATGGCAGCATTTTGGTATAAGTTTCCAGTAGGGGACAAATTTCAGGAGATTTTCTGTGCAAGCACAATAAATAATCCACAATACCGGAACTCCTTACCTGCATAGGCGGTAATACAACTACATAGCACAGTGCTATATATGACTTTGATGAACTATATTAGTGCCTGGTATCTACAAGTCAGCTATTTTGGGACATAAATCCAGTATGGGTATCTTTCAGGATGTTGTGTGCGAGTGCAGCCAACACCAAGACTGGAAAGGCTGCCTTTCCAGAGCAACAACTTTCAGTATTTGATTGCGCGGAAACAAATACGCTTTTATGAATTGTGAAGGATGGCTTTCCAGTTTCACTTCGACTCTAGCATTGTCTAATAAAATCCTGAAAGACAGCCTTTCCTAGGGGAAACAATTCAGCTCCCCTAGAAGCCTTAAAACGTGAAAATGTTTCTTCTAATTTTCTGCTAACATTACTATAAGTCTCTAGTCAGTATTCCCGTTCAAATATATCGTGTAAATAAATGTCGTATTTTTAACACCAGGGTTGCGTAGAACAAAAACTATTGAAAAAAAAACATACTGGTCATTTTGTATTAGGGCGAACCGTTTCGTCGTTGAGTTCCAATGAATATAACATGTTCTCAGTGTAGATCACCGCTGCCACTACACAACGAAGCTGTTTAACTCTAGTGTTTAGGCCACGTACGTGTGGCTACGTGTGGAAGTTGCGGTGATTGAACACGACGGATTAATGTGCATGCGAAACATGCGGCCATATAGAGCACCGAACTGTTACGTGCATATAACTGGGAGCGCCTAAATGCGGAAGATCCGTGTGAGTCACTTTAACTATTTCATCTCGGAATACATAAGGGAAATTATTGTTATAAAAGTATATTTAGTCTGAAATAAGTAAACCTTAATACAAGAGCTTTTGACGCTGATCATCCAATAGCTTTAATATCTCCTAAGCAGCTGAGGTAAAATTCCTTGATCATTGTATTTAATCAGAATATTTTATTAGCCCTTTGCATTCATTCTTAACTTTTGACACATGCATGCCCTAAAGTTTGTTTTTTGGACAATATAATGCATCAGATTAATAAATGTAATGAATTTATCACAGCAAATTTAAGTTTATTTTTTATTAGTACACTGAGCAAATTTAGTAGTTAAACATTGCAACATCTGCTTCTAAAACTGCAAACTCAAACTCGTTACAATATAGTAAAAAAGAGGGCGATTTGTGATGAGTAGTAGCTATTTCAAACACAAGATCGATGTAGTAGTCAGAGATATATAGTATTAGCTGAGTGCTTGTGGATGTGACAACATATCTTCGCAAGTAGGAAATAAAGGTCTTGATTTGTTCCTGTGATTGAGGCGCTCAAGTTGGGTACAAAATTACGCACATGCCTATTTAATTATGGTATGTCAGCGCATGTGACTAACAGTGCTAATAAAGGATTACTCCATGAACCTGCCAGGCATATGAGAGTTGTTCGATACATTGTGACACGATAATGTACTAGCTTGTTGCTCGAACCTGACCAGTCTCATGGAGTATTCACGTGACGACTACTGCCATATGCATTTAATGCTCCATGCTTGCCACTGCAGCCAGAGAATACGCACACCGTTATCCAGTGCAGAGGCAGTCCAATGCAAATGTGTTTCGCCTCCTATCTGAGGATGAGCGAGACTGGAAACGTGCGGCAGCATGCCAGTGAATGGACGGTGGACGCAGTTTGGACATGTGATGTGCAGAACCCCGCCTGTCTAACAAAGTGATGCGGACCCTTATTGTAGGCAGCTAGTTCGGCTCTGATGCTAGTATTGTAGATTGTTGTGTAGTAATGTGTACTGTCATCACATGATGTAACACACGGGGAAGTTAACAATACATGATTTCCTGCCTTTATCACAGCACTGCTGTGTTTCTGGTGCGGTGCACAACACACGATCATACAGTTTCATGGGGCAGCTGAGGTCAAATGGTTGACTATAAAAATACTACCCGTACATTATCTTCTTAGTTTTCACTTCTCTGAGCAACCCCTGTGTCACGATCCACCAATTTTTTTTCTTTTCACACGCTGTGTATGCATATAGAGCTGTCCTGCGATCGCATTCCAAGCTTGACGCTCGTGCCAACTGCTGTTCTAACACGCGGCTCTGCTACTTGTCTCACTCCCAGCATCCTGTTATTCTATCATGGCAACTGATTCCCGTCTACCTAACAAACCAACGAGCCGTACAGGTTATACGGTGTTGAGAGCTCAGGTCAGCTGCTTAGTAACCTGCTTCACGAGACACGACACTGAATCGCGTTCCAGTCTTGACGACTGTTATGTCCAAGTGCCTTGGACTAAGTGTTGTTTAAGCAAATACCAGTTCTCGTATGTTAGTCTGTCTTCTCCGGCCGAGATTTATTGCAACTAGAATATAATCGGGTTTTTTCCTTAAGTAAAAATATAGGTATTATAAAAAAACTACAAGTGAATACATACCCCCCCCCCCCCCCATATTGTTTGAACACGGGATTTCGACAATTATGTAAGCAAATCTCAAATTCGGACACTAGTAGAAGACGAGACTCAGTCACCTTCAACTTAATATTCCGAAAAACACAAGTACATGCTCGAAATGACTTCGCAGCAATTTGAGATAACACTTCCACTCGTACAGACGGAATTGCGTTGAAAATATTGCTGAATCGACAAGAGCAAATTTATCCAGAGATTCAGTGCTTAACTAGGTGTGAAACTCTCCACTAAGTTCCGGTACAAAACGGGCGCCTTTTTTTTTTTCTGTATCTTCCTGTAGCAAGGTGAATAAAAACATTTGACTGTTGGTCAAGTAGATCTGGAACAAAAACGACGTTTTAACTCATCCTAAATATGTTCTATAAGGTCACTGCGGTGTTTTAAGGCCGGGCCAGTTAAGAGGCCTTCCTAGTAAACAATGTTATTGAAGCCTCAAGGTCACCTCTGAAGCATTGCTATGGCGGTGGAAAATAGCGTAAACAAGCTTTTCATGTGTTCTGTTTCCTCAGAACTTTAAGCGGTGGCTATAGGATTTCAATACAGCAATCTGTCTAGGAAAAATACAGCATTGTACCTATAGATTAAAACACTGTCTTACAGAAGAATAATTATCCATAAATAAAAGGCTAATGGCTATTCACGGTAAAGTGGGCACTTTTGAAAGATGATAGTAAATATTTTATTTTAGCCTTAGGAGTTAACTTCTGAGTGCGGTGGCAATATTTATTTTAAAAAGATGATTAAAGGATCCAAAATGGTTGAAAGGTAAAAGTTACTATGACCTCAAAAGTGCTCACTTTACAGTGAACAGCCTATACTTAGAGATATTTTTGCTGTTTCTGACACTGTTCAATAACCACACATATGTTTCAATAACAACATTTGTAAATTGGTATCAAAATATCGACTTTCATTTCTTTCCTGAAAAAAAAATGCATTGCAATGTCTCTCTGTTTGAATTAGAATAGACACAACTACTTACAATGAAACTAAGACGACAACTAGCGATGTCCTTCAAGTAGTCTCGCTCGACTTTCATCAAACTACGACGCAACACGCGTGGCTGATGGGCAGGAGAATTCTCGTACTGATACGGTAAATATGGCATATCACAGAATGTTTCCACAGTATGGGAAGCATGTTACTGTCCAAAATATCTTTGGCACGAGAGTTCATCTATAGATCGATTAATACTAATGGCCAAAGCAGAAAGAGAAACTGAGCCAGATCTTTACAACGCCACCATCAGATTTCTCCGTCGGAATAACACACTCAGGTAAACACCATTAGATAGGCATCAACCAGTTTCACACTCATCCATCCGCGTGCCAGATCACGTACAGATATTTATCACTCTGTTAAGCCCCTTAAATTTTGCCTTCGACTATATTGTACAGTAAAATTTGAAGACAAAATACGGCCATCAAATTTTTCCTCCCAACAAAATTTTATCAAATAATCTTGAATGTATTTGAAAATATGTCACACTGTCAAACTTTTTAATTGGGAGAATCTAATTTGTAATATTGTTAAAAAAAATTCTTTTCATAGTGATTTTTTGCTGTTTTTTTTTTTCCATGCTATCTATTACAGGAAGAAAGAAATGTAAGTAATACTGTAATTAATGTTCGTTTCTTTTCTAAATTAAAATTTTATTTATAAAATATGTTTCCCGTACAATGAAATAAATGCCTCTGAACCCGTATTATTATCTGCAATATTCACTTCAAATAGCATCCATGTCCAGACAGCTCTTACATGAATTAATTATCTTTATAACTTACTTCGTTTCCAGCAAATGTTCGTTATTTTAAGTTTCTTGACGTCCATTTTTGTCGTGCACGATTCTGATCGGCTGAGACCGTCAAACATCAAATAAATTTTACAACCGGTCCTATTTTCAAATGTTTGATGGAAACTCAAGCCATGCAACGTTTACGACGTTTCGATGACATCATAACTGTCCAACTTTATTTGACCAAACTCATTGGAAGCCGTCTGACGGAAAAATTTGAGCTTTAGACGTACCATTGCTCCACGGTGCAATGGAGGTGTTATTTGCAGAGCTCCTAAAGACGTCGGGTTTTTTTGTGCGTGTGATCAGTGTCGTCTTGGCAGCTACACGACATTGAAACCCAAGTCATCACCTTCAGGTGAAGAGTACTTTCATTAACTCCTGTAAAGAAGCTGCGAAGGAAGTTCTCTGCAGTCGGTTGACGACTGCGTGACGATCGGAATGCATAACAAGGTTCAGCATACGTCGGTCCCGATCAGTTAGTTTCTTGGGCCAACCAAAACAACGCTTTGGACCAGCGCTTCTTTTTTTTTTTTTTTTCTACTTGACGATCGCTTCGCTAACAGTGGGCCGAAGCATTTTAGCCTGCGGAGAAAAAATCTCCCTGATGAAAATTCCCCGTTTTATAGGTACCTGAAATGATGACCCTTTTGTACGCATAAAACACTTTCCGTTAACTAATTATGAATAAGACACGTGTAAGGTGTTATGAGTACATGACTTCGTTGATGTAGCGTTATAATGGAAGCAGAGGGATGGCAGATAAACTTTGGGTACTGGTGTATATGAAGTGTGAAGTGAGTTTAGTGCAACCAGAGAAACCTCTACTTTTAACTAGTTTTTTTTTTTTTTTAACATGGACGATCAGATACATAAAGTTTAATGAGTTTCTTATTTTTAAGCATGTTTTGCAAGAAAAATTATTGATGGATTTCGCAGTTATAATAAAAGTAATTTTAGAAGGATCAAAATGAATTTTGTTGCACTTGTAGTTTTAGAGCAGGTCCTGAAGTTGTTTAAGAAATTGTTAGGCCACGCCAGATGAAGTTGCACTGTGGCAAACTTATGGACTTCTGGGAGGATTAGGGTTCTAATCTCGGTCCGGCCACTTTGACTTCGGTTTTCCATAGTTTCCCGAAATCATTCGAGATGAATGCTAGAACGGTTCCTTACTTCCTGCTTCTCTGAAGAACTTGCTCCGCTTCTAATGATCTCGTTATCGACGAAACGTTATATCTTACCAAACTATATAATTTTTTTCGGATATTATGAAGTAGCCATTAAGTTTCAATTTATGCATCAGAATCTTATTCATAAAGTGCGTCCATCATACGAACTGCATGTGTCTACACTGATTGCAAGCCCTGTGCTTTGTTGGTGTAGGGTAGTCTCGAACTACTGTGCGCGACGCAGATCCTGCGCCCGGCCTCACCTGGGGGACGCAGGAAGCAGGCAGGTCCTGGCACCCCTGAGCAGTGCCGCAGCCACCCGCATATCCTGCCCTCCAGCTCCTCAATGGCGGCCCCCGCCGAGATCGCTCCGAGGACCAACAATTCCGCCCGCCCTGCAAGGTCAACAAGTGCTATTTAATTCCCGGCGCGCAGTCGCCATATTGGATGTCGGCCGTCTTTGTTGACGGCTGCGGTCTTTGTTGGTGCGTGGGCCCCGGGTCTGTGGGAACCTGCGGGGCAGGCCTGGGCCTTCTTGCTCGTCGCTTCCTGCCTCCGGGCACCCCGCTGCTCTTCGTTGTCTCCAGCCCTTCGCTGCTGCTCGCCGTGCCCGCCAGAGTGATCTCAACCATACACTGAAGATAAGTAGACCGCGTATTCGTCTTCTGCGCGTGTCCCCAACAGTGACCTCCACCAAAGGAACACAACTGTCAAAGTCACGTGGTCAGTAATGATGAACGTGTTTGTTAGTATCTTAAATTTTAAATGATAGTAACTGTTGTATTAATAAAATTCTTTTTCGAATTCGAATTTAATAAAAATTCATTAGAAATCGGTGATAGGAAGTATACAAACATCCTCACGCAGCAACGCCACGCCATTCCACAAGCAGCAGTTAACTAAACACACGTAACAGTATATTTATTACTGCCGTGAAAATACAGATTAAAACACTACTTTTGTAAACATTATTCTAATCTCGAATCCAATCCACGCCGTTTTTGCAAGTCGTATTGGCTGGAAAGCAGTTCAGTGTTGGGAAACGGAGTTGGTTGCGCGCAGCCAGCGAGATCGGTCTACCTCATCTTTAGTCTAGACTCTCAACAGCTGAGGTCGCCGCTCTATGACTGTTATAGGCTGTTCGCGGTTACTTTCAACTTTTCTGAAGCCCAGCTTAAGTTCTGCTTCTAAGATATTCCTCCTCCTCACGCAAGCATAGCTTAACAAAGTATAGAAAATTACACCAAATTACACCAAAGAGCGAACGTACTGGATTTGTGCTCACTCGATGTAGTATTATTTTACATAACAACTATACAGTCGAATCACATCATTATGACCACCTACTAGAAGTGCCATCTGCAGCGCGTAGCCCATGACGTATGGCCCGTGACGTGGGCTGGTGAAACGGGTACATAATGCGACCAACATGCTGGCTGTACACAGTGCGCTTCCTGCTGTCATGGGTAAGGGAAGGGATTTAACATAGTTGCAAAAAGGGATGATCATCGGCTTTTGGAGGAGCAGCATTTCAGAAACAGCGACGCTTATGAACTGTGCACGTGCCTCTGTGGTAAAGGTGTATCGGGAGTGGACGAATTTCACCATTGGGAATAACCATTGTGGGGAACTGCGGAGCTCCACGCGCCATTGATGTCCGAGGTGAACGTTGACTACGACGGTGCGTGAAGGCCAACCGACAGGCTGCAGTGGAACAGCTCACCGTCCTAATGAACCAGGGGGATCCCGACACGTGTCTACTGCAACAGTTCAGCGAACCCTTCTGCGAACGGGGCTCCGGAATAGACGGAGGCTGACTGCACCCATGCTGACACAGGTTCATCGACGAAAACGACTGGAATTTTCTCGACAGTATAGCAACTGGACCGCTGCTGATTGGCGAAGGATAGTCTTCTCCAACGAGTCGCGTTTTCAGCTGCATAGAACGGATGGACGTTAGCATGTCCGGCGAGAAACGTCGAAGAACCAACACCATACATCAATTTCTGGACGAACAGAAGTGCGGTGAGGGGCAATGTCCTGGTTTGGGGATTGTTCTCGTGCTATTCTCTTGGTCCCATCATCCGTGTGGAAGGCACTATTAATCTATTTGTGTTTTTGAATCCATCCTTGGCGATCACGTCCGTCCGTACATGATGATTGTATTTCCTCGGGAGGATGGGATCTTCCAGCACGATAATGCGCCTTGCCGCACGGCTAGAAGTGTCCGAACGTAGCTGTAAAAGCACTATCAGAACTTCAAAGTTCTCTCCTGGCCCCCAAACAGCCTCGATCTCAATCCAATCGAAAATATGTGGGACCAACTCGATCGTCATGTTCGCCGTCCGTCTCTTCCGCCACGCACCCTTCAGCAGTTGTGGTACGCACTGCAGACAGCATGGCTCCAGATCCCTTGGAGTTATCAGAAGCTGACTCTGTCACTTACAGCTTGTCTAGCTGCTGTCCGTGCTACGAAGGGTGGTTACTCTGGCTAACAGCAGGTGGTCATAATGTGATTCGACTGTGTATTACTTACTAGGCGTTAAGAACACGGCTTTTTCCTTGTTGTGTTTAATATTATGTATAAATCGAATATTATATTCTATAGATGGGACAATTTAAGTAAAAATAGTGCACTTTTATGTTAACAAATGTACAAAACGCTTATAATACACGTGGCTTAAGAAAGAATCAAGCACAATACATTAAAGAATTTGTCAAAGTTTGGATTCAAAGAGTGTGAAGAAACCGCGAATAGACTATATCAGCATTACACACTTGGCAACTGTGCAAGGATTTTGTTCACTTGGCATAGGCTATCTGACACGTCTAGTTCATCCAGCCTAGATCCACATATCACAAATATAGTGACTTCTGCACCTGCTATGCCAAATATTTTCGCTCACTTATTTATCTCTGTCTGTAAAGCGCCTGTTCTTGCCATGCCGCAAAAGAATATTCGTTATGAGTTAAAACAGTAATTACGGTTTTCAGAAATATGGTTTTTAGGCACTTCCTACACATACAAATTCTGCTTGAAATATCCTACCACATTTAACGAAACTAGGGGGAGGGGGATATAAACTTACTACAATATTTTTTTCTGTCAGATGAGATAATTCCGCCTTGAATTAAACTGTTAACAAAGTTAATTTAAAAGCAATAAATATAACATTTATTTTGTAAAATTAAAACAATAAAATAGTATTATATACTACACGTATTTGAAATTTATTCCTCACTTCTTGCAGATAAATTGGTAGTAGTTACAATCTTGCTGTAATATAATACTTAACTTCGCTATATACTTCAAACTACATGTAAAGAAACCTATCATCGTTGAGCATTTGGCTTCAAAGCCTACCTGAGGTGCGACAGGTTCGGAGTTTGGATTCTTTGTAAGGCACACATTTATGAGCTATTGTTACTTGTAAATATGGGAATAGTTTAGTGTATAAGCAACGTTCGATAAGCCTATGACAGTAATGTCAAAACGTTGTTAACAAAATTTGAAAAATTATATTAATATAATAAGTTATAGAACTAGGAAATTGCAGGACCCATAAAGTAAAGTGTCATTAAGTTGCTCTGGTATGCCAGATGCGGTGTATGGGAACTCTAGTGATGAGAGGAAATGCGGTTAAGGGCCACGGTGGAAAGAAAGTGAAAATAAATATGTAAAGTAGAATATGACGGTCAGAGATTTATTCAAAAGCAGTCCAGATATACTGAATACCAGTGTAAGGAAAGGAAGGGAGAACCGATTGGTGGAGGGAATGAGAAAAACTTGGCTGCATTAATGAACATAGATGTTGGAGGAATATGTGGAAGGTGGCAAAAATACTATACGGGTCAATGAAATAGAAAGCGGAGGTGTTAAAATGTCCAGGGATACTGGCAAAGACGAAGGAAGACGTACGGAAGTTATGGAGGATTTGTTATGAGAAGTGGCTGTACGCCAATGATGTAGTAGGGGAAATAGTAGAACAAGTAAAATAAACAACTAGTGTTAATTGTGGTAATATTACTTCGAAATAACTGGAAAGTTTAATTTTATAAAAAACCGTATCACTTCTCCACTCCGAACAACGAGGGTGACAAGTAGTGCTATATTAAATAAATGGCAAATGGAGAAGAAAAATGATTCACCAATGTAAACAAAAAAATAGGATTTAAAAATAATAACATACGTTTAAAAAGCTTTAAAATGAAAGTGTACATCTGCGGGGGCGATAACAAAGTGGCTGTGCATGGGACTTTAGGAAACGATACTCTATACTCTGCCAAAATACACAGTCGTAAATAACACAATATATACAGTTAACACAAAGAAATGAGATATTATTTCATTCAGTTCGTTTATTTGTAATTCATGTAAACGATTACTATTAGACAATATGACTTACGAAATAAAATATTTCCATAAAATGAGACATTTTTGCATGATGCATAATCATCAAGAGTAGTAGGGGTAGGGTGTTTCACTTCAAAGGGGAAGTTGCCTTTTTTGATTGGCCTAATTAATTTGATATCAAAGGATTAATCAAATTGATTGAAAGGGTTAAATTTATTTAAAGGGTTATATGGATTGAGAGGGTTAATGTTTAATCGGATCAATTATTTATATTGTTTTGTGTTTGGTGCAAGAGTGTACTAAGGGTCTTCGTTCTTTCCTTTTGTGGGGAGCAGCTCTGGTACATCCTCACTCTCTGGGCTCTGGCACTCAATTGAGATGTGGCTTGTTGGGTACAGGGTGTGTGTGGGTGTGTGTGTGTATATATATAATGAGTTTTGTGCAAGAGTGGCCTATGTGTATTTTTTTTTGTTTGGCAGTAATATTACTCATAGATGATGTTGGCAGATAGGCGACTTGAAAGATAGTATTATTCCAAATCAATAACAGCTTTGCCCGAGAGAAAAATAATTTCAGTGTGTTTAAACGAGTTCTTCCTATGAATAAATAACACGAGAGAGAATTATAACTACCTAGTCTCATAAAGAATTAACTGCAATTACATGAGTCTCTAGGTGTCCTAAAAAAATTATTACATAATGAAAATCTATTAAACATAAAGAGATGAATACGTCTACAACGTGATTTTACCACCCCGAGCTTTATGTTAGAAATATAATTTACACAAGAGAAGTATAACGAACGAACACAACTATGGGAATAACAAGTGGTAAACTATTACAATTACGTGAGTCTCCAGTATAAAATGAATTAATTAACGATCTACAAAGAATAAAAAAAAGTCCCTATAAATTAAACAACAGTCTTCCTAAACACAATATATTATATATATATATATATATATATATATATATATATATATATATATATGTGTGTGTGTGTGTGTGTGTGTGTGTGTGTGACACTACTTGGTACCTCTCGCACATAGCTGACAATATTTTAAAACACGTCTGCCTGCCTGTGAGACTGGTGAGGAACTTCTGAAACAGAATCCACATGTAAAAATAAGTTTATTTATTAACATGCATAGAAAAAGAAAACGCTTAATGTAGGTTCATTCACTCGGGAGGTCGCTGCAGCACTGACTTGGATATAGGACTTTAGTCAACTTATGACCTATGTTTGATAATAGACTGAGGTGAAAAATTCCGAAATTTTAATGCAAATACAAAACGAATGTTTCAAAATAAATTAAACTGCAATCGAACACAAGTACGTGATTATCATTAAACGAATTTTAAAAAAAACATGTAATGTAATCGCACAAGGAGCTCCTCCAAAACACATCCGTCCGCCTCGGAGGCTGGTGAATCAATGAAGCGAACTTACATCGAGAGCCTGACTATATATACATGGAGCATGATAGAGTTGAAATTTACGAGAAAAACTTTGTATTTATCCTACAACGGACAACGAAACAATAATTTTTAACGAAAGTTTCACTATTGTAAGAATAATAATGAATGTCTGTGAAATAGTTGAATTATATTTTCAATGTATTAAGTATGAGTGTGTCTTCACCACCAGACATCTTCGTGATGAATCTTCAGCTGCATTAGTAGTAGTAATCTGTTTTTATGTGAGTAAAATATTTTTATTTCAAAGTTCGTAGAGCTCTCCCAGCTGTCATAACTCAGGCCAGTGGGAAACATTGTGGTGTGACACTAAGAGCTCTTCCTACCTGGCCCTGAATAGGTATTTGTGTGATGCTCGGTTTGTTAAATTCCCCAGGGTTCTTGAACTTAACCAGCTGTTCAGCAAAGTTTTCTCGAGATAATAGTCTGTACCTTTTCATTTCAAATTCATTCAGTCAGACATGTTCGATTCTCTCCAAAAATTTTGTAATTTCCCCCTTCAAAGTGTGATTGTTTTATTACATTTCTTTAATTTAAATGCTAGTTTTTAATGTATACTATTTTTCTCCGTTAGATAATTGGAATCAACAAACATATATATTTTTTTGAATGTGAGCAAACAAATAACCTAATTTTAAATTCAAACAAACAACTGACCATCACCTAGTAGTCTCAAGAACAACTTTCATTTGATATGTAGTCATATACAACTACTTCATCTTCAGACACATCCAATATCCATTCATTCACATAAAAATATAAACAAGTCACAGTATTCCATTTCAACATAGAAAAACTTTATTCAATTTTTTTTTGTTTCAAAAAATCATCCTTAAGAACTATACTATTTACGATGAGAATACAAAATAAGCACACGCTTTGTTTTACCAAATTAACAAATACATACATAAACCATGTTTTGGCATGCCTTAAAACAAACAGAGCACCAGAACGCAATATACAAGAATCATATTACAAACTTAATTACTAAATAAATTTTGAAATACATTTGAACAAGAACAAGACATTTTATAATTGACATTTTATGATTTAAACTAACAAATATTTCATTAAAGTTATTTACATCTTAACACTACTACTAATAATACTACTACTAATACTACTGCTACTAATACTTTTACAACATTCCAAAATTGTCTTAAACAGATTATGAGATAAAAATAAATTTACAAAATGATTAACAAAATATTTACAAATATAATACCAATTTGCTGTTAGCATCGTTTCCTAACTATTTATAGCTACTATTTGCATTAACAACACATTCAGGGGGGGGGGGGGGGTTTCTTTGACACACAGAGAGGGGCGTTCATTTGTCACATCCAGTAATGTATTTTCCACATACACAAGCCGCCGACAGGGTAGAACACACACTCACACGCACACAGTTTCCAGTAGATGATTTGTTATAATGTGAATTTTTTCTTATTAATACTTAAAACGTATCGAAAACAGGTGTATTCTTGATATTATAGTTTGGCAAGCCTTACAGATAGGCAAACAGGGAGCACCAGCATTGAATGGTGTTGCAAGATATGTTGCAAACGGTTGTAGACATATGTGAAGTTGTTCGTGGAATAGGAGGTGCGAGTGGTGGCGGCAGATGCACGTCATCGGTGGTGTGGTGGTGGTGGCAGTTGTGGTGTCGTGGGTGGACTGCATTTATTGTGTGTTGAAACTATTGTAGGGAGGAAAATAAAAATCTTTTACTTAGGTATTCTGTAGTGCACCTAAGGTAAGGTTGATACTCCATCTGCCTCAATGTGCTGCTTATCATCCATACCTGACAACACTACCTTGGTTATGCATTTGGTGTAGACTTAATGAGCAGGCAAATGGAACTGATATTGGGTCCCCAAAACCCTTGTGCAATTTTCGAGGCAAGCTCGATAATCCTCATACCTGAGTGACTGTAACACGTTAGATTTGATACCATTCGCCTTACAAATGCATTGCTCATTCGCAACAACATATGCATAAAGATTAGGACATAGACACACAAAGTGTGTGTTAATGCGCCCTGCACATTCATCTTTCATCAACCCAGTACAGCCTTTTTTCTCATGAGAAAATCCTTGCAGATTATCGAGCACATAGTTGGATGTATCAAACTGCACCTTTAAATGTGGGGTAATTACTTTATAGATATCCTCACAAGCAACAGAATATACCAAGGAAACAGTGTCACGATAAAGGAGGTGCAAGGCTGGTTTAAAGAAATTTTGTATGCATGTACTGATAATGAAATTTGTATAAAGATAATTTAGAAAGAGCAAGAATGGCAACACCAGTGTACAAAGGTTTGTTGAACATAACAGAACTCTTTCACATATCGATAAGGACCAAGTTTTCATCGATAATCTGCCTTGCTTGGAATGTAGGATATCCTATCAGCTCTGCAGCCCTGTAGATCGTGTCATACCTTGAAACGACACTTATGCCCCTTTCCCAGTGGGCATTCTGCGATGTTTTTCCATCAACTGAATCATTCATTAACTTGAAAACGATTTTTCGAATGTTTTCGCAGCTTGGGCACGTTTCTCAATGTTAAACTCGATGTATGGAGACATCCAAGCCGTCTGCTCAAAGTGAAAAATGCGATGAATAGAGTCAAGTTTGATCCTGTACATCAAGACTGCCTCAGTGTTTCCCTGTGCATAACATATTTCTTTCACGGTGCAAGTGTTAAAGGAAGTTTCTCATGCAAGCCGTTAGGGGTACACCATTTCCTGGGGCCAAAGGTAGATCAGATAGTGTATCATAACACTCGTCCAGAAAAAAAAGATCTACTTCCGCGAAAAAAAAAGTGTCACAGTCATTCTCTGTGTTTGAAATATCCCATGCTGAAAACACATCAGCCTCAACCCACTCAAAATTGCCAATCGAAAGCTTGGATTGCATCGTATGACTGTACAGCCCGTTGACGTCGAAATAGCAAATATATTTCGATGCCACACTGGGGTCGTAGTCCTCATCCATGTAAATATTTTTGGTTTCCGTATTTCTTTTTGAAACCTGGGTAATGGCACCCCTAATGCATCCCATGCGGCTTGGCCATGAGCATAATCCTCTTTGCTAATGCCTTTGCCTCTCATCACATTATGAAATGATGTAAATTTGGTGGGAGTGACTTGCACATTAGATTGTCTGGTCATTTAACAAAGTTATAAGGAAAAGCTCCCTTCTGTTTTGCCAATTCCAATTGGGTGTTGTCTGGAAACATCGAGCGGATGATACTCAATTGCGCAGGTAGCAAATTGCCTGCCAAAGTTTCCAGACAGGCGCTCATGATTGAAATGAATCAATAAATCGTAAATTGAAATATCGCGCCTTTCCATTGAAATAAATCCCATTGGGAATTTGTTTGGTAATACATTTGTTTTTTTTTTTTATGGGTCATTCCAATCAGTTGAATTTTACTCAGGTTTTCGATTACCATGGTTATGTCGGGTTGTGGTATGTGACATTCAGCCAATGGCTTTATGAGAAAGTGAGCTTCATAGTTTTGTAGGTTATGAAAAACAGCGACAAGTTGTCTTTTGGGCAGTCTCAAATTCAAGTTTCACTTGTTATGTGCACGACCTCTAATTTCGCCCATCAGATGGTCATGATCGATCACAATAACATATGTGCCGAGCATTTCTTTACAAATGTGACAACTTTTCTTATGCGTCAACCTAGCTTCATCAGCGAGGGTTTTTGGCTTCATCGGAACAATAACGCTGAAAATTCCTGCAACCAACTTTGTATGTTCATCTAATTTATAGACTAATTGGTACATAGAATCAGCACCCACAAACTCAAAATAGTTAGATAAACTTGGATTGTATGAATAGACCAACAAAATGCTACAAGCATGTGGAACATGTTGGTTGATGGTAGTCGTATTACTAGTTTCATCATTAGGCAAGCAAGTGGACATGGGTTTCTGCAAATTTCAACATCGCAATAGGCGACGAAACCCAATTTCTGCTGTTTGCTGTAGTCCTTCAATTCCAAGTACTTGTCATTCCCAGTGGGGAAAGTACTGCGAACAGCCTTTTGTTGCTGGCAAAGAATAGTGTGACTTGCGATTTTCTCCTCACTAACAAAGTATTGGAGGCAACATTCGCAAACATGTTTTGTACACTTCTTCTTACTCAGCTGACTATCAACCAGCTGGGATTAATTTCTAATACAGACAAAATGCAAAAGAACGGCCTTTCTACTACCGCGAATCGCCAAAATATTCACATGTTTTTCATGAAGTACAGAAGAAATATGCATGAGTACTACAACCCCACCTTTTTCGCAAGTTTCATCAATTATATTGCTGTCTTTGTCCACCACACAATAGACAATGATGGAAACAGAATTATTCTCCTTGAACTTACGAATATCCTCTTTGACTACAGGTGTTGACAGACCTTCGATATTCAAAACCTCGTGAAGATTTGGATGTGAATTAGTTCTGTGGGCATTTTGTGTGGCAGGATACAAAGATGCTATGATAGTGTAGTGGAAACACATTCCCTCCAGGCAGTCTACATCGACACAAACAAGATTATTGGAAATAAACTTCGGTCATTTAATGTGCGCAGTACCGACGGTGAATGGCCGGTATTGGGATACATGTATATCCATGTATGTCAATATTTGCACACTCCAGCCAGATACACACACACTAAACTCCTCAAGTCTATATGTGAGAGAAGGGACGATAGCATCTTCATTGTATATTAAACCCACATTGGATGAATGGAGGACAGGGGCTTTACTTTTAAAATAGAAGATTTAATTAGCACCATCCTCTGCCATGAGGGATTAAAAGTACTTAACCACTATGGTAACTGAAATTCTAACTGGTCGCGGTGTCATTATGAAGCTTAATAAAGGGACCTTACACCTCTGAAAAAACCAGAAAAGTCAGTGTCACTATTCAGCCTATCGTTAAGTATCTGCACATCATTTTGTCTCCCGGCGAACGTCGTAGCCATGAGCACGTATGTTAGGTCTGGCAAAGCTTCCACTAAGGCTGGTGAGTCGGAAAATGAATTATTTTCTAACTCCCCTGGCGAAATATTTCTAATCGACTCGAAAGTCGGTTGTGAAACAGATTGAGCATTGAATGAATCACACGAATTTTCAGAGTCTGATAAAATAAATCATCATTTAAAAAATCTCATGTTTAGGAGAAGCGGACATGTTTTGACCTTTGTGTGTAAATTATTTTTCTGTAAGTGAATTCATTCTCGAGTCACTTAAGTAGAGATCATCTTACAATAGATTAACTCATGTTCACTTAGGCGAAGGGACACTGTCTCGACAGCTTACTGTAGACTGTCTTTCTGTCTGCGATTCAGAATCTGAATAGCTTATGTAAAGATCTTCACACAATTTGTGAACACCGGTTTGCTTATTCTCACCCATTTTACCTAACTAAATTTTCTTTAGTCTCCCCTCTGCAATAGCTACAACACCACAATAAATAAAATTTAAGGACCTCTTCATTCTGAAAACATAAAAAAATAATACCACTTTATTCCCTCATCACACCATAGTTAAAAATAATAGTAACATAAACACCATATTGTCAATATAAATCAAATTATTTTTTAGGGAAGTTTGGGTGTATTTGGGAAAGGCAATCGACTACAGCTATAAGTGTTTTTTTTTTACAAAATATACGGGGATGAGTGATTCTAAAGCCTTGTGTACAAATCCAGGTAGGGGATGTCTGAAAATTGGGTGTGTGGGGAGCGAGTGAAACTTAGGTATTGAGAGCCAATGAGGGTGATTCGCACATAGTTGGAGCAGCATACAGTCAGTGCAAGCCGTGAAAGGCGAAAGAATGGTTCAGCAAACTGTCGCTGTCCGCACTGTGAACCACCTTTCAAGCATGCTCAACTTTCCCCACTCCACCCAACAACCACCCCTTCCCACCACTAGTGCTCATTGCGCAAATCCTATGGGCATACATGCACTAAAGCAGAAGGGTGAATGGGCATTTCCCCTCTGGCGCTGCCTCACCATCGACTTCAGTCCCCAACATGAATTCTGTCGCACAGCTCTAGGCACTATACAATTCACCGTAGCCCGGGACCTATCTCGTCTCACCTGTTTTTAACAAGTTTTAAATTTTAAAGCAAGCAGACTGTGTTTATAATACAACATACAATTTTTAAGCCCAGTATTTAAAACTTTACATTTTTTTAATGTACTTTTTTAAAATTATTGAATCTTACAATATCATCAAAGTAGTGAACACCATTAAAAAACAGTTTACACCATAAAAAATTATGAATATTATACCATTTAAAAAATGTTCTAGGGTAATAGCAGAAATTGTTTACATGGTAAAAATCATTTACACTATCAAATAAATATTTTCATAATTTTTAATAATGAATTAATCTAAATGTTTTAGCGAGGGAGCAACACACAGGGTATTAATAATTATACTAATGAAACAAACACTCTTAAAACTAAATGTTTCCAAAATAAATTTTTTTTTACCTTTATTAAAATACTACTCTACTCTCACTCTCTCTCTCTGTCACACACGGATTTAACCAAAACCTTTGAAAATGAAATCTCTTAAAATTAACTTAGATACCAAATCCACCCAATCATATATATATATATATATATATATATATATATATATATATATATATATATATATATATATATATATATCAAAAACATTTCATTTGTTAGAAATGCTCCAGGCTCATATATTCATATTTCAATCATCCTTCACCAAGCACCTCACACAGAACAAGATTGGAAGGTGAGGTTATGCACCTCCTGAATATGCTAGGTGTATCCAGATTAGTACTTCCCTTTTTTAGTGGCTCCACAATTCACACATCAATCATAAACAAAACCCACCCTCAAACAGCTCTTAAAAACCTAAACAAAAACTAACTAAATTTTAAATAAATCACATCATATTTCCCCTTCACTCATACACTCAGTCATCCACCTACTATTTTTTTTCTCAGAGTACTTTGAATTTTATTCTTGATGGCATTGAAATATATTTACGAGTATTTAACACTGTAGAGAAGGTCTTAATTCGAAATATTATCTCGGCCTGCTGACCATAGTGCGATAATATGGTGGTCATTAGGTATCTCCTTCAAAACTCTATTAAATTTTCTCTCAAATATACATCAACAACCCACCTAAAATTTATTGAAAACACAATTTTCCCCTGCACTCATATACTCAGTCATCCACCTGAAGCCTGCATCAAATCTGACACGCATGTCAGTTAGCAAACTCAAGCAATTTTATGTGATTACTCCTGTCTTGCCAAAAAGACTGTCGTGCCTGAATGATTTATTTTTCTTCCCGCCAGCTGGTAAAATGTGTGATGCCTAAAATTTTCTGGAGTATGATTAAATGCTGTTATTATGGGTCTGGTGTGTTTACAGAACTACACACCGTTAATGAATTTGGTTAGCAAGACTGCTTGGTTATTTTCCACGTCTGTATTTGGTAGCCCAGATTTTATAAACTGTTATATTGTTTGAAGAGGGGTTACTATTTGAAACTGCAATATTTTGCTGCAGAAAAAGGTACTTTGTCTTTCTTCGCCCACCCCCCTTCCCCCTTCCACAGGGTGGGGACCTTCTGAACACTTCCAAGTGTTGAGCTATACTGAAGAGAGGTGCACGGTGCTCCTGGCGTGGCGAATTCTCTCTGGTGGCCACTACTGGCAACGAGTTCAGCCTAGCACACTCTGGCACCTTCCATACACCTTTCTGCAATTCCCGCCGCCTCCTTAACCTTCCCGAGTTGCATTTTCGCGTATAAATGTTGGTCCCCAGCCTGAACAAGTGTGCAGTGATCCTCTTCGAGTTGCGTGGGCTGGCCGATGATAGATCATGTCTACACCACTTTGTACTTCGGGATTCAGCATGCTAGATTTTTTTCGCCTAATATTAGTATTACTCAAGTTTGGTATTGCTATTAATGTAATTGTTGTTATGCTGGGGGTAGACTTTCCCTTTTAGTAGTGTTTTTTAACGATATTTGTGTGTATGGATTTTTGTAGGGAAGTGTTTCTTCACTGTTTTGCTTGTGTGAATTTTCATTATTGTATTTTATGGGAATGTTTGTAATAGGTGGATTCTTCCTTTTTTTTAGTATGCTCTAGGAATTTAGTGGCAAGGAGTTTAGTGGATATTCTGTGGTGTGCCTGTATGCCCATAGTTAAATGTAATGAGGATTTTTGCTCCTTCCCAATTGTATGCTTGAAATAAGTATTCCATGTTGTACTTTTGGTGAATCATCAGGCGTACTTTTACTTATAAAGATGTAATGGTGCTTGCTTTACTCAGGGAGCCATTTTACCTTTTTTAATGGGACAAGTGGGTTTATTCAGGTTGGGTGATTTCTCAGGATATATTAATATTGTTGTTTTTCTGTTTGTCCAAGTGCATGTGTGTTCTCGTGGTGATAATGTATAGATGGGCTTCAATATATTTGTATTGATTTTGGAAGTTTTGTGTCCATGCTTTCTTGAGTTTTTTAATGGTGTGCATTCTTCCCCTTGCCTTCCTTTAGCCTTGCTATGCCCATAAAGGTAACACACATACTAATATTTTTATCATAGTACTTTGTATTTTATTCTTGATGGTATAGAAATATATTTACAAGTATTTAACAGTGTAGAGAAGGGCAGAATTTGAGATATTGTCTCTGCCTGCTGTCCATAGTGCATTACTATGGTGGTCATTCTGTATTTCCTTCAAAACTCTATTAAATTTCCTCTCAAACATATGCCAACAACCAACCTAACATTTATTGAAAACACTATTTTCCCTGCACTCGTACACTCAGTCATCTGCCTAGTCAGATGCGCACACATGCATGCACACACACACATATATGAATTATCATTAATCAACACATACAAACAAATTACACAGCAGGGTGGGACTGCATCGCCTCAAGCAACCTTTCGACATATCATTAATTAACACTAACAAACATATTACACCTTAAAAATTGAAAGAAAAAAAATTACACTCAGAACAATTTTTACACAATTTCTTTCAAATTCTTAAGACCTTGTTAAAAGTTTTAACGATATGGTAAAAGGTCATTCACTTTGTTAAATGTTTTAACGATTTTCTTAATAAGTTTAATGATTGTAAGAAAATTTCTTTCAAGTTGTAAATAATTCATTAGAATGTTTAATGATTTATGAAATTCATTAAAATTCTAAAGACTTTGTTAAAAGTTTTAACTATTTGGTGAAAAAGTTTTATGATTCTAAGAAAATTTCATTCTAGTTTTAAACGATTCATTATAATATTTAACGATTTACTAAAATTTTAACGAAATTCATTAAAATTATTAATACTTTGTTAAGAGTTTTAACGATTTGTTAAAAAGTTTATAAAGTTTCTTTCAAATTCTAAAGATTTTATTGAATGTTGGCATGATTTTAAGAAAATTTCATTCATTTTGTTAAAAGTTTAACAAATTCCCTTCAATTTATTAAAAAGTTTAACGATTTTAAGAAAATTTTCTGTAAAAGTGGTAAAAGTCACTAAAAGATTAAATACGTTCAAAATAAAACAATTTTTAATGATTATTATGAAAAGTTTTGATCAAATACTGCAAAATAATTTAAAAGCCCGAATTTTTTCTTATTATCCACATACTTTACCTCTATTAGCGAAGCTGGTAGGAACAAGACCTAAACCCAATGTCAGGATGGTTGAGTCCCAGCCTACTCAGGAAGGCAGGCGAGAGTCTGGGGTGTCTGCTCCAGCAAGCAGGCAAATTCCCAAGTGAGCTGTGAATTGGAAGTGAGGCTGATGGTCTGAAGCGAAGGGTCTCTTCACCGCAGAACACCATCGCGCGTCAGGTCCCGGCAGATAGGTAGGGGCTGGTGGACGGGCAACCGGTGTCCTAGCTGTCCGGACTGGTTCACAGAGTGTCCAAACACGATAAGGTAGGAGGTGTTGATCCCATGAATTCAAAGCAGCAAATGACGAGCTGGGGGGGGGGGGTGTGGGTGGTGCTATTTATAGTCCAGCTCTCTCCCTTGTCGAAAAAATTGATACTGTGCAATTCGCTCTAAAAATGTATAAAATGTAGATATTATATATATGAAATGTTTTTTTTTTTACGATTTTTAAGCAAATTTAACACACTTAAAAGGATTTAATGTGATTTTTTCTAAATTTAGCGTGCATTTTTTTAAAATTAAATATCGAATATGTATATTTGTCAGGTTTTAAGCCATTAGATTTTAATTATGTTCTTATTTAACGATTTCGTACACGAACAATTGTAATTCCAAAATGGGGTTTTATGCATTACAAGGTAAAATGAATTTAATACTACGATTCAACTCCTTTTACACCCTCTCAACCAACAATTATCAAGATATTGTATATTTTTTCATTACGTGTTTCTATCATTATTCCTTTTATGTTTATAAGCATACGACCTTACCTACCCGGGAATCGAACCTAGAAACTAGATTACATTTGTACATGATCTAACCAGGACTCGAAGCCAGCTTATATCACCCATGCCTTATCCAGGATTCTAACCCAGAGCCTCCTTTCATAAACTGATTACTCTACAGAGGCTGGTGACATTTAACAACTTAATTTATATATTTAGTGTGTGTTATAAAATATTATTACTCATGTTTTTCAGACATATTTTTGTCAGGAGATAAGTTCAAATATATCTTTAGTTTGAAACTATTTTTTTTGGTGAACTACACGTTGTTTGTTATCTGATATATTTTTTCCTCTGGCTTTTTCAGTACAACAGTATTTTGTGTTAATTCAACATACTTTTATAAAATGTAAGAATATATATATATATATATATATCTGTCGACAAAATGTTTTTCTTAGGAAAACAAGTCCACTTTTTAAGAGGCGAAGTAAAATAAAAGTAAAAACTCATTTTGCAAGATAAATTTATTGACAAAATATATACAAACACATTCTATTATCATTATTTCGATTAAATGAAATATACATTGTTTCAAAACACAAAAAACCAGTACAGACTGCTTCAAAATATACACAAATTACGCACTTGTTTCGAATATATATACAGAATTAAACAAATACATGTTGATTCAAAACACGTAAACAAGTATAGAATATCACACAAAATTACACATTTATTTCAAAAATACAGGTAGATCCAAAAAATTTATGATTAACACTAAAAAAATACACCTTGCAACAAAACAACTACAATGTAACACATAACATTGAACACTATGAAGTACAAGTTGATAAATATATACAACATTTCTCTATAAAAACAAATATTTTTATAAACTTTTAGCAACTTCCATGAACAAAGTTTTCGTTCATTTTCTTAATATTGGATCCAGATCCCCTTCTTGAACTCTGCTTTCAAGGAGTGAGCATTTCTTACACCCTGGTTTTAACCTATCCATTTTTACACAAACATCTTTACAGTTAGGAGCTTGTAAAACAATGCTTTCAACCAAATCAAATTGTGATTCAACATAATGTGAGTGCACATCTTCAATACTAGATGGAAGATATGTGGTTGCAATCATATAAAACACTGGACATTTCTTGTTATCACTGAATTTAATGGGTTTGTAGCTCTTTTCGTCTCATATAGGAACATAAATTACTTTAAAATGAAACATACTGTCGCAAGTCTCTGTAAATTCATGCAAAAGGTCATTACGCCATAGGGCGTGAGTTATATTGAACTTTTCTTGTTTGATACTGATGTAGCGATTTACAGGATGAAAACATATAATGTTACTACTATGACATCCAATACTCGACTGAGAAGATTTAGCAAGGAACAACATATGTATATTGATAAATTCATTATCAGTATTTTAACTAGAAATGTGTTTGACAGTTAAATTTTATTTTTGCTAATTTTATTGCTTGATGCACGTAACATTTGATGAAATACTCCCAGTATGAGATGTGTAACCAAACTTGATTTTGCTATAATGATATAAAGTATGAAGATTATTATCACATTCTTCGAAATACTGATATGGCAAAACAGTGTCTGTGTTATAAACCAGATGTTTCAAACATGTTCTTCCTCACAATATGACATTATATTGCAATCACCCTTGAGCTTGTGCTTACAATCTACTCTGTGAAGTTTGTACTTGTTTACAAGACATATAGAATTGTTGCAGTAGTTAAAGTGGAATCATAACTAGATGGTTTACTACATAGTGTCAAAGCTTGAGAGAAATAAGTACATTTGAAATGAATGTCTGACTCACATATTTCCTTACCAACATAATGTGAATATAATAAGCTGTAAGTTATATAATACAAACCTTCGGTAAGAAACACATACTTGTATTTCATTGGGAACATTATTCTGCATTAGTTACTTCACACACATATAAATCACACATGAATAGGAAAACTAATCCTACTTGTTCTAAAATAAAGTTGTGGATGTCCCCATCGCAGGTATCCTTCCAACGAACAGTGATTCCCTGGTGAGGTCTGGTGAGTTAGTAGGTGATTACTTCATTTCCTGCTCCTCTTCTATATCCTTGCTAAGTATGGCAATCATCAAATCTTCTAATGTTGTTGGTAAGTCACTGTTGGAGCAAAGCTATCTCACAGCACAACCATTTTACACTATTCCTTCGCCAAGATGAATGCCGAGACTGTTGTCGAAAGTGTAGCACCAATGTTCTATATTATTACAGACATGAACTTGTAGAATACTGTCATATGGTTTAAAGAACACTCTTCTGTATCCTATTTGCAGGACCTTGTATATGTCTGTAGGGTCGAAGATTATAGCCATGACTAATGTTTTAATACTGAACAATCTCCTTTATATAGATGTTGTAATCAACTTTTTCTCATCTTTAACTGTTCTTGCTAGGCCAAACTTTAAAATTCCACATGCAACAGGGAGAAGTTAATTCTAAACACATACAGAATGTTCGGAAATACGGTGCTCAAACTCCAAATGTAGTTTCTTTGAACCAGTTGTAATAGAGAAGTCATATACACTTAAACCTGCAAAGGTATTTTCGTATAAATTAATTGTAATCACATTTGCGGCGTTAAATGCCTTAGAAAAAGGCTGAGCGATCATGTGTGTACGACAAGTTGCTTAGGACGTATGCGCGCGATACTAAATTATTACATATGTAGCGACGCAACTTGTCCTACATGCATTATCGCACCTCCTTGTTTTCCAGGTGTTGTACACCACAAAATAGAAACCCATTTAAGTTATATGAAAATACTTTTCCGGATGTAAGTGTATAGAGATTTTGTATGATTTATGCTTCCTTACAGCCTCCAATGGTGCACTCAGGAAAATTATACGCAGCTCATATTAATGAAGGCAGAGAACTGTAAAGAAGTCGCATTAAATCAGTGCCTGCAAAAATTGTATATAAACACTTATGTTTAGCTGCAAAGAATATTCACTAGGAGGAATGTAAAAGTAAAAAACAGTAAACACACGAGTAGTAATACTTATAAAAAATTACACTTTATATATCAATATGGACTTACCGTGAAATTTTACGGAATGTCGTCACGTTCAAGCAAGGATTAATTCCATGGCGAGAAACGTAATCGTTTTTAACTGTCTATTAACGTCCCCCAATTAAGGAACGAAGCTATCAGCGGGAGTGTTAGCATAGTATACTAACCTCAAATTTTATCTATAAACGACGTACACATGCTCGCCTCTCTACGTTCCGAAGGGGTCTTAAAACCCCAGCTACTTCTTAAACTAGATTCCTAAATTGACGTAGAATCTCATATACTGTAGTGTTGCTAACCAGGCAGTTGCATGGACCTTTAGTTCAATGTAATACCGGCAGTATATACGGAACACGTAAAAACATTCATAACAGCATGTTTATTACTATTATTATTATTACGTGTTACAGTAAACCAGTAGAGTTTCTGAAATCAAATTTAGTAGGAATTTACAAATTGATCAAATTTATGAAGGAAGTAATAAATGTTTAATTAAAGCGGGGCCAGTATGAAGAATGTTATAAACGAAGAGAGACAAGAATCGGTGTAATATTTTCACCATAATTATATCCCTGATACTACATCAGTGGCAGATTGGGTACTGGTAATACTCTGAATTGGTACCTTGATTACTGTACAGCTACACCGTGACATTTAATGCGAATAATGTAATATCGCAGTGTGCTTTTATTTAATCTGCCTACTGCTTCCTTACATTTTCTTGTAATGAAGAGGCACAAACAAAAATAATTTTATACTTTTTAGGTGGATTCGTGACTGCTAGCAAAATCTTCCTCTTACGGTTGCAAGAAGGTGTTAATTTTACCGTTTCGATAATGGTCTGGCGTCTTATCGGGTACGGGGCAGGAAACGCCATTGCATAATTCAGGATACCATCCCCGCGTTTGCCTAGAGTAATATCGTAATACCAAAATTTAGGAAGGCCAGGCCGGGAATCGAGTTTGAATCTTCCCCTCCCTTACCAACGCCCGGCCAACGTGTTGCAACTGCGTCACTTCACTGGTTGTGTGGCATACAACACTGTAAAAAGCGCAAATTGCTTGCTGGTAGAACAGAAAACGAGTAAAGTAAAATTGCACTGAGTATTCTGGTTTCGTCCGAATTTATGTAGAGGAAAACGTACTAATATCTAATTTAATTACAGTATATCGGTATCACAGTGTCGTAAACGAAATTCTAGTATTTCAAAATAGTTTTTTTTTTTTTTTTTTTTTAAAGAAAAAAAGGGGGGAGGTGTTTTGTGTAACTGCAATATTATTGAGGTTTCAAACACAAGTCAAATGCATGTTTGTTATGCTTATTCTATTATCATGAAAATTCAAGCCGTTTTTTACTGTTACGCCGCACAATACGTCCCCATCTCGGTTCGTTCAGTGCCTGCTGTAGTTTCGCACACTCCCGTTTAAAATGTTCGGCTCCAGGATTGGAGAATCATTATTGTAGTTTGTTTAACTCCGTCAGAGTATGTTACTGAGTACGTTACATCGGATTCATCGCAACTGTGTGTTTTGTTATATTTTACGTTAAGAATATCGCGTACACGTAACTTGCAGATGTAGTAATGAAAAATTTAACATTTTCCAGCAATATATATATATATATATATATATATATATATATATATATATATATATATATATAATAGAAATTAAACCTTTATGGTAATCTGCAACAGCCTATAAATAAATTTAGATTATTATTCGAATGTAAATGACACACTGTGGATAACTTATGTTTTTATTTCAGAAATGAAAGCAGTTCTTAATTCTACGTTAATTATAATGTGAGCGGCCATACAACACAAACTAGATATGGAGAGAGACAAAATATGTTTCCAATATTTCTCTAAGTCTTTGGGCTAAACCGAGTTCGTTAAGGGACAAAGGTCTTAATTAAATATAAATTACAATAAAGAGCGTATAATTTGTCCGTATTTGACATGTCCAAAATTTACAATAAAATCCGTATCATATATTCATTCAGTCTCACCTCAGTTCACTACAGGTCCCACCAGTCCCCAATGTTCTAGAGATTTTCGAACACCCTCGCACACAGTGGCGTTACTCGTCGGGTTTCACGCCCTCTCGTCTGTTCGCACCACAAACACCTCGTCCGCCGTCATCTCGCAATCTCCCGTCGTCGACTTATCTCGGGTACCGCACTCAGCAAAAGACTTATTTCAAAGACTGCCGATAAACAGGCCGCTGCGACATTTATAGGATAGTAGGTCATCGTCCAGAAATTTCTCCAGATTCCGCATTGCGCCTAGTTCTCAGAATATTCTTGGGCATCCTCCAAAGTCATCGGCTTCTCCAGCAGCGGGGAGGTGAAGGGTCTGTGACGCCAGCCAGTTCAGCTGTCAATCATTCCCGGCCGCCCGGCGACAGGACTGAGAGCGGGTCTGCCTGGCGGAAGTGGAGGAACGAGGTTGGTTCACTCCCATGAGTCCGCGGATAGTGCCCGCGCTTCATGCATCAGTCGGCGCGTAACAATACTAACCTTGTAACTGCGTCACTTTTTTTTCTCTTAGAATATCTCCCTCCCCAAAAGTTAACAAACAGTTTGATTTTTTAAAATACATAGTAAAAGTACTTGTTTTCTTTTTAGTGAAGCTTTTGTCTTACTTACTGTGCTGATTCGTAACAATTCACTCTAACACACTTCAAAATACTACAAAACTATTTCCACTTAGTAAATATAATGAAAGAGCTTAGTTTTATTCGTTACTGTTATTATCTTAATTTTTCGTATGACACATGAGTTTTACTTTCAACCCAGCATTAAATTACTCATGCAATGCTATTTTTTCCCCTGCTTGTAAATATAAAGGCTAGAAGAATGTCAACAAGAGAATAGGAAAAATGGTTTTTATAGCTTTTGTTCGGTGGTAAAAAATTTTATACAAAGTGTTGTTTAAAGATAATGGTGCATGTATATATTGTTCTAATGACATTAAACAGTAACAGATTTTTTGTACAAAAGCTTATTTAAAAACGTGATAATTATATTTCTTGTACATTTTTTTAACAACACCATTTCTTATATTTTTCAAACACATTTTATAAAGTCGTTTTATTAACCACATGTCATTGTAAAGTTAATACTTATAATAAAAACGCGTTCAAACGGGCTAAGAATGCGTATAGTCTATTCGCTGTTTCTTCACACTTTTTGAATCAAAATTTGGAAAATCGTCCCATCTATGACGTGCACGGCTGTTTCCTGAATATTTAATGCGTCACAAGCATTCTACTTTATATGTGTGTTGACACAAAAGTTTCCTATTTTTGTTTAGATTTAAGTCTTACCTGTATTTTTAACTATAAATTATAATATTTTATTTAAAATTATCATGAATGAAAACAGGGGGGAGGGGAGGTTGTTATTCAAAAAATTACTACATTAAGTGCACGAATGTGATGCGCGTTCCCTTTGGAGTAATTTTCTAGGCTCTTTGTTTGCAAGAAGAGGAGGAATATCCTGGAAGAAGAACTTAAGTAGGCTATCAGAAAAGTTGGAAGTAATCGTGAATGGACTATAGCAAGTTTTCATGTTTTGTGCACACGTAAAGGGGCGCGTCTTGGCGTGGGTGATTTCTCGTGTCCTTCTCAGGACACTCGGGTCCGCTCGAGTGGGGGATGGGGAGGGCTACCATGACGTCTTGTTCCGGGCACCATGACAAGTGGGTAAGAGGCACTGCTAAAGCATCCTTGATTTTCAATTTGTTTTCCAAAAATAAAAAGGGGGGCCGAAATTCAAAAATAGTATTAAAAAGTATGAGAGAGGGGATTTTACTATCGATTACCGTTATCTTTGCTTAACCTGAGGAGCACCCGCCCTGTCTGCTTCAAGTGTAAACACTTCAGTTCCCGTTCGGCTCATTACACCGCAGAAACCTACGTTCAAATCAGGTCAACTTGGTAAGCGCCCCTTCCCACATGCCCCTTTCGCTACAAAAGTCAGGTACCGTATTGGTGCGTTTTCTCATATCGCATGTAATATTAGTGACTAGTGTAACAATCGATTTGTTCCTAACGAAAATTTTTTATCAGTTTTGCACGCACTTGACGCATTTTAACCTTTTAGGTATTCTTAGTATAATATATAATTTGGTTAACTTATTTAAATTCATCTATGGCACAATACAGGTTAAATTCACTCGCAGTTATATGGCCATAGAGCCAAATGAAGCTAACAAGCTCGGTAATGAAGAAATCAGTAGCAGAGGAAGATACTAATTTAACATAGGCTGGTAAAATAATTTTTTCTTGCAAATGTTAGGTTATAAGTTAATGATAAAAAATATATATATATACTCCAACTGATATTAGACTATTCGCGGTAAAGTGAGCATTTTTTAACTCCCTGCTAAATTTTTCCTTTCAGCCAGCTACTAGCTTACCGGCACTCTTTAATATAAACATTTCTACGTGACTAATAAACACAGTGTAAACATTTCACCTCTCTCAAAAGTTAACATCTGAGACTGCAATAAAATGTATTTACTAATGGTTAACGCCTGTTGGGAAGGCCTTGAGAAATATTTACTATTCTGTGAATAGCCTTGAATGTATTTATTAATTTATTAATTTCGACTTTATTTATACTGGCGAAGTAAAGGCTTCAATGCCTTCTCTTACACTTAACCAGGTATAACTCAGTGTATACATACGTAAACATAAAGAACAAGAAAAATACTTACAGTAACTAGAGGCGAAACAGAAATATGATAGCTCAAAAAGTAGTAAATGTAAAAAAGATATGTGGTTTCATATTATGTACATATCTTGAGCAGGACTAGAGACAATGCAGTGTTTAAGAAAACTAAAATTAATATAGAACAATAATACTGATGTATAATAACACAAAATTTGTTTCATAATCTGCATTACCAATCATAAATATAAATGTGCATAACCTATAAAGTACCTTAGAGGAAAACAACTAATTGGATCTTTGCTGAAATAAATAAATAAACATATCTATAATATTAACTTACATATGATGAAAATTGAATGCAGCAACACATTAAAATAAATTGGCAAATGGACAGCAGTAATTTACCCATTGATCAAAGTGAATGTATAAATCAAAAGGTGTAGGTAAAGTATACAAATAGCTAAGAAGAAAAAAATGTTAAAAATACTATGGAATAATGATGCGTGCGTGTGAAATCATTGGCGCATATTCATAATGTACTTGGCAGCACTGCTATTAAAAGTTGTTGGTGTTGCAGAGTTCCTCACTTCTACGGATAAATTATTCCATGCTCGTGCGACAGAGACGGTGAAATAATTGGCATATTCCTGGATTTTGTGAGCTGGAATATTCAACAGAGATGTATTTTTAGCACGCGTATTAATAGTGTGATCATCCCCCAATGTTTTCAGCCGAGTGCGGAAGTATTCTGGCGTTGTAATATACGAGGAAAGTATTTTGCACGCTAGTGTGAGACTGTGGAGCTGACGTCGTTCGTCCAGACGTAACAAGTTTAGTTTATTAAAGGAAGAAGACAAGTGATCACGTGATTTTAGGTTGAACAAAAGTCTTACGCAAGAATTTTGTATGCGTTGAAGTTTGGCTGCCAAATTTTGCATGATGTCTCCATAAACCATGTCACAATAATCAAAAATAGGGAATATCAGCGACTGTACCAATGTTAATTGGTAATATATTAAGTGGATTTGCAATTTTTTATATTAACAGTATTGCGCGTAGGCTATAGCAGTTCCGTTTTTATCTTGCATAATTCACTTTCTTATTATTTCTTCATGGTAACTTTATTCCTTCCTAAATGTAATTTATCAGCGTTTAATGTAACACGTGGTATTACATTTGTTCAATGAAACGATGTTAACACCTATGTACTGCTAAGTTATTTTGGTTGGAAACCTGTAGCAAAAATATGAGAATGTGGACCATACACACTGCATGTGGATTGGTGTGGAGATACCAAAGTTTTTGCCGTGAGCGTCGTTGTTTCAAGGGGGCGAGCCGGCGACGCGTCACCAGCTGCCTGACACAGCACAGGAAGACATTAGCAAGTGTGTGAGGGGGGGGGGGGGAAGGGGCGGAAAGGCACTACATTCCGTCCTCGCACACTTCCTGGAAGTTCACGGGAGAAGGATTAGCGAGGAACAGAGTGTTGCCCGCAGAGCCTGTGCCCGCTGTGCGAGAAATGTGCCTACCTACCTGCCTGCCTGTCTGCAAGGCTGCCAACACAATAGCCCTAATTGTTACTTCCAGCTTCTGCGGAAGACTGGTGAGCAGCGTTGCCAGCCGTATGGAAATTTCCGTACAGATAGCGGAATTTTTTTTGCTTGAGGAGAGATTATAAAAAATTAATGATCGTATGCTCGCTGCACAAAAAAAATACAGAAATTCTTATGTACAGATCTAGGGGCACCTATTTTCGCGAAGAGAGATCAGGACAAGTTGTGTTCTATCGCACTTTAGTTCAGAACCACTTCCGCGATTGGAACACTTAAATTGTTACGCGTCTTATATGTCTTCCCGCGAATCACTGACGGTCAGTATCTGAGAAACTTAATTCTTATTGGCTCACTCATGTAACAGACTGTCTTCGCACAATAACTTGTGGCCAATAGTCAAATGAAGACTGCAAGTGTGCACAGAAGATATTGAAGTCTAGCGTCTGCGTAAATCTTTTCGCGAAAAACTGGTGGCGCAACCCATCATAAATGGCACAAGAATGAAACTATTAAGGTTAATTTATTTGGTACTAATGTTAAGTATTTTACAGCTATAGAAAATAATAGGTAGCTATAGAAAACACTGAATCAACAATACGTAATTATTAATATATTTGTAAATTACTAAAACATTCACCATGAATGCCAAATTTAATACACAACATATTCACTAAAATTTGCATGGTCTTATGAGCAAGTTAAACTTAATTTGTACGTCTTCTATAATAGACGAAAGTGATACGGCGCTGGTTTCAATTCTAAATTAATTTATTTTTTATTTTTTAGCACCTTTTATATTTACAGAAATTTTTGTGTGTGTGTGTGTGTATATATATATATATATATATATATATATATATATATATATATATATATATATATTATATATATATAATCTGTGTGTGTGTGTGTGTGTGTGTGTGTGTGTGTGATATTTCCTATTCAGTAATTTAGGAAAATAGGAACTATGGGTACATGCATGCCAGAAGCGTATTTAGGTCGAATATTTTTTTTTAATTAGCCATTTTCCCCCTTTCTAATACCATGATCAGCAAGTAGTTTTCATCCTAATTAGCTACTGATTAATAATTTTTAAAAGATACGAATAATTTCTGAAATCGAATTGGGAAAAAAAGTCAGCGGAAAATAAAACATGTAGCCTACACTTCATAAATATATCTATAAGTGAAGTAATTACATTTTATGTAAGCCACTGCCTTAGGTGCAACCGAACCTTTTTTTGCCAGTTTGTATGAATCCCGCCAATATCATGGGGAGGCTGCATCACCATTTATTGCAATCAATCTTTTTGATTCCCCTTTCCTACTTTAATGCGTAACTTTTCGAACTCTTTACATTCCTTAAAAGAAAAGGGAATCTCAAATACTTCGCCTGTATAGGTATTTCTATGTAGTGTTATGTGAATAACAAAAATACTACGCAAGTTTTAACAAAGAATTTTAAAAAAGAAAATATTTCATTATTTTCTTCTCCCAAGATAACTTAGTTTCCATCCAATTGTGTACAGTAATAGTTGAAAGTTAACATTGATCATACACACTTTTGCCACACAGTTTGAAAGTTCAAAATTGGTTGGGAAAAAACTTAAAATAAAATCAGGACAAGCAAGACACCACATAGATTTACCACCACTCCCCCCCCCCCCCCACCCCCTCACGGGGGATTTTTCCCCGTCGCACTTTTTCTCCCACCCCTCACACCCCGTCGGTGAGCTTGCGTACGATATGCCTACACGTGTTTTACCTAATTAAGAAATCACAGCTGCTTAATATTGTTTTGCCATTAAAATGTGTTGTCAGCATGAATGCTACATGGCCTATCACATAATGCTGCTGTGTCACACATGTGAGAAACACTATTGAACAGAAATAAAGCAAGCAATTTAATTAAACTTAGTTCATAAATTCCGTAATTAATTAAATGTTTAGGTGGCTTGCCTGCACCCTACCTCCGTCGCGTACTTAGCTGCATATAAACCGAACCAGGGGTTTTGGGTTCGAGTTCCGAGCAGGATACGAGTGAACATTTTGTATTCAACTTGACTTGTGAATGCATCACCCCAAATAATAATCCGTTGAATAAATAAAGGCCAAAAAATTTGTACTAAACTTGGTTGACACGGTAATGCCGAAAGTCAGTTTTTTCAGTGTTCGTATAACGAGCAAAAAATGGCCACTTTTTAATGCTTTGATAATTTGTGATAAAATGTGTGTTACAATGTTAATATGCCACTACAGATTTGTCACGTTAATGAATCAAAAAGTTTTTATTGTTTCTTAATCTAGAATTTATAGTGGCGTTACCTAATTTCACCCGTAAACCTGCACTATTTAGAGTAGGGGGGGGGGGTACGCCGTATATGACAGTAATCGACTGGTTTGAATTAGACATTTATTATCGGTACTGAATTTATATAGAATGGGCGTACGTGTAAACACTTCAATTGGATGTCATTCGAGACAGACATAGGAATAAAGAATATTAAAATGTCTGCGTTCTTGGGCTTGTTGCCAGATTTCTTAAAATGGTATCTCTTCTACAGAAATTACAATAAAAACATTACGAAGGCACTGAACCCGCTTCTTTTACCACATGTAACTGAATTTGTCTACATACCATGAACGACATAAGCTGCAAACAAATAAAAATTTTGTAGTTGAAATGATGGAGAATCATACATCACTTCCTAATGTCTATTAGCCTACATTCATGTTTGCTGTAATTTTGTGAACATACTTTATATTGTCTACTCCTTTTTGTTTGTGAAACCGTATGCAAATAGAGATAGTATGTAATGAGTGCAGTGGAAGAACAGGAAGAAGTATGGAAAACTGCGAATGACCAACATTGACCACCGATATAGAAATACAATATGCAAATCTCTGTTAATTATCATGTGCACGTGTTTCTTGCTAGTCTACAAAAATGAAAACATTAAAAAGGATATTTTTGATTAGATTTGAAGGTATATGTTTAGAGCAATGGTCGTACATGCCATTATTGTATTATAATTGGAGTTTCACTCTTCCAATTTTGGGAGTTATGTCATAACATCTTCGTGCACCTGACTTGGCCGTTATCGAGTATATATGGGATACCCTACAGCATGACGTTGAAAGTAGAGAATCACCTTATCGGAATAACATAAAACTGCAAACGGTTCTTGATAAGTTATAGTGCCCCATCATCTTAGGGACTGCTTCAGATAAGCTCATAGCAACTATACCCAGTCGTTTTAACAATTCTGAACTATATTAGAGGTTATCTCAATTTTTTTAGCCCTTCTGTATACGTCATCTTTATCAACGATATCTAAGTTTCACATTGATAACAAGATATGGAAAGCATGAAATTAATTTTACTTTATATGTCCCGTATACAAAACGAAGTTTTTAAGCATGTTTTTACGTAGCACTTAACAGCAAGTGTATTTTAAAACTTTAAAACGATATTTCTTAAGTTCACACTTTAACGTAAAATTCGTACCACATTCAATTCAGCAAAGGAGATATAAACCTTTCTTGTGTCTGTAGTGTATTCGAATTGTTTTTTTGGTAACGTGATATATAAATTACATACAAACCCACTTCTACTCAAATGGTGCCTCCGAACGAACAGTAAAACAGAAAGGTAAAAAAATGGGCAGCCAAGTGAACGGCTGTTAGTTCTACCCAGTCAGCAGTTAGATACGATAGGTGAGCACATGCACCCAAACCTTCAAGCCAATCGTGAGTTTCAAGTATAGAAGGCAAAGTGACAAGCGATCGGTCGGTTTTGCAATTAGTGAACACCCAACATATTTTTAAAAATTAGGTTCTTTGTATGCTGGTATAAATTTTAACTCCCTCGGATATATTATGAAGTGGATGATGATAATATAAATTGTTTACCCATTTGCGTAAAGAAGTAAGCTAAGGCTATGATTGATTTCGTTGGTTTTATTTTTAACTAGATGACCCGTGCGACTTCCTTCGCATGGCATTTAGGATTGCGGCCCCACTTGATATAAATCTATACACCGCAGCCCCACTATTATTTTCTCTACCCACTGAGCTACTGCAGCCCCACTATTGGCTTGTCTACCCACTAAGTTTCTGCGGCCCCACTAATAGTTTCTCTACCCACTGAGCTACTGCGGCCCCACTTTTGTATTCTCTACCCACTGAGTTTCTGCGGCCCCACTATTGGGTTCTCTAGCCACTTAACTACTGGGGCCCCACTATTGGGTTCTCTACCTACTGGGTTCTGCGGCCCACTATTGGGTTCTCCACCCACTGAATTTCTGCGGCCCCACTATTGGTTTATTTACCACTGAACTACTGCAGGCATCACTATTCGGTTCTCTACCCACTGAGTTTTTGCTGTCCCACTATTGGGTTCTCTAGCCATTTGGTTACTGCGGCTCTTGGGAATGATTGTAAGATAGCCCGTAGGCAAAAAAGAAAGGAGTAATGACGGAACTTTTTATTTTAACAATGCTTGTTTTATGCAGTCAAATTACAATAAGAGTTTTCGTGAAGGAATGATATAAAATTACAATAAAATTTTTTTTTAAGGAAATGAGATATTTTTCCTGGATAAGAAGTAGCCTATGTCACTCTTCGACCCTCTAACTATATTTGTGCGAAAATCACGTCGATCCATTGCTCCGTTTTGACATGAAAGAAGGACAAACACACACAAACACACTTTCCCATTTATATAGTAAGTAGTAAGGATTTCCATTTTCCATTTTGTAAATTTTCAGTTAGAATAAGATGACGTTAAACGGTTTATAATGCCATGCTGCTGTTTGTTGAACAACACGATTTTGATTATATTAAATAAATGTTCACAATTGTCTTTTTGCTAACGAAATGTGCAAAAGATATTCAAATAAATTTATTTCTTCAAAAAAATATTTATGACATTGATTTACATTTGGCATTGGCAGAATAAAATAGTAAAAAAGAAAACAATTGTTACCAAATAGCAACTTTGCAAAAACTACATCTTTCTCAAATATTTTGGTGATTTAATTTGCAAATAATGACTCCGATCGCGGGACACCTTATTTTATTTAAGTTATTTGACCTGTGTGCGCATTAAACATTTCAGGTAGGGAATGCCAATAAAGCACTCATTTGGCAATTAGTAGTTAGTAGTGCTACATGTTCGACAAGTCTTTACCGTTCATGAGCGAGCGCGCTGTTATCTGGGGTGTAGCACCGGAAGATGGGATAGCAAGTACACTCTGTGCACATGCATAATAGACTCCACGACGCAAATGAACACGGAACATGCTGTTCTACCGTAACTCCTGCAGCCTCGTCAATGTGTATGAACTCATGTTTCGTTCGTATACACTACAGGTTTGGTAGGTCCATTTGCATTTTGCCGCAGTGCACGTATAGTCCATTCACGACTGGAAGAGACTTTTGAAAACGAACCTTTGAAAAAACACCCCAGGCGTAACATGTCAACTTGTTTTGTCAGTAACTTGAATTCCACAAATATATAACACTGTGATTGACTTTAAAGTACTGTATTCGTGAATAAATGAAACTGTATCTTAGTATCTTCTATAACTTGTAATATTTATTTCGTATTACATATGAATTTAAAATATTGAGAGCAGCAACGTGTTTGCAACGACCGGTACGAAATAGTTCAGTTAAAATATAATATTACCAAATTTTTTAGTATGCCAATTGTAAACTAAACATTGCCTATAACATTTAAATATTTAGGTAGCCCCGATAGCAACATGTTTCATTTTTACAGTTTAAAATAACGGCGCAAAATATCATGCGTAGGTCGTAGTGACACGGTGTTTGTTGTATCGACTGCGGAAGCAACTTTCGACTGGGCGGAGCGTGTCGCTTTATCTCTTTCTTTGTCTCTCTCACACTCGGGAATTTTCCCATCGCTAATAAGAAGAATTATACATGTTTTCAATTGTAGCATATTTCATACTTATATTACAGCAAAATAGTGATTTTTTTAAATTTGTAATTTACAACTGAAAAAAGATTTTAATGTTTGAATGCTTGTTTTGTATATTTAGATATTATGGTGGGGCAGTTACCAACAGAAGTTGGCAGACATGGCGAGTCATGACATGGCGAGATGCTTTGTGCCAAACGAAGCGTAAATTATATTTATTCCAAAAAAATACTTCAAATTACCACATCACGTTTGTAGACGTTATGTTTTCTAAACCTACCTAGGCAAGTTACGACGTTGTAATAAATCTGTCTTTCCACTGCAGTAATAAATATACTGTTACGGGTGTTTCGTTAACCATTGGGTGTGAAATGGCGTGGTGGCCCGTTACGCTAGCCCTGTGTGTGTGTGTGTGTGTGTGCGTGATTTCAAATATTTGATGTGCACTACTTATACGTTTTAACTGTGAACTGTTTCTATGGCGAAGTTAATTATTTACTACCACGTCTGTTTGTTTATTACAACGTTGTACCTTTTCCCTAGGTATTTGAAACAAAGTCGTGTAACGTGATTTGCCACAATCCTAACAAAATACTACGCCCAGTCCAATATATTTCAATAAACCTAATAAACAGTAAGTAGCAATATATAGAAATATGAGCAGAATAAAAGTTACGGTAAGCTTATTTGTGTGCATGTTCACCGCTATCTTTTAAGTTTGTATGACAATAAGTGACACGAGTTGCATGCTTGAATTTGATGTGTCTTTTTCATTGAATTGGTGGTTTCTTAGTTTTTATATTTATTCCAACTGAGGGTGTCCTTTTAAAGAAATAACACAACACATATCAATAGCAAAAAGTTAAATACTTTACCCCGCAGTTGTATCAGTGTTAAACACAGTCGCGGCAAAATATTGACGTGCATTACGTGTAATGTGCTATTTCGTGGAAAACAAATATGTTAATGTAAAATAACCGCAAGAACTATCGTCACTTCGGGCATTTTTAAAACGTCACGAAACTGACCTAAATAATGTTACAGGCCTAAACTGTGAATATCCGTACGGAATGGTTTTTGGAATAAAACAGAATTCTTTGAAAAGCTGTCAACAGTAAACAACGCATTTGACAGCTATAAAAGTAGAAGTCACATTTCAATGTTTATGTTTAGGCGTAGTGAAAGTATACGAACGCATGTACACACAAACACACAATGGAATGTAAACATTGATTTCGACGGATGCTACATGGCAGGCACACGGCAATGTTTTTTATATTTGGCGGAATGGTACGAAACGGGCCTGCAAGTAGATATTAGCAGGGCTCCCAGAAAGTCTCTTCCAGTCGGGAATGGACTATATATAGCCTGCACGCTGTGAGACAATATCACTTCTCTCCATCAACATGTATCCTTTTTTCCCGGAACACTTTATCTTTTCCTTCAGAGTATTAAGGAGTTAATGCAAGGTGGGAATTCCTTTGCGCATTTCATAATATTCCAAGAACGTTCGGCGAACGACACTTTTATCGAATTCGTCAAGTTTCGTCTTATTTTGCCTTGGACGACGTTTACCTGGGATGGAAATGGCAGTTCCGTCATTGTCTGCCTCGCAATGTTACGCACTGTCTTTTCACTTACAACTACTGCTTTGGCCGCCCTTTCTACTGCTTTGTCTAACGCGGTAATGAGACCTCGTTTCTTTTCTTATTTACAAAATCGCAAAACATTGTAAATAATCTTTCTACTTTGTGTCCGCTTCAGTTCCCATGGTTTCTTTACGTAGGCCCCTATTACTTGTCAACTCAGATTTCGTTACGTTACGATAACAGTCATAATAACTCTTTTACTTTACAGATAAAATAACAGCAGCGATCAATGCTCACGGAGGTCTTTTTGGACACACACAACACTCCAGTACGAGAGCGGCTCACAGGTGCCCGTGATTAGTGGTGCAGACTGTGCACTGCTGTCTGCACTACGCGATTGCTTCATACCAACACTGTATTTAACCCGACTGCCACCGGTAATTACTTATTTAGACAGGTAGTAATATGTAAGTTTGGAAGTCAACGGAACGGAAAACACGAAATACGTCATCGATTTTGCAGACGAAATCGGTAACGTGAGAATTTTTTAAACCAAGTTCGCTAATTCGAACACGCAAATGACTTAAGGGAAGCTATGTTGGTTTCGGAAATTGGCAGTGTCCCACTAGAAAAAACTTGGGATTTGTTGCTTATTGTAGAGAAAAAGAAATATCTACATTTATGCAAGTAGCAGAAAGATGGGTTTACATAAACGTACAAAACAAATTATTTTTATTTTTGTTCGCCTGAATACCAGTTATTTGTTCACTACTACATTTGTAGATAAATAATCAATTAAAGGAACATAGTCACATTAATTCGGTCGTGCTGTTACCAACGTTGTGGAACCAAAGATTGTTTCCAAATATTATTTGGGACGGGAGAAAAAGGCTGCAGGAAATTTAATGCAAATTATTAACTGTAACAGCGATCATCACAATTATATATATATATATATATATATATATATATATTGAAAACACAAACGTGTGCTCTATGAATATTTAATATACTTAAGTTTCACAAACATGATGTTCAACACTACTGACTGAACAGTGTGTGCTGTTATTTTCAGTGGCAATGTTGGTAACACAGCTGCTAATGGGTCGTTACGGAACTATGGTTCTACACCTGTCTCTGCGCTCAGTTTGCTGTGGAATGTTTACCGCGAAAGGGTGGACAAGCAATAGCTTCCGACCACCAGAAAATCCAACCTTCAACACAAGGGTGTTTAATCTAAGTTTCTGGGGAAATCTATCGGCAGATATCGATGTCGATCTCGATAGTCAGCTTCCTGCTGATCGAGACAAGCCGTTTGAAACGATCGGGAGCAAAATGTGCCCAAATAGCTATTCTAAGCGCACTATCGGCCGGCAATCCTCTGGTTTTACCGACCACCCCACCACAACTCGCCCCCCCCCCCCCACCCTTGCTGGTGTTCAGGCAGGCAACGTGATGGATGCAAACACACGCTGTGCCTGCAATAATGTATGATTAAAGTAAAGCTATTCTTAGAAACTGTGCGTTTTAAGTGGTTAATTAACGTATACAAGTGCACATACATATGTATATTTATTAATCGTCATATTTAAAGCAAAAACTATTCTATTTATTAAAGCGTAACCCGGGATATTTAAAGTAAAATTTCTCGATGTGGCTGCAATCTCATCGTAGACGCTTGGCGAGGAAAATGGCGGCACGGTCAATGACTATTTGTTATACACATAGGTTGGCTGTTGAAAATATTACTCGTTTTAAAGGAACATACTGTTTCAAGTATAAAAACGACTGTTAAAAGATGAGATAATTCGTTACATAGTCCCTCTAACAGTCATTTTAATTAACGTTCACTGTGATGTATGTAACGAAATGTATAAAGCCGATACGTAAAATGTCATCTTAATAAATACGACTGTAAAGTTAGCTTAGAAAATTACGTTAGGCCTAAACACCAAATCTTACATAATACAGTGTGTAATTGATTTGTTGTAGGAATGCAGGAATTCCCATTACTAGTGAAGTGACGTGCGTCGTACACAAAGACTGTAGCCTATATAGTTATTCATTTAATTAGTTTTATTTGCAAGTCATTATGAGAGAATTTGGGGGGGGGGCAGAGGGGCGCTTTAGTTTATAATGTCTTACACGAGACATTATTTTGATGCTGTTAGGAATGTGTGTCATTTTGAGTTGCATATTGTTTCGATGGAGCAGTGGTAAATTTTGCTCGTATGGAAATAACATTTATATTATTGTAACTTTAATGAAAAAAAACGCGAAACATATGTCCCTGTTTGTATTCGTACAGATTTATATCGTACAGATATATATATATATATATATACTTTTGTAGTGTGTGAATAATATTTATTTGTCTATATTGTAAATGCAACGAGTGTAAGGTGTAAACTTTGGATAGTGTGTGTGTGCGTGTGTGCGTGTGTATATATATATATATATATATATATATATATATATATATATATATATATATATATATATATATATATATATATATATATATATATATATATATATGTGTGTGTGTGTGTGTGTGCGTATATATATATATATATATATATATATATATATATATATATATATATATATATGTGCATACACGCGCACACACACACTCTATCCAAAGTTTACACCTTACACTCGTTGCATTTACAATATAGACAAATAAATATTATTCACACACAACAAAAGTGTGGAAAGTATGGCTCTTTCAGGCCACGTCCATTGCAATAATTATAGTAATGTTTTAGAAATATATTATTTACAAAACACGCAAACTTACTGTATGTAAACACCACAACTTCTTGAACACGTGTTTTTCTAGGTTAATCCTTGCATGTGTACTTCAATAAATCACGTTTGTTCGTCGCTATCATTAAATAAATTATTTGCAGAATTATTGAATAAAATCAACACTGTGCACGTTTCCTGAAACTAACAAACTTAACTATGTCAATTATATTCGTCAATTCATTGCAGGCGGCGTTTAAGAAAAAGAACTGCAGTTTTACGAAGCGGTATACACGGTCCGATTACTATTACACATTTTACTCAAGAAAATTCACTACGGCCAACTATGCTTGAAGAAAGCAAATACACAAATAATTAACTCCCGATTCATTATTCCGACAACACCAACACGATGCTCGTATAAACACATAACCTCTCTGCCATCGCTACACTACATAATTAACTCACAATACAGAAACATAACTTCAGAACATCTGTGGATACAATAGGATGCATATAATAATGTTCTACATTATTGTAACCTTTTGTATGTTATATATTATGTTTAAGAAGTACGAAACCATAATGTATGCAATAAATACGGCCACCACGCATATAATCCGCCATGTTGAATTTCCACTTCCCGATCGGGACGCAGCTTTCGCAACATATAGCTGTCAAGTGCTCTCGATAGTTTTCTCACGAGAATCGAGACGTCATCTTTAACTTAGAATACCAAAACCCGGAAATATGACGTAAATCGTTATTCCACGATCGGGAGCTACGTGTCGACAAACTTGGAATAAACGCCCTGCTGTCTGTCATTGGCCTCCTGATATCCCGCTACCCTGACAAAGTCCACTGGCCCTAATAGAATATAGCAATGAAATATGTTTGAGTTAGCTTGTTCATAACACGATAACTATTTATACAGCTTTCCAGTGGTTTAGAACATAACTACAAAAACAACTATCTTGTGTAATTTCTTATTTATTTGTACTGTGGAATGTATTGTATTCTGTTTTGGTACTTTAACTTTAATTAAGTAATTTACATAACTTTGGCAAATAATTCTTTCTATGTGTTTACTGCAAGAGTGATGGCTATGTGTGAGAACATGCAATGCAAAAGACGGGTGAGGGTCGGAGGGGAAGAAAAAAAGGGGGGGATAATCAAACCAGTTTCAGCTATCTGCCATCTCTAAATTTACGTCCGCCACTGAGTCTTAAATAGTAGATATATACTTGATAAGTGCGTACGTGAAATTAACGCTTTTTCTGATCATTTGGACGGCCCATTGTATACTTCTACTAAACTTGAAACACTATCTGACTGCACTAGTATAAACTTTAAGAAACTATATGAATATTTTGTGTGTAACCAAGAATATGTTATGATTCTGTGTGAACGCCTGAGTGATATTTTTTCTCAAAATATTAACATACTTTTTATGCTTAGACTATGATACGAAACGCAAAGTATAAATTATGGGTTTGAAACGATATGGGCATTCGAAAAGATGTAGAGTATGTCACTTGTATTAGAGATCTTCAAAATCAAAGGAAAAACGTATATAATTGAAGATCTTGATTAATGATTGTACGAACTTTGTGACATCTAAATGCCGTTCACGGAAGATAAATAATGTTGCAACTCTCTGGACGTGATTATATTCTTGAAAGGGCTCGAGGTCTTAAGCAAAATTCCACCACTGCAGATATGTCTATGCAGCTATGTCTTTCAGTGTGCTATCACTCAGTATACAATATTTCTCAATGAAATGACAATGACTTATTTCGAAAATACAACATTGCTGAAAATCCTATTCATTTAATTAATTAATGACTTAAATTAAAAAGTCAATTTTTCTCAATCAGTGAAAAGTTCACAAATTGTGTCATCCTCTCATGGACGCCTCCCATCTATTTTCCGTCACCTACGGTATGTGGATGACAGACATAGCTGCACTCTTCGGGATGCATCCCTATGGGGACGTGGCAGTAGACTTAAGTGACTACACCAACTAGCCCTGTACCTAAAGTCGTTTGTCCTACGGCGTTGAACTGACGTTTCGCCTAAGCTTAACTTCAGCGAAAGGCTTTTTTCCTGAAGTATATTATTGACCTACATTCGTTTGTCCTAAAACACTTATAAATTCTGGCCGAGAAAATTTCTTATAAGTTAGTAGTCCGGGTATGTTTCCTGCGCACTCGTTTACGCGTTTGCGTCTATCTCAGCAAGTGAATGTCGCAGAAATACGAATTTTGGCCAGAAAAAAAAAAAACAAATTTTCTAAATCCGTACGGTATTGTTTTTATCATATTAAGTGCGTTCAAATATAGAAACATTGTGAAAATTGTAAGAGAAATTGGAATGGATAGAAGTCATGTGTCGGCCAAGATGGGACGAGATATCGAGCCTAGGCTCGACAGTCAAGGCAAACTGGGCACAATGTAATTCCCTTGTACTGAAGAATGGTGTACTTTAGAGGATCTGGGAAAATAATTATGGTAAACAAAGTTGCTTAGAATTGGTCCTCCTGGAGTACCGAATCCCAGAAGGGCAAAGAGAACTGCTCTACACAGCAGCAGATGGTCACTTCGGTGTAAATAATACACTCGACTGAGTACGACTGAGATTCCATTGACTGCAATCTTGGGAAGATGTTGCGAAGGAAGTGGTGCCATCTGTGCCACACTTGTACCTTGAGAAAGCGTCAAATGATTATGGACGAGGTCCTTTCAGAAATACAATTTTGGGGCCCCATTTGAGAGGATGGCAGTGGACATTCTCGGACCATTACCAGTCACTAAGAGGGGGGATCGATACCTTCTGGTAGCACAAGAATAATACACAAAGTGGCTCAAAGTCATACCAGTTTCAAACGAACAGACTGGCACTTGTAGCTGATGCACTTGTAGAACATGTTTTCTCCAGGTTTTGGTTGTTATTCGAGCTTCATTCTGATCAAGGACGGACATTTGAAGCTGCTTTTTTTTTCAAGAGGTAAAGAGGATTTTATGAATGAAGAATACTCGTACCACAGCATTACACCTCAGTAGGACCGAATGGTCGAGCGGCTAAATCGTACCCTGGAACAGTACTTGGTGATCTTCGTGGAAGACATCCTGAAGGATTGGGACTCCAAAGTTCTCTTATTTATCTTGGCATATCGTTCAGCAGTTCACGAGTCAACAAGGATAACACCTTCAGGGATGCTGTTTGGGAGAGAGCTCCGTCTTCCTGGTGACCTGCTATTCGGATGTCCAGAGGAAGAAGAATCAGCTACCCCAGCAAACTGCAACTGAGGTTAGTTTACATCCTTGAGTTTGCCCGGAGGCACCGTAAAATTAACAGTGACAGAATGAAAACACAATATGATCGGATAATGCTTGAAGAAGTTTTTCAAGAAGGTCAGCTGACGTTGCACAACCATAAAAGCCGAAAGGGATATTGCCCGAAGCTACAGAAATGTTGGGAAGGCCCATACAGTATCCTGAAATAGATTGATGATGTGGTCAACCAGATTTGAAGACAGGGCTCTCGGGCTAAGCCTAAGGTTGTTTATATCGACCGACTGGCACTGTACGAAGGTCCAGATGTTGGAGAGTCTTTTCGGCACGAACAGAATAAAGCGGGGGGTAGTGTTATGTGCGTACTGCCGCACGGGGTGCAGGTACACAGCGTGGACTCGGCTCTGTGGGGGTGACCCCCCACGCCCCTCTCCTTTCCCGAGGCAGACATGCTCGCACCCATGCCACTGGGGAGGAGGGGCGGGAATGATTGGCAGCAGCAACCTGACTGGCATCACAGCCCCTCCTACCCCTGCTGAAGAAGAAGGCGATGAGTTTAGAGGATGCGCAAGAATATTCTGGAAACTAGTACACTCGGCGCAATGTGGTATTTAGAGACATTTCTGGGCGATGGCCTATGGCCCTGTAAATATTGCAGCAGTCCAAGTGTCGGGATTCTTTCTGTGGAAGCCTTTTGGATGAGTGTGGTATCCAGGCGAAGACGAGTGCGGCGACAGACATCGGTGAACAGGACGTACGGCGACGGTAGATCACTAGGTGACGGCGGGCGAGGTGTTTGTGGTGTGAGAGTACAAGAGGGTGTGATATCCGAATAGTGAAGGCTATTGGGCTTGAGGGCGCTCGGAGAGCTCTACAACATTGCGGACTGGCGGGACCTGGACTGAACCGAGGTGTGACTGAATGAACATGTAATACTGATCTTATTGTAAATATTGGAACTGTCAAATATTGGCATATAATTTATCAAATAAGTGAATATGTTTTCATACACTGTCTATTGGAACTGATTTTTAATTATTTAATTAAATTAATTTCCTTGAGTTAGTTGAAAATTGTATTTATTGAATTCCTTAATTACAAATCAATGATATATATAGACACACACACACACATACATACAGGTGTGTCTAAATTCCCATTACACATTGTAAGGGCTTGTAGTCCGGAAACGTACTGTTTCCCCGCCACAAACAAAACGCCACCACATCACATGTTGACCTCTTCCACGTCTGCAACATACTGTATGATGAGTTTATTCTGGGTCCACTTACAAGAAGGGTTGATGTGACGACGAGCCACGTATTACACAAACATGGTACCTACGTATCATGTTCTGGTACACACAATCACCAATAACTGGACGGCCAAGATCCGCCACAGCCATAACCCGCACTAGCATTTTTTCCTCTGATTCTACAGAGGTCTAGTAAATCAAGCCCTTCATTTGGCCCCACAGGAAGTAGTCTAGCGGAGTCATTTTGGCCAACAGTGGATAGGTCAAGGTGGTCCGATTGTTTGGCCTGGACGTTCACCTGACTTTTCGAAGAAAAAAAATTAATTAATATAAGCTGTATACAGCTCTGTGATCTCCGGATCTACACACAACCACTTCTCTACAGTACAGAGAGGAGCTCATGCAGCGCCAACTGTGGTCGGGTGCGCCGACTGCAGCCGGTATGGCTTATCACGAAGGCAAGGCGAATGTAGTACACTGGCTACGGCTAGGGTGGGACAGAGCAGAGTGCATGTAACGATAACAGTCTGCTGCTGCATGGAGGCACCCCTGTGGTCCAACTCGGCCTTGGCTGGCTTAAATACTCGCACCGCTATGCACCACTCATAAGTATTAAAACATCGCATGTTTAAAAAAAACGAATGGAATTTGGTTTATTAACATGCCGAAGGAAAGAAAAGTCACTTAATGTTGAGCAATAGGAATCTAATTTTTCGTTGGAAAATTAAAATTCGCCATTGATAATATGTATTAAATGTTAAAAAGAAATAATTTCACAATATATCGGGTTTCTAGTTAAAATGTCAGAATACGACTGACATAAAACACAGCTTAAAAAAAAGGCAGCTGATTACAACCGAGCTGCATCATGAAAGTGAAATGTATTTGTTCAACATGCTGAACGTGTTTCACTTGTATTTGCTACTATAGAATAATTCTGATGTTTTGAAAACGTCTATCTCATAGACAGGAAAGGCGATGGCAGAAAAAAAAAAATACGTCGTAGGCGGGGAACAATATTTCCATAGCACTCCAATTGGCTGGCGCAAAAAAAAATATTATAAGAAAGTTTAATGCCATAGTACATACAGATGCGAGCGACAGGTATTGGTATTGAATTCCATGCTATATTGCCATGTTGGTTGTAGACAAGCCTTAGCACAGTTCGTATGAACACTTCTTTAATGAACAACAATCGCGTAGACATCTGAAATGACACTGGTATCTGGCAGGCCCGTGGTGGATGAAAAGGAGGGGGGGGGGGGGAATAGGTATTCGAGAGGAATGAAGTGGGGAAAGGCCTGCACTGTCAGCTGCAGACGTGCCCAAGGCTTCTGTGGCCACCGCATCGTCTGAGATTGCTGGTGCAAATGATGATTATTACAGGCAAAAAAACTGTTCCCACAAGGTGTGTGCCTCTAAAAACAAACTCATTTCGGCTTATGCACGTACTCACACATGATGAAGGAAACAAAGGCGTTTAATAATTGTTATCTACACACATATGTGTCAAAGCTTCTGGCCTTGTACACACAGTGATGCATGTTCGACATTGTAGACACTCATGCATGCACTAAACTTGTGTATAAGCCCATTACTTAGCCAGATTTATGTGCAGACACTAACGTATCACATAGTATCTGGGATGCATTTGCTTTTATCAGATATACAAAAATAATATAGAGTAAAATATTATTTGGTATCCAAAAAATTATTAATTATTTTGTATACTACAGGTTACTACCAAACTAACTGAAAAATTCAATCCTAATGTTAACCATCAATACAAGGGATCGTTGAGAAACTTAATTTCCTGTCAATATTTTCGCAATAACGAAATACTCGAGCAGGAAGAGTAATAATGTTTAAAAATAAATACTATACTTAATTCATTTCCACAGGTTTATCCAGTAACACGAGTCCCACATAAATTGAGAAATTTGTTAGTAAAATGAATGTAGTTTCTAGTTTAATTTTATGTATTTTAAAGTTAGTTTGTAGAATATTAGTAAACTGAGTGTGTGTGAATTCGGATCGTTGTCCCTTTGACATAATTTTATAGACATAGGTAAGCTTTTATTGCATGAAAGTAGATCATAAGCAGGGCCTCAGAAAAGTTGGAAGTAGCCATGAACGGACTATAGACAGTGCCCGTAATGTCATAGCAAGCAACTGCTATTATAACATAATATTCACGGCAAATATACAGACGTAATGGTGAAAGAACTTTGCATGATGCTAGACAAGATACATGTTAAATAATATATCCCATGTACTGTTACACCTCGAAGCCATAAAATTCAGCCCGAAACTTCCACATTGTGAATGTTGTTCGAGCCTTAACATACAGACAATGTAATCATAATATTAAATGTATTTTACGGCCTACAAATACATTTTGAAGAATTAATTCGAATAGACTTTTAGACAGCAGCAGTGTTTGAAAAAATCTTACTACAGCTTGACTGTTCATGTAATGTTTTGCATTACTGCAAAATAAAGTCATTTATAGAAAGTGTGTAAAATATCATCAAATAATTGTAGCAAATGTACTGCACTAAAAATCTCTTTCGTGAATACAGTAGTAGGAAAACTTTAAATTGCAAACGTGAGCTGCATATTACTAGAGTGGAATATTGTAAAAAATAATTTTGACAAAGGTTCAATGCATCATTTGAATAATATTGCATTAATTGCTACTTTTCCATGTTGGATATACATGATAGAAGTCAACGAACCACATGTGTCATTCTTTTTTAAATGATACATTTTATCAGTCTCGTACAGTAGCCCTTGGAAACTTCGACTTGGCTACTCTCCATTGTGTACCAGGCATGATTCCCAGCAGCATCATCATGGATTTTTGTCTTTATTTGGTGAGTTTTCTCGCATTTAACGCATCTCATTTCATTAACTAATTTCACATTTACAATTTTTTTATTTGCTATGTCTCATGTCGTTTATTTTCAGACCTTTTGGTGATGATACACCCTACAAATATGGATCTTTTACTATTTTAACTTTTTTTTTTCTTAATTAAGAAAATTGAGGTCAATATATTTAAAAAAAGACAAATAAAACACAACATATTTTGTTTTCTAATTTATTTAAAATGACATGAGGAAACACATAAGCCCTTAACCTCTTCCACGGCATGTTCACCTCTCGATGTCTGTTTCAGCGACCCAGGAACTGTAGTGGGTAGGGAAACCCCACCACTTGACGTATTCCCTTTCAGTATGACATTTCAGCCCCTTCTTGACAAAATACACATCTGGAAACTTCGTGGGCTTGATCTCCTTGGCGTAGAAGCTGTCATGGATGGGTACGTTCGTCAGATCTTCGACATAGTAAGTCATCGGAGTATACTTGCATATACGTCGCACACAAAACAGTTCATGGCTCCAAATCGCTGTGAACCCTTTCCTAAAAATGCCTTTCTGTTTGGAGATGCACACCAAGTCACTGATTTTGGCTTTAGGCCTGTGTGGGTCCTTCCTCTTCACAGCATACATGGTCCAAACTAGGGAGTTTTCATTTACATATATTGTCTTCATGCTGCAAGAGGTCGAGTGCACTGTAGAATTATACTCGCAGACGAGTTTTGGCAGTAACTCATGCCACTTGTAGCTGCCGTTTGTAGCAAAATGCTTCCATATTTCTCCCTTCAAAGTCCTGTTGAACCTTTCAACAACAGAAGCTTTAAGATTATTGTACGTGGAATAATGATTTACGTTATGTTTCTTCATCACAGCCTTGAACTATGCATCGTAGAATTCCTTGTCCTGGTCAGTTTGCAAATTGGTCTGGATGTGTCCTTCGCGCAACACATCTGCCATGGCCTCAGTGATGTCATGTGCATTCTTCGACTTGACTGGCCTGACTTAGGCAGACGGTGTCATCTCGACGAGATTGGCTTCAAACAGGTCGTTCATCCCACAAATCATGACCTTGCGACAGCAGTAGTTGTACATGGTGGCTGCACGCAGTTTGTGGGCGATTCCCATCTGACTCATCGTATGTAGCCTCCCTCCATCACTCTTCGATGGCGGATATAATGTCATTGGTATGTGAGTTATTTCCAACCCTATGGCAAGTGACCAGTAGTTGTAGTCTATCCACCAGTTCGTTCGGGTCGTCCAAAAACATGTAGTGGATGTTCTTGTCACCATCTACGTTCTTCGCACCTTCTTTTTTTCTGTGCTATACCACAAAAGAGGCCTGCAAGAATGTCGATTTTTTCGTGGTTCCTATCTTGGTAAAGTAAATGCATGAGTTCGAGCAACATATTGTATTCCAGCAAGTCAGGTTCTGTAAACTCCCCGGCTCCTTGTGAAATAGAAGTTCGTATAAAGCTTGGGTGTTCCACGTGTCTTGTAATCATCTACTTGGAATATCCCACTTGGTAGAAACTCTATTTCATCAGCACTGAGGGACCATTTATCATAATGCCTGTATACACCATATGTCCAGTCATTATTACGAGATGTGTACGATTATAGTTACCAGTGAACCAGAGAATTGGGTTTGAAGATTCTCTGCCGTACTTTTTCTTGTGTGACAAATCCGCATCCGGTCCACCATCCCGATCTGTCTATACATCACCATGTTTTTGCTTCTTCGTAGGCTCAGCAGTATTGTCGATTTCAGTCTTCACAGCTATAGGTGCTCCATTGCTCTCCCTGAGTACATCAAGACAACAAGTAATGGGCATAAACATTTCTTTATTATTGAGGTTGCGTGAAATATTGGCTCACTTGGCGAGCAAATACTTAGAGCGACAGACGGAACTTTCCGATGTAAGTTGCTGGCAATGTCCAGCATAGTACTGAATAAAAAGTTTTATTGTTGCTCTCTTTTATAGGTTTAGTTTTGGGGCTCCGCCAAAATGCTTTCGATCTTGCCCAGTCATCCGCTGCAAACATTCAATAAGTTCCTGCTGTAATTATGAATATCCATTTTCATGGCAAGGTGGGAAATCGAGGTAGTGAATGCCTGTGTCATATACCCTTTCAGGTTTTTCACTTTCTCTTCATTTTGTGTAGATGCCACATTCAATCTGTCGGAAATTTGCCTTTGAACACTCGTCACATGCTCGTCCATGGCCACCATATTACAGACAATTTCCATCTTCACATGCTCCATCTTCGCCCCGAGCTCGGACAGGTAGTTTTGAAAGAATATGGTTTGTTTAGTCAACATACTGCACAATTCCGAGATGATGGTATTACCAGTTTCGAGGACAAAATGTTTAGTAGCAACATCTTCAGATTGTTCGGGTTGGCCAATGTTTCGAATTGTTCTTCTACCAGCATCGCAATTTTTATCGTTTCTTGGTACGATACAACCTCAATCTTCGTCTTTGCAAAGCCGCAGCTTGAGATAACTCTGCCCTAATTTTGATATTCTGTAACTTATTCTCAACAATCGACGATAAACTGATCCAATCCCTGTCGGTACCTACCGTTATAGAGAGGCCAGTCGTTTACGATCATCAACATCCATACTTGTTTTTCCAGTTCAAAGAACACAGGCTCTTTAAATCCGTTAATGTCATGTCCATATGGATGTGGTCATCATACACATGTCGCAAATTCACATCGTCCATGCGAAATAGCACCAACGTATTAGCATTATCGCGAAGCAGTTGTTGGGTATGCTCGAATAATTCTGGCCGAGGTACACGCAGTCCACGTCCGCGTGCTATCCCATTCTAAAGTTATCCTGTATACAAGTTTTTTTCTCATAGGCAAAGTCATCAAAGACAAATAAAGAGTTTGGCGGCAGGGGATAAAACTCACGCCATCCACAGATTGCAGTACTCATACCAGTCATTGATATTTCAGTTGTTGGAGCGATTTGGAGTACAGGTACACATTCTCGAACCAAAGGTGATTCTCTTCTTCCAGCAGACTCAGTACGAGACATGTTTTCCCACAATTCGATGGTTCTGGGATGACGCAGTATACTGTATTCGGAAATAGGCTCTCATGTCGTAATTTGTGGAAGATAGTTCCTCTTCAGCATGAATGTGTATGGGCAGAGTAACATCTTGCATGATAATATGTGTTTTACCACCACTAACCTGCGGAGCAGATTACGATTGTGGAGTTGATTGTGATGCTGATTGTAGTTGCACAGATTCAGTGCTACAAATTTTAGAAGGTCTCTTGAAAATATCACTCCGAGTAAACTGCTTCTGGCAGAAATCGCACTGCAGGTTGTTACTTCATGTCATTGTAAATTCCGCAAAGTTGTAAATGCTTTACAGCATAAGCAACAAACCAAATATATAATTGGCATTTTACGTCCCCACTATTCCATGACTTGAATGGTAGTGAAATGAAAATGTATAAAAGAAGCGTATTTATACTTTTCTCGGTAAGTTCACCATGATGCCTCGAAAAGGTAAAACCTTAGCTGGAAGAGGGGATCGTCGATACACCGATCAACAATTACCATTCGAACTGCATATTCCTGGATACAAGTTCTGCTGGCTGGAAACCAAGCTATCTAAAAGGTTTGCATGTGGCAATATTAGTATCAATGTGCTGGACAAGTCATGTAAGCAACACAACATCACCTATTCCTAGCACAAGGATCTGGAAACCCGACACCAGGCAAACAAGATATTTACACAGAAGGCAGACGAGATAATAAAATCATCAGACACTGGGCTCGGAGAAAAAATAGCAGTGTGGGGCATATCCAATATGATGAAGGCCAAAGTGAAAATGGGTATGGGTGCAAACAGCAAGCAGAAGATGCAAGTGAAACGAAAAGCGATGAAAAGAGAAAGAAAACATGCAAGGCCAAGGAAACATCTATTAGTGAATTTTGTTTCATTGCTTTTGCCTGCACTTGGAATCCTCAGAGGCCAAATCAGAGCTACTAGTGGTTTCGTCCACCCCGTCAACACAGCATCGAATGAACAGAAGCAGTTGTCCAAGGACCAAAGACATAATAGAAATATGGAAGCTATCGATATGGGTAAAATAAAACGGCCAAGGCCTTTACCTAAGGCTATACCCAGCAGGAGGTGGAAGTGTGCAAAATCAATGCAGCAGCAGGAGGAGGCGATAATGGAATCTGCACCAAAAGGACTGCTTACGAAAGAGGATTTGGAACTGTTTGCATGCAAATTAAAGGCTGTTAATTTTATAGTGCCCCATAATTAATCTGGACATGACAACAGGGCCGGTACACACTAGGTTACTTATATCAAACATGGCAAATGTGCAGACTACTACGTTAGTTTAGGTAGTTTGCGTCCTTCACCAAAGCTGCGACTGTATCTGGAAAATGGCAAACTGACTTACAACTATGAAATGGAGCAAATACCGAACATGGGGAACAGCAGGCACTTGTGTCTTCGCTTCCATGTTCGTTCATACAACTAACTGAATAAAAGGCTATATAGGGAATAGAAACCATCTGTCGTCGATAATGCGTACCTTGACGGGTCATAGCTCTGAGGTGCGTGCTGTACATTTTCCTCCACTCAACCTGGAGGGGGAATGGTGCATAAATTTGGTAGATTTTTAAACCTATAATGAGATAATCATCCATGAAGAAACCTGCAAGATGTATCTCGTGTAAAGTGGCCATGTTTCCCATGAGTTGTCGCTGTCCATAGGCTCTTATAAAATAGATAACATTGCAAGGTATATCGAAGATTCTCTGTCTCCCCGACACAGAATTCGAACTACATGGAAATTCCAATACTCTCAAGAGTGTCATCAGATGCAGTAAAGATACTGACTTTACGAAACTAGATACTATCGAACCGATGATGGTGTTCGAGCCACACATATACGAAGAGGGAAATATCGACGAATCATCGCGACTTCTAAACATTTTGCCTGTTAATGTGATACGAATAAATTGCAATTTGGCGAGTGGCACATATCTCACTGGCAAGCCTAGCAATACACTACACGAGTTTTCGCCGATGGCCCCTCCGGGTTATAAACTGGCCATAGCACTGCAAAGCATCATTTATGTTCTGGTCGTCACGAGGAGAGAACATGAGAAGATGAGGTGGATGTAAAAGTAGTAGATCAGCGTATAGAGTTGGTGAACATTCGAAACAAATAAATTACACTATACTTGCATTTGAGAAGTTGGGAATAACATTTATGCCGACCATATGCAGCATATCAAACCGGCGATTAGTATGCCACAGGTCACCAAGGAGTTAACACGTGCCAGCGAGGTTATCTTATGCAGTCCCGACTACGAGTTCGATGGCCATGGAATATTTCCTAAACATCAAATAGCCAGCCATTTTACAAGACATAACGAAGGTGGAACTTCATGCTTATCATCCTTTCCTTATCAGACCATACACGCTGCCATCGGAAGTTCGGATAGTGGTCCAACACCAAAATATCTGCTATCTTCCTTGCCAGTCTTTCCTGCTAATTAGAGGGACTCTAACGAAAGAAGATGGGCCCAACCCAGCATTGACGAAAATATCAAACAATGAAATTCTTCACCTGATCGATCGCAACACACTTTCTCAGCGGTGTCGAGGTGGACCAGTCGCGAGATGTGGGCATTACCTCAACTATAAAAATTACCTTTCGCTCATGCAGAATGAACTGTTGGCAGCCAAGATGGCAGGCTTGGGGATAGAAGATGACTACAGTGTTCCCCGAAGGGAAATTCGTGGTCTGCATTCCTCTAGCGATGCTGCTGGGATTCACCGATAAATATTTTTGAATAGCGAAAGCTATCCGTACATTGACATAAACACGAGCTATGAAAATGAACAGTATTTTCTGGCATATCAGATGTATGCTCAATTCCAAAATGCATATATGAACCTACCAAATCCACGATTTTGAGCCCTGATACTTTCAAGTGATTGGCTTTGCTCGAGGTATTCGATGTGAGTAATCAGGACGAGCATATTACATCCAACATGATCGACTTTAGGATCGAATTTACTACACATTGAAATATTCCTGCTAACACGTACACGTTCTGCTTGATAATTCACAAAGGAATCTCATCTTACAATTATAGAGACAAAGTCGTCAAGATTCTTTCGTGAATGCCTCCGAGGGTATAAATACGATGGGTCGTAAGCGATATCTTTTTAGTTGACTTCGAGCATACACAGCAGCAACATATACAGTAATATGTAAAGCTTACAGAGCCAGAGCGACTACATTCTCAAGGAGATCACAGTGCCCTACGATGCCGATGGCAAAACGCCTCCCTTGTTCATGTAAACTCTTGGACGAGAAATGCAAGAAGACGAACGACTGGCTGACCAAGTACAACCACGAACTGAATGGGACGAAGCCATATTCCTACCATGAGCTGTGAAACGTGCTACGCGACTTGTTATGCAGTATCCACAAGGACTGGCATACATAGCAGGGCCCTATCAAAAAACAAATGCTGAGCAACTTGTGCAAAAACGAATTGGAGTGCATTGCGAGTATGGCTGACCTTAGTTGTATAAGCGGGCAAAACTTAATGACGACCAGCAAAGAAATGTCTGCGACAGGTCAGAACCTGTCTGTACACGCACACGGAGGAATGCACAGCTGCCGCACAAATGGTGTGCTTCGTCTTTGGACCGTAAACCTGTTGCCTTCGACTAGACAAGCATCACCCAGACATCGGTTTATAAGAACAATCTAAAACCAAAATGAACAAAGACTGAATGTTTTTTTTTGTGTTATGGCATTTACGTTTATTATCTGTACAACAGATTTTAGTGTACAAAAAATATTGTGTTTTATTTATTTAAAAAAAAACCCTACTCTTTATATAGGATTACTTTAAAAAAAAATACTTGCATTTAAGAATAAAACAAAAAAATTAAATTACAGTTAACATACTTTGTAGGAATGGTCAATTTTACAATTTGGTACAGGCCGATAGTAGGCGGCATAATCCAGAAATTAATGCTACATATATGATGAAAATAGAATATAACATGGAGGGCGCCGACAGCACAACCTTACTTTAAAAACATAAACAAATATTGCTGCTGCCAGGTGGCTAAATCAGTAACTTGCCTAGTGGGTGAATTAATACACCTATGCCCCTAGCGGCCAACTCTAGAACCAACAGGGCGGCCGAGCGAGAGGGACACCAGCGCCCTTAGCAGGCGATGTAGGAAGTACTGGAAACAATACGGCGGACACACACCAGCGCCCCTAGCATGCGACGAGGGAACTATGTAGATGGCGGGCGAAGAAGGCGTCAAGAGAGAAAGGAAAGAGATAAGAGATGGAATGAGAGACAAGATGGAATAAGAGAGAATGAAGTGCAAAAACAAAATGGCGGATGGAAACAAAATGGCAATATACTGGCTACCAAGAGGGCAGCCGGAAACAAGATGTTGGTTGGGTGACCGGAATGACAGAGCATGATGTCGGAATCCAAATTGGCGGACGGCGCCTCACATCTCTGCCGACAGCCGTTGTGCCGGAAGGAAGATAACCCTATTATATTACGTGATATGGGAATGCCAGAGACAAAGTTGTAATGATAAATGGTGTATTTCACGCCATTAAAATGATGTGTAACCAAAATTATACGCACTCGTAACGCAACACAAATCTAGGCACTTCCAATAAACCGTAGATAGAATGCCGAGTAGTATTGGTCACATAGCGCTGGATAAGCTATTGTGCGAGCATGTGGATAAACTCAACAAGTATTATTATTATAACGAATATAATTATTTTGGCTTTAATTTAAACGAGATAAGAGTAACTATGTATCGTGTTCCAATAGTGAAAGCCTGCTAACTGTCGTCATCAGCAGTGGATCGCTTTGGGTATCTCATGGGGTAAGAGCGAAAGGTGGTCACTACGGACAATGTTATGGCAAGATCTAATCCGCGTTTTTAATATCCCTCTCCATGGAACTCTATTCCAGCAATCGTCAGTGACGGCCTCATTCCTTGCTTTGTTGTTGCTCAAGCTCGCACATATAATGATCCGAATCGTTAACGCCAAGTGTTGACTATAACTACAAGACGTACGATTAGGCACAGTAATCACTAGTGCTTGGTAAAAGTACAACAAGTAACAGGCATTTAGTTTCCTTATAGTTAGCGCAAATAACGAATTGCTGCAGCCGCAGCATATGCTGCTGTCAATGAATATGACAACGCGTCGGAATGGTTTATTATATGCATGCAGTAGCCCACGAAATGTAGATATCATTTGTCCTGGTTAAATGTGAACAGCTGATTTAATTTCTGTTGATTTGTTTACAGAATAAAGTTTTTTTATTCTGAAAAAAACTCAAAAAACACTTTACTTCATTTTTTTTATTTCCCTTGGTCGAACGTTGCCCTCTGTTGCATTGATGTTTCTAATAACTCAAAACCCGATAAAAAAAAAGTTGTAATGCTTTGTACGCCGTTTTCAGCACTAAGCCACAGCTAGTACCTTGTCGAAGGTGTTAAAAGTTCTAGTAAAAAGCGACTGATTGACATTTTTTTAACTCTGTATTTAATTCGCTTGTTACTAACCATTAGTTTGGCGGACATAGCCCCTGTCTCTCGGTTTATTTATTTAACTAAACTAAAGCGTTTAAGAGTAACATAAAATACTAGGCAATGTACGTACGAATACCATAAAGAGACGGTTATACCCACTTTAACAGGAAATTTACTTAAGGCTAAGTATTGATAGTTACCCATTATAACTATTTTTATTTTTACGAACTAGTACACATTTTCCGAATTAGTATTGTGTTTCTATAGTTTTAAAAAAGCTTAAAAAGGAATGATACTGAAAATTTTATACATTTTTATCTATGTATAACAGTTATATAGACTATAAATAATTTAAATGTGATATATGCACAGCAGTGTCAGGTAAGCGTTAGGTTCTATAGTTCCATTCCAAAATTATTCTTCTTAAAAGCTTGTATCAGACAAAAATAAAACAGTACGATATGGTGAGACGCCAAAACATGTTCTTCCAGCCTTACAAAAATACAGAAGATGAAACGCAAGAAATGATACTACGGAAAACTTGATTGTATTTTAGTGTTTGTAGTTAGTTTCGTATATTCTAAAGGATGTCTGTCTACTTTCAGCGTCACCATGAACATAGTGACATTTCTGGTACTAGCGAAGAGCAATATCGCATCGGTTTTAAAAACCTGATCGAAAAAAAATAATAATATTCTGCGCTATTCTTTTTCTTTTTCATTTTCCTACGCGAGTGTGTATGTAACCTTAATAAAGTGATGTATGCAAACATATGTTACAAAGAGGCGTATAATGAAACGTGCGAGCTCCCTATGTGTGTGTGTGTGTGAGTGTGTGTGTGTTGGATGCCCTAGGGCTGCGCTCGCGGCTATCCAGCAACGGCTCATTATCTATTCGAAGGGAAGAGCCGGCGAGCCAATGAGATGCAGTTTAGCAAGCCAGCAAGATACAATAGCGCGCTTCAGTTAGAGGCTGTGACTTGAGGCGACTGCCGGGGACGAAGCTGGCTGTTGTAGGGTCGCTCACTCCCCCCCCCCCCTGCCTGGGGCTTCCACGGACAAGTGGTTTGATTCCCAGCGATCACCAGGGGGATGATTCAAACACCCCCCTGCCCCCTCCTGGACGCCGCGGCTCCCTTCGGCTGCAGCTGTGGGGCGGCCCCAGGGTAGCTACCGACCAATGGGAGGGCCCTCCGCTCTACCGCTCCAGTCAGGGAGGGGGAGAGGCGACTCCACCGGTCCCCAAACTCCACAAGTTTTTAACCTTTCAAAAGCTAAGCCATAAGCGTGTTGACTGCGGCTGGAGGCCCCAGCAGGCCCAGTGTGATTGGCAGAGGTGCGAAGATGCAGCAGTCGCCGCTACATCTGCTGGACCACGGCCTGCCCAAGATGTCGTCAGGACCGTCAAGTAAGTCTCCCCCGCAGCTATCCGTTGTTATGTGTTGCCATGCTCTCTTTTTTAGATCTATACTTGCTACACCCTCCAAAGAATTCTCCGCGAAAATATTGCGATTTTGCGTCTTAATAAAACCATGTGTTCTACGTCTGCGGTATAAACACTAAAGCGTACTGGAAGGCTGTCTTGAAGTGGTGACTTCAACGCGTGGTTCCAAAAGAAACTTTCGTCCATCTGCAGGGCTCTTTGAATTCCGTCGACGTAACTAAATACTTAACATTACATCAAGTTATTCCAGTTCAAATTTAAAAAAATTAGGCACATATTAAAACCACCAACGCCACGTAACAATTGTCTTCTGGACTCAATAATAACATGCTATTTTTCCGCCTGGTAAGTATATGTATTAAAAATAGTATTAATTATTAACAGCCACGTGATGCATGTGATCCGCGAAACTAACGGACATGTGAACGATGTGAATATTCGTAAAGATTCTTCGGCAGATCGACATTAATGTGTGTTACTTGCTACGGACGCGACGCCATTTTGTCCTTGGCGTCTACAGCGGTAATTATCGATCTTTAATCAATAAGTTCCAAAAGATACTAGAAGTTGTGTTCTACAGTCGGAGATTCAAACTTATATCTTCCAGTGTTTACCCAGAATTGCAGATGTGATTTTTATATAGACTAGGCTATCAATTTATGTTTTACACAATGTTTCACAAACAATTCAACATGAAAACTGCAGCCGTATCTCTTTTTGCACTGTTTTTAATATCGCGTTAAGCTAAATACTTTTAAGTAAATATTTTTTTGTAATTATTTCAAATACACGAACTTTAAATGTAGTTTACTCGATTACTCGATACTCCTGTTATTACTGGACTTCTGAAACGTTTGTCTTTGTAATGAATTAGTCTCGTAGTTCGATACTTTGCGATAATGTATGTAGCTATTGTAACTGAAAATACTTGTTGATTGGCGTCGTTATATGCATAATAGTTATTTACTATGGGCACTATAGCTTGATAAAAGTGCCAACAGAGTAACACTTTGTAAACAAAATAAAACGCATGTCCGATCTGTGAGGCCATGTCCGAAATGACATATTTTCATGTTATTTTGTAATTTGTCATTTCGTAAGTTTGAATTCGGACTTTGCCTACAGTCACTTGTTTAGCATTCCCGGCAATGCATTTTTACATTAACAGTGAACATATTTATAAATCTAAATTTATTGCTTAAAATGGACGTAATATTTCTACAATCAATACTGCAATGCTGTGAATATTGCAGTAAATAAGATAATAAATGACTGAATGACGACTAAAAAAAATGTTGAAAAAATACGTAAACAATGCAAAACACTAGGCCTACTTGCGTTTTCAAACGTCTCTAATGTATGTTTCAACAGTTGATTTGCTTTTTTAAAATAAATATTGTAATTACACATTCTCGTATTGTTATGAACCCCAAAACCAACATGGCGATGATATTGTCATTTTATATTTTTTGCAAACATCCGCTAGATACAAAATATGAAATACCAAATTGCCAAATAAGTCACCATTTTTGTATACAAAATCGAGTCACGTGATAATTTCGCCAACAAAATCTACCATTTCGGACAATGCCTGAGAAACAAAAGTCAATAGAATATTCGCGAGTCTTTTATACTTACGGTAGGTACTTAAGCTTATCCGTTGGGAAATTCTTATCAACGAGTATCTACAGAGCGCTGGATTGTTCTGTTCCCATCTTAGTGTTGTCGAAGGCCGTGTGTGAAGTCGCGAACCAGTGAGACAGCAGGACGGATCTAGAACGCGTTAAAGAAAATTATCTTTATTTCATAAGATAAAAAGAGAAAAACTTCCATTTTTAATGTCTTTCTTAGTAACAAAACTTAATTGCGCTTCTCGTTGAATATGGCTTCGCATCTCAATTTCCTTACCTGAATTGCTTTACTTCTAACGCAGTGTATAAAAAAAAAATTGCGTGGTCACTACGAACTTTTTCCTCACGTTAGCTATACCTCGTCGTATGATGTAGGGTAATAAATTATTTTGTAATTATTATTTTTTTCTTGTCAGTAATAATCCGCATTTGTTACAATACAAAAATAACTTCGTGGCCACAAAACATTTTTGCCAGGATATACTATATTAACAAAATATTTTCTAGCGGTCAGAATAGTTCGCGATATATAGATAATGTATTTCACATCATTTTCTTTATACGAACCACGTTTTGGAAAAATTCTAATGGCATTCTGCAGTGACGATATGAACCTCATTACTCGATCCCGAGTCGTGACTTCGAGCACTAACCCAGGGCGCGGGCGCGTGCGATATAAAAGAAGATTGATTTGATTGTTTGAACGTCAACAGTTGCGAGGTGACCAATCAGCAATTGCCATTCAGTCGCTCACTCCATGTATTAGCGCAAAATAGTTCTAGCCGTTGGTTACGTTTTAAATAGTTCGGGGAGCTTTACACATCGTCGGTGCTCCTGCGAAACCCGCTATTTGTATAAAGACAAATCCATCAGGAGAGAGATAAAACGTCACTGGATTACATCGATGAACGTTTTCAGGCTAATACCTGTCACCTCGGGTGCAATAGACGTGGTTAGTAATGTGGTATAATTGTAAACGAAATGTCTGGTCCTGTAATTACGTAATATGAATATATATGAATATATATATATATATATATATATATATATATATATATATATATATACGCTTACACAAAGCGGGTTATGGTTGTGCCTTCTTTCTACATAGCTGGTTGTGACAGTATAGTTTATGGGAAAACTAGAATATTAAGACAACAGTGAATAAACACAGTAAACAAAATTGTGTATACATGCAACACTAGTACATGATGTAAAAATGAAGTAAACATTACGCATGGTAATATCAACTACCTCCTGCGACGTATGTTTGGACTCTATTTCACTACTCGTGCTTTAAGCAGTCATAAAACAGTTGGTAGTCTTTGTGCAGAAACTCTTTTAAATACTGCAGGCTTCTGTACTTGCTGGCATCAATTTTCAGCTGTTCTTCGTACAGATGATTTGATAAGTGTATTCCGATTACTGATTAGCCCAAAACGTCTTCTCACAAAGACAAACGGCTTATAACGAGAGGAAAACCGCATGAGTGCGTGTAAAATAATGAAGTCTATAACCTGCATTAAACTTTTATCGCGAAACTCGGTTCCCGTAGTAATAAATCAATGTGCATCACATTCATAATGAAAATCTCACGCGGTATATTGCTTACATATATAGCTATTTTCATTGCATTTTTATTGTTGATTAAAATTTTTACTCCTAAACTAATTTATTATATTCGTAAAATTCAGTTTTCTAAATTTTTTACTTCCATGCCTAGTCCATGGATTTAGGTTTTAAAAAAAGACCTGTTTAGTTTTTACCTGCGAAACTGTGTTGTACAGAAGAGAGAGAAATTGTACTATGCATATGAATGTCGTGGTGTGTAACTTTAAATCTTACAAAATACAAAAAACAACTTAAAAAGTAGATAAATCCGTACGAAATAGATTATTTCCTCAGGTCCCACTACATCTACTTCGTTGAACTGGGATTTATCCTGGCGTCACAAATTGTAGGTGAATTCTCGGATAGGGAAACTCTGTCTAATATTCGTCTAATATTAGTGGAAAATGTTGCCTGCACCTACTTGTGAGATAATATCAACATTTTATTGTATGTCAGTGTATTACAAATAACTTTTTTTCTTTGTAACTGTTTTATTGCTGCCAGATACAAATGTGGCAAAAGGATATTCGTAACAATTCCTTGAAAACTTCCAAGTTGCAAATATACTTCTATTGCAAATATGTATACGTTTAGTTCTAAATATATTTTTCTGTGTGACAATCGCAAATCACAGAACTTCCAATGTAGAGCGTAACCAACGTAGCGATATGGTGTCTATTCGCTAGCACCATACCATCCACCCGCCTTTCTATCAGATAAGCCCTTGCTATAAGATATGCTTGATGAGCGTGTAAGCTCGGTGGCCCTGAACGACCAGAACAAAACATAGACCCTACCGGTAAAAGTGACAAAACAACAAGCTTTCGAATGAGAAACAGACTAGAGAAGAACTAGACCAATTGTCATATTAGCATACGTTCCGGACGTTGATTCAATAATTGCCGTAACAACTGTCAAAAAATTACGTTTTCAAACAACGATTCTCACTTTCTTTAAATTTAGTTTTACAACAAACCCACGCTTTTACGAAAGAAAATTACTTTTCGCATCATTTAAATACGTTGCATTTGCCGTATAATTTTGTAAAAGCTCATATGATGGCATTTCAGAAAATGATTTATATAAACAAAATGCTAACCTTAGTAGAAACCACGTGGTTTCCAAAGTTCTCTAGGGAAAAAAAGCAGTCCAGTCCATGGGCCATGGAGAATGGTTACTGTGTAGCTAGAATGCGTTCTCTAGCCCTTATTGATTGACACAAACATGCACGCCTAGTGCATCATCGCTCCTACGCGCAAGGCACGCAGTTTTCGGTCGGTGCGCTGTCATATGGAAATTATATCTGTAACAGTGGGACTTCATTACACGCGATAAAAACCCGAAGATTTTAATACGATCTCACGGTTGTACTTTCCTCCTACCTCTTACAATACAAAGGAACGCACAGTCTTGAAACTTACGAAATCAAAAATACTCAGCTGTTGCAAATTACCGATACAAGTTTCATAATATACACATCTCATTTTGCATATTTTTACAGTTTTTAAAAATGCGTAAATACAACTGCCGAACAATGTTAACTTATTTATTAAAACAAAAATGTTAAACGCCTCTGCAAAAATAAGCACTTGTTGCCGTGTATACCACAATGGCCACGAGAACGAATGTCCACGAAACCAAATACTCAATTCCTATTGGCTATACGGATTCACGGACACGGAAAGGTTGGGAGATTCACATCTTTCTTGCGTGTGTCCGTACGTGATCCGCCTCCGCATGCGTGTTATTGTAGAACACACCAAAGAGAACTGCGCGGGCTAGCTCTAAAAATGCGATTTTCTTTACCATTTCCAAGATTTTTTTTTCTCTTTGAATAGTGCACTTAGCCTATAAAGATAAAAGCAAAAACCATACGGGCTTCGATAATTGATTTTTACCTTATCTGGAAAAAGTCTTAGTCACAGAATATTTATTTACATACTGAGATGCTCGTACTCGCGCAAACGAATGAAAAAAAAAATAAGTTCAAGGCCTGATTCATTTAAACCCTCGTGATAGCGGGATGTCTTGCCACCTAAGTATTTCCACGCAATGTTTTAGTTTCACTGGAATGGCTTGTCTTTAAGTAGGCCCATTCGTTCGCTTTATCGCGTACGAAGTTTTACTTATGCTAAGATGATGTAATCGACCATCTTGATATATATATAGGGGATTACATGTATGGCTGAAGTGCTTTGCGATACTCTGTAACTGCTAACTACTGCCTAGTGTCTTATCTGTGATAAGTATGTGTATAATAATGAATGGCCATTCTGATTCTAAGAAATACATTTTTTTCAGTGTTATCAGAACTGAACAACAGTTATATTTAAAATTGCTTCTGAATAGCTTCTAAATCAACAATGCCAAATTTACATGTGAGTATTTATTGAACCGGTGGCAGGCCAGCTTTGTTCGACTCATAGGCACAGTGAATTCAACTGATAAGCTCCGGGACTTAGGAACAAAACAAGTGTAGTTATAATTCACAAGCGACTTATAGTGTGGCTAAATACCATAAACATTAACCGCAACATTTTAAACCTCACAAAACTGAGCACAGAATGAAATTGTGACTGAACAATTTCTCATCATGGTGAACTCTGAACCATACGACTCAAATCATTATGAGTAATGCCAAGATGTTGAACAGGCGACCAATAACCAGGGACACCCGAATTTCGCGACTAGTTGTATTTCATGACATTTCAGCTCAGATCAACTTTTGTGATTGGGTGATCTAGATACTAGGTGTATTGCGTATCCGCCCACGAATCAGAGACGCGCAGTATCGGAGTAACTTTATTCTTATCGGTCAGTCAAGTAAGAAAATGTCTTCTCGCAGATACACACCGCCAATAAGCAAAAGGAAACTGTTTATACGCTCGTAGGACATTGAAATCTAGCATGTTTCGGAAATCTTTTTCGCGAAATTCGGGTGTCCCTACCAATCACAGAAAACGTTACTGCATGGAAACGGTGTTCTTTGGAAACCACACAAACGATTCCCACGACACAACTGATTTTCCCCGCATAAGATCTTATGTCTAGCCAGCATGTATTTGCTAGAACCATTTTATTGTTTACGCACTACAGAGCTTATATCGATAGCAACAGTTAACAGAATTAGTAGCGCTGCTCTCAAGTCATAGGCTAACACGGGAAGTCTGGAAATGTTCAGTCTTCATCTGAATAAGTGATTTCAGCCAGTTAACTGACATTCATTAAAAATTCAGTAAACTATTTGTTACTGACAGACGAACTAGCGGATGCTAAGAGAATCAGTTCCCTCGTCAGTATAAAGAATAGCAGATCAGTGACACTGACTCAGTGAAGTAACCAAATTTTTCAGTGACTTCAGGAAATAAGTTTTCACTGGCCTTAAATAAAATTTTACTATTTTGCACAAGTTTCTAATTCTTCAACCACATAGAGAATACGGGATACTGGCGTAACAGTCACGCTGTAGTCGGTCTCTATGTTTCAATATTTAACGAATATTTGCCACTGAATATGTCGAGGAAGTACGCTGTTTTGATTGACTCATGGTTAGCACATTCTGTTGGGCGAGATATAAACTAATATTGCTGTTAAAGACCCGGAAATTTCGTGGATTCATCTCAGGACAAACTTACCTTCATTCACATGTACTATGTTCTTGTGCTTCCATTGGACCATAGTTTGTTAGACGCGTCTCTAACGACTTTCAGCCAATAACGAACATGCAAGGAAAATAACGGAATCTCGTGCCTGGTCTGGGGTTAAACTGGAGCAACATCCAATAAACTACTAACTGTTGCTCAAATGCACAAAGGATTGTGGATTTTAGTTTATTGCCGAATAAATCCACGACATTTCTGGGTATCTAACTATCATAATTCTTCAATCATGTGATTCAAACAGTTTTGCTCGAGTTAAAATTGGGGACATGCTGCTATGAAAGCCTTTTGAGGTCCTTTCGAACATAACATTGTCGTAGTGACGACGCATCCTATGCCCACAGGCATTTCCAACAGGCGTTACAAGACACGGCAAAACGCAGGTCGCGGTGGACGCCTGGGCTGCGCAGCCGAAGATTCACCACATCCCCCTGTCACCCAGGGGCAAAGACGCCTAACACCGAGGTTATTTAAGCCGGTAATCGCGGAAGGGCGACGTCTTTTCTTCTCTCGACTTCCGGCCGAGCGGCCAGACCTCCACGGCCCCGTTTTGACGCTGGTCTGCCCACCGAGCTGCTCCAGCTCGTTCCACAACGAAAAAGGCATGTCTACGGAGACAGAGGGTTGAGTGACGTTGAACGACAAAACTACCTTAAGTGTGGCATGTATATCGGAAATTATAGTGAGCCCTGAGTACAAATAGTTTAAATTTATTTGATATTAGGACGGTCAGCTGAGCAGTAGAGTGTCAAAGATATCATTGAGATGTCGTTTAGGGTATCGAATCTTGGAGACAATTAAAAATCTTGTGTATAAGTTCCGGAATTTGGTTTTGTATCGAATTGTTTACTTTTCATTTAAAAGTCCAAAGTTGGGTTGAGTTATTTATTCACTAACCCTGAGTTAACCCCATTTAAGGTCTGTAACTGAAGTTTAGAAAGAGCAATAAACCAAGAGTTAGAACATTGCGCAGAAGAAAATCAGTAGAGCTAATCTTCATTGTGTGGCTTCCAGTCGAGAGTAATGCTCCATTGAGTGCAGGCCAAACGGGGAAGGAGGAGGGGGCAGGAGGCTGCACAGTTTCTTCCGGCGCGGCGGGCAGCTGTCAGGGCACAACAGACCGGAAGTACAAGTGCTCGCTACCACTTGCCTGCTACTCCCTCTGCCCTCGCTGCTAAGGTGCCTCGGTGTCGAGTTCCTGCCCACCTGAGGCTTTTTTCTCCAGGAGGGCGACTCTCTCTCTCGCTACCCCATTCCAGCCACTGTTTTCTCAGCTCGTAGCCGTGTTGCCAACACCAGAAGTGCAATGGAAATGTATTCACGTTTAAAAATTACAAACTTATAAACAATTGAAATGCCTTGGCTCAGTTTATTACTACGTGGTGGTTAGAAACATATTTTCACTTTTAACATATTGTTACAATTTCTGTCTCTAGAAATTAAGTGGCCTATACAAAGTTCAAGAGATGGAGGTCTTAATCAAATAAAAGAATGAACTATCATTTACTTATTTTATTTACAATAAATACAGCAAAATTCTCTGAATTCAAAATCTCACAGTAAATTGATATCACTTACGGTTCACAACTAATTACTCCAATTTAATACAATTTATAATTACCACAAAGAAATCAATAAATTAAATATTTAAAGATCAGTCCCAATAGACAGTGTACCAACCTATTTAGATATTCTATAAAATATGTGTCCAAATCGACAGTTCGAATATTTACAATAAAATCCTTATTACACTTCCTTTCAGCCCCACCTTAGTTCAGTCCATGTCCCCCCCAGTCGCAATGTTCTAGAGTCCTCCAAGCGCCCTCACGCACAGTAAGCTTCACTCGTCGGTTACACACCCTCTCGTCCATTCACGCCACGAACACCTACCCCGCCGTCGTCCCGCAATCTCCAGTCTTCGGCCACACTTCTCTTCGCTCGCTCACACTCGGCCACGTAGCCTCCGTCAAAGACTGCCGGCCGCTGGGTTGCGGCAGTATATATAGTGTCTTAGGCCGTCACCCAGAATCTTCCCCAACTCGCGAGTTGCGCCGAGGAGGGCCGGGGCGCGAGCCAGTCTCACCAGAACATTCTTGCGTCGTCGCTAAACGTATCGGAATCTCTAGCAGCCGAGAGGAGGTCGGTGACTCCAGCAAGTCTCGCCGCTGTCGGTATTCAGGGGATTCCCAGAAGCGAGGCAACAGGCCGCGAGCGGCGCGGGGAAGCCGAGCCTGCGCCCGCTGCAGCACTAAACAATATACCAAATTACACAACGACAATTTTCTAACTGCACTAGATAATTGCACAGTTGCTGCTGTGTTCCACTTGATGCTTTGTGACTTGCCAGCTATTGTGTTTGCCGAACCTAGATAGCTTATTTTCAGTTTGGTTTGTTAGCAGGACGTTTAAAATACAAAGGTGTTTGAGAAAATGAGTCGCCAATCTTCATTGCCTAGAGTCAACCTTCAAAATAATGTATACCAGTTTCCAAGCTGATGAACAGCAGGGAAAAAAATTTGGAACAAATGTCACATAGATAACGTTTACCATAATGAATATGGGTTTCCTAGAGTGTTCTTATCAAGGTAGCCAAATACGAAATTCATAGCTTTTCATCGCATTGATGTGCTTTGACGAATGTTATTATGTTGGCAATATAAATGTGACCTGCTTACATTTTGTAGTTCAAAATAAGAGCTTGACGCAATACGTGACAATGTTACATCTCTTCTTTACTTTCTCTGTGTTTTCCGTCGTCGAGATGCACAAACAAGGTAACCGGCTTGCTGCTCAAATGATTTATTGTATCTGCCTCTTAGCTAGTTTGCCGTAGAGCCACTTTGTATATATGTCACACTGCCATGTATCGCGTCGAGATCTTATTCTGAAGCTGCAAGTTATAAACACGGCACGCCTTTATTTCCTATATAAAACCCTTCGCCAAAGCACGAAAAGCTAGGAATTTCTGTATACGTGGTATAGTCTGTCCTATAAACCGACAATTTGCTTTTATTAATAGTTTTTTTCCTACTGTTCGTCGAGTGGGAAATCAGCCACACATGATTTTAGTGCTTGACTTTCATGACTGGGTTTCGTATCTTTCACGTCCTTCTCACAAAGCAATTTGAAAATAAAACGATCTCGCAAGCATGGCATAAAGTTGTAGTTTGATACACTGCAGCAACTATACGAAAATCGTGTGAAGCCACAAAATTGTAGTTAGACATTACAACAGGAATTATTTTTCTAAACACGTACCTGTAATAAATTGAGGAAAAAAATTTTGGTTGTCTCCAAGTTTGGAATTTTTAATCATAAATAAATTTATGTTTAATTTTTTGTGTGTTGGTAACGTGACTGGGCCTGAGAAGATGGCGAGTATTAAAGGCTTATAAAATGTTGCCCCCCTAGGACTTAACACTTTTTTCAGAACATTTAACCGTAACATTCATAAAAGATAAAATAAATTATTACAAATTTTGCTTTTAAATTTAAGTTAGGCTATACAGTTTCAAAATATTTATCACAACGTATATTTCATATTTGTAATTCTTATATTGTTTTTTTCCCGTGGATATTCTTAAAAGACCAACCTAGTTCTTGCTTAAATTTATCATCGTAACGTATGTGATTATCTTTAGAGAATGCATATATTGAATCACCAACATGTGCCTTATGTTACTATTTCTGCACACTTTCATTAGATTATTTTATAGAGCTTGTTTCATATATTTCTAACGCAATTTACGCATCTGTTAGCTGTTATTACATTTCAAAACAACGCAGTAGGCCTAAATGTTTCAAGCAGAAATTACCGCTTTCCAATAGACAAGCAGTGAAGGTCCCGTGTTAAAAAATATTTTCCCTTTGTCAGAGTATGTAATTATGTGTACTACCAATAAGCGTTACCATCTTATGTAGCAAGCATGGTCTATAAAATCCTAGCGTAGTCAAAATATCGTAACTTAACTAAAAAAAAAGTAAATGTGCACAGTCTCACCACGTATGATGTAGTAGCTTATGATACGCTGAGTAATCAAAGCTTTAATTATTAAATAGGAAGCTTCTTTTAAAAAACCATTCCATGATTCGGCTCATTTTAGGAAGAAAATCGTAAGTGCAGAGTCAGCTATAAATGATATCTGCTACACCATACAATTATAAGACCGATTCACATTGAAGTTAAAATAAAACTCGTTCAACTTTGCGTTGACGTAATGTTCAGGTATAGGTATATCACGCAACAGTGTATTCACCTTGAATTAAGAACTGTATAAAAATTAATTTCGATGCGAGTTGACCCAACCTCAACATAACCTAAAGGTAACGCAGTGTCAGCCAATTAGATTCAAGAGATGATTAATTTCTTATGTTTTCTGTTAATTATTTTTATTCTTACCAACTTCTCCCTGGATTATTTTTTGCATTATGTGAGGATTGCAGCAGATATTGGTTATAATTTATTTTAAGCATATTTGAATTATGAATAAATTTACGATTTAGAAAACTGCGGAATTAAAAATAACTAAGGGTGAAAATTGGCGTTGATTTAGGTGAGAGGTGAGAATTATTGACACACGTGTAAACAAATTTATGTATTATAACAACTGTTCATGTTATGGAAATTGGCTATAGTTTCATACAGTGGAATGTGGTGAACTGTTGTAAAGTAAACTGGTGCTTGCTCACTGCTGTACATTCTCGGTGCACGCAGCAGGAACCAATAACCACTGTGGAGCCTAGGGAAACTGAATGTATTTCGACCACTCACTACGAGCAAACAAGGGATCCATTACACACGTTCTGTGGCGTCAAATACCGAATTACGTTTTAGTGGTGGAAGTGTAAACCAGCAAGCAACCGGGTAAAGCACAGAACCAATGTCACTTATCTTTCAACAATTCACCACAGGCCACTGTATGTGTGTATAGCCCTTTTTAAAAATCCTAAATTCAACACATATATGATAGTACTGATTAGAACATGCCAAATACGAGCCTTTCTTAATTTCATTGTGTATCAAGTTACAATCTTATAAAAACAAATATGAAGCTAACGCAAAGTTGATATGACCAGAATGTGAATAGGAGTTTACCTTTATCTGGAACTTACACCACCACGTGCCTACTTGATGTGTTATTGTGATTGTAAGACACGTTTTTAAAATTACTTACTTACTAATTTATGTCTTGATCAAGTGGAGTGAATGTTGCATGCTCACTTCTTATTATGAGTCATATCACTGACCTCGACGTATAAAATTTTTTAAATCATCGCTGTGTACCTCGTAGGATTACGTGAATTTCTTTTTCAAAGCGGCAATTCCAAATGTATTTCCTATTAACTTTTAATAACGTGGATTAGTTGTTGGTTTATGGCAGATTGGTTACGAATATTACACAAACTTTTTGAGAGCAAATAAAATGCTGTGATATTCAATTGATCAAGGACGTATGCATATTTTGTAATAAAGCTCACTTGATTCAACAAGGAAAAGAAATGTGGAAACTAGCCGGAAATTCAAACTGCACTTATAAAATTCCTGCAAGATTAATTCCAGGATTCAGCCTAAAGCGGACTCATTAATTCAGAAGGCAGAGTCGTTAGTATCATTTTTTAGTTTTCAATATTTCCGAGAAAAAATTAAGAACGTACTCTTACAAGTCAGTAGGTATTCAGTTCGCCCTGCAATGTTAAACAATTTATAGTTATAACGCGTTTAATAAAACAGCCAGTATAACGTGGAAATATAGATTTCACCGTTTCATGAAAGGAAACAAAGGAAAATAAATACTTATCTAAAAATATTGAAATGCTAACTAAATATTTGCTCGGAAAATTTTTAATTATTTTAAACTCTGGAAATAAAATAAAACAACGGGGATATTTTCAACGTGATTAAATAATGCCTTTTTAATTTTTAATCCTATGTTGATTTTTTAAGCAGTCTATTAAAAAATATTATACCCAATGACTAATCAATCATCAATGAATCAAATCTAGCGAAAGTCTGGAATTAGTGACTTCTATGCGACATGTTTTTAATCAGTGAACTATATTTGCAGTAACTGAAATTTATGTCAACTTTGGTTCATAACATTTAATTTTTACGTATATGCTTCTGACTGTGAAACAATATGAGAATGTTTTTTAGTAATTAAGAATAGATTTTCTGTATTTAAAAGTGTGTTAGAATATTTTTTGAGTTGACCCTCCGTGCATATAACTCCACGCCACAGAGGTAGCCTCAATTTAATGGGGTCTCTAATAATGCATTCACTATTTCAAGCTCGTGAAGAGAAAAATGAATGCTTCTTGAAGGCAAAGCCTCGCACGCACAGCAGTGACAACAATACGTATAGGAGGAACCTTTCGGCCGTGGTTGGTATTGTACCAACCATCCGAAAAGTAGCAAATGGTTCGATTCCCGGCCAGGTCGTATTATATGAGAATGTCGTTTTGGCATTACCCCCCCCCCCACACACACACCAATTAAAGGAGTAGGTAATATAAAAGTTTCCGTAAATTTTAGATTATCACATTTGAAATTCGTTGCAAAGACAATTATCAACGGGACTGTCGTGTTATGTCAATGGCTGAGTTACATAAAGGCGCAACTTCTAATCAAAATTTACTAAGGGAAATTCGAAAGATCGCTACAAATTTGTCAGTCTTTTTTTTTTTATGACTCCGGTTAGACTCGAGTAGCTAGTAGAAGACAAATTCTATAAGCAGTTCCCCTGGTGAACTATTGGATGTGTGACTGGTAAACGTGAAATTAACTTATTTCTCTGACCACAAAGATTACTGAATGAAGTTCGCGACCAAAACGTGAATATTTTTAGTGTGTAATCGGTAGGGTGAGCCACAAAAATTATTTCTGTGGGCAGGCTACAAAACCCATAACAATATGAAATAGCTCGCGCGTAAAAAAAGATGCCATAAAACGAGTTCCCACGCAATCCTGAAAAAAAGCCAACCATTCGCCACGATGGTTAAAACCAGACTCTATTGCTAACGGCAATGATATTTCGCGAAAAGATTTCGAGACGTGCAAAGAGCTATAAAGTCGCCTAGCTTTTTTGATTGGCTGAAACATGTTCTGGTTCATGTGGAATGTTTGCACACGAATCACGAAGGTACAGTGTTGGAGTTACGGAATCCTGAGTGTTGCGGTCAAATGCGGAAACCACACCAGCAGCCAAACGACTTGAATACTGTGTGCTCCGATTTTTACGCGAAAAATCACTGGCCCTATCTATTGCATTAATGAAACGAGTGAACACCGCGTGCATAAGCCGAAGATATAATACTACATGGCCAGCGAGTGTGTTCGATTAATTGAGGGCGAATAAAACATTCGAATGGAACGAACGGACCTTGACGTGTCCCGCGCTCCCGCCCCATATGTGCCAATGCCGGCTTTCGAAAATAAATTTAACGCCAAACACGGTAGAAGTAAGCCTTCAAGAAATGTTGAACAAATCCGTCCTCCACAATCAAGGACGTTTCATACGTACATAAGAATTTCCTTCCCCGCGTTCGTAACAAGGGTGTTGCGTCAGCCTTTCATGGCGATGGAAAACCACCGCTTGCCTAACTCGCTCTTAGGCGTACAGATAAGCCTTCGGGCCGAACACCCATCATACACAGAAGGATTAACTTACAAAAAAAAAAAAAGAAGTACGATTGAAGCGCTGGGAAGGAAAGAGGAGGATGAGGATAAATATGATTGGCCGGCGGCCCCAGCCAATTGGTAAACGGCTGTGCGCCCCAAGCGGCGGCGACGCGAACAAAGCGGTATTGTCCCATTGCCGCGAGGCTGCTGCCCCGATGTCATCTTGCCTGGAACTGCGGCGTCGCCTCAGTCAACGCTTTGCAACCACTGGGCTATGAAACCTGGCATTACGATGGATTCCAATAACAATTAACACGTAACAGTTCACGCGTTATAGCCCATTTAACGTTACTCCCAATTTTTCTGAAGCCCTGTCAAAGTTATACTTCAATATATCCTTCCGCCTCACGCTATCAAAGCCTAATCCAGTCTAGAAAATTATGCCAAAGGGACAACGAATCGCGTTCGTGCGCGCTCTGTGTAATAATAATTTGCATAATAACTATTTCTTACTGGGCATTACAATCTCAGCCATTTTCCCTCAATTTTATACATATTAATTATAAACGAATAGTCTATAGTCGGGGAAAAGGTGTGTGTCGAGCTTGATGTGTGTATTTCAATACTTTGAAATCTTTTTATATATTTGGACACATCCCAGACAGTTTAGAAATAAGTCGCCTATATCCGCCACTGCAGAAACATCGCTTCTGTTTGTCCACAGCACCAGCTGACTGACTGATGCATCAGTGGAAAATGTCACAGAATCAATAAATGAAGGAAATCTGGCGTTTTTTTCACAGATTTATCAGTTAAATTCCCTGAAATGACTGTTGAAGCAATCACATACGTTTGCCTGATCGAAACAGTGAAATTCTCATTGATTCAGATTTAGAGTGCACTACCCAACACTACAGTAGGATGAGTTCAGGGACGGTTAGCGAACGCTGAGGACACCCATCTCCAGACGTATTCTTAGTCCGATGTCTCGATGATAAAATAATACGCCACCCGTATCATTACATTTTTCAATATTTTGTAGGACAGGGCGGGGTATACCAGTCTACTGGAGAGTGGAGGGAATTTCCACTGTTTCTTCTCGCAACGTGTTTCGGCAACCACGTCTCGTGTCCTGGTTTTGACTTGCTTGAAGGTGTTATCAGGCAGGCTGTTAGGCTACGGCCTGATAACAGTTCATATATAATGCATATATGGTTATCCTTGCAAACGTACACATCTACTCATATACAAATGAGGTATTTCCAGATGCAGCATATAGGGTAGCACTGCATTACGATACATCAGAGACGAACCATTCTCGACTCCAGTGAAGCTACGAGTTTATAACAATATTTGTCACAGAGTTAACATTAACTAGCCCGATGTCAACTCGTGAATCAGGCTTTATTGCACTGTACAGTGCTCATCATTTGCTTCATTCAGTGGAATGACGAACTGAAAGTCCAAATATTATTTTTTTCATAAATAACACCACATGAAGTCAACCATGTATTTTACAGTAATTATACAGTAACTACATATTTAGTCGTGAAGAAATTTTGTAATGCAGTATTCTTGTAAAATCCTGATAAAAACCAGCAACTAACAGAAATGTACATTCATACGGGTCTTGTTTACAAGGTCGAAAAAAATTTCACATTATCACTGCTCGAGCTACACTATAAAACAAGATCCACGAAGTGTTAGCGAAACTTACCACGTGTGTCTGCGTGACGAATCACCTGACGTGTACAACTGTTACGTTCAAAGGCACGCAGTGCAGAATCATGCAATCTCTTTGATCTGTCATTTATTTTTGTTCTGTCAGCGAGGGTTTAAGGTGCACTGACAACGGAGCGTCGTTGCGCATATACCTCGTGACGTCACATCCAAATTGCCCTTTCAAAACCAAGCGAATGATGACAATAGCGGGCGTCGCCCGCGCCTATTTTTCCGTATCTATACACAACCCGCACACACTACTACCCATCTAACACAACATGTACTCCGCTGTAAATTAACTGTCTCTTGCGTAGCCGAGTCCCGTGCCGTGTACGTATTCGTTACTCCGCCTCGTCTGTTATGCTGAACATTTGAAGCCGTTGTCAACCTGCACCAATCAGCGGCGCGAAAATAGAGAATTGTTACAAAACAGCACAAGCACGTTTATTTCTTTTCGTCAATACAGTAAACGGTGACTGTATCGTTATGTCACAGGAAGAAACACAATGACTCGCAGCAAGGCAGATGTGTGTTAGGACGCAATCGGCACGTACCAGCGTATTCGGGCAACTTCTCATTAATCTGTTTCAACACGATAAACGGCATACTGTACTGACGACAACGAATCAACGCGAACGTGGTGTTCTGCTACGATCGATTTTGTGTTATATGGGTAGTATTGTGTGCGGGTTGCATAGATCACACGGAAAAATTATAACCAAAAGAGAATGACACGTTGGCACGATACAGAAAAAGGCGACGCATGACGTTATCCCCGGCGGTCGCACAAATAAAAGAAAGATATATTTTGATAATCGATCTTCCATGCGTCTATCTTATGGAGCCGTGTCAGAGTTACATGTTATGCAACTATCTGTTTGCCTGGTTGTCGGGGCCCCCCCGTGCCTGAACCCCTTGGGTATAACAGGGGGCTTAAACTCCCTGGCAGTAACAGGAGGATGACTTGTCAGGTCACCCTTTCTATCACGCCTTAAATTGGTTGCAGTTGAATGCAATCAATAGAGGGAGATACGCTCCTTCCAATCGCAGTGGGTGGAAGTGCAACCACCTCACCTATCAACAGTGCTTGCTGGGTTTGCCAACAAACACCACCTTGATGGGGCCGAGGCCTATCCAACCTCTACTCACTCACTGAGTAAATGGGTCCTCTTCTTGGCGGACCAGACCTGCGCCCCCTTCATAGGAAAGTATCCTTACAGTTCAGTAAGGGCTTTCCTCCAGAAACGTCTCCCCCAAGCATTAGGGTATTCAACCACTGCCACCCAGAGTCCAACCCTTGATCAGCACGGCCAAGGCCGGGGCTAATACCGCTGATCCCCTGGGTACCCACGATTTATTCTGCACATTGCTGTGCGCTGCACACCGAGTTTTCACCCAAGAGAAGCCCAACACCTCCGGGACGCCAGACAATCCCTTCATTGATGCTCCGCCACCTCGAGATCCACTACGAGCCTCGGTTTTGGGACGTGCAGCAGGCTCGTGGGTCATCACCGCTGACGAGAAATACAAGTCGCCACTGGAAGCAGCCTGTACTCTCGCCGTGACCGATCACCCGTGCACGTGCGGGGCCGTCACTCACCCAGCGCATCGTCCTCACTCCGTCAGCCACAGCGTTGTCCACTGTGTTTCCAGCCCTTACCATCGTGGAGGTGGAGATGGACTTGAGTAAGAGAGGCTATATAATCGCATCTTACCCCATTTCAAGGGGATGGGGCTTGACCTGCGTCCAAGCTACACCCGCGGGCCAGGCGCATGCAACCCATCAACAGGTCTCCACCGGAGGGATGAACGAGAAGGAACAACCGCTCCCCAAGGGTCGCAGCTGCCCCACCAGGCAGAGCCTTACACCCATGACAGGCTGGTTACTCAATTCACCCGTCCGGCTCCACCCCGGCCCCCAGGGCCTGTCAGAGTTACAGCTGAAAATGAGCTTGCTTTCTTTTGTGTGGAAATGTTTGAGCTTTGAAAATTTCTTCAAAACCTAATTATATCATAGGAGTCCGCCACTGTATATATATATATATATATATATATATATATATATATATATAGCGTTTTGCTTGCCTATGTGACAAGCAAATTGCAAATACTAAATCTGATTAATTTCTTACAACCTCTGCACCTACCTGTCGTCTTGGCTTGGAATGAGACATACGAAGTTACTGCTATCATTCTTACATTTCTTTTGAAAATGATGTTACTGTCATGTTTTTTAGACGCGAATATTATACGTTTTGGGCTTTTATACTTTTTCGATCTATACAGATTGTTATCTACAACACATATATTGGAATTACTTACGATATTTCACTGCACTGTACAGGAAAAATAAGGTGAAATACTTTTCCAAATAATAAGGTAAACAAATAAGAGCAATCGTTATAAACCACCATTCGAATTGCTGAGACGATTTTCGGGAGATACGCAGTAAGCTTTCGCGCACGTCCTGCAGTAATTTGGCTCACATGTACGTGATATTTCACAGTCTTAAGTGGATTTTACTCCAGCTTTCAGGAGTACTTCCTTATGTGTAGAGAAAAACACGTTTCATATACAAGGTTAATGAATATTATCTTACAAAACTAAGCAACAATGCGAAGATGCTGTGGCATCACTAGTAACAAAGAATATCGTACGTACCTAGAAAAAACTAAATGCCATAAATAATTAATTACGTACGAAATGGAATTATCAAGCCATCTTTGCCGTCGCTCTAGGTTTTGTTCTTCCTGAACTACTCCCAAAAATACAGGTTTATTGTGTGTGTGTGTGAGAAACAGAAGCCACGTGATATGAAAAATCAGAGATGAAAAACACATGGATATATAACACTGTGCTGCCACCATTAAATTGAAATACTTAACCAAGGGCGCGTTTCTTCAGTGTCTAAAGGTAAACATTGCATGATCTCTTGTTGTTTACGTGACGCGAAGATCATGCAAAAATACTTTTTCAAAGGCGAAGCTGCAAGACCATAGAGCACAGAACGTCTGGGTTTCTTTGGTAAGGATTCTCTTTTTCCGTATTGGGCGGCGTTCCAAAACGTTACATTGAGAGTAAAGTAACAGAGAGTAACAGCTGAGGAAAGCAAGAATAAACGCTGTTTTGGAACGAGCATGTTGTAAATAGTATCCTGTGTTTACAAATATGTACTGATTTAGCAACCAATGTAAATACCAAACTTTTTTTTATCACTTTCCACAAATTCTTTATTTAAAAAAAATAGTTGCATACATAAACAGCTTTACTTAGTTAATCACAAAAATTACATCTAAAAATGCAAACTTTGTACAAACTAACATTTAAATGAAAATACGAATTTTATCATACGTAATTTGTAATTTTCACGCGTGTGTCTGTAATCAGAATGTCCACGTTTCCTTTTTCTACTAATCTTCCCGCCATTTTCAGTCTACCCTTCGTTACTCGCTGAAATAATGAGTGTAAATGTAGTCTATACTCAGGCAAGATGCTCCGAGTAATTACTCTACCGTTTTGGGACACTGCCTGGAGTGAGTAAAACATTGACTCAAAAGTGTTTTGGGACAGTTAGCGAGAAAAATTTACCACCGGAGCAGTGTTGCCAACCTCACTGTAAATAATTGTACTACACTTCCAATAAAAGTATGCTACTTTGGAAAATATATGCTACATTTAAGAAAATTACGTAAAGTGTTGCATGTTAAGGTAAAAGATATTGCTTTTATGATACAATAAAAAGGAAAACGAAAACATTTATTTCAAAATAAATAACCTTGATTAAGTATGGCACTGAAACGATAGCATTTTTAATTATAACTTAGTTTTGATTTAAATTTCTCTCATGATCTGTATACATACACGTATATACACAATCATATTTTAAAATAATAATTTATTGCTAGGTAAGAGATTCATCCTCTGTACCACTCTTGTCAGCAGAAATGGGTCCTGATATAAAAGTAAGGGTACTCGTACTGGGATACAATGATGCCTTTATCATGTAAGCTATCGTAGTTTTTCTTGGAATGAAGCCTGTATTCAGACTTCTTTGCATGGCTTGGTATAAGTGTGCCATTATTTGTGGAAGTAATAATGTGGTTGCAGTACATACAGAAATTATGCTACTTTTGCGTAGCATAACACCTGCCTTTGTATGCTACATGCCACAACAACCAGAAAATATACTACATGTCCACATAATTATGCTACGGTTGGCAACACTGTCCCAGAGTAACGTTTTGGAACGCCACCCTTGGAGTTGCTAGGTGCCTGTGTGTGGCAGAAAGGTATCAGTGGAGGTGGTAGGGAGGGAAGTGCTGAAACGAACTGACTAATGGCGTTCCTGCCCTGACTTCTAGGGAGTCTGGCACGAGGCAGAGGCAGGTGTAAACAAGCTGGCACCTTGTTTCCTCGACTGTAGCCAGGGAGTGGCAGATAATCCTGGCAGAACAGGCGAAACCACTTGTCCGGCCCAAGTAAGAAGTAGAACGCCTCTATTCACCGGCGTGTTGACGAGATGGGACACTCTCACTATCGCCGCCTCCCCCCTCTCACCCACCAAGAGGCTGTGAACTTCGGATACCACCGAAACAGCGGGACAGTCCCGGGACTGCAAGCTGCGACGCCACAGAACACGTGGCAATACAGAAGTCAAACCAGCACTTCTATCGCCTATCACGAATGCACGAGCTGGCAAGGTAGCCTCACTCTCCAGAATCCGGAGGGACGTCGTTCACCAATCAGTGCAGCTCTCACCCAGAGGTTCCTCAAGTTAAGGCTTGGGGTAAATAAGTGTGCTCTACACCCCTACACGCCCTTCCTTTTACACAATGGTATTTCCACAATTTCGAATTTGTTTTATAATGAAAGTTTGTAATCCACAATTTTTTTATCCTGCGTTAAAGCGCTCCTGCACTTTTTGTCCTCAAACGCGGAAAATAACTCGAGGTATACGGGCTCCGTAACGTTATATTTAAGATGTTTTGAATTCAATTTATTGCCATTAAACTTTTAATAGTTCACTTAAAATCGTTTTAATTAAATGAATAGTTCGCAGTCGGTTAAAATACTGCAATATTTTAGTTATTTATCTGCGTGTTAATTTCAGGGAAGTAACAAGCGTAAAAAAGTTCCTGCTTTTAATTAAATTAATTTGCTGTGATCAACATAAAAAATCTGACCAGGTGTTTTAATCCTACTATGACAATTCATGACGTGATTTTAACTGGACAAAATTTTTTACTCAAAAAATATTTTATTTGCACTAGACGTTTGCATTTAATATATTGTGTGGAGAAATAATATTATAAATTTTTTCTCCTTTATGTTCGTGGTAAATCGATTACTTTAGAAATTAGCCTTCGGAAAAACATATTTTTACAGGCGCAATTGAGACATTAAGCAGTTATAGCGATAAACACATGCACTACACAACACAAGCACAATGGCCTTGCTATAAAAAATAACTGCGTTCGTTTGCTTACATTGTTATATTTAGACCTGAGAAATTAAGACCAGCTTGTAGCGCTTTTTCTTCAAAAATGTTTTTTTTATGTGAAAGTGAGCAGTTTCTAAAATACAAACTGCTACGCCCTGTAGCGCTTACAAGGCGACGCAAAGTATTAACTTTCAAAATACTATATCTGTGCCTTGAACACCAAATCAGACATTCACATAATAAAAACAATGAGTAGTTTGGCAGAACTCTTTATTTGAAAAAGGTTAAATCTGACATTAAAAAACTTACAAAATATAATATCACCAAACCAATCTATATTTTATACTATTTTACATGACGCAAAACCAAGTGCAATTTAATACTGCTAGCATTTAACACACAAACGCTTTATAAGAGAATAATACCACAATAGAGAAAGACTACAGAACGTCGTCATAAAATCATATAAAAATACTTATGATCGTTCTTTCTGAAAAACGTCTTGTCTTTCTAAAAATATGCATTTCTTTGGCAGTCTTTAAAATAAATTCCTCATTATCTTTGGTTTTTGATATAAGACTAAAAATGTCTTTTGCAAAGATTTCAAACGTGAACTTTAAATTCTCTCACAAGGCAGACGAAATTTCACAAGCTAAAACAGCCTTTACTTTAAAATAGTCTCTCTACGAGATACATATTACGTAACAACTAACTTTCCAAGCAAATTTTGTGTTGCGTTAACAAGGATCATTTTTGCCCTCTACCATCTTTCGTGACAAGTGTATACAAAAAGCTGTCAAAGTTACAGTTTAGTATCAATAATTTCATTAGCCTTTAAAATTAAACTATTTTAAAATGAATGCCAATCCAATACAATTCTCTGGCATTTTTGAAAGTTAAATTATTTATGCTGAGTTCATTTATAACTACTGGCCTGAAGGGCCTTCGCAACAATAATGCAGTACTTTTCTGGCTGGTCCCCAGGAGTCGTCTCTCCAAGAGCATATGACCTCAGGGGGTATTTATATCAAAATTAATGTCCAGTCTGCTCCATAGATATGGAGCGTAACGACAAGTACTGCGCTGCAAAGCGTAGGTGGCGCTTTCCGGCGGAGACACCAGGAAGCTCACGTCACTGTTCAGTTCGCTGTCAAGGGGAAAGCCAGTGGCGTATTTCGGGCTCTCGTGCCGCCGGCACACACTTCACGGCATAATTTAACTGCCCATGTCCCGTCACGTCGAGTATCAATCGACGTGTCATCACACCAGCGTGCTGTTTTAAGGCAAGGGAACTTATTCTTCAGAGATATTTTAGGATACTTGCAGAAATAGGCAACGTTAGTTATGCCAGTGAAAACTGGTTAGATCTCCTGATGCGAGCAGGAAACATAGAAGTTGCGGAGGCGTGTAGAACAAGTTCGCTTAGACAGATTGAAAGTTTTTTTGTAGAAAGTGAGCCAACCCGTCTCAAAACTTAGTTTCATTATGGCCTTCCCCGGTACCGTCACTCAAAAATATCCTAAAATTTTCGTGATAGCAATGCTTCAAAAATAGGCCTAAAGAGATGGAAATAGCTTTGGGGCATTAAGTTAATGCGCGCAATTGGTTGTTTCATATACCAGTTTCACTCATGACAACGTAAATGAACATAGAAGCTTCTGATTTGTTTAACACCAAAAACAATAAAAAATAAGAATGATAGTAAAAAAAGTGGAAATCTTATTGCTGATTCTAGGTTTAAGATAGCGCTTATCGTTAGGCGCGATTGTAGGCCTAGTTTGCCATATAAATTTAAATGTTGTTTAACTCTTGTGTACATTCCTGTGTTATGTTCATTATCTTACATCGGCGCAATGCCAAAAGTTATTGCATATAATGCAGTAAATTATTTTACCCTTATATAATTTTTAATATTTTCGAATATTTACACGAATGATAAAATTAAATGTACGTCAGCCATAATTTGCCCAAAAAAATATTTCACCCTATCAAAAGATTAACTAATCGCTGAACCAGTCCAGTTCGTAAATAGTTAAGTTATAGTAATTCTTTACAGAACATTATTTTTTAGTTGTGTTATACTTGTGTCAGTTATCATCAAAGTGTAAGTCTTGCTGGAAGCTGTTACAATAATAAAACAAAGATGGGAGGATAAGTTAAGACATTGCTAGTACGTATAAATTTAAAAACTGTTGTGGAGTAATACTTTTATAAAATATTAAAAAATTATTCTTTTGAATAATTCGGACAGGAAATATAAAAATTTAGTATAGTCTACATGACTGTATGTCTACACTAACTTTTCTCTCTCCATTTTCATGTTATTTATTTATTTTTTTATATATTTTTTTATTATTATTTTTTTTTTTGATGTTCAATCAAGTTGAAATTTTTCTCCTCCAGCAGCTAAAGTCTCCGTATATCAAACTCGTATATTTTAATAACGTACCATAGCAAAAACAAGGAACACTAACGTTTGAGGAACCAAATATACATTTCAAGTAAATATAGTTCATTTATTATTACTTAACAACTTAGTTTCAGTATTTTAAAGGGGAGGGTTGGTGACAAACATATGAAGGGTGTAGGGAAAAAAGGATGATTGTCCATTTTTACAAAAAATGAGGTTATGTTGTCGTCTGACATAATACATTGTCGATACTGTTGGCATCCCAAAGCATAACGGTTAAAGGAGATGAGTCCAAAATAACAAGTCTCGGAAGAAACACTTCCAGCGGAGTAGTTTATAGTTTCGATCGCATTTTACTCTTAACACGCAAATATGGACATTCATCTTTTTTCCTCTGCTACCCTACATACGTAATACAGTAATTTGATTACTTACAGTTATAAACAGATCACACATTTAGTGACTACGGACCGAAATTCGAATCCAGGCCATCTAGCAGCGAAAATTGTTTTTCCAACCAACTACACCAATCGACATTAATCACCTGTTCTAACTGGGAAAAAAGTATTTCACTGCATGTGAATTTGACAGTGACTTTCTAACAGTTATCAAATGATACACTTTAGTTCGAAAAATGTAATTTTTTTGGCGTATTTAGGCACATTACAGAAGTCCATCAGTTAATCGGATTGTTCAATTAACCCTGCTAATTTTATTCGTGCTTGATAATGTCTCCGCTTTTATTATATACTGCAACTAATCGGAGTTAGGCTTGGATTTTACCTTATCTTAAACGTGCAGCTGTAAACGGCGAACTTATTCGTGACTTAGCCGAAATCAAAACCGTAAGCCATTTGTTCTGAAGGTAATGCCTTTTTAGTAACCTCGGCTATGGCTGTGTCCTTTCTTTTCCATTAAAAACGTCAGCGTTGCAGCACAGAGCTATGACTTCACCGTAATTGCAATGTGGTGCCGCCAACAAGAAACTCACGGAAGTGGATTACTTTGAAACTTGCCGAGCCAATCAAAACATTTCGTCCTGAACAAAATATAATTTATTAATTCATTTATTATTTATTAGGGGCTTTAAAATGGCGATGTTAGCTAAATCTCCGTCTCTTACACATTTTCTATTTGAAACATTTGGCAAACAGCACACAATTACGAGTAAAGATATAGACAATGTCGGCATTGAATTATTATTCAATGAACACCTGATATCTGTTAAAATAAACTACTATATATATAGTAGTTTAGTTTAGTTAGTAGTTATTCATTTATGCACATATAACTTGAGAATATCGCATTTCAAAAGAGACTACGATTTAGCGTGGGAGCATGAAGCGTGCCTGAAACGTGAAAAGAGTGAAACACTTATAGTAATAGCCGTGAAACACTTATAGTAATAGCTGTGAAACACTTATAGTAATAGCTGTGAAGCACTCGGCACATAGTGACATGGTTTGTGAGTGACGATCGTTCCACCGTCAAGCAAGTACGTCGTCTTGTTACCGCAATTCAACTGAATTCGACAGTAAAGTTAATTTTAAAGGTGATACGCGTACGGCCAACGAGTAAAGAGATTTGGGCCGCTCTTCACATCGAGTTGTTGAGAGCCGATGAAGATAAAGTGTGGTGAATACGGAGCAGCGCCAGAATGCAAGGGCGGGGGAAACGGGAGATCCCCGAGAAAACCCGCTGACCAGAGGTGTCGTCCGGCACGATCGCGGTTAGCAAGAAATTGCTGTTACATTTTACAAAATAAAAAAAAAACGCTGTTCTTATAACTATGGAACGTGTTTTTCTACTATGTTATTAAAACGCGAAAACGATTTACTTTGTCAAATAGAAGTAATAATTATGTTACTTTTCAATTAATATTACGGCCCATTACGAATGTAAATTTCTCTCTTTCAGAAATTTGATAAGTCGCCGTATTTCGCATTCGGAAAATTTTACTATCGCAACTGTGTTCAAAACGTAATCGACGTAAATTCCACATGTCAAATGTACTATCCAGCCATCTCGTTCCGCTTTTGGCAGAATTAATCTAGTGGCGTAATTACGAGTTCGTAGCAGAATCTTAATGCCTGTACTGCTGTGTTAGGGTCAACAGCAAGTTGTGATTAGGGCTACTTTCGTAATGTTCTTTTTTAAAACGTAAACAATGTATAAAAACCAGTAATTCAATGTGGCGGGGGAGACGCACGAGTACGTGCCCACAAAATGCTCGCTAGCTTCGCCGTGCGGCACATCAAAGGAAAAACTCGCCACTTGCGAGGGCACCGCAGTTATAGTCCGTCTCACGCTTAGATTGCAGTACAGGGCCTATGGCGCTCACTGTTGACAGATTTCTTCAGATTTGTGACGTAACTGGCAAGCTGAGAAACAAATGGGCGTTGAAGGAAACGGTCTGATTCAGAGAATTTTTATCTGTTTACCTCACTGCCAACATGTAAAGGAATCCAATCATGTGACGGAAAGCTAAGCGGCTCCTTTGAAACTGAAGCCTATGAGAAACCCTATCATTGGAAGGCGCGCAAGCAACGTAGATAGTTTTCTTTTTCGAGGTTGCAAAAAAAAAAAAAAAAACAACTTATCCGGAAACAGCGCCCGCAGGAACAAGGACAGCGTTAACGACAGAAAGAGAGAGTGAATGTCCATTACACCGCACACTGCAATCTAAGAGTGAGACACTCTATAGCACGTGTGACGTCATGAAGGACTCGCAAAGTGATCCTTCTGATGGCGGAGTTCAGTCTCCTCGTAGACACTTGAAGATGGCTTCGACTAGCGATACTTGTGTGGCGAAGGACAACCACAGATTAAAGATGAGATAGACCGCGTATTCGTCTTCTGCACGTGTAACCAACACCTGCCCCAAGTGAACACATTCAAAATCACATTGTTAACAGTGATGAAAATATTTGTTTATATTTTTATTTTAAAAATACAAGCACTATTATATGAATAAAACACTTTTACGAATTTTAATATAATCGAACTTCATTATAAATTGGTCAGAAGAAGTATACATTCATATCGAAGCATTTGTTTACAAATTCATTTTCTAACCTAAAATCCAAACCACGCCATTTTCGCTGAACGAGTTGGCAGAAAAGCAGTTCGATTTTGGGACACGGAGATCGGTTGTTTGCAGCCAGCGAGATAGTCCTACCTCATCTTTTTAGTGCATGAGGACAACATCCTACTTAAATTAAACCATGGTGTGGTAAATTGATACTGGTATGCCTGCACATAATGCTCTAGTTACATATTGTAAGAATGCATTTCGTGTTCAGGAAGAATTAATAGTGGCAAGTTTGTAAAATTGTATTTTTCGCCACAGCTTGATATATGCCACTCACGTTAAAGTGGGCACTTTTAAGGCACTTCCAAATGGCTAAACCACTAATATATATATATATATTTTTTTTTTTTGCTACTTCAGACGTTGACTTTTGGGATTGGTAAAATATATAGATAATGTTTATTTGTCACATGACAGTGTTTATATTTAAAAATGACAAAAAATATATAAAAGAACATAAGCAAAAATTTTGCAGGGCCTTAAATAGTGCTTACTTTACCGTGAAGAAAATATAGTACGTATTTGGTATTTAATTTTACTGAGAGACAGAGCAGAGGAAATTTTTCGTTAGTGAATTTTTTTTTAAATCTGCAGTACTCTCACTGTTACGGCTTGTGAAGGTCGACGTAAAATAATTTATGTTATTTTTTCTCGGCATTTCCAACGCAGTAAGTAACCAAGGCAGCAAATGAATCGATTTGAGTATTTTTTAAATGCCTTTTCGTGCAAAAAATTTTGATACGTCTTCTAACATCAGAATTGCTGCGAAAATTGAGAGCTCCGAAATGTCAGGGATCTTCAAACCAGATTCATACGCACGCCTTCCAGTTATAACGCGTCTTTGTTCATCGCGCGAGCTTCGCCGAAAAGTTGAGCGCAATGACGAAATTACGGCGAGCGGAAAAAGCGAATGCCGCAGGTAGTCCCCGGGGGTTCGCTGTTTACATGCTTTATGCCAGTCGTTACGTGTGTTATCAACGTATCCTACAGAGTCTGCAGTAGTTGCATTTCCGATCTGTAATACGGTAAATCCTTCTATACATAGCCTAGTTTAACTAAACACAATTGTAAAACAACGAATTAGGGAAATACGCCTATAGGTAGCACTCATCTATGGACTAACTTTTAAACGTAAGTACTTCAATTCGAAATCATTTCATGCACAAAGCTGATCTCCGTTGGCGCAGTCGGTTGGTGCGCCACCGAACTGTGGTGCGGGAGGCGCTGGGTTCCAATCCCGGGTAAGACATGGGTGTGTTGCGTTATAAGTTAGTCTGTAAGAAGTCCCCTGTAAGCTTTCAAACATAAAATCGGGGGGTGTTAAGCCCTTTACAATACAGTGCATTTCATAAACAATTAATGCCTCATATGAGTTACCAAAGGAAAGTAAGCATGTCAGTCGCCTAGCATGTTATAGGCCGTTCATGGTAAAGTGAGCACTTTTAAGACCCTCCCAGCAGCCATTAACCACTAATAAATGTATTTTATTGCAACCTCGCACGTTATTTTTTTCAGTGTGATGGAATATATACACTGTGTTTATTAGTCACATAACAATGTTTATATTAAAATGTGGCGGAAAGATAGAAATTGACTGAAAGGAAAAATTTAGCAGGGCCTTAAAAAGTGCTCACTTTGCCGTGAAAGCCCTATACCTCGAATGCAGTGTACTAAACCACGAACTAACCAGCGAGGTGGTAAAATGTGTTCCCAGCCCTGCACTGAAACAAAAGCGCAGAAATTTTGCTGACGTGTGAACCACCAGAGGTGGTGTCAGCTGGGAGCCTCGGTATGAATCAGGAATATTACTGGAGTGAGAGAGGAAGTACGGCACGGAGGTGGGATGCTGCTCTCCCACCGGGATCACAACCCGTGACGTTGCCATACGCCACATGGCGGCAGAGCGCGGTCCAGCGGCGACATGTGTGTCCGGCCGACATTCCCACACTCCGCGCCTCATGGCAGTCGCCTACCCTGGCTGACGCACACCTGAGACCCGCGACAGCCGGGTAGTGGCAGGTTGGTGCCCAATCATCTGCCAGTTATATAAAATAATTGCTATGACAACTGTGACCAGGGAGGCCACGGTGAAACAGCGGCTAGAGCGCTAGCTCCCCCACCAAGGCGAGCAGAACTGAATTCCCGGCGGGGTTGCTGCTGGATTTTCCCACGTGGGAACGTGATGGACGATGCCGCTGGTCGGTTGGTTTTCTCTGGGATCTCCCGTTTCCTCCCGCCCCTGCATTCCGACGCTGCTCCATACTCGTCTCGCTTCTCCCTCATTGGGTCTCATGACCCCGATGTTAATGGGTATTCCCACCGGCCATCTTGGATTTATCGATTTTTCGCCAAAACGTCTAGTTCGGAAGGTGTATTGAAATTTCCCGCTCGACATATCCTGAATAACAGCTTCCCAAACATTATCGATCTGCCACAGCTTCGCTACATTTCTTAATTTTTAGCTGGTAACTGCCGAGGCGAAACGCGAGATTATTTCTTGTGAACGATTACAAAGGCGACGATTATCAACAGTAATCAAGAAATGCTGACATCAGGCAGTGCACTAGGCAGTGCTCTGTCGTTACAAAAAACGTGATTTAAATCTGAATTTCCAGAGTACAGCAAAAATTCCATAAATCCAAGACGTGCATTTTAACACAGCCCAAACGTATAAGTCCAACTTCGTAGCGGGCCGGCTATGCTCCTTCCACGGCGGTGTTTTTTACACAAGCTCGAAGTTGTGTTCAACCACCGTCGTTCACGAGCTATCTAGCATTAACTGCGCTGCGCGGTGTTTGAAAGTTTTGTCTGTAAAACAAACTACCGAGAGAGTTTGCATTTTGTTCTCGTGCGAAAGAAAAAAAAAACATTCCAGACTACTCCGGGATCACGACATCTTGTATAATGCAACCATTACTTTGAAACCCTCCAACTGACCAAAGGCAGATATTCACATACTGCTCTGCCATAGATAGGAGCTACTGTTTTTAGTGAAAATATTCGGTGACTATTCCACACCCAAACACTTTGGTTCAAATCCAGTTTTGGTAGGGATGATTTTAATTGTCACGCGCCTCGGGTGTCTGCCCACGAATCATAATCGTTGAATGACGGAGCTCCTATGGCCGTGCTCTAATTGACACTTTTATTTTACTGGAAGGTCACGTATCATGAATTGATTGACCAAAATTATGAAATATTCAGTATTTCAGTACTACGTTTTTAGTATTTAACGAGACTTACTGACCTACTAAGTTATCAAATGGCAACTATTGCTGAACAAGTGACTATCAATGGCGTCCAAATTGAACGGTACTAAATATTAAAATACTAGTCCAAATTGAACGCTACTAAATACTAAAATACTAGTATACTAAATGGTCCGCTCTAATATAGTCTAAATTGTGAGAGGCCCAGTTAGGCAAGCAAATGTGTTCATCACAAAGATACGCGGCCAATAGCTAAAAGCAAGTTGTGAGTATGCATGTGGATACTGAGTATAGCCTGCGTGTAAAACTTTTTGAGAAAAACAGGTACCTTAGCCATAAAATATTCTACGTCTCATACACTGGACTTTGCTACTAGCTGTCAGCATTAATATTGTAATGCCACCGCTCACCGTTCAAAGTTACGTAATTAAGATCAATTACGTGTACGCAAGTGAGTTCTATACAGAAAGGGTACATAAAGAGTGAGGTTCGATGGGAATGTACTCGTCTTTATGAGGAAACTATCACAAACGATTACAGAGTAAATTTATTTTGGCGAACAATTGGACTTAAGTTTTCTTTCCAACCAAAATCTTCAAGTAAATACATAAGTGACTTGGTGTTCTTTCAACTAGCAGTCCTACTAGCTGAAGGCCTTGGACACACTGCATGGGAACCGATGATACATGTACCGTGTTGTAAGAGGTACCTACTTTCATTTTGATCCGTACACAGTTTACATTGTGATGCGAGACTTAGATGCAGCACGACTATAGGTGACTCACAGTAAAGTGAGCACTTTTTAAGGCCTTGCCGAATTTTTCTTTTCGTCGGATTTATATTTTCCTGTCACTTTTTAATATAGGCATTGCCATGTGACTAATAAACCCAGTTTATACATTTCACCACTCCCAATAGTTAATGGCTGGAGCTGCAATTAAATATATTTATTAGGTGTTAATGCCTGTTGAAATAGCCTTAGAAAGTGCTCACTTTACCGTGAACAGCCTATAGAAGCCTGCATCTTAATTCTGTGACTTTCACTTGCATTCCATATTGCCACCTGCTCCTGTACTTGAAAACTGTAAAAATACGAGTGAAGAAGTGCCTCAACTGAGAACTAGCACAAACCCTTCCTTCACCTTTCAGACCGTTGTTTATCCTCCCAAATATAACTGCGTTAATTAATACTAACTATAATCCATGCATCGGTCATATTGCCGCATCAATATGTTTGCATAAATATACCACTACATATCTTTTAAAAAATGAACATTGGTTTTGTAAATTAAATATTACAATTTTAATCTGATATCGAGACAATGTACTGTATTTCTTCGTTATGGAAGGTAATACATTTTGACACACTTTATGAAACAGAACATACGGTGAAAAATCTATGAAGCAACACCTTTGGAAGTATGTTCAAGATCAAAAATAAAAGTTCTTATATTTTGCGTATATTACGGTATATCGTTTCGTAGTGCGATATTAATAATAACTTGATTAAAATACTAAATTATTAAAAAAATTACGTCAATGGTTTAGTGCATATATCAAGAATTTATCTTCAAATATTCATTAGTATAAATTTCGAAGTTATTTCACAGTTCAGTTTCAGCATAATGTTTTGTTCATGTCACAAGCGTTTTCTTTTGCTATGTCTTTGAAATCCGACACTTTGATCTGCGAAGAGGTTTGAGTTCTCGTTATTTTAACTTTAAATTTTATCTCAGACGTTAAAATTGAAATACGGACGAGCCAAATAGTAAATATTCAGTAAGTGTGTATCGTTGACATTGTGATCACTAACAATTATTTTGAGCTGTTTTTTAATACTAATTGCGTTGGTGTTAATATTTTTACGAAGAAAAAATATGTATAGGGCTATATAAATTTAGTATATCGCATCTTATTTATTTTTTAAAAATAATTCTCCTACATTGTACTTTTTCCAGGCTATTGTTTCACATCACAACGACAAAGAAGGTAATAGGCGAAAAAATTATTCTAAACTCTTGAAGCCCTTAACGGTTCATTTTTTAATTTACCGTGCATTATCAATGCCCCACAATTTTTAAGCGTTTTAGTAGGTCCATAGGTACACAGCCACGCCTCAAAAAAAGGTTTTGCACCGCCTGCAATTTGGTTGCTCATAAAAGATGTGCGCTGGTATAGTAGGCGCGTTATAAAGGGGCATCGGAATGACCGGCGTTATTGTATTTTCATCAGTGGAGTAGTAACATCTCCAACTTCAGGCGACCCTCTTAGTACATTTGTACTTCTCTGATAAACTTCAAGTGGTGTGATCACAACTTAAATTACATGTTGCGTAAGCGATAGAGAAAAGTCTATAACCTTAGGGCGAGGACGTATTAAAGTATCTGTAAAAGATTATAGAAATGAATCAGAGATTGTATACAGTTTGTCAACGTATATATCTAGAAAGAGTTTAGGTTCCCTATTTAGTCTCATCCTGACTCCTTCTACTAAATTTAGTAAACCCTAATGTATACTCGGATACCTTTGGTTGTTGCGTCTTTGATGTTTATGCCATACTTTCGGTTGGGTAGCGAGCGACCCTGTGACCGGGTAACCCCGGTGATTGCGAACATGTGCTGGACAGGAAGAGCCCTGTACTAGCGACGCGATGGCGTGGTGGGTGTGGGCGAGCCGGAAGAAGGATCCAGCAGGAGGGTCGCTGGCAGGACCTCGCAGGATGGACATGTGCGGGCGCAGATGCACACGCGCGGGGTAGAGCCAGCCGTGGGAAGGTCAGCGGCGTGGAACTGCAGGGTGTCATCACGCCGATAGCCACATGGACCGTGGTCTGTCCTCAACAACCCCTGCAATCTGCAGCACTTCCGCCAATCACACCGCGTGCCGCACGCCATGCCTCGGTCCTCTCCATCCCCCAACCTCCCCCAAGCACCACGGTATTCAACTACTACCCCTGGCCGGGCCTTACCTCGCAGCTCGCGTGCACTAGTGGTCGTTAACAATCTTCACCCCTGGATTCCGCCACGCTAGCGTGCATCTCCTTCGCGCATCATCTCTTAGCAGTTACCGAGTACACTTCGTTTACCCTAAAAGCGAATGGCCTAATGCTGTTTGTCCTACTGCGTTTATCCTAATTTCGTCTAGCCTAACTGCGTTTGTCCCAACTGCGTTTAACCTAATTTAGTTTACCCTAAAATGTCAATTTTTGAATATTCTTGACAAAAACTGCGTTTGTCCTAAAAACATTTGGCCTAATTTCATTTCCCCTTAGATCGATTGGCCTAACTGCGTTTGTCCTAAAATCTGAAGCTTGCGTTTCGTCTAACTGCGTTTGTCCTAACTTCGTTTGGCCTAATTGCGAATATCCTGACTGCGTTTATCCTAATTTCGTTTGGCCTAACTTCGTTGATCCTTATTTCGTTTAGCTTAACTTTAGGGCAAATGAAATTAGGGCAAACACAACGCCACCCAGTTACCGAGCAACACTCCCGCTGCTGCAGAAACTTAAGGAAGTGGAGCCATTTTCACTGATTCGAGTAGTTGAATTTTACTGCGAATTTGTGGTTTTCCTCTGATTCGAATTTGGAGTGAATATCATGTTTTAAATCGGTCCGAAAAACGAGACAGAAGAAAATCGGTGCATTATACTTTAAAAATAAATAACGAGATTTAGGCACATAAGACGTTCCGTCAATGCATTCGTTATCGTTTGACATACATTACAGATAACTTGGGTATTCAATAAGATTGCGGACATGCGTTTTGTAATTTACAGAATAAATTCACAAGACATAACAAATAATAAATCTATTTTCTACAACTATAAAACGCGTTTTATGTATGCAAATAACACGTTACGTAAAAAAATTAACCTTAATTAAATTTAATGTGCTGGGTGCTATAGCAAACAATAAGACGGTTTACCTCACAGTGCAAGTATTGTAATTGCGCTGGGCTGACGAATAACATTGTAACTGAACAGCTTTAAACAAATCTGTCTATGACCAAACCTTCCTCGGCAAAGGTGATACTAGCTATCTATCGCTGTAACAATATTGGCACAACATACACCACAAAAAAAAGGGTAAATTGTGTGTATCATAACGCTGAAGGACATTAGTAATGTATGTAGTTAAAGTGCAAAATACATACAAAACTCATTAATTTTACACTTTAAATTTCATTCCACACTAAAATTCTGTTTGAGAAAATTCTTGAACTTTTCTTGTTTATAAATTACAGCAGATTTAGTTATCAGGTAATTAATGAAAATAATGTTTAACATTCATACGGCATGTACGTTGCTGTTGCAAGTGTAGTAGCAAGAGCAATATACTTATCAGATTATGCGAGTAATAGCAGAAAAGAAGTTGTCACAACAATATATTGGAAGTAGCCTGCTCAGTCAACCGAAAAGGGTTCAAGTTGACGATACCCTATGTGAACAAAAACATTCGCCACTTCTACGTCTTCCTCTTGATCAGGAAACAACTTACTAGCAATCCATAAACACACTGCAATTTCTGAGCCAGTCGCGAAGTTTCATCGTTTTTCATCAGGCAGCAAGGTTGAACTCTAAATTTTTGAATTGGCCTTGCGTTCCCTGCTAATAGGAATATTTTCCAGGTCGTCTAATTAATATCACATGTTCGAAATAGTCTATATTCGTTTTACGAATTTCCAATCAACACTGTCTTTACTGCGTCAGCCTCTTAACGAAAAAATTAACTAAGACGTCAAATATTATAGAAAATGCTACCGTTTCAAACTAAATAAAATTATTTATTCTCCTCGTGATTGATTGGCAACGACCAGCATAGTTAAATAGCACTTAAAATGGCTAACTGCTGTCGTATGCCATCGGAGAAGGTATTCAAGTGTTTCTAGTTGCAGTATTAACAACTTCTTTCGTTTGAGACATTTATCGATCAAGGAAACGCTACCAGTTATGTCAGGTGTATGAGTTATTAGACCAATTCTTTGATATACAATTCCCTTTCAAAAGGCATCTACTTAGTTTGTTTGATCAAACCAGGGTCGCAGCATCGTCTTGGTATCAATAAGGAAAGAGGGGGGGGGGGGGGGGGGAACGAACAGAGACCACTACCACCAGCCCTGCTTTCATGTAAAAAAATTTACTATATGACAATTGTCGTTTTAATTTTCAAAATTTATCTATCCTCAATTATAATAATTTTCTTACATTATGCTGTTCAAGATTATATATGTACGTTCTTAAAATACTGCGTTCAGCGAGTCTGCTCAGTAACCAACAGGAAATACAAGAAATGAAATGTTTTTCTAAAAATAATAGGTTGTATATAATGAACATAAAGCAAGAATATATGCATTACGTGACAGAAATCCCAGGAAAAATTATATTCTCTGATTTCCAAGTAACGAACTCAGATCCCTACACCATGTTCCCTGTCGAGGAATCGTCGAGACTTTTATAACATTTGCATGTTGTGAACATCGTGTAAAAGGGTCCGAAACTCGAGTAGATATTCGAACTGCTGTCCTTATATCTGATTGTAGAGTGAGTTAAGTCCTCATTTACAACTTGTCTTATGCCTTTATTCTCTGTTCCAAAAGTAATTGGACTGAATACGGGCTTTGTACCGTCTTTTTTCTTAAGGCGTGTCTTGCGTGCTTCTTACATGGATGGTAGTAGTATTATTTGGCCGCTTCGGGCAAATTCATTTACGAAGAACGTTTTCTGATAAATGGAACCACAAACTTTGTAACGGTGTGACTCCATTCCCATTGCCTGCGATCAGCTGGTAAGTAACATGTTTGTGTATGTTTTCACGTTGGAAAAACTGGTTAAAAATAGTGTGCACAAAAGAAATGAGCAAATTTAATATTCCCGTTAAAAGTTGACAAAAATATTGCGTTTCCAGTAACATAATTTGTTTTAAAAATATTTTGGCGTTGTTACTTCGTTCTTCATATAGTTACATCTCTCATTGATTTTTAATGATGAGGCAGCGCCCTTGCAAACGCCTCGCCATATTCGCCTGTTGTGAGAAAGAAGATTCGTGGTTACATACTACGTTTTCACGAGAGAATGTATACGTTTCGCGTTTTATTCCTTTAAACTTGTTTATACTGTGACTTAGTGAAACGAATAATTATACTATGTCCCGTGCAGTGCTGTCTTTGGTGCGTTATTAATATTTCATTCGTTTCTCATGACAGCAGTGCCCGGCAACGTGTTTTTTCCCGTCGTGTGCAGCGATGTATATTTGTGATGTGTGGCGGAATTTTCCTGTATGAGTCGCCTACAAAATCTGTGCACACATGTAGGCCCTACACATTTGTCCAAAAGTTTTGTCACTGAAGAGAGAGTTATTTGAAGAACGTAATATCTTTTAGGTATATTTTCGACCAATATCCCATTTTATATAACGTAAATCGTAGAAATTAGAATTTCAGCAGTCTCGAGTTATATGTGCTGACACATGTGTTTGTTTATTTTTCATTACATTCATTACGTGACATTATATGAGCCTGGAGTAATTCTGTAGGCTTATTCACTTTTGTACATAACGCCGAATTTATTTATGCACACCTATGTCCGGAATTTTTTAGATTGTATTATTTTGTGTACAATTATGAAATGTTTCTGTAGCGGAACCGTTTGTCATTTTGATTCTGTTAGGGTACACCGAATAAACGGTTTTGTGGTGACCAACAAAATGTTATTGGTTGCCACAAAATTCTTTTGTCAATATAGACATTACAAAATATTTCGTAGCACCAACAAAAGTTTTATTTCTTTCCAGTATTCAGCGACAACTACAAAATTACATTTGTGGTCACCAACAATTAAAATATAAACATAGCTAGAATCGGAATTGGAATCCTGGACCTCTCACATATGAGCTCCGTTGGTAACCATTGCTCTACCTTGCTCGACGTTAAAACAATATCTGGATTATATTGATAAAATATATCTAATATGTGGCGCACACGACAAGGCCTGCACACTTCACCTCATGGAAAGATAATTTTCTGGAATAATTTACGTGTAACATTTACTTATTTTTAAGAAAGGAATGATGTAAAGGTTGTTCTTAAGGATATTCCTCATGATTTAGTTCATAACATAATGCAAAGAAACGAACACGGACAAATATGGCGTCATGGCCAGACAGAATGTGGCCACCACTTCGAATATGCCAGCCAGAGCGCACGCGCTGAATATAATGGATGTAGTTTTGTGGTCGCAGGAAATTTTTATTACTGTGGATGATATTAATGCTATTGCTGCAAACTAAATGTTTTGTTGGCTGCCAACAAATTTATTGTTAATAAAAAATATGTTAGTGAGCACTAAATAGTGTTATTTGTCAATCTACGTGTTATTGGGCACCACAGTTTGTTTTTTTACCAGCAACAAAATTTCGTGTTGGAAAGCATAAACCAAACGATTTTTTGACACTAACTTATCTTTTCTTTCAATGTATCTTATATTTAAAACTTTTGGTTGAAGTTCTACCTTAAATATGTTAACTGAAGTACGTGAAAACAATATAACTGCGTATTTTTTAAAAATGTTATTCAATTATAGTTTGTAAAGTTCAGTGAATTGTAACTTCTTGAGCCTATAATATAAATAAGTCAAGTTATGTATAATCGCTTTATAGTAGTAGAGTTATGTTTTACTTTCCCGTGTGCGAAACTATAAAAAAAAAAAAAAATGCAAGGTGCGTTTAGAAGTGAGTGTAGAGTTATTTGATTTCTGCCAAGTGTGCGCATTCGTAATGAATATTAAATCAAATATAAAATAAACTAGCTATGCATTTTCGGCACAATGACTATGAGAGGCTGAACTTCAAGCGTTGCCGCAATTTTTAAGCAAGTTGCAGCAACAGTGAACTTGTAACGAATTTTAATGTGACACAGTATAACGCAGGTAAGGTATCAAATATTGACTTCTGTCAGGATACGAACACCACACCTTGTGGATGATTAATACATGAGTATACTCGTAAAAATAAATTTTAACAAAATAATGAAAACAGCACTACTGAAAAGGAATAACGAAGTTTAAAGATATAACTGATAATCGTATAAGATAAAATTTGCATTTAATAGGAAAGCATGCTATAGATAAAAAAATAAAGATGAACTAAATAATTATATGAAAGAAATTCGCCTACAACCCCATTTCCATAGCCTCTTTCCCTGTACGTTTACCAGCAAAAAAAAAATGTATTAAATTGTCAGCGTGTGTTAATCAAATGAAATGCCTTAATATATTAAATACTGACTTAAGTAATACAATCACTCTCGCACTGTAATCAGTCGTTTGTCGAAAAAATTTAAGATATAATATGTTGTATACATTGTAACCAAAACGTATGTGGCAAATTACTGTCGTAAAAAAAATACTAACTGAAATTATTTGGCGCATGCGTAAAACACTATTCTAGATACATTTTACTATCAAACATTTAAATTTACTGTAAAATTTTTTAAATATTTTCTGGAAATGCGCATATTTTGGATAACATCGCAGTCCCGCGTAATGCCAACAGCTGACATAACAAGCAGCATGGTATCCAAGTTTCAGAACAGCTGAGGTGGAGGGATACATTATCAAAACAACAATACTGGCACTACTTTCTTAGAACTGTCAAAAAACGGCCTTCGAAAATTTAAGTGTGTGCCATGGATTGAAAAGCCATATATTCAAGTTTTCTCATCCCAGTTTGGAGGCGGCCATGTTGGATGTTTGTGATTGTGGTCGTGGCCTACAGAATTTTGCTATAAGCTGGCGACCGTAACACTTTTATAGTCGTATGTTATGCCAAAACTAAAATATATAATTTTCGTTAACTATATTTATTAAATATTTCAAGCAACATTTAAAAAAATGCAATTTTTCTGGAGTTCAGAAATCCTTTTAGAAATGTATTGCGAAGCTACATATACAGTACAGTGTAAATTTATAACATTTTCTCAGTTGTTTTTAATACGCACCATTTCATTTATTATTTAATCAACATTATTATTTACAAATCAAAACCGTTCTATTTTGAAATTTTTTTCTTGAAATCAATTTCATACCAGCTGGTGAGAGGGGGGAAAAGTGTACATCACATCTCCCTATATTTAGTAAATGACGTCAGAATGAGAGTAATTGGGAATCCAATATGTTTTTGTTCGCCGAGATGCACTGGTATATTGTATACTATATCTAACGAGTTGTTATACCTAATGTATTTCTAATACTTATATGCATTTTTACTTCTGGATTGTAAACTTATTTCTATATTCTAAGCAGGATGGAATTCACATAAATGAAATTTTAGTGTTATTAAACCAAGGCGAACCGGGTTCGATTACCGGCGGGATCGCCCCCGGATTTTCACATGTGGGAATTGCTAGTCAGCGGGTATTCTCGGGCATATCCCTTTCCCCCACCCCTTCATTCCGGCACTGCTCCATACTCGCCTCGCTTCACCCTCATCGGCTCTCAAGACCTCAATGTTATGAATCACCCAAATCTCTTCACTCATTCATTCAAGACCACTTTGTTCGTGAAGTCTGAAACTGCTGAGTTTGCTAGCTATCAACAGCCATATTGGATTTGATAGGCAGAACAAACCAAACTTTTCCCAGTTAATTTCGCTAACATTATGCATACATTATTTTCTCTAACATTACTGTGTTAATTTTAACTCATCAAACTGACCTCAAAATACCTCACCTTAAATCATAGCCTTCCTGGTGCATTCCTGTCCTGACTGTAAAATCATGTTCATGATCGGGCACATACAGCGCTGTATTAAGAATTGTCTCAGAAAAGCACGAATCGTAAAAGAAAAAAAACTCTGTACAAAAATATAGGCCTACGTTTCATTCCTTAAATGAGAATACTGTGTCTCACAGCTGCATAAAGTTAATAACAGCTTACATGTACACGTAACTTTCAGTTCTTCTATTACCGCACTGTAAAAAAAAACTTTCATTTTACGGAAACGTGCTGGTAAAAATTCATAGAGAAGTGTCCGTAAACTCTCAGTAAAATCACGGACAGATTGATTTTCAGAAGCGGACATTCCGTAAATTTTAAGGAACCTCTCTGTTAATTTCAAAGATAGTTTTCTGTACTTTCCGTTTAAAATAATAAGAGATAATTAAAATATCTTTAATTTTAGTTATATGGGTGTTCTGCCGTGTATATAAAATTATATTTAAAAAATAAATATTTTGTGAGGTTTGAACCCGAGTCAAAAAATTACCAGTACAAGACTCTCTCCATTTTTTTTTTTAACCTTCATTTGACGTTGTTGTGACATTTTTGACGTTGACAAAGCTCTAGTGAGACCGGCTTGTTGACGAATTCCCAGTGCGACAATCGAGCTGAGCATCTGTCACGTCGGAGGCACCGAGGCGCAAACCCGCGACCCTCCGACTACAAGTCGGCCACCCTACCCCTAAGCTATGAGGGCAGGGCACTCCCTATTCACCTACAACTCTCACTTGAAAGTGGTGGTATAACTTTTATATTTATATTCAAAAGACAAAATCAAAATTTCAGTTTCTATTAAACTTAGTTTATTCTTAGTGCTACCAAATGTTACAGACGCCTGATGCTATTTTTTAATGTTTGAAAGAATAGGTCATAGATGCGTGGATAACCTAAACTGCCTCAGAAACGATAATATTCTTGTTACAGTGGCGAAGAAAGCTCAGTGTACAATCGGCATTGTTAATCCCCGTAACTCGAAACTAAAGGGAATACGGTGACTTTTCGTATTTTGTATTTACGGACTTAACTCCGTTTTTCGTCATTACATTCGCATACATACGTATATACATTCCCGTATGACATTCCGTAAATATACGGCAGTTTTGAACAGTGTGAAAACCTTATATTAATGAGCGGATAATTCCCTGCCTTTTGTCAAGAAACAATGTGGACTTTGCTGTTATCCAGTGGGGTTGCTCGGGGTGCTACCGTTTCGCCATCAATGCTCCATCCTAGAATGCCAATTCTTGTCACTATTTCGGGCCTCGCCTCAAAAACCAGTCTTAGGTGGGTATTACCTGCGCTCAGTGATGTTAGGCGCATCATTTTCATGGTATGTGTACCATTATTAGACCATGTATAACATGTACCATGACGAAGTCATCATAGTACGCAAATGTAACATTATCTAACTAAAGTTAATATATACAGTTGATGACTCAAAAGTATATTTTAATCAGTTTCTAGCTTGTGAATTAAGGTTGATTTTTTTAGAGGCTTCACGAACAAGATATCGAGATCGAAATGTATCAATATTCTTTGGGTTCCTGGCGATGTTCCGTTGTTCCCTTTTAGTTTGTGAGTCCGTAGTTTGTTGTTGTTAGTCAGGTTGTGTTCTGTAATATGTGCGGATAATTTGGTATATTTTAGTTTAAAAAACAAACACACATTCCATTGCTGTGCAGGCAAGGATTGTCATATTTTACAAAGCGGAATGATTATTTTGTGATTTACGAATCCACGTATTTTTTAGTTATTTTTATTATATTTTTTTTGTATTTGAACTCATCAGTGTAACATTCTAACTGTTGTGCAATGAAAAATATAATTGTGATTTTACGTATTTGTTAGAGATGTACCATAATTTTGTGCCAGTGTACCATTATTTTGAATGCTGCCCGTACCATGATAGAGCAATAATGACCTATATATATATCATCCCTGCCTGCGCTAGGGTGGATAATCCTGCCACGAGTATCTGCGCATGTTGCCGCCAAGGCCGTAGTGACTGCGCATGCGTCGTCGGCTGTTCTCATTACTGTGCTCGCGCGTTTTCACCCAGCATTCGTCTCTGTAGTATTCTAACCGTAGAGAGAATGGCGTAGAACAGCGGTTTTCAAACATATCGGTCAGCAAAATTATTTTGTCGGTCCCCAGCGGGAATGGAAAAATATTTTAAAATAAAACTGTTTCAGTACTCAATCAGTCAACTAAATTATAACTTCCCCCCCCCCCCCCTGATTTTTGGCGGCCCGTGTGTGTAGGAAGTTTGAAAACCGCTGGTGTAGAGTGAGCGTGCGAGTTGCACAATTGCCGCTCTCCGTGTTTCATCGGACTATTTTTCTTTCAGTAGTACTAGAATAAAGTTACATAGGATTCGAGGTTAAATCACTGTTTATTTCAGTATGTGCTTTGAGACGTTTTTGTATGAAAGGGCGGCTATGTCGAAAATTCAGATGTGAACACACATTCGTCTTTTTTGACCACTTGTCTTTGACAGTTGTATCTACTGGCGACGGGCAATCGATGTCGAGAGCATGCGCTGAAAACGATAATCGGTCTACCTCAACTTTAATTTACAACTCCAACCTAACAAGGCCCCTTAAACTAACCTAGGAATGTGTGTTGTCGTGGTGCCTAGCGAGGTGTACTTCCTATATATATATATATATATAATATATATATATATATATATATATATATATATATATATCCTTGCCCAACCACTGTGCTCACCCTGACAGGCCCCCAACTATATACCATGATCACCAGATTAACTCTTCTAAATCACTACCACCTATTACGTTATCAATTCACTCTTTATTACAATATCACCTCTGTTCTCAACTACAATTGTAAATTACACTGATGCACTAAATGTTACTCTTCTCGACTCCTTCATTTAGTTTATATTCAGATCTGAACTATCTTACTTTATAATAACAATAATTATTACTTTAAATCCCCATCTCTTAATCAATAATTATTAATTTTACTCTGGTGCAATAATTACTTTTGTTTACATTAGTCGCTCTTCCCGACTCGTATCGTACACTGCTCGCCTTTGCACTCTACTCAAGTTCACCTACCGCTGACAGCCTCGAATCGCCGGAGCTCCTCCGTTGACTCGTGTAGTGGAAATGTGATGGACAGATCGCCCAAGCCTGGTCTGGACCCAGCTCCTGGATCACCTCGGCACTGGCTCCGCACGTCGCTGCTCCAGCCTCGGCAGCCTCGCTGAGCGGGGATCACTCCAGCCTCGCAGGACGTTCAACATCCGACACGCACCAGGTTATGAATCTCTCGAGAGGAAGGAGAGGTGTCGGCCGTATTAACGTCTGTGGCCGTACGGTCAGCTCATCGTCAGTCCCTACCCCGCTGTCCTCTGGACACTCTCACTCTCTCCTGCGGGGCGTCGCCCTCGACCACGGGCAGGCGTCAACCTAGTGGCCAGCTCTCCTCTCACTTGTGCCCACAACAGTGTGAACACGTATTTTTATATTTTCAAGTAACGTAACATCTAGGCCTAAAACTAGTAGAGTTAATGCTTCTGCAACTTAAACTAACGCCAGTCTCCTAAACCCGGTTTGACACTAGTACTTTTTGGGGTGAACGGCATGCGTGCGGCGAAGGGCGCGTTCCTTATCGACACGCACGCGAATACGGATCACGCGAATACGGACATACTCCCATGTTCAATCTACTATGAGACTCATGCGGACGCGGATCACGTACGGATACACGTAAGAAAGCTCGGCATCTCCCAACTCTTTCCGTGTTCGTGAATCCGCGTCGCCAATAGACATAAATTATTTGGTTTGTTGATATTCGTTTCAGTAGTCATTGTGGTATGCACGCAACAACTGCTCTGATTTTCCGTGCCGATTATCATTTTTGTTTTAATAAAAACGTCCACATGGTTCGGCAATAGTATTTACGGATTTTTAAACACTGTAAAAATATAAAATGAGATGTGTATGTTATGGCACCTGTATCAGTAATTTACAACTGAGTATTTCTGATTTCGTAAGTTGCAAGACTGCGTTTCTTCGTATTTTAGAATGGTTTAGAATTCATTCCGAATCAGGATTTACAACGACCCGTCACGTCTGTCCGTCCGTCATCCGTCCGTCAAATACGTGACCAACAGCCAATCATAGGTGGTCATTAATTCCATCCGTCCGTCCGTCAAAACCTTGGTAAGCTTTAACTTTTGACGGACGAACGGATGAAATTACAGTCTTCCAAACTTGCACATTTTGTTATTCGTTCATCTCGAGTTCTTTACAAGGCTGTGTAGTGTGTGCAGTGTTTTGTTTTTGCAGTCTTTTGTTTTCACATATTTGTTTACGTAATTTTAAAATGAAATTAAGTAACATTTTTCCTGAAGATTAAATGACAATTACATTTAGAAACACGAAATCATTTTGTGGAATAGTAAAAATATTAAAATTATGCTTTATATGCACGCAAAAGATTTTCGCTTTTTGTGAAAAAAATTTTCCTATTCGTAAACAGTTTTGTTTTTATTAGTTTGCAGCAATGAATTTTCGACGGACGTACGAAGTTTGGTTGTAAATCGCTCGGCTGGGAGACGGACGAACGTATGACGGACGGGCGGATGATGGACGAACGCTACGGACTGTTGTAAATCCTTCCCGAGTCGCCTTCTTGTTCCGCTTGCGTTCCCGAGTCCGTTTTTTACGTATTCGTGCATTGTGGAACGGGCCTAAGAGGCGAGAGGTGAGCTGTGGCGTGGCCCTGCCCACCTTGCAGCAGGAGAATGCTGGTCCACGTGTGGGGGAGCGTAATGTACGAGCAGCGAGTTGCAGCACAATGACCCGGAAGTAGCACGCAGGCAGTCCCGGGCAGCATTGTGCGTCGTAAGGCGACGCCGAGTGCCGCTCGCAGCCCATTGAGCAGGAGACACACCCACCTCCGCCTCAACACCACTGCCTGCTGCCACGCCCTTCCTTGTATACATGCATTATCCCTCTTCCCGTCTCTATTACCTTGTCTCTTACTCCCTCTCTTTCTCCACAATGTATACACATCATAGTTCACAATAAACTGTTAGCATTATAAGACACTCCACTCAAAGATCTATGTATGATTAACATACTTAAGAAATTATAACGTTCATTCTGGGTGAACATGTCTATTTTGATCTTGTTAAGTTTACGTCTTTTTTTACGCGAGTTCAAAGTAGCATATATCGCTTAGATATGACTTCAGAAAGGACAGTGATTCGCTGTTTTGTATAATTTTCGCGCTGGTTGACCAGTCTTTAACATGAGGAAGGCAGAGGACAGAGGTCAACGGTAGATAACGATGATATAAAGGTATGTGTACATTCAAATTTTCGAGCAAAGTTAGGTATCTTAATAAGTACCTAGTTCAAAATTTCAATCAGCCCATTTCCGGCTATAGATATTCAGGAAACACGGAAATGGGGAACAGGGTACTGCATGAACTGTTGGAACATTGCGTACTACAACAGCTTGATATCTGTAATAACCTGTTAGTTCTTCACCACAATGAGCTCCTACTAGAACTTTGTGATAGGGCTGGCACAATCTAAATTGGAGTTCTAGGCGAAATACCTGTAGGGCCCCCTTCGCCCCTCGTATAACCCGCTTTTAACACTCATTTACACAATTAGCGGAGTCAGTGAACATTGGAACATCCTCGACCCTAGTCGATCGTTACTGTTCATTTATAGACAAGAGCGATGGGAATTTACTTTACTTCGTAGATTAAAATTAGCCAGTAATAAGGTGTTAGCCAAGTCTGGTTAAAGTCATTCCATGATATAACAAGAACTTACTGGTATAACTAATAAGACTACTTCCCTCTACATGGGTGCAATTAATTTTTAAATAAGTTCTGAAATGCTGAGTTTGCATAAAGGACTTGACTTCTCTTTGAAAGCAATAACATTAGAAATGAAGCCAAAACTTACGCATCGTTCCTAAGACAATTACAAATACACATATGCCTTACCCGGGACTTGAAACCAGAAAACCTCGTACAACAAGCTAGTGTGCAATGCACTGCATTATGGAGGTCAGATTCGGAGAATCACCTTCGGATTTAATCAGTGTAATTTTTTTTCCAATTATGGGGTTTATAAACCTATAATATTTAGAGGGTCGTCAAATTGAAAATAAGTGACTGATCCACTTAAAATATGTAAGTTTACATGGCCTACCGTAGCACTACTTGAGTGAAGAATATTGTGGAAATCGGGTGTTTGGTTCCTGAGATACGCCATAAAACACTTTATTGTTGTATTTGATGCTATCGTACAAAATTTTCAAAAGAAATAGTCTAAATACGATGCTTTTAATGTATAATATCTACATAACAATAGTTTGGTTGAATTTGGTTTAATTGTTTTAATATGTATGGCAAACTAACATAAATTATTTATGACGCCGCCCTTCTGAACATTGTTGTCAGACTCATTTAAATTACGAAAGTTTACATGGACTTGTGTAGCATTTATGGCGTGCAGAATTTGGTAAAAATTAGTTAAAATGTTCCTATGTAACATTTGGTGGGAATTGGTTGATTGGTCCCCGAGATATGGCATAAAATCTACATAATTTTGATATGGTGATCTTCATAAATAGAGGACAAAAAAGTAATGAAGTATGTTCGATGATTGTATGCTACCAATATACAAAGATAAGTTGAAATTGGTTACATAACTTCATGGGTAGATATAGCACACAAAACCAACATTATTTTAGAGCCGTCATTCTGAAAGTGTCATATTAAAAAAATACATATATTAATATGGCTTTCCATAATACAACTTCGCTAGATTTGGTAAGAATGGGTTGATTGTTTCCCGAGGCATGAGTTAAAAACTTTATTGTTGGGGATATCATACTAAATGGCAGATAAATTAGGCTCTGCATAGACATTCGATGGTTGGAACAGGCATTGCCAGCATACAAGCTTAAGTTGGAATTTGTTTCGTTGATAAAATATATTGAGCTAAAATTATATAGCTATCTTTTCGAAAATAAAAGCCTGACCTACTCAAAACATACCAGCTTACACCATCTGCTGCAGTACTACTTGATTTGCCAAATTTGATAGGAATCGGTCCATTGTTTCCCAAAATATGACATAAAAATATTATTTATTCTCATGGCGCAATCTTACGAAACAGCGGAGAAAATATGCTAATATCTCCTTCCAAAATACAGAGTTATGTTAGAATTGATTACATAATTTTGACGATATAGCATTCTAGACTTAAATAGCTATGTGGCAGCCATTTTTTAAATATGTCCAGCATGCCTAAGACATAACATTTAACAATACTGCATCAGTACTATTTGATCTCCAATTGGTAGGAATCGGTAAATTTTTTACAGAGATATGACATAATAATAACTTCATATATTCGTAGGGCGCTATTTTTTCTAAATGGTCGACAGAATTGGTCATGTGTTGATAATGCTTCTAATATACTTTCAGTGTGCAAAATTTTGGTGGAAATTGTTTAAATGGTATGGAATATACAATAAATCTAAAAAAAATTAGATGGCCGCCATTTTTGAAAGCAATTACCTAATCACTTTTAATCACGTACGTTTAATTGGCGTACCATAGTAGTACTTACATGCCAAATTGGGTGAGAATTGTTTTATTTGTTTTCGAAATATAATAAAAAATCTTTATTTCTTCATTTGGTGCTAGTTGAATAACATAATCACCCTTAAAGTTATCCAACAAACAATAAACAATTATGATTGCGATTTATTATTTATAGGATTGAATTTGGATATCATATTTGTAATGACTCTCCTTGGTATGTTTCGAATATGAATTATAATTACCAAACATATTATTGGCAACCATATGATCGTTACAGAAAAATTAGCAAAGCTTACATTTATCTACCATACAAGCAAAGGCATGCAACACAAACGCACTATGCTCACCGGATCCACCCATATCTTAGCTGCTTCATAACGATTGTCCTACTTTCAGTGTTCATGCATCTCTAATTTACATAATTATATGCGCTGGACTTATCTTTGAACGATAAACCACTGTCGCAGTGTCTGGAACCGCAATACTCCTCTGGTGACTGCTACTGGAATGACCTGCTACTATAACGGATCTCGCCACTCATCAGCAGGAACTGGTAATCCTCGGCCGCCCACTCGCACCGTGGTCCTGGCGTCGACTCTCGTCCCAGTTGCCTCGCTGTGGATTCACCGTTGCTGATCGAACCCCGTGGCTGTCTCCTTTCACTCGCCGTACCTCTCCTGAGGGGTAACGAACGGTGAACTCAGTATTCGGATGCTACGCTGGTTCAGGCCTGGGTCCTTTAACGACGTGCGGGCAACATCGCTTCTACGTAGTTGACTCTTTATAATACATACAACTTATATTCGCAGTTGGCTTATTTCAATATTCATTCTCTTCCAATAAACGTCTACGTGAAGCCTTATGCTTATACTGCCTCCATTCTTAGAACACTTTTTAAAGAACCACTAACGTTCGATTATTTGTTCCTAATAAATTGCCGTTGTCAATATCAACCTGGTTTGTTTATTCTCTTCCAAGGAAAAATACTTTTAAACATTCAAAATGCAAGGATAAAGTTACATTAAAATATTAAACTACCATCTGCGAAGGGTTTCCAGAACAGTTTCTCACGTATACTATCATCTGACACACTTGATATCAGAACATAAATTATGGCAATCAGAGATAATATTATTTCACTACATAAAATAAAACAAGCTAACATATCCAAATTTTACAGCCTAAAAAACTGTTTGAATCCCAAGGGAAAAAATCGAGCGAGGTGGCGCAGTGGTAACATACTGGACTCGCATTCGCGGTCCTACCATCCTGAGTTCGGTTTTCAGTTGTTTCCCGAAATCACTCCAGGCGAATACTGGGATGGGCCCGTAACACGGGCCATGGCCGATTCCTTCGCACAATCCCCCTTCCCTGTGCAACTTGCATCGTATCTAATGACCCTGCTGTCGACGAGACGTTAAGCCCACTTACCTACTACCTACCCAGGGAAAGAGGAGAGGCCAGGGTTAAACGTACACACACAGACTCCTCTGAGCTGGAGGGAAGTGGCATGCTGCTTTTTCTTGAAGGGAAATAACGTATGTGAAATTGTAGTTCATTTAAGCTTAACTGGATAATGACTGAGGTTTAAGTAGAATTTTATGCATAATTTTATTTTTATGTTCCTTGGAGGGGCATAGACCCACTACTTAATACCATTAAAATAATTATGAAATATAGCTTGAAACATTCTCATTTTTATTATTAAATACCGCATAGATAAAAATAACACAAGATTGTTTAAAATATAGACAGAAAATGACGTTCGATTTTCGTTTTGTGTGCGTGTTCCAAACATTAACTCCCGAATGGCAATGGAACTGTCAAAATCAAATTTTCTTACAGCAATGGTTTAGACGTTTTTTAAGTCATCATATATATTTTGAAATAGCTTAACTTGAATACATTCTAGTTTGATTAAAACGACGTGTGCAGAAGATAAAAGTTAGAGAACGCGAAGACACATAATTTGTGTAGTTTTAGAAAGCAAAGGGGGCGGGAGCAATGTTGGGAATCAGAAGTTAGTCACAGTGCAACTGGCTTGCTCATTGTATGCCGTATCTTTCTAATTTTTGTGAGAGAAAAAAAGGAAAAGGGTTTTGTGATCTTGTGAACCAAGCACGAGTTCTACACTTGCTCTTATAGAACTGGGGGTCTTGCACTGCTAAGGTTATGATAACTTTGTCGTTTGTGGTCATGTCATCTACTGAGCACAGTAGCGTAACCAAAAGAAAATATGGGGTTGGCATCCCCCATTTGCCCCTACTGTTCACATCAATTAATATTAAAATTATTAACAGGCATTTAACTGTGATAAGTTATCTAATTGTTGCCAAACTATAACGTATTTTCTTATATTGAAAAGTAGTTTTTCTCCAAGTATTTGTCCTAATTAACACGTGTTTCTGTACCGCTGGGGCAAGTGTAACATCTCTCTCTTTATTTCAGTCAGTGTAAACTCCCCCCCCCCCTCCCTATTTTCACAAGAAATTTCTGATTACGCCACTGATTGGGTATAATGTCCTTGGCAACGTCATTAGCAATTGCAAACTGCGGAACGATTTAATTGTGAGCGAGTGAATAGATTTGGACGACTCTTGACATCGGGGTCTTGAGAGCCGATGAGGGTAATTTAAGTGGGCATGGAGCAGCGGCGGAATGAAAGGGCAGGAGAAACGGGAGATCCTCGAGAAAACCCGCCGACCAACGGCATCATCCGGCACGAGTCCCACATGCGAAAATCCGGTGTGAACCGGCCGGGGATATTGAACCCGGATCGCCTTGGTGGGAGGCGAGCAGACTAACCGCTCAGCCACCGTTGTCCTCACGATTTAATTGCTCTGTACTAGGTACGTTTGACACTTGTTAATCCAGTAAGTGAGCAAAGTAAGGCAGATGCTGTGTGCTTGTCCACAGGTCGCATACTGTACGACGTGCCGTGCAAAGTGTGCCAGGACCACTCTTCAGGGAAGCACTACGGTATATTCGCGTGTGACGGGTAAGCAACTGGAGACGGCAGTGATACAGACTGTCCACGGCTAATTGAGCACTTTAGAAGCCAGCCTTTGGAAAACGTCACCGCTCCTACCTGCGTGTACTTTAACCAGCACATTGACGAGTGCGTCCAGTAAAGTTGGTGACAATGGAGGGAAAGTAATTACCATATTTTAACTTTGAATTTAAAATGTTGGGTAAACCTTTGTGAATACTTAAGCAAAAGCAAAATCTTTTAAATTTCTTTAAAGGATAAAAGTGTAAGGAATAGCAAATATGTAAAATATAGACTTTGTTAATAAATTCGCAGCTTTTCTTAACCAACGCATTAATAAATGTTACATATGGTGGAGGAACACGCAATGTGCATACAGGTAGATCTTAAGCAGGGCTTTCCAAAGTGCTCAGTTTATGGAACAGCCTACAATATACTGGTGAGTATGGTATGACGCTGTGCGAGGAGACAGACAGAAAGAGAGACTGTGTGGATCAAGTTCATATACACCGGTTGAGAAGATTTAGGGCCGGTTTCACCAACGAAGATTAGATTTTCAGAAAATCTAAATATAATTTTATCGAGATGAGACGTTTAACTGCGATTTCTACCTTAATAATGTTGAGCGTGTTTCACCACGTATTATCCGTCGTCAAGAATATCGAGGTAAAATTGTCTCAATTTTCTGACTTTATCGCGATATTCTATTGGTAAACACTTCGCTGGCCTAGTCAATGTTCTATAAACACAATATGTAATATTATCAATAGTATATATGCTATTTTCCTTACAACATACTTTTCTAAAGGGCGAATAGTACAACTGAGCACTTATTGAAAGAAATATACGTATTCAGGCAAACATGCTGGGATAAACCTCTGAAAATAAAGGCTTAAATATGTTTCATAAGTTCTGTTATTTTTATCGCTGAGTAATAAATTCGTTGTGTAGTTCATAATTTTGATTATTTTTGGAATTTTTGAACGTTTATGTATTTTTAATCCAGGTCTGAATTTATAACCTCAAAATTTGTGCATTATTGTTTATCGAATCATGTGCACCGAATAAACTTAAACTGCAAGAATCTGGTAATATAAAATATCTATTAAATGTTATAATAGTGTTTTACATATAAAACGGATAACGCTGCAATTACTGTTTCCCAAAATAGTTTCCATACTTCTACATTCTCCTGAATACTCTTGCATTCATTTTGCTACCATTTCCAGATTATATTGTGTTTATTACTGTTTAATGTTATGGTTATAATCTACAAATAATAATTGCCTATTTATTTCTGAATAGTTTAATATATTTGGTTATATTTTACTTCTTAATCTCTATAAAGTGATTTTATCCACCAAAATCGGCGGTTAAAATATTTTATCTCGATGTACAGAAAAAATCAAGATACGGTGCGTAGTGAAACATAAAAGAAAGATAATCTAGATAATTTATCATTTCCAACGCAAGGTGTGCTGTTGTTCAGAACAGGTTCCTTTTAAGCGGGCTGAAAATGGATAAATTCCGTTTATTTGTGCGTAAAAATGTGTGTTCATCCCAAATTGTGATATATACTTGCACGTGGCAAAATATTAAATAGCAAATGTATTTTGTAACTACCATTCATGCCCTCCAAAGCTATTTACAAGTGTAAACAGTAAAAATACAATCGTGTTTGGCATGAGCTTTTGCAAGCACGCGTATTTAGTGAATAAATATATATATATATATATATATATATATATAATATATTATATATTATATATATATATATATATATATATATATATATATATATATATATATAATATATAATTTAAGAGAAAAGTAAATACAGCTATCATAAAGAAAATTTTTTCGATTCAGTTGTCACATTTAAAGAAATTGTGTGATACGACGTTTTGCTAAATGCAGTTTTTTAGACCGAATATTCAAACACGTGGAAATATTTCCTTGGTTTCCCATTCCAGTGCGAAGAAGGTTTATTATTTCCATAATTTCTAACACAATATTAAACGAAAATTAATTTTTAAATTATAATTATTTTATTAAAATTGCAATTATCCCTCATGTTTACATGTAAATCGAAGAAAATCTGGTACACATGCAACACCAGTGCCTGGGGGCGCATATTTTTAGAGGCCAAATCATATATTAGGATTGAGCTTCTCGACCTGAATGTATCAAACCTTATAGTCTATCAATGGTACCGTCAGACTTTTCTGAAGCCCTGCTAAAGGTCTACGTTCAGTATATTTCTCCGCCTCATACAAATAAGTCTTAACCAAGTCTAGAACATACACTTGAGGGACAACGCACTGCATTCGTGCGCACTCAGTTTAATAATTTTGCATGAGAACTATTTCTCACTAGGCATTACCAACACACCTATTTTTTTTTTTTTTAATGTTTTTCTTTGGGAAGTAAAAATATTTATTGATAAAATGAAAGTAAATGTTTGGTTTAACCAAAAATAAGGCACTTTAATGATAAAATAAGTATAAAACGCTTGTGAAGCAAGGCATATGTAGGAAACAACCGAGGACGTCATACCTGGGGGATTTCACAAAGGGTTTGATTTTAAAAGTATGAAGGTACTGGGAATGTACTATACGTATAGTCCATTCACAGTTTATTCAGCCTTTTTAAATCAAACCTTTGAAAAATCTCCCCATGTATGACGTGTTTAGTTATTTCCTTAATACGCCCTGTATCACAAACGTTTTATACTTGTGTTCATAAAAGTTACTTTTTTTCCTGTTAAATTGAAATATTATTAATATACTATCTATAAATTATAAAGCTTCATTGATAAATAATTTGAATTAAAAACAGGGAGAAAATAGGTATGTTGGTAACGTCTAGTGAGAAACAGTTCTTATACAAAATTTCATTACAACTTAGTGCGCACGAATGTGTTGCGTTGTCCCTCTGGTGTAATTCTGCAGACTTGTTAAGCTTAGTTTGCCCGAGGCGAAGGAATATCGTGGAAGTAGAACATTAGCAAGGCTTCATAAAAGGCTGAAGTAACCGTGAATGGATTATAGTGTGTGTGTGTGGTTGGCGACAGGTGCGCGGGCTTCTTCAAGAGGTCGATCCGGCGGCAGCGGCAGTACGTGTGCAAGGCAAAGTCCGAGGGCAGGTGCGTCGTCGACAAGACGCACAGGAACCAGTGCCGCGCCTGCAGGCTCACCAAGTGCATCGAGGCCGGCATGAACAAGGACGGTGAGTGGTAGAGTCCGTTCATGACGGTTACTTACTACTTCTCTCGGACCCTGCAACATACATACTTCCAGGATATTCCTCCGCCTCGTGCAAACACAGCCTAACCAAGTCTAGAAAATTATACCCAAGGGAAAGTGCACCGCATTCGTGCGCACTCAGTGTAATAATATTTTGCATGGGAACTAATTCTTAATAGGTATTATCAACTTACTGTTACGAAGTAACACTTTATGTTACTCCGCAAAAGAAAGGGTCAAGGGATTTATGGTTGCTGATGCATGATAAGGACTTTAGCCTGAGATGATCGAGCACTGAGAAATGATTAGCTATAAGACTTGTCTGGAATAAAGTGGGGTTATTATTGTGATAAAGAAATTACAATTACACGATACACTGCATGACCCGGGAGCAATGAAATATTATTTGTTAATTATATAACTGTTTATACTCATGTGTCCCACCTTGTGTTGAGTCCGGGGCTGTTGTACTAAGGTGGTTATGGCGTTCGGCACAGCTGGTCTCTGGAAGGGTTCATCACTGCCAACGGTCACGAGGGGACAGACGACGCCGCCACTCAGTAATGTTCTGTATCGGCATCATGTGGTGCAATCTGGCCTGATTACTGGTTAGTAGTGGTGGTTCCTGCTTACCGTATTTCGGCAATGCACGCCCCGTTTGCCGTAATCACTGTCCTGGATTTTACTAAATTTGAGCAGGCGTGTTCAGGCGACGATATAATTAACGGCGCCTTCACGCCAGTGTAGCAATATGTATTTTTACCCCGCATTTATATTAATCATAAATTAAACATAATTTATAATTAAAATATTTGTAAACATTCAATTAAAAAAAATTAAAATACATTTTCATTAACACACGTATTAAACGCTTGTGATACCTGCTATATTAAGGAAACGAACAAACACGGCATACATGGGGTGAGTTTTCAAATGTTTGTTTCAAATTTATGAATATACTGTCAACAGACTATACTCGCCATATTCCCGTCTATTCCAATTTTGTTAAAATGGAGATGCTCCCACCATCATGGAACCAAAATGTATTTCTTCAGAACTTAACTTCCAAATTCCATATTTGAAAATCGAGCCTGTTGTGACGTAAGGAGAAATCATTCTCGTATTTTTGCCGTCGCTTTTGGCACGCGTGTAAAGTCTGTGTGCCGCAATAATATTTCCCGTACAAGAGCATACGGAGCCCGCTACCCGAACCTGCATGGAGCCAATATGGACCTTTTATATGGAATAAGCTGTCATATGATTCTTGCTGCAACACAAGTTAAAAATGAGTGCAATTTTCATGATTTGTGGTTCAGGAACTGTCTTCGCTCAATACTTCAGCATTAAATGTTAGTTCACAGAGCTTAATAAGGTTGTTGTTATAACTGGAATATATATTTGTGTTTAATGGTCTTATCACTGTTCCTCAACAAAATTACCAAATTACAACTATCCTCAATACCACACTCCACCACCTCTCAGTGATTGACTACAATTCCAACGTTTTAGGAAACATTCCGTCGAAAATGGCAAACGACTTACGGAAACGTCCATGAAAACGGCCAGCATATGGCCAAATCTTCGATAGAACCATCCATACGAGTGGCCATGCAGGGTTGCATAGAATCTTCTTAGGAAAGTTCCATCGTGGCACATGTGCTTAAGTATAACCGAAGTTTTTCTCACTATTTAATAGTTTTGCCTAACCTGTATGCCATAACAAGTGTTGAATTTTAATATAAAGTCACGAAGTTTGGTTGCAGACACGTGTAATTAAATTCTAAATCGAGAGGATTTGTCCACCTGAACGTAAAATGTACCATGTAAGTGGTCATGTAGGTCAATCGTATGCCTTTATGTAGCGTCTTTGACGGTAGACAAACTAACTTCGGTTAAACTCACAGTATGGACTCAATATTTTCATTGTCATATCACCCATTTTTATCTTATCATTTCATTCCGGGAACAGAAGAATTCTGAGTGGCTCGTTATCTTGTGGAAGCACCAATTGTCCTTTTGCAGCCATCTTAGGGAGAAGCATTTTGAGTTTGTTGATGTGTTAACCTAGCACGGGAAGACCTTCGCTTTAATTTAATAACATTCGTTTGAACGTGTAACCAACATCGAAGTAACCCCAAAGCACTCAGTGAAGATTCATGGACAGAAAGTGACAAAAGGTGCCTTCATTGCTACTCCACATACACTATATAAATCACAGAAAATTGGTTCAAGTGGTTAATATAGCACTTTAGCATCAGATTTATGAAACTTCGTCTAATTTCATGCATAAGTATGAAATTTCTCAGCTGAAAAATGCCGTAGTCATACATACACGAGCGTTTTTGTAGATTGTATAGGGTCAAGTATGATACTGAGATAGTATTTATTTAATAAATTGTGACATAAAGTCTTGGTTGACTACAATTGTTGTCTTCGAAATCTGTGGTGGAAAGTTGCTCAGTTGATATATATCTGACAGAATTATTGTCATGAAGACAATCATGTAGGATTGGATCTACACTATCTGTTGAATGTCTTGTTATTCCATAAATCAGATGTACGAACACTGCACACCATTTCTGTGGCGCGTTTCATTTGCGAACTTTATTCGGCATTCTGTTTATATCGCTAATGACAGAGTCAACGACAAAATTATTCAAAGTAAATAAAAGCTAATAAAGCAGACTTAAACATATCTTGAGCGAAGTCTAGATAAAATCATCGACCAGAAATAGCAATAGTAATTTGAATAAACCCCAAACACGTTAAAAATATGTTGGAATAACCATTCTTGTATATTTATTCGCAAAATGCAAGACTCAGTTAAATGTGTTTGTCGCATGGCTTAGAATTGTTTTAGTGGAATTTTTTCTTGTTTTTTAATGTGTAACTTTTTTACTGTATAATATTTAGTTCTATTGTGTGGTCGAACCGGGGACCTCGGATGCAGTAGGCCAGCGACTAACCAAGCCAACCGCCAACTGACCACAAAATATAACCCAGAGAAGAAAAGCTACACAATGAAGACAGGAAATTTCCTCATGAGGGCTTCTCACGTGGGGAGTGTGGCGGACACAATAAAGCAAGGAAGATTAAGAGTTGCAACTCATGACTAACGATCTTATTTTCGTTCGGAATACAATAGTGCGGCAGTCCCAATGACTTAAAAGCAGATACTTTGGGAAAAAATAAATTAAATATTTATTTTAAAACTTTTAATAAAAAGTCAATTTTCGAGAAATTATACTTGGAGTACGAACTGTTTGTAATGTGTAGTATAAAGTAAAAGTTGCTTATCGTGGTAAATCATTCTCAGGTAACTAAAAATGGTAACGTAAGTGCATTCCCGACTGTATATCTGCAGTACGGTAGAGAACATTTTCACTTCGCACGCATTTTTTTTATGAACGAACAAATTCTTTACCTCAAAGAACACATTGGCATCCCGCATCTCACTTTGTCTTTAATGTGCATGTTTCCTGCTCAGAGACGAGTTCTTGTTGAAATGCCGCCAAAACAACAGCATTATTTAAAAACATCTTTAAAGAGTCGGTCCTACTCCTTAAGCATTTCACCGACATTTAAAAATAAATACACTAACTAAATAAAAATATTTTTAAAGTCACAGCAGATAGAGAATTCAGTAACTTCTGTGCAGTAAATTTCTTTATTTACCCCATTGGCATTTCACTGGGCGCTCTATATTTTAGTGATCTAATTCCACCTGTAGAGTTGACGGACACTGCCGTGGTGTGGGGGTTTTCTCCCTCGTCCGTACTCCACTTCTTCTCCGCCCCTATCTAGTCTCTCCTTAGGCCGGGAGCACACGGCACCGTCTAGCCTTGCGCCGTGCCGGGGGCCCGGTCCGTGCCCGTGTGTGCTACCCTATGCATCGCCATGTATCATCAAAAGTGGACGGGTCGGACCTGGCTCGTGAAGCTTGCCGTGTGTTCCCGGCCTCAGAATAGTTATGTTGGCATGGCTGGAGCAACAGGTTGGTACTGCAGCCGACTCCAACCAATATGGCCAGCTTCCTCACATCCACACGCGATGATAAAGATTGTTCACGATAAAGTGAGCACTTTTCAAATCAACCTTAGAAAAAAAGTCACAGCCCCTACCTGCGTATATTGTAACGGCGGTACTGAGTGAGATGTGCACGGTAAATTTGGTAACGATGGAGGTGAAAGTAGTTCTGTATATTAATGTCGAATAAAAAGTGTCAGATAAACGATTGTGATAAGTTAAATTATTGCTCTCGCTTTCTGTTTTATTTTAATGCATCGAAGTGTAAGAATGAGCAGATTTGTACAATATTTACTTTTCTAATAATTTCATAGGTTAACTTGACCGACGCATGAATAAAGTGATAAAGCTCATGGCAATGTTAATTTTACATAAGGTGGAAGAACACACAACGTGTATACAAGTAGATATTAAACAGGGCTTTCAAAAGTGCTTATTTTACCGTGCACAGCCTATACTTCAGGTGGAAATAACAAGTAGCCGAGATTTTCCATATGTAAGCTCCCTATGACCTTATCATATTATGAGGTTAATTAAAATAAACCTTTGGCATTTAACTTCAAAAACAATCACATATACGAAATAGCAGCTGCGCTGGCGGAGCGGTTAGCCTGCTCGCCTCCCACCTTGGCGAACCGGGTTCAATCCCCGGCCGGGTCGTTCACGGATTCTCGCGGTTGGGAATCGTGCCGGACGATGCCGCTGGTCTGTGGGTTTTCTCGGGAATCTCCCGTTTCTCCCGCCCTTTCATTCCGGCGCTGCTCCATACTCACCTCAATCACCCCCTTTCATTCCGGCGCTGCTCCATACTCACCTCAATCACCCCCATCGGCTCTCAAGACCTCGCTGTTAAGAGCCACCCGAATCACTTCACTCGCTCACAAATGCGAAATTGCAGAATCCTATGGGACATTCAGGCCGTGTCCGAATTCAGGTATATACTTGCGTACTTGCATTCTTGCATACTTCACTTACCCTTGGCAACAAACTTGTTGAATTCGGACTGTCAGTCTGGTTGGCTTTGGTAACAGTTATTAGCCAGCTAACCACTTTTAATGAACATATATTCCGACTAGGAATTTGATAATTGCCCAAAGTTTTAGGGGTTAAATAAAGTATTAAATAATATTTCAATTTGATTTACATTAACATTTATTGTCTTGCATTATTGTAGGTTAGTGCAGTTGGGAATCCTTTTTTTATCTTAGCTTCCCTATAGACTAGGAACATATGCCTAATACGAATGTAATTTTTAGTCCTTTTTTAAGTTGAAACTTGCGAGAATTATTTACTCAGTTCAAAATTCTATGTCTACGAGGTAGTAATGTTACCGTATTAAATTGTAAATAAAATAATTATATCGGAAATCAATTGTAACATACAAATTGCTTCTCACAATGGCGGCACATATTCCGCAAGTATGCGGAAAGTATACGACTTCGTTTATTTGTATACTTGCGTACTACACTTGTAATTCGGACATCCCTTACGTCACTTCCGGGGATAGGTACGCACAAGTATGTACTTCAGATGAATTCGGACACAGCGTTAGTATTCATCTTGGAGTCTTGGTGAAGGTAGTTTCTGCTGACACTTGTCAGGAGAGAATGCAGGTGGTACTGACAGTAGGTGTGTGTGTGTGTGCGCGCGTGCAGCGGTGCAGCACGAGCGGGGACCGCGCAGCTCAACGCTGCGGCGGCAAATGGCGCTCTACCTGAAGGAGGCCAGCTCGTCGCCGGCTCCCGCCGGAGACTTGAACCCGGCGCCCAGCTCCACGGTGCTCAACCTGGCCGTGCCCAAGGCGATACCGCGCCACCCCATGATGCCCGCCTTCCTCTGCGCGCCGCCCCCGCCGCCACCACTGCCCGCGTTTCTCAAGGTACGTCGCTCTCTCACAGCCGCCACTCACTATGTGGACACACTGACTCAGGTTTAAGGCGGATTCTCAAGCTCTTCGTACTTGCGTACGCACGTTTTATGTTGGCGATCATTCAAACAAAGGCGTAACTTTGCGAAGTGGCATTATTAATTTCCGTTTTGTTTTTGCAAAACATGGTACCTACAATTTTGAAACATTGGCCTAAGAAAACAGAATATAATGCATTAATGAATTTGCCTTAACATTTTTTACTTAAAAAATGATAATTTGTTATTTATTCGGACGTTCCAATTGGTTGAGACTTCAGCCGTTTGTACGTAAGTAGAATTTGAAAGTTGAGGTACTCTACACCTCTTTGCTACGTACGTAAGCTAAGTGTGAATGTGAATGTGTGCATGCACGTATGTAGTATTAAACTTTATTCGTAAGCACGAACGTACGCAACTTGGAGGTGGCGAATCCATCTTTATTGCACTTAGCTTGGGAAGCTTTACGGTAATAGTTTGGAAAGTACGAGATACTTTCAAAACGTTTCGGAAGTATTTCTGTTTAAAAGAAAGTACTTTATGTGTCTACGTTTACACACGATCGCCTTCCGAACACTTGCATAACAATACAGAGCTCCAGGCGTTCTTGCCGCTTCTGGAACGTGTCCTGGAAGTCGTCTTCTCAAAGTACTCCAAGCACCTTCTGTGATTCGAGCGGGATCTCAACAAAATGTGGACCATTTCTGGTGACAAACGGGCAGAGCTCATCTCCTCCGCGGTCGAAAGAGGCGAGGCAGAAGCGCAGCTCGACCAAGCGCATGCTCACAATCTTATTTATCTCGAAATTGGTGTCATTGTGCAGCGATAATTCGTCTCTGGAAACCCGACCGTCAGTGATTTGTGCTACTGCCAGGTTTTGCGGCGACCGAGGGAGGACATTTGCGAAAGCGTCCGGATTTGAGGGCACGCAAAAAACTGGATGTTCCACGACGACAATGTACCCCGACACGGAGCTCTCCTCGCACTTCAGCTCCTCCCCGGAAACAATATGATCTTTCTTTCGCACCCATCCTACTTGTCTCGCTGTTAAGGTTGAAGTAAAGCAACTGCCTATAGAGCACTGCACCTGACTCTACAATACGAAGAACTCATAAAAAAAGTAGTACAGTGCCATAAAAATTGTTAGAAAAGTGCGATTTGTGCTGTATATGAAAGAAAAATGTGTATGTTTGGCAATATTATAAGATATTTTACTAAAATGTACTTTTTAAATGTAAAAAATTAATCAGTCGATAGAGTCTACATTCTTGACCAAATTTAAGCTCATTTCCGTTTTGGATGTTTCGGAAAGAAGAACTTACAAGAAAATCTTCTTCAAGAAAGATCGTCATAAAATTAACTGTGATCATGTGTATAAAATGAGAGTAATAATACATCATATTAATTTTGTAAATAACTTTTTTTACGCCAGTTTCAGCCATAAATATTTGTGACAAATGTTCACACATAAAACCAACGTTCAAAAATAATTTATTACACTATTATAACAATTTTCTTACACACAAGCGTAGTAAACATTATGACGATATTCCACGACGAAGATTTTCTTGCAAATTCTGCTTTCTGAAGCATCCAGAATGGAAACATGCTTAAATTTCGTTGAAAATACAGACTATTTTAATAAATTATTATTTTTTAGATTTAAAAAGTATGTTTTAGTAAAATATTTTATTATGTTGCAAAATATATACATTCTTCTTTCATACACAGCATAAATCGCAATTTTCTAACAATTTGCATGGTGTCTGTACTACTTTTTTTAATGAGTTATTCACGTTGTATAGTCGGGTGCAGTGCTCCGTAGGCAGTTGCTTTACTTCAACCTTAAGAGTAGCTCAGACCTTTCTCCCGCCCAGGATTGGCTCCCGTGAACTTTGCCCTCTTCTTGAAGATGAACACCGAGCTCAGAGGTCGCCGTTTTGATATAATTGCAGAGATCCAGCGCGAATTGCACAACATGCCTGGCACGCTTCGAGAAGAAACTTTCAGGCCACATTCCAGAATTGCCAGCAGCACTGAAGGCGCTGTATCGCTGTGCAAGGGAACTATTTTGAAGGTGATATGCATAAACCTAGATAAATATAGTACTTTATTGTAAATAAAGCTAGTTTCTAAACGTTTTGATACCACCTCGTAAAAATGTTTGCCGTCAGATTGCATTGGTGTTGCATATGCACTTAATTTTTTTGTTTAGTATGTTAACAAATGGGATAACTTTAATGTTATTAATAAAGTAAATATAAATGTGCAAAATTTTCCGAGGTGTATTGCGCTAGGACCTGCGTAAAGAGTAAACTTAACTTTATTCTTAGCGTTAGATTGGAAACTTAAGAAGATATGTCTACACATTGAAATATGTTCTGTTGTAAAACTTAATGTAGCAAATTGTTTGATATGTAATTTCTTCGATATTTTGACTTATATAAATACCCTATTAATATTCGTACTTTATCTTTAGTTTGTCTTCGGTAGTAATTAAGAATTTGTCCTACTGGTCACACATATTTAACTAATTTATAATGTAATATTTTAATCTCTAATTCCTCGAAATTATCTATCAAGTCGTATTATGTGCCTCGGCAGAACCAATTTTTTAATAATACATATTGGATAAAGTTCAGGAGAGAAAAACTTGTTTGTTGAAGGTGATCTCTATTTCTCCGCCCTCTCTCCCATAACAGAAAAAATTGTAATAATCTTATTAAACCATAATCTCATTACAGCATATATGAAAATAACATAATTTCCATGGTTTGAAAGTCTAAATCTGTACGCTGATCAAATAAGTTATTTATTTTTCACAAACCATACATTGATTTTCCACCTCCACTGTGTACCGGATAGCTACGCTTAAAACGCGGGGATCCCGCGCTGGATTTACGATGCCACTCTGGGTTTTTCTAACTGCCAAGTGTTGGTAAAACTGCCTGACCCAGCTGCGCGACGACCAATAAGAAGCTGCGTGAAGTTAATACATTAGGTGGGGTTATGTTCCAAATAATTCAACTCGCAGACGTCTAACTAGTTATTGGGCTAGACGTCAGTTATTACAGTCATAATAGCTACTGACAAAGTTTATACTCACCCGAATCATGTCATTACAAACTAAAAGTTAAGGAAATGAAGTCGCGACTTCTGTCCTTAAACAGTTAATTGTAAATCTGAACTGTTTTTATGGTTAACGCCACGGTCCGAAGAACAGTTCGGAATCGAGTAATATAATCTACGTACGCTCGTTGCCAAGATCCTTACATGGCAGAACGAAATATCGCCAATATTTTAGCGGCTTTATAGTTGGTTTATTTCACCATGCCTGTCATCAGTAGATTGGTAGCCTGTTTCTGTGTACTTTCGGAACCGCTCCCAGTATCCATTTACACAGACATGCAGGCACGAAAACATTATAAGTGATACTAAGATGCCAGTTTTTGGATGCGTACGTTGAAAAATGGATTGGCCATAAATTGTATTACATTGAGAAAAGTTTAAAAGCTTGGGTAATTGACGATGTAATTTTACAAAATGTTTTAACAATTTTATTACATGACTTATTGGATTGGAGATGAGTTAAATATCATCACCGTGTGCCTAGGTAATTGTAGGTCTAAACAGTGGCTGGTGTTATTGCTCGCCCATTTATCATTAGGGTATTTAGGAAAGGAACATACGATGTACAATGTTGTAATGTGAGCGTAAGGATTATGTATTCCATGCAGATAAGTAACTTTCGGTCAAATAGAGCCTGAGATTTTCATAAAACGCAGAGAAATATAGCTAGGTAAAAATAATAATTTCCTTTATTAGAACATAAACAATATATATATCAAAAACTGTTGTTAAGCACATTGTCTACTAAATAATTATATTTTAAGTGAAAAGAAAATGCTAGAACAGCAACAGCCGAGATTGTTAAATGAAATGTATTTCATTTAACGGAAATGTTAACAAATTTGATCAGTTATGAAACCAAATAACAACAAACTAATTAAGGAATTATTTACCACCCGAGGACAGTCCGAGCCAATAATCCGAACTTTTTGGTGACGTAGCATCACTCTCGTTTATCATTGCATGTATCTCTAACAATACAAAAATATACCATTTTTGTGTTCTTCGTCTTGTAAACATATTTATTTGGGCTACGTTCACCAGAAGACAACTATAAGGTTAACATCTGAACTGATACCTCACGGTAAACCGCAACATATCATGGTTAAGAAAAGGAAGTTCAGGGACAGAAGAGCAGAACTGGCAATATTCCTATGAGCCATAAGTAACATTCTTTGGTAAAACAGGTGGTGAGAATAAAAAAAGCTACTGATAATAATTGTGGTTCTAACAAAATTGTGGTTGTAACAAAATTATGGTTCTAACAAGTCTAGCGAGCCTTTTGTTATTTTTTCCTCCTACTTTTCTTCAGTCATAATTCAGAAAAAAATTTTACTCAACTACTATTCTGATAAGTTATGGGTTACACAGTAGATATGTCTTTATAAAAACTAAGACACTCCCGTAGTAAAATAGTGCTTTAGAAATAATTAGCCTGTGGCAAAATAACATATAAATACGTGAACAGAAAATCAGATTAATTTTACCACTTTATATTTTACAACTGATATGCTTACATCATAGCAACAAAATATTTCTAATAACCTAACTCATAATACAGAAAAACTTATATGCTGAAGAGCGAGTAACATATATAGCGATCAGACAAGGCCTTTAAACAATTTCTACAGTCATAAACGTCGCTTATGGCTAAAACTGAACATTTCGTACGACCACTACCCGCCTCCACACATTAAGCCAACGTAAGGCATACGGAATAACAACTATGTCATAAGAACATCACTTCGTTCAATCAAAGCGACACACGTGGAAATATGTTTGCACTGGTAGTAAAAAAAAACACATTTATCATAACTTTGTTACTTAACTAGGTGGGTTTAAAGTACATGTACATACAAACTTTATCTGGCAACTGTAAGTATTTTCGCTGGAAGAAAAAATAAACACTGTATCAAGCAATTAGTTATGTCGGCAAATTTTGCCAACTTCCAATTTTAACCGTCTCACCATAACATCTGAATACAAATTAATAAGGTTTTTGAACACCACAATCACGTTTTTATTATGAGCCAACAATTAAGACACCATTATTTATAACATAATTGTAAAATCTGACAAAATCGGAAACAACTTTCTTTCGCATGCTACGGGCCCTGAGAATATTAACAATTAACTTTAAGGAAAAAAGAAATGGCCGGCTTAACGATTTTTCTATGTGGGAAACACGCAAATTAACAGGAACCTACTCACATTATTCTGTGCTGATCAGACAACAGAAAGATAAATATTTTAGATACGTAACAATTCAATATTCTTCTACCATTGCTACGTGAACATGTAAATATTTCAATAAAGGTCATCTACTGAACAAATAGGGTGCCGAAACTCAATTTAATACCAATTTACAATAAATGATTTATTATAGCCGTTGCCAACAAAGCACTGCTGCTACTATTTCTTGTTAATTTCGATTACGAAGTAATATATTTCAATTTATAAACATTATAAAGTCAAAGTTTCATTTAGATTTAAAAAAATATATTATGATTTATGGTTAATGGCAGTATTAATTGTTCGTTGCATTCGTTTCACTTAAAACATAGGCAGACATGGTACACCTAGGTTGATTTATCAAAGGTTTGTTTCAAAAAGTTTGAAGACGCTATGAATAGGCTGTTCACGGTAAAGTGAGCACTTTTGAAGGCTTAGTTACTTTTATTACAGCTATTTTTATTCTTTAACCGATTTTTAAAAATAAATATTATTATGTGAGTAATAACCAAAGTGTGTATGTTCCACCACACTTGAAAGTTAACAACGTCCAAGACTAAAATGAAACATATTTATTGACTATTATTCCGCATGAGAAGGCTTTCAAAACTGCTCACTGTACTGTGAATAGCCTATAGTAGTATTCTTCGTTCGTTTAGTGAGCAATAAAGTTAGCGAGGAGCGAACATATGAAGTTAGTATAGTAGGGTCTCGGGGACAAGGAGAGGCGGCTACTGCAGTGGTGTGTGTGTGTGCGTGTGTGCAGTTCCCACTGAGTGTGCCGCCCTTCGCGCAGCCTCCCAGTGCGGAGGCGGTGTGCGAGTCAGCCGCCAGGCTGCTCTTCATGAACGTCAAGTGGGCCAAGAACGTGCCTGCCTTCACCGCCCTCAACATGCACGACCAGGTCAGTATAGTCCCAGCATTTTCGATTCGAAAATTATTGGAATTATTTTATATAATGTAAATAAACTGGTTATCGTTTTATGAATATTTTCCAACGGAATTGAAAATAAAAATATATTGATTGCATTGTAGAGACTGGAGTATAATGATCTGTATAAATCCACATTTCTTTTTACGATGTTGGTGGTGATGTGAGCATTACGTTGTCGTACGGCCGTGCATTGTCGTTGATGTGAGAAAGTTAGTGTGTTAATAACGATTTGGCGTTGTGTCCTGACACTTGACAGCTCACAGTAGCCGTTTATTTTTGGATGTAATTCTACATATTTCAGATGTAACTTAAATATTGAACACATTTTTTTACGGGTGGAATTAGATGATTGAAACGTCATACAGAAAACTATTCTTGTGTAGTAGTGCCAACACGTGAACAAATTTTTGTTTTTGTTTAGACATTGGGACATTTGCACTGGAAAAAATAATAAGCGTTCCGCCGCTTTGTCTTGAGTGACGTCTCTGGTACTTGTATGCTCGTTAGCATAGTCCATTCGTGTAGTTACTTCCAACTTCCTTAATGCTCTGCTCAAGTTCTACTTTCAGAATATGCACTTCCGTCTCATGGAAAACAAAACTTAACCAAGGCTAGGAAATTACACCAAAGGGACAACGCACCGCATTCGTGCGCATTCAGTTTGATAATATTTTGCACGAGAACTATTTATTGCTAGGCATCACCAATGCACCCATTTCCTCTCTGTTTTTATTTGTATTAATTATAAATGAAATGTTTTAAAAAATATATAATATAAATAAAAGTTCATTTTGAATCGAAATAAGACAATTCTACGTTAACAAGTAGGAAATGCTTGTGATACATGAGAAATTTAGGCAACAGCCAAAAACTTAGTAAATGGGGTGATTTCACAAAAATTTGTTTCAAATAGGGCGAAGAGACTGTGAGTTGACTACAGTCATACACCCGCGGAGATCACAAGTATTCAGTAACCAGTGCAGGCCAAATAAAAGATAGTCTTTCCCTCTACTCATCAGGCACGTGACCAGGAAGCATGAAAGCAGCAAAAAAAAATGTAAATGTTCAAAAGTGTTTCGTAAAGGTAAATGTTTGTCCTTGTCTGATTGTAATTCCATCCACGCTCATGAAGGCCAGCTTTCATTCATAACGATATAATCTTCAATTACACTACATACCTCCATGACCACTGCAAAACGATAATAGTTTACACGTTAAAACGCTACATGAAGGCATGCAATTATAAAAACAAAAATTACATTTCAAATTTGTAAATTACGTATATGTAGTAACAATAGAGACCAGTCTGATATAAAAAGGAGCCTTAGGGATGTGTTAATAAGGGCGACCATCTTAGCTACCATTTCATGAGCAATACAACAGCTGTTTTCTCAAAACGTTTACCTCACATATTTTATTTCTGATTGCTACCTTTCCTTACATTTTACTCAAGAGTTTTTATCTTTGGGAGGAGCCCGTATTCCCGAAGACATCTCTCTGAGATACGCATCTACCTCTTACAACCTGTACTTTCAAAACTCCACTAACAAAGCATGCGTAATATAATGCTAAGTGATTGCATGCCTTTCTGTCGAGAGAATTGATATGGTGTCTATGTCAATGTGTCGTAGCGTTGTAGGCTCTGTATGAAATGATAACGATACGAACCAGTAATAACCTAAAGCAGAGCATGTTTTACCAACTCGTAAGGAACTTAGCCTCGTAGTGTAGAGTAATTTACTGGGTAAGAATGAATTACGAAGACATTGTCGGCGAGGAGATGGCGAGTGAGTGAGGGGAAGGTGTTGTTGGGGCGTTGTTACAGCTGCTGCTGCTGGAGGCGAGCTGGCGCGAGCTGTTCGTGCTGGGGGCGGCGCAGTTCCTGCCTCCGCTCGACCTGGGGGCGGTGGTGGCGTCGTGCGGCGCCCTGCACGTGGACCGCCGCCGCCTGCCGCTGCTGCACGAGGTCAAGCTGTTCCAGGACACGCTCGACGAGTTCCGCCACGTGCACGTCGACCACCACGAGTTTGCCTGCCTGCGCGCCATCGCGCTCTTCAAGACAGGTACGCACTAATTTGTTCGGCCACCTTGCACGATCCCGCACCGCGTAGCTCTGAAATCACTTCACTGTGTTCGTTGTGCGAGCTGACAAAATAACTACGCAGAACAGGTCACAGTTGGATTAACCATCAAGCAGTGTAAGCATGATCTCAGGGCATCGAGGGTAAGCGGAGCACCACAGAAATGTTACTTTGCCATTTACAATGGACTGTATGGTGCCAAATTGAAACCGGTGCAGCTGAAACAGATTCCACTATTGATTCCTTATCCGTTATCTCCAGAAGCAGGTGTGCTAGTGCACGAAAATAAGTATATATTTTGTAAAATTATATGTAGATTGCGGGAACACCAAATTCGTAAGTGCTTAGGACATAGATATTTATCTCTGAAAGTCACACCACTTGGATTTGCCACCAACAGGGATGTGCTTCACTCTGTAAGGGATGGACTTTTTCCATAAAGGCCCTAGTTACTTGTGAGCATGGCCGCACAACGGCATATGAACAATCAAAAGTGATTTCAGGGCTGTCAAAAATTCTTTAGTAAACTTTGCATTCAGTCGTACTCCAGGATAGGCCTAAACTACCCGCTTACTAGACAGTAAGCTACCCCTTTGTTCCAACGTATTTTCTTTGGGGAGGGTGGTGCTTAACAGTGAGTTCTTCAGTGCCAATGATCATTAGATGAGGTGTGGGAGGGGGAACGGCAATACCCTGAGAAAACACGCCGGCCAACAGCAACGCCCGTTACATTTCCTGCAAACGAAAATTTAGTTCCTGCCGGGATCAAACTCGGTTTGCTTTGGTGGGAGGCAAGTAGTCTGATCACTACATCACTATAGTCTCTATGGCAAGGAGAGCTGCAGCTAAACTTCTTTGTGTAAAAAACTAGTGGATTGGGTAAGTGCTGTATGCATAACATAATACAATTGTTACATCTACATTTAAGTTGCACTTAGTTATATTATTACAACATTCAATTTTTTTTAGTGATTTCCATTTTGTGCTCAGTTTTACTTGAACAGATAAAGAAACACGAAATTTACTATTATATACAAAGACTTAACATTTGGATAATGTAAACCAATGCAGTTACTCCGAAACGTAATTCCGCCTTCCATGGAAATTAAATTACTATAATAAATTATATACTTGATGATTGACAGTGCTGCATTTACAATAAAGTCTGTATTACACGTACATTCAGTCCCACCTCGTTTTAATCCAGGTATCACCAGTCTTTCCTGTCAGGAATTTTATGGAGTGTCCGAGCGCTACCATACATAGTAGCCCTTCACTCGTCGGATGCCTCACCCCACAGAACTTGTGCACTACCGTTTGTGTAGTTGCCGCACATATTCTCATCAGCTGGCGTCTCTCTAACTTGCCACTGATCCTTTACTTCGAAGTTCCTCGATGCCCCGACATTCGCTTTACGTTTGTACTCAGACCAGGTGACTGTCACAGATCTTTTTTTTTATCCTAACCTACCCTAGTGCTAAGTACTAAATGTACGTCCGAAGAAGGGAGGGAGCTGATTGCGTCTCAGGGCTAGACCTTATATGCCTAAAGGAGAGGGGATTGCATGCAAGGTGACGTACACCACTGCAGAGAGGGATTGGGCAGCCCAGGCGGCACTTTAAGGCTATGACTGCCTCCCTGAGTGTACTGAAGCTGAGGCTATAGCTAAGAAGGGGGAGGGGAAAACCGGCATAGGCACCCCGTAAAAACCCCTCCCGATAGGAAAGAAGTTCAAAACTTATTGTTTCATTACTGAAATCTACGGGAAACAAGAGGGTATGGATAATCGTACTCTTTAATATGAATTACGAAGTGTTAGAAGAGAGGGGGCGGGGCTTGTGGGTGCAGGCGCTCTTGAGGTTGTACTGCTTCCAATATTCTTATGCTGGTGAGCCAGCACAACAATACTGACAGCAGCAAATTGAATCCAGGACCCCCTGTTTCTCGTCGAGTACGTGGGAAAACTGGGCAGCTCAGTCATGGCACCTACTCCATCTTCGCTCTACAACACTGACAGCAGACTCTCCATACCGTGGGTAAAGGCGGGAAGCTGTTGCCAGAGAGCCACTCTCTCTCCTTCCTCCAAAATAGTCCATCAGTCTTGGGTGAGCACTAAAATGCTCGGCGGGACTTACGAGACCTACCAGTGATGGTATTGAGCCGCTGGCCCAGGATGACAGCTGATGTTAGCGATGCTTCCAAGGTCCGATGCATTCCAGTTCCATTCATCGTGCATCCACAATCAACAGCCCGCAGAATACAGCAGTGAGGTTCGCTACACTTCTCATGCTTGAGGACCTCGAGATTCCCTTCCCAACCTTGATCGTTTCGCTGCTTCATTCTCGATGCGCTTCGCCAACTCGTACTGAGCTACCCAGGTTCCTGACATCCATGACGACGGCGCTTGCGCACCGGCCAGTTGGTCCATGGGCTGGCATTGAAATATTCCCAGCCACCCCAGAGCCTAGAAATCCCCTATCTGCCACCTGGGGACGCGACGGGTTGCGGAATAGTCGCCGCACCCAAGCTGCCATAGTCCCGTCGCGCTCGCAGAAGCACCTCGCCTTCGCTGGTCCTAAGGGGCGGGTAGATCCCGGCACGAGAGCAGCCATGAGCATGATGTTCATCCCACGACAGCTCGTCTCGTATTTCACAGAGCCTCCTGCCACGGCCGTATTTATTTGGAGTTCTCCTGGCCTAGAGCCTTCTTTACACCTCGGGGCACGCCGAGGGAGGTGTTAGCTGGTCGGTTCTTGCACATGCTTTCAAGTCGTTGACTTCTTCAGCAAGACGGAAAGGGCAGTTCCACCAGTCCAGATTATCGTTCAATCATTCCTCCCAGGAAGCTGAGGACGTATCGGCTGCTCTGGACCGCTCGGGTAAGAGGCATGTCGTGGTGAGTTAACCCCCCCCCCCCCCCGGACCTTCATATCGCCGCGCCTGGCGTGGGGGTACACACATCCGCACGTAACAACACGCTTTTTAAAAAATGTGAAGTACTGCACCCCGCAGTTTGACACAACTCCTAAATGGCCAATGCAAGGTTTTAGTATTGTATTGCGAAGATATGGTGTGTGAACATTTTGTTGTTATCGAACATTTCGTTTTCTGGAGAAACGAGGTCTCGCAACTACAGCGACGATACGAGGCTTTGGGCTCGAAATCATTTGGCGAGGTGGGCAAACTAATGATTGTTCGCGGCTAAACTTCACCATGACTAAATTTATGAGCGCCTAATATGCAGGAGAAAATATCGTTTTAAGTTTGTGTACATTGCAATGCAGGTGCCTAGGAACATATTCTTTTACATTGTATTCAAATTTAATTTACATAATGAAATAATTTTTTATGATTAATATTTCCTGTAACTCGATCTCCGTGGATTAAGTCTCACTGGTATCATCTTCATGAATGGAAATTTTGTTTTCAGGTTCAGGGTGAGTCATATATCTCTAGGTTACATTTAAGGGGATTATTTTGCTTCTGATTTATACATGCCCCGTTCTCTGCCCACGATGTTCATAACACTATCCCTATTTACCGATTTTTACAGGGTTGCCAGAATAAATGGTGGGATATCAACACGGTAGCAAAACGCAAATGACAATGGAATGTATTCAATGCTAACCTCAGTGCATAAGATAAGGTATGCTATTTTCATTCTACAAGTTACTTCATGAATAATAAATGAGGCAGGTGTTTGCTATCACGGGCAACATATTCCTCCAACCTACGCATGATGCCCTACAGCACACGATGTGTACGCGGGCGACCAGTATTTTTTTTTGTGGTGACTTGATGAAATGTTGGCAGAACTAATTCAACTTACAAAGAATCGTATGATGGTCAGGCAACTTGTCAAGACTTTGCAGGCCGAAATATTCTCTGAACTGTAATGGGATGGTTCTGTTTTAAATAAGCTTCTGCTACAATTGCATGGTGTTGAACCAACCACTGCCCCATGATTACTAAACGGCACATCGTCCGTAATTCTGCTAATGACAGTCTCTCATGCATGCATACCGGCACTTCATCCCTGGTTTTTCACAACACTTTCCTGGCATGATATTCAAGAGATGACTTGTGAATTGTAAATTGCATACCTTATCCTGTGTATTTATACTGCAGGCTGCGTAGGATATATGTGTATGCACGTTATGTGTAAAATTAACATTGTCATGGGCCTCATCACTTTATTCAAACGTCGGTTAAAATATATGCAGGTAGAGGCAGTGACTTTTTTAGAGGGATGATTTCAAAAGTGCTCAGTTTATCGTGAACAGCCTTTAGTATTAAATACATTTCGCTATCATTCGAGTTTTCCTGCCATGTTGAAATATTATAATATTTATTCGGCTCAACCCTATACATATCGGCACTTTTTTCTGGGAGAGAATGGTCCTCACACTGAGAGTGCTGGTGTTATGGAGGAGCAGGTGGCGGCAGTGAAGGTGCTGTGGTTGCAGTGGTGGATAGCTCGGACAACGGCGGTGGCGACGGCGGCAGTGGCAGCAGCAGTAGCAGCAGCAGCAGCAAGATGCTGCACGACGTGCAAGCTGTGACGGCTCTGCAGGACCACACGCAGCTCACCCTCAACAAGTACATCAGCACCGCCTACCCCGCCCAGCCCTTCCGCTTCGGCAAGCTGCTGCTCCTGCTGCCATCCCTCCGCACCGTCTCCTGCCACACCATCGAGGAGCTCTTCTTCCGCAGGACCATCGGCCACATACCCATACAGAGGATCATCTGCGACATGTACAAGACCAGCGACCTGTGACCCGGTCACCCACGTGCTTGAGGCTGCGGCGGTCAGCGTCGGGCACAGTGAGTCACCTGCTGCAGCTGGTTCGTGTGTTAACTGAGCGTTTTTGAAATCCCTGCTCATTCTCTCCCCCCTCCCTTTTGCCACATGAGAATTATCATTACCAAGGACATGACTGGTACGAATACAGTCGATCATGTGACTCTACTGAAATTATTATGAAAGAAAATATCTTAATATCGTGAAAGATCTTGCTCTATTGTTTACACGACAAACGGAAACAAACTCCATAGGCTACTAGTTTAAACATCACAGTTAAAACAAAAATTTAGGGCCAGAGTAGTTGGAATGATGGCTAGAGGGCATCCCCACCACCCCCTAGCCTGGCATTAATATTTCTAGGGGTGCCACAAGAATACAATGTAACTTTTATATATATATTTACTAAAATTTTAGATGTATAATAATGTTAAATAGTAATGTTTTTACTGGTGTAAGTATTCTTCCAATGTGTGATTTAGAAGCAATGTGTGCGAGAAAACAATGACGAAATTAATCTCAATACAAAATTTAAAGAATTGGCACTTTTAGAGGCACCGGCGCAAAGTTCTCTAGAATAATGCCCTCCCCTCAACTTACCGAAAAACTTCTCTAAATCCCTGTGTAGTGCCTTATGCAAAGTCTATTTGTATTCGAGCTGGAGTATACTCACTTACTTAAAATACTACCTTTTTGAACAACACTGAATGGACAGCTGAACACTAAGTAAACATTCTGCAAATAAAATTGTTAGAAATTGGTTAGAAGTTAAAGTTACACTCCCACTGGGTTATATACAACTGTGTATACGACCCATAGATCTATTTTTTAAGATTCACTATCACTGCTAATACTACTGTGAATAATATGACGCGACACACACAGTTATGAGCAATGATTTATTTTCAAATGTTAGTTTTCAAAAGTGCTCGGTTAACCAAGAACCAGTCAGTAAAGCAATGTGAAATACCTAAAGGCCATAGACACTATAGGGTCAGAGTACGAAGAGATGGTTATCGGCAGTTAAGTACCTGTGTTTTCTACCAGTTGGCTCATCGGCATCACAAACTAGTTTCTCTGTATACTAGCCGTTGTGGTGTTCACAGCCACTGGAACCTTACAGAAAATTAATTTACTGCGATTATTCTTGTTCAGATTCCTTGGATTTTATAAGTATCAAGGTCTTAAAAACTCTTTAAGATATTTTCATATTTCTCATGAGTGCTACAAGCCAAAGCAGGAAAAGGCGAACGAAAATGCCGCTAACACTGGAGATGAATTTCGTAGTCACAATATTCATTAGAGATTATATGTGTGGCGAATATTTTTAAAAAGGTGATGTCTTTATGATCTATAGTAGAGTGAAAATGGTCATTTGGGCACACCGGAATAAGAGCTAAAGAATTCCACCATCTAGAATGTCATACACCATCTTGAATCCTAATATCACGTCTGCCATCTTGGTTGTTACATCCACCAACTTGGATGATGATATGCCCGCCATCTTGAATGGTGTGATCACAGACACTAGTTTATTTTCTGGCCGTCATTTCGCTGATCAGTTTGGAAGTGTCCCAAAATTAAGAATTCAAAAATAATTATTAGTACTACAGTGCAAACGCTATATAAAATGCCATTGTATTATATGCCTGATCGTGTAAATAAATCACGTTAATACAGTTTTCTATTCAATATCTTATTACACTCGTCCGTAAACTTCTCCTGAGTAAAAAAAAAATAGTTTCGTTACATTTCAACACGTTACTCATTTTGTTCGTTTAATACCATGCTTTTATGCATTTGCAATAATTATGTATAAATCGTAATGCTTACTTTTTTCATTTACACAATATCGCGCAGACATTATGCCTTGGTGACGAAAAAATACATATTTTCTTCTATTTCGTGTCTAGCCGCCATGTTTTGTTTTAATTCGAGCCTTTGTACCATGCTTTAAGTTCGTGCTTAACCAAGCCGGAAGTGGTTAAAATAATAAATGTTTATTTCCGTAGCAACTGTATTGCATTTCTTCTAAACATGCTACCATTTTCTATGGTGCTATTTTGGTAACAATGATTTTAAATTACTATACTATCTTAAACATTGCGTTCATTGTAGGTATACTAAAAATACAGAAGAATAAGCATAAATGCGTCCTGTGGGATGTCGACTGAACTTGTCTCCACAATACAAACGAGAGAATGGCACAAAAGCGTTCACTGGGCACCCCCTAAAAACATGTTATGTTTAATACTTATACCTATAGAATATAATTTTAGTATATGGACATAGAAGCGTAATTGTAACATTTAGGGACTTGTTTCTGCAAGATAAATCAGAGCATATCATGTAGTGTGCTCGGAGCCATCTTCAAAATCTATAACATAAGATATGTTTTTAAAAATTATAAATATCTTTAGTCAAATATATGATAAGGAATGGGGGTGAGTAGGTGTGTCACGAGTCAAATGAGTAAATAACTACAGTTGGAGTGTGGTATGTAAATAATGAACAGTATCAATAAAAAAATTAAATAGTGAAGGTGTAAAAATTCACCAATACAAATTGCAGTTGCAGCAATCCCTGTCTCGTTTTAGAATGGTGCGGTATGGCTGGAAGAAAGTATATAGTACTATATGGCAGCTGCCGACATAAAATGTAAGACCAGAAAAAAAAAGAAATTGAATTTTTAAGAAATAATCTTATTTCTTTAAATTTATAATTAAATATTACATTTTCTTTGAGATTCCTAATTTTGAAACATTCACGAACCGGTATGGAAAATAGTGGTTGGAAAAAATGGCGATCATATTCTGATTTAAAATGAGTGGTATAGCATCATCCAAGATGGCAGGCGTAACAGTATGCAAGATGTTGATTGCTATGCCACCCAAGATGACATGCGTGCGTCGTGTAAACAAAGATGGCTGGTGGCCGTGAATCTTATATCAAGTCCAGGTGTCGCAGCATTCTCATTTTCATACAACTATATGCAATGTTTTAAATGAAAGCTTAAAACTTTTAAAACATTTTTGATCATATTACAACAATAGTAACAATACATCTACATCAGAATTGTGTATTGTATTTCGATGTATTGTTAGAAAGTATTTTAGCCACACTGTCTAAGATTGTCTTCTAAATCCATTAATTGAAGGACTCGAACTGTTGAAAGTCAAGTCAGTAAACAATATCCAATAAGAAGGAAATTAGTTTTTTGGTACTTTGTAAAACTTCATTGCAAATTCAGCATACAATATTTGATGCATACAAACTTTAAATTTACTACCTGAGTATTGTTGCTCTCATCATGAAATCCTAGCCTAAAATGTACGAACAAGACACTAGACAATTCAATACTTAAAATGTTTTCTGCTCCAAAATATTTTTTTTTACATTTGGAATAGCTGCCAGTTTTTCACATGAAGTATGAATTATAAATAATAAGCAAACATTGGTGCATACACTTTATTCACATTTAAGCTACTGTATAAATTCTCCTTTCATCTGAGATACCAGCATGAGAATTTCACTTTTAAATATTTGCCTACTTAATAAATTCGTAGAACAGTTGTTTCCACAAGACGGTAGTGTACTATCGAGAAAATGTAACAATGGTTTCTTGTAAATTGTAGTGTGTGCTGATTCAACTGTATTCGCCATACAGGGGCACATAAATAGGACTACATACCTAATACAATGTTTACTGCATCACCTAATAACTCTTTAGTTCATCAAATTTGAACTACACGTTGATGTAGTTTTCTGAGCACTTTATATAATTCTGCAAAAAGTCGATTTTTGTAATATAATTTTTTAATTTTATATGTATATTTTTACCTTTACATAAATGTTACTTTTTGTGTATTGCAATTACCGACTGCTAGTGACAGTATTCAGACAGAAAATAACTGCATTATTATCATTATATCAAATTACAAGGCGATTGTAAAGTATTTGTCTGATGTAATAAATGTTTTAATAGCTATTATATGTGTGTAGTTACCTACACAAATAATTTTGTAAATACATGCAAGATATAAAGATGTGATCTCATAATTATTTCAAGTTTATGTTTTTGAATTTTCTAAATATGTCTTTTTTAAATTTTACATTCTTTCCTTCTCATGCAATGAATGATTAGTCATCGTAAGTGCCTTCAGGATTCTCCTCATATTGTTAGTGTGATATATTATAAGCGTGTAAATCACTTATAAATAAGTGTTGAATTCATATATGTTAATATTATTATACAGTTTTATCAAAGTCTTAGAAATAAATAATTTTTAACCCACATTTTTCTAGCTGTTTTCATTTCAAACTCTACAAAAACACGAGGAGTTTTGTATTCAAACTACCCGAAATAAAAGGGATAATTCATGCTCTCTGTCTTACAATTAACCTGAAATTAACTGTTGGCGTAACTGGTTCATGGCTCTCAGCAGTGCCTGCTTCAAGTGCGGCAGTCGTTCTATTCTATACAAAAGTTGTCTATTTGCCAGTTAGTATTGGTTCCCAGTTCGTGAGTGACCTGCCAACTTTCTGTGAGCTTTTGTAGTACCTTCCCCATTTTTATTTACTGCACACGCAGTACATTTGCAGACTATAAAAAATAAAGGGTTCTGTATGACTGTATGACTGACTGACGGACGGGGGACTGATTGATGCGATTGATGGTTACTATCCCACCTTAATATGGGGAAATTTGGAAGGGAGGAGGGAATATTATGGTGGTGAAAAAGGATAGCTCATTTCGCAGTAATCGTGGATGGGTTTTCAAATTGCGTTATGTGACTAGTGTTGTAGAGAACATGATGGTTTTTCAAAGTTCAGACACGAACGTGAATTATTCATTTAGTTTTCCGTGCACACATATCACATGCACGTGCGCAGTGCTGATGGACTCATTGCTCAGTGATTTTACAGTAAGTAAGCGTGTTTTTTAGAAATCTTATAATATGGTTTACACTGTTGTTACGTCTTAGCGTATTGTGTCTTGGTGGAGAATGTTGGAAGTTGGCAGCCATGACAGTTGGGTTGTACACAGTTTTGTGTTGACAGCTGAAGGACAGTAGGATGGCAGATGGTGTGTGTTGACTTCTCTGTGCAATAGACGAAGCAGCGATTAGTTCAAATGTAACAACTGCTAAAATGTAAATATGTAACAACTGGCGATGAGGATGGGATTATTAGTAACGTGAGTGAAGTGAATGGTAGTTATCACAATAGTAGCACAATGGCATCTTTGTTAGGCAACATTGAAGAATTCGACGTGACAAATCCACAAGGTTGGGATGCATATGCAGAGTGTGTTGAGTTTTACTGACAAGCAAATGATGCCACTGGCGAAGAGAAAAATTGTGCTGCACTACTTAGTGTGTGCGGGCCTAAAACATATTCAGTAGTGAGATCACTAGTTTCACCTGCTAACCCGGCCACGAAACCATATGAGGATATTATAACATTATTAAAAAATCACTTCGTCCCCAGGCCATCGGAAAATTACCAAAGGTTTAAATTCCATCGTCGTAATCAGAAGGATAACGAAAGTGTTGCAAAATACATTGCGGAGTTACGGCGGTTAGCAGAACATTGTAATTTCGGGGACAACCTGGATCTGACGCTTCAGGATCGAATTGTATGTTGTATGAAATACGTGTGCAGCGTAGGTTATTGTCGGAAACTGCCTTGTCTTTTGCTCAGGCACAGGAAAAAGCCCTTGCTGCAGAGGCAGCATACCGACACACCCAAGAAATATGTGGGGCTGCTTCGAACTTTGTAAATACCGACTACTTAGGGTAAACAGCCCACGTTATAATAGTGTACAACAAACTACCGGAATTGACCAGTTGAGCATAGCAAGGCAAGGCAAGCACATAGAAACAGTCAAGGGTTGAAGTGTATTGGTTGTGGTAAAGCAAAGGATATGAAGTCCAAAGGTAATGTTAATACAGTTGAACATTTGAAAGAGGCACAATAAACGCAGCTCAGAGCAGCGCTGAACTACATGTCTATCATCTTTGGAATGTTACAGTGGTAGGGTCTGCTGAATTATGCCCAGCAGTAATAATCTATGGCCAACCATTTGAGATGGAACTATACACAGGTGCAGGAGTGTCTATAATTGATGAAATTATCTTCAAGACAATTTGCCAACATGGTAAACCGGCACTTAGTATTAACACTTGTGTGCTACCGAACTATAGAAAAAATGCCATAGTGACACTGGATGCATGTGAGGTCAATGTGACTTATGGCACATGGGAGAGTAAGCTTCCTTTGATCGTCTCTAAGGGTCACCATTGTTCTCTTGGGTTTGAAATGGATGGGTGCTCTAGGAATAGAAGTGTAGGGTGTTTTGAAGGTGAGCGGTGCATTGGCACAGTTAATTTTAGAATTTCCAGATGTGTTTAATGAGGAACTCAGTGAATTTAAGAAGCGACCTATCAAATTTCAGCTAGATGCTACTGTTACACCAGTGCAGATAAATCCAAATATTGAAAAGGAGCTGGAAAGATTAGCAACTCAGGCTGAATATACACCAGTTATGTATTCTGACTCGATCACACCTATAGTCCATTCCCGATTGAAAGCGACTTATGAAAATCAACCTTTGAAAAAACACTCTAGGCATAACATGTCAACCTGTTTTTTCAATAACCTGTATTCCACAAATATATAACACTGGTTAACTTTATAGAGTACTGGATTATTGAATAAATGGAACTTTACCTTATATCTTCTATAACTTGTAATATTTATTTCTTTTAAATACGAATTAACAACAGCGAGAGCAGCGACATGTTGGCAACATCCGGTAAGAAATAGTAACCTAGTTTTTTTAGTATACTATTCGTAAATTAAACTGTGCCTGTCGAAATATTTAGATAGCCCCTATGTCAACATATTTAATTTTTACAGTTTAAAATAACAGTCCAAAATATTGTGAGTAGGCCGTAATGGTACAGTGTTGTTTTATCGAGTGAGAAAGCAAATGTCTGTTGAGCGAGGCTTGTCGCTCTGTTTTTTTGTCTCTTTCACACACATGTTTTCAATTGTAGCATATTTCATACTTATTATAGCAAAATTATGATTTTTGAATTTGCAATTTACAACTGAAAAGAGATTTTAATGTTTGAATACTTATTTTAATATATTTAGGTATGATGGTGGGGCGGTTACCACTGAAGTTGGCAGACATGGCGAGCCATGACATGGCGAGATGCTTTTTGCCAAACGAAGCGTAAATTATTCTTATTCCAAAAAATACTTCAAATTACCACATCACGTTTGTAGACGTTGTGTTTTCTAAACCTACATAGGCAAGTTACGATGCTGTGATAAATCTGTGTTTCCACGACAATAATAAATATACTGTTACGGGTGTTTCGTTAACCGCTGCGTGTGAAATGGCGTGACGTTACTGCGTGGTGGTCCGTTACGCTCACCCTGTGTATGTGCGTGATTAGAAATATTTGATGTGTACTATTTATACGTTTTAACTGTGAACTGTTTCTATGACGAAGCTAATTATTTAATACCACGTCTGTTTATTTGCCACGACGTTGCACCTTTGTCCTGGGTGTTAGAGACACAGTCGTGTAACGTGATTACCACAAATCCCCACAAAATAACCAAGCCCAGTCCCAATAAATTTCAATAAACCTAATACACTGTAAGTAGCAATACATATAAATGTGAGCGGAATAAAAGTTACGGTAGGCTTATTTGTGCTCATGTTCACCGCTATATTTTTTTTTAAGTTTGTATAACAAAAAATGAGCGACACGAGTTGCGTGCTTGATTTTAATGTATTTTTTTTTTGGACTGATTATTCCTTCGTTATTCTAACTGAGGCCGTCCGTTTAATGAAATAACCCAACACATATCAATAAACAAAAAGTTAAATACTATAATTTATTACCCCGCAGTTGTAACAGTGTTAAACACAGTCACAGCAAAATACTAACGTGCATTACATGTAATGTGCTATGTCGTGAAAAACAAATATGTTAATGTAAAAAACCGTAAGAACTGTCAGTCAATTCAGGCATTTTTAAAACGTCATAAAACTGACCTAAATAATGGCTTAAACTGTGAATATTCATACGGAATTGTTTTTTGAATATGACAGAATTCTTTGAAAATCTGTAAACAGTAAACAACACATTTGACAGGTATAAAAGTAAATGTACACACGCAATCATGTAAACATTGATTTTTACAGATGCTACATGGCAGTCACATGGCAATGCTTGTTTACATTTGGCGAAAGGATACGAAACAGGCCTGCAAGTAGTAATTTAGCAGGTCCGAGAAAGTCGCTTCCAGTGGGGAATGGACTATATTTTCCCAGTGCTCAAGCCAAACAGGGATGTAAGGTTTGGTACTGATTGTAAATGCATGTTGAATAAAGCATTGAAGGAGAATCTGTATCCGGTTCCCTCCATTCACCAACTGATAGCTAAACGGCATGGAAAAGTGTTCGCAAAGATTGACTTAGCGCACACATTTCAACAGCTGCGTGTTGACTAGGAAGCTGCGGTGGCTCTAAGTATAATCACATACAAGTGGCTTTCAAAGTGAATCGTCTACAGTTTGAGGTGCACATAGTACTGGGAAAATTTCAAACTTTCACGGAGTGTGTACTGGCTGGTCTTGATAATGTGCCATAATTTAATGATGTGTTAGTGAAGGGTTCATCCATGGAGGATTTACTTACAAGAGTGCAACAGGCGCAGTAACGTTTCAGGGATGCATGCATTCGTGTCCGGCAGAACAATATGTTTTGTGTGCCCCAGAAGTTACATTCTTGGGGAATTTGGTAAACCAACATGGCCTCCAGCCCACATCTGGCAAGGTACAATCAATTCAAGAGGCACCCACACCATCAAACAAAGAAGATCTACAGGCTTATCTTGGTCTTCTCAATTTGTATCACTCATTCATGTCAAATAAAGCTGTATAGAAGAGCCTTTACATCAGATATTGTAGAAATCTGCAGTGGAAAAATGAACCCAGATTCATGCTGAAGCTTTTGCAGCTACAAAAGATCTTCTAACATCTAACTCTTTGGTAACACACTGACTCAAATGGAGCAACTTATTTCAACATGTGATGCATCCGCGTATGGGATTGGTGCTGTCCTGAGTCAAATGAACAACCATGGGGAAGATGTTCCAGTTTGCTTTTATTCCTGTACCATGATGTCTACTGAGCGGAAGTATGCACAGATAGACAGAGAAGCATTAATTATTATTGTCGGTATCAAGAAGTTTAACAATTATGTCTATGGACGACAATTTGAGATACGCACCGATAATAAACTATTATTAGGGATGTTTACTACCGACAAGGTTACTTCAAACATCATTTCACCCCGAATTCTTTGCTGGAGTGTTATGCAAAGTGGTTATGATTTTGTATTACGATACAAGCCAGGGTCTAGTATTGCCGATACAGATGGCCTCAGCCGTCTTCCACGATCCACCCCTGAGGCAGAGATACCAGCACCCACTGAAGTACTTCTTCTTGAACATTAGATCCCCCCCCCTTTTCTAACGACACACTATATTGCTGACATGACCAAGAAAGATCCTATACTATCTTGAGTTTCCTCATGGGTGTGAAAGAGATGGCCAAGTGATACATTAGGGGAAGAAATACTTTAAGGGAAGAATTCCAGCCATTTGCGAGGAAACAGCATGAATTATCAATTCACACAGGGAATTTGCTGTGGGGTACTTGGGTAGTCTTTCCAGTAGTGATCACATTATACAGATACTATGTGCTTGTCATCAGGGAATAGTGCGAACAAAGGCATTGGCACACAGCTCCATTTGGTGGCCTGGCCTCGATAAGAAAGTGGAAGAGATGGGACAGCAGTGCGAGATATGTCAATGTACGCATCATTCACCACCAAGGGCACCTAATCATCCATGCGAATGAACCAGGCAGCCTTGGTCACATCTAAACGTGAACTTTGCTGGTCCTTTTCAGGAACAGGTATTCCTGTATATCGTTGACTCGTACTAAAAATGGCTTGAGGTGCTGCCAGTGCCATTCAGCAATGCTAGAAGTGTCATTACAGCACTGCGAGTCCTATTTGCTTCTCATGACATTCCAGACGGGATTGGTAGTGACAATGGAAAAGAATTAATTTCTACTGATTTGGCCAACTTTGCAGACAATAATGGTATCAGGCTTATTAAGATAGCTCGGCACCATCCTTCATCTAATGGCTAGGAAGAGAGGATGGTTCAGTCAGCAAAAAAAAAATACTGAAACGAATGAGTGGCAGCGAACTTTCGCAGCGTCTAGCTAGAATCCTGTTAACATAGCATGCTGCTACGGATACCAGTCCAGCAGAACTGCTTATGGGTCGTCGACTAAGAATATGCCTTGACAGAGTACACGCGGATATTCCAGCAGAGATGAAGCAAAATAAAGAGGACAACAGTGTTCCAGTTGCACCTCGGAGGTTCTCACCACAGGACGTAGTTTATGCACAAAAAAAAACATGGGACGAGAACCAAAATGAGGGCCAACCATTATTGTTGAGTTATCTGGCCCCCTTTCATACAAGGTGATGACAAATGATGGAATGCGGATGAAGTGACATGTTGACTAGCTACTGCCAAGACATGTCTCCCCCCAGGAAGAGAGTATAGAGACATCAGCTACTACATGAAATTATGTTGCAATAGCTTCACGTGCTGTTGAAGAAGGCGAGGGTTAATCTATGCAGGGCTCTAGAGGAGAGGTGAGAGTATGACAGCAGTTACGACCACCATCACGAGTCGAGGAGGCAGAGTTTAGAGGATTTGCACCCAGTGTGCCCACACTCGGAAGACAAACAAGCTCCTCCCATTGTTTGTCAGGTACAGGTGAATCGAGTGAAGCGAAGCCTCTATCTCGTTCCGGGCCGACCAGAGAATCTTCTAAGCCTAGTTGGATAAAGAATTTTGTTTTGTAAGAGGGGAGGGTGGTTGTGTCTTGTGGTATTGTGTCTTGGTGGAGAATGTTGGAGGTTTACAGCCATGGCAGTTGGGTTATACACAGCATTGTGTCGATGGCTAAAGGACAGTAGGATGGCAGACAGTGTGTGTTGACCTCTCAGTGTAGTAGACGAAGCAGCTATTAGTTCAAATGCAACTGTATGTAACAACTATTACACAGTAACGCCTTTTGTAACTGTTATCAAAATACGAAAAATGTTTAGTTTTTCAGGTCAAAATATAAAGCTAATAATAATATCTTTCAAAATTGCTTTATGTTTTTGAGGATTTCCTCTTTAATTAGGCCTACAAAGAACGCTTGAAATTTTTCTAGAATAAGTAAACCTACATCATGACAATTCAGTCGATAACGACTTAAACATTTCCCCAGCGTTTAGGACTAATTACAACATAGTGGGATACCAAAATAACATAACTAGATAATATCCTTATGGGGGCTAAATGTTCAAATGTACCTAAATAAGACTTTATTCTTTACAGGGGTGTTTTTTTTTGGTTGAGCAAAGCCTATAACAATATGAATCTAAATCAGTAATGAATAAAAGTGTAAACAGTAGTTATTCTTATGAGTAAAATTCATTAATAAAATATTTACATCTTGTAAATTATTTCCTCTATACTGAAAATGTGTTTTGAATTGCCGACATTTCAATCTTTATTGAAGGCCAGGAAAATTGAAGCAAAATCTGGTTGAAAATAGCAATAAATTTTGCCAAAAAATGCTTTTCCAAATACATCTTCATCCTTTTTCACATTTCGATGTTTTCTGTAATCCTCGGCAACAACACGCTAAGGGTTCCGCCTGAATAGCGTGTGAACTGCGCTGCAAAGTGTTAGAAATCCTGGTTTTTTGACGAAACTATTAAACGTGCCCCCAGTATGTTTGCATACGAAAATCCATACACCGGACGAGGAGAGAATGGTACTTTATCACCACGCATGCTGTAGATATTATTTTGGAGCCCTACAATATAGATAAAAACTGCTTTATCAGACTCCGTATTTTAAAACATACTGACCGGATACGAGCCAAACTATGACAGGAACCTGTATTGAATTTTATTACAGACGTTTCATCAATAAATTGATAGGGTCACTGCTGAAAGCCCCTTCGGTACACGCAGCACTACGAGAACACTGCATGCTAGTTTAGAGACCTGCGCGTAGCGGCGATGGCGCTCTTGTAGCACACGTCAGTGTAACCCTTATAGCTATAGGCTGTTCACCGTAATGTGTGCACTTTTGAGGCCCTAGTTACTTTTTCCTTTAAGTCATATTTAATCCTTTAACCACTTTTAAAAATAAATATTGCTATGTGTATAATAAACACAGCGTGTATATTTCACCGCACTTGGAAGATAACGTCTAAAGCAAAAATTGTATATATTTATTTAATATAATTCTAAATGAGAAGGCTTTCAAAGGTGCTCACTTTATCGTGAATAGCCTATGCCACGCTTCTAGACCAAAAAAGGAGGAAAACAATGCAGACAGGTGGGCCCCCTTATATTCTGAAGCTAAGGTGTCTAAAGTAGCGCGTACACTGCGTCCGTTCAGTTCAGTTCCGTTCAGTTCAATTACATTCTGTTCAGTTACGATCAGCACATTTCAGTCATACAGGCGCACACTGCCTCCGTACTCTGTCAGTTTGGAATGGTTGTCGTTGAAAAGTAGGCGTGTTGATCGGTCTGTGTAAAATTTGGAACGCAATGTCAAGTTCTTCTGAGGAAGAAGAAGTGTTGTCGTTTCATTCGCTTGTCATGAACTGGAAAAAGGGGAACGAGGTTTTTGGATTCATGAGATAAACTTGAAACGATAAGAACATGGGTAATTCCATCATCTTTTCCCGGATTTGCTTCGGGATGAAGAGATTCTTTAAATATTTTCCGATGTCTTCTGCCAAGTTTGTAGATCTGTTAAGGATGCTGCCTCTACAAAAGAAGGAAACGAACTTCGAAAATCGATTTCGGCAGCTGAGCGCCTTGCAGTAACAATGAAGTAAGGTTTGTTATGTTTATTATTTGTATTATTTTTCATTGAACATATAATAACATTATTGAAATATCCAAGTAGCAAAGTGTTTGAACCTAGTCAAACGGAATTATTCATAAATAATTATATTACTTACAGACATTCTAACATTCACTCAGCGAAGATGATGAAACATTTTTGCATAAGCCACATAAAACCACACACGATAATGAAAAACGTCAATAAAGTTACAATAATTACTAATTGGTCTTCCTTACATAATGTGCAGTGTATAGTCATGTGTATATTCAGGTTCGGTCGTCTGATTTGAGGCAGTCGGAATCAGTGGGACGTCTTCTTGGATCTTCAAGGTAACAATATTAGGACGAGGAACAGTTGTTGCTTCGCATTCCAAATTTCTCAGTTCATACTCAGTAACGAGTTACGATATTTTGGACTTCACTTAAATTTGCAGCTTTGGTTGAAATGACCTAACGGTTTCCTCCATTGCATCAAAAACTTTTCTTAAAGGACTACATGGCCTTCCGCCCACTTTCAGCCTTTTTTTGTGAGCAAATAGTTTTCAAGAACTTGAGACATAGGTGGACGTTGTCTCTTTCCATGTGAACTAGTGCTTGCCGACCTTGGAGTACGAGTATCAGAGGAAGTTTCACAAAATGGAGGAATACTGGAGGTTGGGAGGTACCTAATGAATTATCCTCATCAAGGACAAGATCTACGTCTCTAACATCTGTTTAGACGCTAAATCACTGCGTTCTTTCCGCCAAAAATGGGATGAGAACGTTTAGGTTCTCTTGATGTTTCCATGGTTTCGTATTCTTTGCGGCTTGGCCACTTGTTGTTTTGCCCTTCATTTAATGTTTCCGGAAGTTGTTTCGCAGAGAGTTCCACTAAGTTCTTGAATTCAATGGCTGAAATTAAAGATGTGAACAAATTGATAATACTTTTACATATTAATGTCTATACAATGAATTAAACATACGCAAAAGTTGCCAATAAGATATATTCAACTGAAATGGTATTACGGCCATTTTCACAATGTCTGGATTTATTCCGGTGATCTTGAGATTCATTTTTGAAGTATTTATCAGTATATTGAAGAGGTTCACAAGTATACGTAACTTCGTAAGATTTTTTTGCATGTCATGTATGTTAATAAACAACAATGTGAGCAAAAATAATTCGATGTCTGATAGGTGCTTTGAAAGAGGCAGACGAGATACGTAATGTTTGACCAGTTACATAATCTTATTCTGTCATTTTATCTGCATCAGCATTTCTGTAGGTTTTAATAGAGTCATAATAATGTACATTGTGGAACTGGTCCTTAGAATGCCTAATAATGTAAGCGAACAGCAGAACCTCTTTAAATCGCATCAACTGGGACCGGATCCAATCCGAGATAACGAAAGTCCGGGTTTCCCAGATAATGTGGGGAAAAAATAAATAAATACTCTGATGCTACTGCATCAATTAAACAAAAACGCTGCATGGAAGTGTCTCTGATTTTCATGCAAACCTTTTTGACATTAATATTTTTAATTTTATGTTAAATTTGTTCCTCTGAATTGGTCGGGTTATCCAGGGATATCCGAGTCAAAGGAGGCCTACTTGACGAGGTTCTACTATTTTGAAATGAGCTACTGTAGTGTTTTCAGGTTTGATTTCTTTTCTTTCAGATTTCTTGGTTACGGTGATTCGTTTTATTCAATTTTGTTCAGCTACAGAATGGGTGAATCAACCGCTCGTAAAATTGTATATGAGACCTGCAGTCTCATTTGAGAAGCCCTGGCTATAAAGTTCATGCCGACACCTAGGGGACAATGGCAGAAAGTGTAAGAAGAATTTTCGACTCTGTGGCATTATCCAAACTATATCGGTGACGTCGATGGCAAACATGTAGTGTTTGAAAAGCCATCATACACAGGTTACTTTCACTTCAATTACAAGAAAGAGTCTAGCATTATTTTGCTAGCAGTTGTGGATGCAGAGTACAGATTCATTACCATTTACGTAGGAGCCTACGTGAGAAGCTGTGATGGAGGTGTATTTCAAACATCAAATGTCGGGCAATGCTTAATAAATGGTAGGGTATTTTGCTAGCCACTTTCACACAGCCCGTAACTACTATCAGGTATGCTTTTAAACCAAAATGATTTGATTTGCCTACAAATATTTCTCTCTCGTTTCTTCATAGTGAATTATTGTGACAAATTGAAGACATTTGACCATATTCATACTTTGAAACATATGGATGTCACATATTTATCGACGACAGCTTGCGTTACATAAATTCAAGCTGCGTCGTAAGATACCGTACGTAAACGCTTCAGTATTTACAAATTTTCGCGTAAAAATACTAAAACATAAAACGTAAACCTTGAAAATGTCAATCAGTGAACGAAGATAGAAAATCATATTTTAAATCAACATCGACCTTATACACTACATAGTAAAAGTTAATAAATTACGTTAGTTATTTTTTTTAAGTACAATGTAAAATTAAACTAAATCAGGCTAGAACAATGTCGACATCGTTCACTGTACTGAAAAAGTGTATAGATACGAATTACTTTAAAATGATAATTCGTATGCCAGTCAAATAATCAAAAATCAGCATTTAATTACGAAATTGGTATAACGAAACAACAGCTAAATCCGCCGTTCTCAAGTAGGAGTTTTATATAGCTCAGTTTCGGACATCGTAAATGTAGACCATGTTCGGACCGTGCCAATGTGATGTCTTAGGGCACGTCCATGGTTACGACTAATTGTAGCCGGACCTTAATAGTTCAGATAATCAGAACGTTGAACCTCATAAACATGGAACTTGAAGGTCCAGTAATTATTCATAATAATTTCTAGAAATAACTGTTTTAGTTAAATAACGGACATCAATAGTTTACCCGATAATGAATTTTAATAGGAGCCTAAGTGCAGAAAAACCTACCAAATGCAGCCTATTAAAAACCAGCCTTTTAAAATGCAATTCAGAACGAAAGTCATTCCGGTTTTTACACACCCAGTTGATTTTGAACAGGAAATTTCTGCAATGAGAACACGTTCGAAGTGAACAAAAATATATCCTAGAAAATCGGTCACTATTTTATCGATTTAATTAAAATTATTACCCTATTAAGTAAGTAATTGCCCTTCGTAATACTACCAGGAAAAGTATTATTCCAGCGTGCATTTTATGTTGGAATTATCATACTCCCAAAATGTACAATTTTTGAACGCCAGTGTAGACAACGACTCCTATTGGCAACGTGTGTGCGACGTCGTACATGTTTCCGTTTAAACAGCGCGCACACTACGTCCGTTCATTTCAGTCTTGGACGGAAAGTTGCTATTCATGTTAACAGATGGCAGGCCTCTCACCGAGTCCGTTCAGTTCAGTTCCACACTCCTTCGTCTCCACCCGTTCAGTCGAGCTTGCTCCAACTAGCAAAACAGACTGAAGACGGAAGGAAACTGAAGACATCTGGTGTCGTGCTGTATTGTTTTATTTCGTAATAGTTCTTTGATAATGATTTCAACTAACGAAGAATTATTAATTAAAACAGTGAGAAGACATACTCTACTGTATGATCAGTCCAACAAAAACTGCCATGATCTGAAGGAGACGAAAAATGCGTGGGACGCAGTCGGCGAGATGATGAACGTTCTAGGTACATATGCCTTTTTTTTTTTAATATAAAAATTATTTTGGGATTATTAATATATTGTTCGCTGGGTAGTTATAATTAATTTTACCTGTGACAATAATTTTCGTATTTATTATTGCTGTTTTGATACAATACTAGCCAATTCAACTCGAAGGCTTGTCATTATTTTCTCTTCGAATAAAAATATTTTAAATCATATATTGTTTGCATGGTGATTTAAAATCTCAAATTTTACTGCTTTAGGACGTACAATATAAATAAACTAAACTCACAGTTAATGTTTACCTTACTTTATGAAAAATAGGATGAAGCCAAAAAATAGAAATATTCAAAAATGTTTTTTCCACATATGTTTAAAACTGCAAAGACGTTTCCTTGTGTGAATATATACAATTTTAAAGTACCACACAGCATATTATTTATGTGTGAATTCTTATTTTTTAAATTTCTTGGTCAGTTTATACGAATTAAATAAAATTAAATGTTATTTGTTCATTGTTGAGCAATGATGTGCGATAATTGCAAGTTCGGTTCACAAGAATAATAAAACACTTCATTCATTGTTGACGAGTCCATTGTAAATACGCTTTCTTTGCATGGATCACTTCACTGAGGGGAAATGAAGTAGTTCTCGAATGATTCTCGAATGTTGAAAGCTCTGTTCGGATTATTACGACCAAAAACTCAAAGCGTTACCAAAGATGGTTTACAAGAGGGTTAGTTACTTGCTGTTGCTTGTGAAACAATAATTCTCTTTCACTTCTAATTATAAATTGTCATATGCACATGCTAATACACGAATAATTATGGCGGATGAGCTGGTTTGTGCAAAATCAGCTGATTCTCCTTGTATGCATTTGTGCACTAATGTCACTGGCCTAGCCGTCTATTCGGATAATTGTAAGATTTATTCAGTCGAAAGCACAACTTTATAATTGTTGCTATGGACTTTATACATATTATGTCTAATGCCGTTAGTTCTGATGATAAATATTTACTTATATTTGTTTACAGTGAATTTGGTAATGTAGTTTAGTGGTGAACTCTACATATTTCACTGCTCACCTTCTGTTATCAATCATTACATTATTACTAAAGATTAACTGACTAAACTCCCACTAATATTCATTATAAATGAAAAAAATAAAGAGAATAAAATGCAGAATAAATATTTTTTCTTTCGAACTCCATTACAAGAGTCTATTTGCAACATTTGCTTGGATTTTTTTTTTTTTTTTTTTTTTTTTTAAATGATATTTTGTTAGTTGTGTTGCAGCATGGTTCATTACCGTGTGCGTAGAAGAACACACATTATTGTTGTAATTTAAAATTTATCTCACTTGTCTCTAGGGCTGTGCAGCGAATGTTCTCAATCCGGCTCGTACACTGCCGACACGTGATCTGTCTGTACTGAGCACTCCTTAAGAAGAACTAGGGAGCCCAGATATCTGCCGGACATTTTGTTCCTAACCTACTCTATTTATAAATGTTTAAGTCCTTACCCCTTACGCCTACAAGGGAAGAAAACCATTCAAGAAGACATGCATCGCGGCAGAGAGGGATTGGACAGCAATGGCCAGCAATTGGGGCCATAACTACCTCCCTAATTGTACCTATAGCCAAACCATATCTAAGAAAAGACTGGGAAAAACCGGCATAGACACCGTAGAAACCCAGTCGACAGGAAAGAATTCAAAACTGTTACATGAATTATTCAGAAATGCTACAGGAAGCAAAGTGTTGGAAACATGATCTTGTTAGTAGAGATGAAAAACTAGTAGAGAGAGGAGAGGAACTTTATTTATACTTTTTCCTTGGTTTGTGGGAGGGAACGAACAGTCGACCACTGTACTGACGCTTTATATCGCCGTTGCCTATCACTACAACTATGTCCGTGACGACGGGTGATGTAACGTGGACATGAATCGCTGTTGTCCTCAGTGTTCACCGGTGTCCAGGTAGTAGCCCTTGTTTGCAAATGCTCTCGCCCTGAGGATCACCGCACAAATGACACTCCTCCCACACAACCTGCCCCCCCCCCCCCCCTTCATCACTCGGTTTCCCGCCTTTCTAGCTGTCACCACTTACAGTTGTATACATGTAGTCGCAGACGACTTAGTTTAGGGTGGGTTCACAACTGAAACAATTGGGTTTAACTGTGTTGGGGACACGGCCGTTTGCTTTGCGTGAATACGTTTACGTTCACGCGCTCGAACGCCTTGACTTTTTTTTACGTGCCCGGCACTGCTTCACTCGATCATAGGGGATTTTATGGGTATCGCTGGATTGCTTTTGAGATGCTCTTTCCAACCGTATACGATTTCTGTATTTCGATTCGGCTTTTTGACGACGAGTATAGACCAAAATTGTGTTAAGTTTTCTTGATTTTTTACACTAAATGCATACAATTTCACTATAACCACGCCACACAAATGTTTTTATACTTGCCATCTATTGATATTGACGAGAGCTGTCGATTGAAACATAAACAAGGGCCGTCGCTTCTCCTAGTCAAAAGTAAAAAAGTTATACTACGCGGAAGTTATGAAACGCGGCGAAACGAACTCAAAATTGCGGCGCCCTCTCCCCCCTTCATGCCTCGCGCGATACTTCGCAGTCCTCACTCAACGTAACACAATATTTAGTTCTTTGGCAATAGAGTGGTGTAATTGAATTTTGAATGTATAAGATAGATTCGGAGCTGCAATGCCAAACCCTATTCCCCGATTTTGTTATCATCGGATTTTCTGGATTGCCTCCCACTATGGTCGCATATTTAAAGACGCATTCACGTCAAAAAAATGATGTCAACTTAATAATTACAACGTGTATATACGAACCGAAACTGTTTTGCAGTCATCAGGTCCACAGTAGAACGTAGCTGGTTGTGAATGTTTTTGGCATTTTTCCATAACCATCAAAAGAAATGGCTATATATGATAACTTCAGTAGCAGTTCTGTGACACTGATCAATCAGAGCATGGCAGTACATGTTACTTGCGGCAAGTGGTTGCTAAAGTTATTATCAACCATAGAAAACTTTAAAAAATCAAATGTTTGGTTAAGGTTAGAGTTGTACTTGTGAATTTAATCCACAATAAGAACTTCCGCAAGGAAATCTCAACACTGAAGAATGATGTTCCTAAATTCTAATTGTATTATGTGAGCTTAGGTGATTATTTAAGTAGCGAACTTTGAAGAGGGGTCCCTTATCGCGAGTATTCATAGACTGGAATTAAAATTGTCATGTAAATTGTGAATCATAAATACAAAAGACATGGTTCCGTGCTCGTAATAGGCGCTTAATGCACTACATTAATTCATTTTTTTAAATTGCAGATCCATCCTTACCAAGCGTCCAGCAAACATACACAGTAGCCCAGTTTCCGAACTGTCAGCATCGCCACTTAAGATGGGGTTTCTGTCGCCTCAACCATTCAGATCTCAGAAGCGTCATACCATACCAAGTAAAAATTTGAGGCGTAGTCTTTTTCACCCATGAACATCGTTGGTTCAAGTACTTTATTCTTTTGGAACCCGCTGCAAAATGACGGTTCCTTTTATCACGATAGCTAAACTATAATATCGACCGTAAGGTCCTGTGTTGTTAATGGAGCACACTCACACGTTTACAGCTACATTGTCTACGTTTTTGTAGTCTAACTTTAAATGAGGTAAATTCAGCGGGGTAAAAAAATAACTGTTATATATGTTGCTACTGCTATACCTAGACGAATTTGCGCCTCCTTCGGTCCAAAGGCTTGTATTATTTTAAACCACAGATACTTGTGCCGTTCTCAGTATAATGTTACTTTAACGCGTAAGCTCTCCCCAGACCTTTCATAATAACTTATTTACCTAGGGGCCCTGAACGCCAAGAAAACCGGATTTCGTTAACATGTATTTCCCAATATAGGTGTTCACGATAAAGTGAGCACTTTTGAGGCCCTAGTTACTTTTTTCTTTCAGCCATATGTCATCCTTTAACCACCTTTTTAAACATACAATGCCATGCAAGTAATAAACACAGTGTGTACATTCCACCGCACCCGGAAGTTAACGTCTAAGGCTAAAATAAAATACATTTATTGACTGTTATTCCAAACGAGAGAGCTTCCAAAAGTGCTCACTTTACGGTAGATAACCTATATCAAATTTTCACTACTTTTAAACCAGACGACTTCCTTAAAAAAAGTGACGTTTCATTCTTACCATTAAACTACATGTCGCAATTAACAACATTAATGCTTTGCTGGAATACTCACGGCCATATCAGTTTACAATAAAACAGTATAAACACTGCAGTATGAAAACGATTATGCTTACACTGAGAAAAAATTGTGGTAGCCACGAAATACATTGCTGGTCTTAGAAATCGCTACACCCTCTTTCCTCACATGAAACATTATTAATTCATCAAAGGCTGATCGATTATAGTCTTTCACGCATAAAGTGTGATGACAAAGCACGCTTTCAATACAAAGCAGAGCCTCTCGCGTGTATGTTTACCACATATTCTATGTGAGAAAACATTACACAAAGTTTGTCGGTGTGGTTACAAGCCACCTGACGTTCGTATCCGTGTTCGTGAGGGATGGAAGTTTTAATCAAAATGAAAGAACTAAATATGAATTTTAATTTATTCACATGGCTATTATTTACAGCATCAATCTGCCTCAACTATCAGGCCTACTCTTTTTATCTCAGTGAGCATTGATGTCTATTTCAACTCTAATTAACGTCATATGTAAATGTCTCTGTTTGGTTATAGTCAATTGACTCATACTCATCATTAACACACTTTCAGTCTGTCCGTTGCCATAATTTGAAAATGACTTTCACTCACGCATCCTGTCCAATAGTCCAGCCTGCCAGTCGTATACTCTTCTCTGCTCTGATGCTCGCAGTCGCAAACTTTCCTTCCGCTGTTCACTTCCGGCACTACTTGTTTATTTCCTCGCTCGTCGTCTCTCGCTTTACGTCGCACGATCGCGCAGACTCCCGACGTCGCACTTGTTGGCCTTTACCTAGAAAGTTCGACGCACCTCGAGTCGTGCTGAGAGAAACTATGATAGTAAACCACTAGAAAATTCTTCACATAAAACGCTGAAATTCAGTCAACTGAAGGCCAGGAGCGCGTGGCAAAATGATTATCCTCGCGGGTAGCTTTTTGAAACAAAATAGGCGCTTCTTGATATCGCTCGCCAGACCTTCATTCCTCCATTCTCACAGTCTGATATCATATCACTATTCTATCCTCCACACACTCTTCGCTTGCTCTCGCGATGGAAAAGAAGTGACACGCAACACTATGTTAAACTTTTTATAATGTGGATATAGAATTAAAAAGAGAGCCTGTGAGGATGTTACTGAGAGGGCGTGTAGGTATATGTGTACTATGAAACCGCTACATGTGTTCGCTTCGAGTCTGTCACCGAACACATTTATAGATACATACAATAATTTCGAAATAATGCGGAGACCTTTAATATCACAGCTTCTAATCACGTATTTGTCATCGCGTGTTAAAATAACGTACCACGCTATGCGGCCGAAGATAGAATGACCGAGACTGTACACAATCGCACTCCAGAAAGAGAAACCTGCATACATCGGACTACAACAACCTGAATCCACAATGCATTCGCACCATATCTCTGGTGTTGACGAACGGAGCAAATAGAACGCAAATCACTGTGCTGGTAACAGAAATACTCCCTTGCCCGCAGTCATTCGACGTATTGATACTCTACAACTTAGTGCTCTTGCTACAGATGCTGTGTAACCAAATTCCAAATGTATTGGAGCATGAGGTTGGTTAACCGATTGCAACCGTCTTCTCTAGTAGCACATTCCTCATTCGAGAAAATATGCGAGGAGGTGGTACAATATAAACTTGAGCTACAGCTGCCCAGAATCATTTATACAGTACAATATTCTTGAGGTTAATGTTCATTAATTTTACGCCCCTTCTTTTTCAAGGTGCTCCTCGTACTGTGCAAGAAACTGAAACATACATTCGTCTGTCACGGAATGAGATAGGAATTTTTCCGAAAGCAAGACAGACTATTGCCCCATATTTAAACATGTTCGGTTCTTATAGGAAAAAAACAAAAAATCTCTTCAGCCATTGCAGCAATTTATACCTCTGAATACACACGCGCGCGTACACACACACTGAAGAAAATCAGATCCACGTGCGGCAAGGATTTGAGAGCCAATGAGGGTGAAGTGAGGTGAGTATGGAGCAGCGCTGGGTGGTGAGGGCGGCGGAAATGGGAGATCCCCGAGAAAACCCGCAAACCAGTGGCATCGTCAGGCACAATTCCCACAATGCGCGAATCCGGGGGGGGGGGGCACCGGAAATCGAACCCGGTTCGCCTTGGTGGGAGGTGAGCATTCTAACCACTATACCACCGCGGTCCCTGACAGGTTTGAGGTACGGGAAATTTTGCCTTGGGTGAGCAAGAGAAGGGAGTAGGGTAGGAGTAACAGGCTGTTCTAGCACCCTCTGCGATGGTAATTGTAGTCGCCAGAGGTATTGCCGCCAGGTTGCGTGACCTTGCCGTGCTGATCCGTAATGCTTTCCCGTGACCTTGGGGAGACACTTTCCTCTGCCTCGGAAACACGTGTCTGTCGCTGCCGTAGTTGCCCTGGGCGTGTCGACAATAGCGTTCCTACTTTCACAGTGCCACCGACCTTCGCCTCTCGCAAGCAGGCGGAACTCCGAAATTCACTTGTGATTCCTCTACACTCGATAGCCTTAGCTTTTTTTTTTTTTTTTGCTCTTTTCTGTATAGCCCCACGCTAATTGCATTTGTACCACCCAAAATCACATTATTTCACAAGTGATTTTGATATTGTAACCGGCATGATGCACGACGGTGTTTCCAGCGTGCACATCAGAAGCTGTTGGCGCCATTTTCCTAGAACGTTCGTTTAGTAACACATATCTCGTCGAGAACAAAAAATAGTTTCAGCTGATGTTAAGTGTCTCCGGCTTGCTTTTGGCTGATGCTGTCGTTCAGTAATTTTTCCACTTGCATCGACTACGTGCGAAGGACGGTAGGGATGTTTTAATAGTTTTAGTTTGTATCATAATCCTTTCTGACAAAATTTGCTCGCACTTATCGTGTTTGTTGAAACGCCGCCCAAATCTCTTCACTCACTCACTCCTTAATAAATGCCAAGTAAAACAGATTTCTCGTCTTTTCTAGTGATCGTAGTTCTTGCTTCTATAGCAAACTTTTTTTTTTTTTTTTTTTTTTTTTTTTTTTTTTTTTTTTTTCCCGTAAATATTTTACTATTCCTGCGACAAACATTCTAATTGGAAATTCTACTAGTCGTGAATTCGAACGGTAAGTTACGGGTATGAGATTTATTTCTTAGAAGTTCTCAAAACTTTTGCATTGCGATGAATAATATTTATATTTTGAAGAGTGAGCTAAATATTACTCTACTTCGAGATGATTAAATACAATGTTTTTTTTTCTGAGTGTATATTAAATGCTTTTTTTTTTGAGAAAATCAGAAAGCTGAATTTAATTCATAGCAAACGTAGCCATACGAACAGCAACATGTGAAGTACATACCTACAACAATTTTTCCAAATTACCTAGTGAAGTTAATTGATATCTAACATCATATGCGAACTGAAAACCCTGAGCATACACATGGATGTCACCGTCATTCGTTACTTTTGCAGTACATCCGTGACCATCACTTTTGAGCCCCGGTGAGAAATCGTACAAATGTCTCTGGCCTTTTTGTCAGCCAGTGAATCCCTGATAAAATTATTGATTTGAGATAACAGTACTCCAAGTTTTATTTTTAATGACTTGTTGACTTAATTCGTGGTACTTGGATTAATTTATGTTTTTCTTTAATAAATGGGGCCGCGGTGGTTGAGTGGTTAGCATGCTCGCGTCCTACCAAGGCGAACCGGGTTTAGTCCCCGGCCGGGTCACCGGACCTTCGCATGTGGGAATCGCACCATCCAAATATCTTCACTCACTCACTCCTTAATAATTTCCCAAATATTTTTTCTGGAATAAATTTTTAATATTTTTCAGCGTTCTCTACTGAAATCCCAAACCATTCGAATGAAAGAGAGCTGAAGTCGTCTTTAGATCAGTGCGTGTGTTCTCGAGCATTGTGGGAGGTTGAGATATGGAGGACGGTATTCTGTTTCACAACATACCCGACCTCTCCTCACTGTCCAGGATTACTAAACTACAGAAAGTAATCTGTCATGTTAGCTTAATTCCAAAGCAATAAGTCTGCACTTTAACCAGTGCATCCATCAACCATGTTTTCTCAAGGTTTGGTTACCGCACAAGCTCCGTTCGGACTTGGGTCGAGATTTTGAAACCGCACTGTTCCAAGACGTGAATTAAGATTTTAGGGGCGAACAAGATCTGGACCACAGTATCGCACTCTCAGTGGGACGGGATAATTGAGAAGTGTAACGGTGTCGTAGAGTAGTTGCACATATGTGTTGATTATCGTGACACACCTCCGAAAGATTGCTCTCCAAGGTAAGTTCCTTCTTGTGCATCGCCCAACAGTCTATGTAACAACGGGGGTAACAATATCGAGAATGCTGTTTTGTAGAGAGATTTTTGCCTTCCTAATCACTTGTGTTGATAATGGTGGAATAAAATGCTGTTACTGCAATAAATCCCAGTGCACTACATCACAATTCATTTTGCATTAATATTTTCGCTAGGCAGCACCTTACAATATACGGTGACCGGGTGAAGACACGATACGGTCTGAAGATTGTCTGATGCGTTTGAAAGACATTCGGTGTAGCTGTATTACCCAACACGACAAAAGGAACGGACCTTGTACAATCTTTCTCATAATGCTTATTAAGATAAGAAAGCTGTAACAGAGAATTTCTTAGATGGATTTTACTGAAGCTATATTGTAAGATTGAAAACTGTAATTTTGTTCATGTAATCGAGACACACCAGACAACTATACTCATTTCTTGTATTTAAATAAAAATTAGACTTCTCTTAGTATAACACCAGGGATCCTGCATGGGTGAATCGAGCGACGTGTGCACGAAAATGTCGACATAACCCACACTGCCCGAAACCACAGGAGAAAAAGTAGAAAAATAGGGTAAACTTGGAAATTCATACACGCCATTTGAGGACAGAATTTCGCCACAAAGGAAGTTTAGGTAAGAAAAGAAAAGTTTCGAAAAATGCACTCCTTAAAATTCCAAACAATTAAAAATTGGTTAAAGGTACCACCCACCTTAGAGGCCTAAAGCCGTTGGACATATGATCATTCTCAAAACGTTCAGGATATATAAATAGCAATTTGTAATTCGAACCTTCTTAAAATCGTACAATTAAGGTGAGGCCGACGGTAAATTGTGATACAATTGAAATTAATTGGAATAATAAGCATGCCAAATTAGAACACTGAAAGTTAAACCGTTTTGGAGATATCGAGAATAAGAAATATACTCCCCTTAAAAAATTAACTTTTTCGAAATTCCTTACACTGGATTAAACTTGCAGGTAAGAGATTCCCCGATGCCAACTTTCAAGTTCTTAGCAGGGACTGGGTCGGAAACGACTCGCGAATGGAAATTGGAAGCACTAAAACGTACACCCGGCGTCAAACGATCTCCGCCGAGTGTTGGGGAGAGGATGGCGGGAGGAGTGGGGATGGAAGGAAGGATGGGAATAAGTACTGAGGGAGATAGCATCCGCCCAACCCTCGAGGGGCGTGTTGCTGTCATGAAGGTGAGGAGTTGGGGAGTAGGCATCTAACATGTTTTGTGAAGCCGAAATCTCTGAAGGACACGCCCCTTAGAGTACCTAAATAAAAATTTTGTTATGCTGACTATAGCTATTTTAGGTGCGTGATCTGAATTATTTTGGAATAATTTTTCCCTTGTTTTTTTTCGGCGTATACTGTATGAAGAGTGTCAACCTATATATGACGAAAATAACAGTTACAAATGTGCGTTTGTGTTATTACCCTACATTTGTCTGTGTATGACAACTTCTTCATGGGAATAAACATTATTTTGTCATGTTTTCGATTTATTTTTGTTACGCGACAAGATTTTTATATACTTATTTCACTGACTTTGGTGACAGCTCAATTTATGATGAACCTAAGTGTCCTTTAATATGTTCGTTCGTTCTTTTTTTTTTTTTTATAGCAAGTCGGTTAACTTTAGTGGCGTGATACCGGTATTTCGTTGCACATTAACTCTATATTCGCCTACTAAACGTTTTTAACAGTGTTTTAAAATTGAATTTTACAATCAATAAACGTAACTGATAGTGCTCGAAGTTAGATCTTGACGAACTGATGTTTCCACGATATACTCTGTATAGATTTTTAATAGAACAGGACCCAAGTTTGTTGAGTGACGATGCTAGAATTAACAAGTGAAATGGAAAATATCAGTAATTACAGAGGATTTACGAGTGCTTCTCCTTGGATTTGCAATGTGGGTACTAGAGAGTTGCAACTAGGGGCCTTATTTGGTAATTACGACATTCTGCTTCATCCGATGGTATCTAGCATCAATTTGACCTCACGGTGTCAACTTTGCATGCAACCGAATGGTGCAAACCCCTATTATTTAAATGATGGGGGTGTGTACTACGTACTATGCATTCCTTTTATCCAAGACCTTGATTTATTTAATCCGTATACCAATCTGTGTTCCTCTAACGCAAGTATCTGCATAATATCGCACGGAATATGCTTATCGCCTTCCATCTTTAAGGGCTTTTACAGCCCTTATTGTTTGAGATAGATCATGGGTGTCCTATATCATTCTTCCTCTTTCCCGGTCAGGAATCACGTGCCCACGTTTGTACACATGTTTCCTAAACACGTTCTATAATATTGGATATTTTGCTTATTCACAGGTGCTTGACATAAGTTTCTTTTATCATTCCATTTATCATATCCAACAAACATTAAGGTTGTTCAAGCTTGTTAAACATACTGATTTGATATTCCCTTGAACGTAAAATGTATGCCAAGTTTAAGAAACATTAGTAGCGTAAAGCGTTGTAAAATGTGCAACTGTAATTACAAGAATATATTATAATTCAATTTACAAAATAAACGGGTTTAACAAAGTGTTTTCAATAATAACTCTAGCAAAATATTCTATACGATTTTCAATTAAATTACAGCTCTGCAGACGATAGATTTAAAATGAGTATTTATTTTTTCACTCTGTATATTTAGTAGAATGCCTTCGGAAAACGTGAACAACATTCTCTTTATCCAAACATGACAATTGGTGTGTAATTTCTGGTCAGACATTGATGACAAATTCTCGTTTCTATCAGTATGTAGCCACTCAAGCCTCTGTTGTTTTGGTCTTCGAAGAGGACATGGCTACTCCCACTTCTGACTTCACCATTTTGCATAGCAGAAAATATTGTAAACACCCACTCCATTAACTTCTTACCTCTTTAGTTTCTGTTGCTGTACGCCAGCCACACATGCGCGGGGATTGCATAATAGCAGTCCCTCCACATAAGAGCTGTTTTGCTGTTTTAACGCAAGAAGAGTTCTTTCCTGGGCAAAGGTGGGTTCGGTATCAAAAGACAATAGCACAGAGAATTATTGTGCAAAATTGATATACGATTGAATAATTATGTATTATTTTTGCCCTGTGAAATTTTCTCGACGTGTCTGGCGTCAGTTGGCAGTACTGGTAAATAATAGATCTTTGTAACAGATTTTGACATTGTGATGAAAATTGTCAGTAATTATATATATATATATATATATATATATATATATATATATACACACACACACACACACACACACACACACACACACACACACACACACATACAGAATGTATCTAAATTCCCATTACACAAAGTAAGGGCTTGTAGTGGGGACGGTTACGTTTTGCATAGGAACTTAGATGCGGAAACGTACAATTTCCCCGCCACAAAAAGAAAAAACACCACTCACCAATATCGGGAAATCCAAGAGCCGCCGCAGCCACAATACGCGCCAGCAGGTCTTCCTCTGACTCCACAGGGTCTCGTAAATCACGTCCTTTATGTGACCCCACAGGAAGTAGTCTAGCGGAGTCAAGTCGGGTGAACGTGCAGGCCAAGAAATCGGGCCACCTCGACCTATCCACTCTAGTGCGAATAACGAAGTTGTTTCTAACACAATGCAAACTAGGAGATTTTACACAAGTATATTCATTTTATGAAAATTTCAATCATCTCACTTGTGTACCTACAAAACGGAAAGCCCCGGTAAAGTGTGTTCACGATAAATGAGCATTTTTGGAATTAATCTAAGAAAAATTCATTGCTCCTGCCTGCACATATTTTAACGGGCGCACTGAGTGACATGTGCCCAGTAAAGTTGGTAACAATGGATTAAAAGTATTTCCGTATCTTAAAGTAGAATAAAAAGTGTTAGGTACCCATTTGTGATAACTTAAATTATTTCTTTCGCTTTCTGTTTTTTAATGCACCTAAGCGTAAAAAAACTGCGACATTTGTAAAATATTTACTTTTCTAATAATTTCACAGTTTTACTTGACCGACGTATGAATAAAGTGATGAGGCCCACAGCAATGTTAATTTTACATAACGCGGAAGAATACGTAACGTGCATACAAGTAGATCTTAAGCAGGACTTCCAAAAGTGCTCATTGTACCGTGAACAGCCTATACACACCGGTGCTATTGGGCGACGATAAAGATTACAGTCCATTCCTGGCTACTTCCAACTTTTGAAGATCTGACAAAGTTCTACTTTCTGGTTATTCTTCCACCTCGTGCAAATGACACTTACATCTAAGTCTAGAACATTACACAAAAGGGACAACGCACCGCATTATTGCGCACTCAGTTTATCAACGCTTTGCATAAGAACAACTTGTTATTAGGCATTACCAACACAATTTTTTTTCCACTACATTTATTAATATTAATTATAATCGAAATATTTGTAATTAATAAATACATTATAAATAGAAGTTAAATTTAAATAAAATTGAAATACTTTTATTTTAACAAAGTCCTAAAACGCTTGTGACACGTCATGTATGGGGTAATTTTTCAATGGTTTGATTCAAAAAGCGTGAAGATATTGCGAATCGACTATGCAGTCTATTCGCGGTTTTCTTCACACTTATTTTACATCTAACCTTTGGAAAATCAACCTGTATAGGACATGTTCCGCTCTTTCCTAAATATGTCACGTATAAGCATTTTATACATGTGTTAAAATAAAAGTATCTTGTTTTTACTTAAATTGAACTTTTACTAATATTATAGATATAAATGATAATATTTTATTTATATTTAATATGGATAACAACGGGGAGAAAATAAATTTACTGGTAACGCCTAGTAAGAAATAGTACTAATGCAAAATAATAATACACTGAGTGCGCACGAATCAGGCGCGCTGTCCCTTTCGTGTAATGTTCTATCCTTGGTTAAGCCTTGTTTGCACGAGGTAGAGGAATATCCCGGAAGTAACCGTGAACAAACTACAGTTGTAAGCCGCTGAACGGTCTGCAGAGCTACAGCAAAAAGTGATTTATTTAAATAAAAAAAAATGGGATGTGGCAGCGTGGGGGAACCGGCTGTTTGTTTTGCGTGAATACGTCTACGTTGACGCGCTCGGACGCCTTGATGATTATTTTACGTTCCCGGCACCGCTTCACTCAATCATATGGGGTTTTGTGAGTATCACTGGATTGATTTTGAGATGCTCTTTCCAACCGTATACGATTTCTCTATTCCGACTCGGCTTTTTGACGAGTATAGGCCTAATTGTGTTAAATTTAGTTAATGTTTTACATTAAACTCATACAATTTCACCATAACCACGCCACACAAGTGTTTTTATATACGCAATCAATTTATCTTGACGAGAGCTGTCAATTGAGACTCGAACGAGCGTCGTAGCTTACCCTAGTCAAAAGTTATACTACGCGGAAGTTATGAGACGTGGCGAAACGAACTCAAAATTGCGCCCCCCCCCCCCTTTTTTTTTTTGCCCTCCGTGTGCGATGCTTCGCAGTCTTCACTCAACATAGCATATTCTTTGATCCTTTTGGCAATCGAGTGGAGTAATTGAATTTTGAATGTAGACGATAGATTCGGAGCTGCAATGCCGAACTGTATCCTGCGATTTTGTTAACATTAAATTTTCCGGATTGCCTATCACTATGTTTGCAAATCTAAAGACGTATTCACGTCAAAACCATCCAACGTGTCTGAGTGAGGTCTACGTGCGAATAGCATTTAAGAAACTTTACGCGTTTTTATTCCGTTTTCAGTTCCTCCATATATCTCTAAAGCATGTTTTTGTGATAGAGAATATGGCTCAAGCGGGTGATTTCACGGTCATTTTCAGGTATGAATATTCCGGTACAAAACATTAAAAAAGGAATATAGAGGTGCACCAAACCTTTATGTTTTCTTATTACGTCATAAAATGACAGGGTATCCACTGAAAGTCTCGTAGAGGCACGTTATCGACTGCAAGACTTCACGCCAGTTCAGTGCTTTGCGCGTAGAGGTGATGAGAGAGTTGATGCGCATGTCTCGGTCGCCCCTAGCGCCCTGGCACTTTTAGGCCTCAGACGCGCAAAATTCCTTTAACCAGATGGCCACTTTAACATTGAGTTACACAACTTGACATAATACACCTTAAGCTGGGTTTAAAATAGAAAAATTAAGCGTTAAATTATGTGTTAAGATATGTGCAGGAGAAATGAGGGTGTGTTTTCTTATGTTTTGGTTTCCAATCGTACTTAGCAGGTCGTGTGCGTGGTTGGGATTTCCTTAAGCATTAAAAGAAATAGTTACATTGTAAATCTTAAGTGAAACTTATGAAGCTACGACCAATCAGAACAGAGCAGTCGGTGTTGTTGGCAGGAAACTGTTAATTACAGAAATGGAAGTATAAAAAAATATTAAAAACTCGCGCTCGTGTGAGTGTGTGTGTGTATGCGCGCGCACATGGTTACGATTATATTTGTTCTCAAATTTAAGCTTCTGTAATAAAAAATGTCGGCTTAGAATTATGATCTGTTTAAATATGGTTGTGACATACAAGGTTTGGTAAGGAACGAAAGTAAACATGGTAGGCTTGTCACCTGTTCCCATTGGCTGGAATTAAGAACTGAAACATTAATTGGAAACGTCAAATACAGAAGACGTGTTTCCGTATACCAGATCAGTGCTTACTACGTAATTATTAACGCATAACTCTTTTTATTGTAAACCCAGTTTTAGGGTGTGTTCGAATTCGCCAGCTAAGGGTCCTTATCTGACTTCGTACCCTTGAAAAGCGCATCCTGGATGTGACGTCACATTATGCACCTTAGAATGTGCTCTTAAGTCAAGGGCACGAGAAACTTGCCATTCTCGAGCCCTAGATAGTTTTCGATTCGCAATTGTTTGAAATATTTCATTTGTTTGTGTTTGTTTTGTGTTCACAACTCTGCACGGCCGCAGAAAACACTAACAAACGTCACAAAGACAAATTAAATTCGCATAGAGCGAAATTCGACAGAATAAAAATCGAGGTGGAAACGAACATAAGCGACCGAATTCACTAACGAATATTTCTATGGAAGGGATCAAGGATTCGTGACATGGGAAGGGATCGAGGGTATGTGATCAAGGGCACATTGCACCGAAATCGAACACAGCCTTAGTTGCCACAACAGCGTTGCGGGCGGAGATGGGGAAGAGTGTAGTTGTTACCTGTTCGAGAGGAGGCGGGGAGGTTGGCGAAGTGGCCGCCCGCAGCGCTGTGTGCCCACATGCTAACTCGCCCGCATGAGCCGCGGTTCCCGTGAGACTGGCTGCGCCCTCCCTCCCAGACAATCCAGCGTCGCTCGCTACCTACCTGTCGCTTGTCGCTCGATGCTGCTGGTTCCTCTGACCCGACAACAAAAGAAACACTGCCACCTCGACCAAACAACGTCGCCAATTCACCACGTCTCCCGACTAGAAGGCCCTCAAGCTTCTCTCCACACGTCTCACTCGAGCTGACAGCCACATTTTAATGACTTTATTTACATTCGAAAGTAACTTACGGCCCCACAATTTAACAGCACCGCAAGCGAATAGTATTGACGGTTAAACCAGTGCTGTTTTGAAAGCTTTATGGCCTGCCCTGGAAAGCCGCGCACTCGGATCTCCTGGGCTGTATAACTGCATAAACACGACATACCGTTTAAGCCACTAGCTTTCTGAAGTAGTTTCTGGAAAATGAACACAGTGCACTCCAACTCTGTGAATTTCCAAGGTTGTGGATCTGTATTTACAATATTGAAATGGAGGACATCTTAAAATGCGCTCGATAATCGGCAAATCAGGTGAGAAAGAGAAAACCATTTCTTGACCCCAAACTTGTTTGAGAGTTCTTGCGATTGTAATTAGGCGACTAGACAAACGGGGAGACGCACTGTCCTGTTAGAAAAAGCCGAACCCGCCAATAATAACGCAAGTCATGAATTATTGATGTGAGTCGTTGGCGTAGCCAGAAATTTCACAAGGGAGGAGGGGATTTGCACTGACTGAAGGGAAAGGAGGAAGTTTACTATACACTGGTTGTTAAGAAGTGCTGACGCAAGTACTTATTACGACACATACTAGGAGAAAATTACTTCATAATATAATAAAACTCATTGTTGTCTAAGGGAATTACGTTATTTTTGACACAGTTAATGGTTTAATAATCACTCCAGTAATAATTGATAACAACCCTAGTTTCAAATGCAGTATTACACCACTGGCTATGCCTCTGGGTGTAAGAAGCCCGAAAGGTTGTGCACAAAACGTTCACCCGTCATAAAACATTTTTTAGACGTGCGATCGGTCTTAATAATAATTGCCAGCTGCACACATCGCTTACCATTACGGCGAAATCCGTTGTTGACGTGCTGGATTCAGGGATTCACGAGTCACCAAGAAGGAACAAGTGATGGTTCTTCGGTTCGCTGTGGGGTGGAGCAACGGTAAACGGGAAGTGATTATACAGCTAATTTTTTTCGAACTGTGTAAGTAGCTGGCTCCAAAAAAAAGTGGCGAAATTCTCTTACGGCCTCGTCCCTTCTGTAATGTGTTTACAGAGGGCTCAGACTCCGGTAGCGGCCATATGAATCCAACCTGGAGGTCAAATTGCCCTTGTCTTGACACTCGTGCTCTTGGAAGTTTCGCTCGACTAAAGACTGACAAGCAATGCCATTCTCTTTCATTGATGGTTACAGTTGCTGTTCATTATCTGAGGTGTCCGCCGCACCTGTTTATTCGATCGCTTCAGTAAGAGGTATCCTATCGCCCTGGGGAACTCATATTGTCTCCACAAACGTCCATAACTCAGGATGTCCTCTGGTTGGAGGGAAGATATAAGACACAAAATACATATTCAGTGCTACTCGCAAACCCCTGTAACTTTCCAGTATCGAGTTCTTGGATCGATGCTAAGTATGTTCCTGTTTCATAAGATTTCTGGTAGCATTTTGATCTCGTTTTTTGTCCGCAATATGCTTCCTTATAAAACGGAGGAAAAACTGGAACATACTATCAGAGTAATTTTTCTTGTGAGTGCGTAAAAAGTTTGCAACATTTCACTTCGCCACCGTGGGCTTCCTTTCATACGTGGCGTGCTGAACGGCGATACACTTTGGTTGTTCAGCAAATATAAGTCGTTCTCTTCTCATTTAGGGCGTATAAAGGGTTTTGGTTATGCCCGTCTCTTTTGGCCAGTGGAGACTTCTTTTTTAAGCTGCTCATTTATGAGCTCATTTATAAATAGCATATTCAAAAATAGTTTATAGTCGATCAGACTATCTCGTCTATATTTTTAAGTGCTGAAGAGCAATGGTTACTTTATTTTGGCAGTTTATAAATTACAAGCATATCCATTTAGGTTCATTGCCTTAGAAGAAAATTTAATGACAGACTGCCAATATTTACTTTCAAACAACAAACAAATATTTGAAATAAAATAATTTTCTATATATTATGTTGTATAATACAATTCCACACTACAGTAGGCCTAACAGTCGTCTAGAGCACACAGGCAGGCAGGTGTACGAGTCTAGAACGCGGGCAAAGTTGAAGCATGCAGAAGGGCATACCGTGTGAAGTAACTCCGGGGCGAGGTCTGGGGAAAGTAGTGAAGAGGCGAGAGAGCGGAACCAAAGGGAATGTGGCACAATGCGCGGAAGGTAACTGCGTGGCGACCTGCGTCCTCAGCCAAGTACCCTGCTTGAGAAGGTTTAGCTCTGCTCCGGCATGCCTTCAGCAGACATCTGCTTTTCTCACGAGCAGGGCAACTGCTCGGAGCCGCGCACGCACTCCCAACCACCCAGACAAAGGGAGGTGGTTTTAATCGATCCCTCGGCGCTCTCGAAATATGTTACATGGGCGGGACAATACGCTAATGAATTAGTCGTGGAAAAACAGAGGTGAGGGCTCGCACAAAGACCCGTGGGGGAGGGGGGGTCCCGTTGTTGCGAGGCACCGCGGCGGAAGGCTCGCCACAACAAGCGGGCCGGCGGGTACTCAACAGTATCGACACGAGTGTGCGGGGTGCCTGCCTGCCTGCTGGCTGTCGAGAGGTATCGGGCCGGAAAACTGCGGCTTTTGTTCACGGCCACGCCACTCGAGCGCCACATCTGGCGGTGCTGGCCCGGAGGCCGTTGTCGCCACGGCGTCTCTACCGGGCCTCAAGGCGTGCTCGGCAGCAAGCGACTGCTACTACCGCAGTCAGGGGTCACGCCGCCGTAGCTTAGCCGAGTAGCATGACTTCTCCCCCACGAACACTGCGCGCAGAATGGAACCCGCAGTAACTTTCATTCCTCATGTATATTTTGATAAATTTGACACCTACAATTTTGGCAGACACCGATAGCTTGTCTAAGATAAAAAAAAAAAACAATCAATTTATTATGTTACTATCATGAGCGAAACAAGTGGGGGGGGGGGGAAATTTATTCCTTTTTACTTATCACTGGAACCGAGCGAGGTGGCGCAGTGGTAACTCACTGGACTCGCATTCGGCAGGACACGGGTTCTATTCCCTGTCCGCCCATCTTGATTTCGGCCTTCAATGGTGTCCCGAAATCACTGGGATGGGTCCCAAAATAAAAGGCTGTGACGGATTCCTTCCCAATCCTTCCCCAATCCCTCCTCCCTGCGTAACTTGCACAGTCTCCAATGACCTCGCCGTCCACGATACGTTAAGCCTACCTATGACCGGAGAAGTAGTATCACGCCAGAACTCACAAAATATTCAAATAAAAAGTGTTTTTTTCCAAAAATTCTATAATTTTTGTTTAATTATTTTTTAATCTGTAAATATAATGGAATGATTTCTGTATGAAAGCTAATACAGACAAGGAAAAATCAATTGTAATAAAACGACAAAATACATTTCGAAAATTGTATTGAGCACTAGTGTAACATTACATGAAATAAGTATTCAACTTCGAAGCCAAGTGAATCAATAAAATTAATTAAGATAGTTATTGTAAGCAAGAGGTGAGAATGGAGCAGCGCCGGAATGCAAGGGTGCAGGAAACGGGAGATCCCAAGAAAACCCGCCGACCAGCGACATCGTCCTGCACGATTCCCACTTGCGAAAATCCGGGAGCGACCCCGCCAGGATGGAACTTGGTTCACCGTGCTAAGAGGCGAGTGGTCTAGACGTTCAGCCACCGCGGCTCTCGAATGAAATAGCGCCTAGTCATGCATGGCTGAGTAGTCTTCAGGCCTCTATTAACCATCGGAGTAACATCCAAGCACAGAATGGGGAAGAAACAAGATTTCAGTGCATTTGACCGTGACCAGATGTTTGAGGCCATACATAAGGGTACTCCATCTCCGAAGTCGTGCAACGGCCCTGGGATTTCCACGGGCCACCGTGATTCGGATTCGGGTTAAACCACCGCCGCCAGGAACAACTGCCGTGGCTTACGACGTATTGATGACAGAGGTCGCCGTAACAGCGAATAGACAGGCCACAGTGCAGTAGATCACTCGCCCATTCAATGCTGGACCACAACGACCTGTTAGCAGTCGTATAATCCATAGGTTTCACCTGGCTATGAGGTACAGAAGCCGTCACACCACTGCGGGTTACTTACCTCTGCTCACTGCACGTTACAAGGCTCAACTATTAAGAGTGGGATGGACTCCCGAGTTGTTTTGTGAAATAGTTGTTTGGGCGAACACGCGTATCTCGGTGAATAAATGTTCTGCAGATACGACTTTTCGTCAGAAACGATAAAAAACAATTATCTAAGTCCCTATTTTTTTTACTTTTGTCAAATTAAGTGTATACTTACAGAAAAAAAATTCGTGAAAATGGTCAAATATCGCATTTTTAAAGCTTGTCTGTGCAGTTTCCATAAGCGGCAAGAGAAAGGTACAACGATACGGGCGTAGTTTACTCTGTGGTCTTTCATCGCGTGTAATAAAACCACACTGTTACTGATTTAATTTGCACAATACAGCGTTACGACGGACACACTGCACGCCTTGCGCGTAGGAGCGATGAGGCACTAGGCATGCGTGTTAGTATCGCCCGTATTGGTCCCTCGCTTCTTGACCTCGGGCGCGCAGTTCTATTCCCACGCTTAGCGTCGGCGCGGGAACACCGCCATTGGACCCTCGATACATGGAAAAATGTCGCCTGGTGGATGAGTCGAAGTTAGTTATACGCTGGTATACGCCGTAGGGTACATCACCAAGAACATGAAGCGATGAATCCTTGTTGTCGATAGGGTACTTCAGTTTAGCCTTGTGATGAAATCATCTAATGGGGATCGTTTTTCGTGGGATGAAATGGATCCCCTGATACACGTATTATCGTCCCTCACTGTAGAACGATACAGGGACCTGCTGGCAGATCATGTAAGCATTCGTTATCTGCGCCTACAGCATCCTGCCAGGAGACCTGTACCTACAACAAGAAAGTCCACCAATCCACCTTTCCGAATTTGAAACGAATGCGTGGACGAACTCTCCACAGACTTACGGTGGCTTGCCTGGCCCCTCATGTCACCCTATCTCAATTTTACCTCAAATATATGGGTTACTGTCGAGGGGTATGTGAGCGCCATGGATTCTGTTCCGGCCGAGCTCCGTGCATTGTGGGAGGCTGCGCAGCAACCATGGATTGACATGGTTCCCAACCGTTTCCGATGCTTTGTGGAGACATGCCATGTATCATCACTGCCGTCATCAGAGCAAAAGAGGGTGTTACATGCCACTGGGCTAGTTATTGTAATTCAACTGCTCATGAGTGTAAATAATAAGCACAATTTCAGTGATCACATACTAGAACAGGATATTAGCACAGTATTCCCTAAAAACGTTTTGCATAGGTTATAAAGTATTATACGGAGTGATATTACGAACTCTTAGGGATGATGGAGTAGGGCACCAGCATCCATTTCAGATAGGGAACCCCGGTCCGAAACCTCCTCCATCGAACATAACAACCAAAACAGTGTTGGGATGCATATAACAGTGGAATACGACAACCGTGAGGGTATTGTGAGAGAATGTACTGCGTTTTATGCCATAGTGTAAAGTAATAACATTAGCTTGAAGCCTGCAAACCAGGATAAACATCCTTGCCCGAGCTGGGAATCGAACTGGATGCCAGAAGAGTGGTGGCAGTTAATCATGCTAACCCCGATGGCATGAGTCGTCCAACATGTCCTGTAGGCGTAGTACAGCACTAGGGGCGGCGAACGTACGCCCCACTGATGCCCGGTACATGGCATGCGGTGTGTTGACGTGGTGGGTCCTGAGGTACGTGTGTGGGTAGACTGCAGTCTGTGTTTGGATGCTGTCTAGTGCACTTGATGAGCCTGAATGGAATGTTGTACACTGCCGCGGAACATGTGGATACGGCGTTTGAGTACGGACGAGCTAATGTTTGTTTGTTTGTTTTATTGCGTCCGTAAGATCTTTTTTCAATGCATAGCTGTATAAAGATATCGGCCAAGTCAAATTACAGTATACAAAGTTTATACACTGGACATAGTAACCACACATATATATGCAAGATTGCATGTACATACATCATATCTTTTCTTCATAATGTGACTTATCTTCTTCCAACATAACAAGCTGTGAGACGTCGTCGTTTTACTGAAACAGAAGGAAAATGGAACAAGAAATGCGTACAATCAAATGTTATACAATAATTTCGTTGTTATTATTATAGTTTAGATACGCATGTACACTATATAATGCACATTCAATAAAAAAATTCTTTTAGCTGTTTTTTTAAACAGTTTTTGGTTACAGAAGCGAAAATTTCGAAGGTGTTGTGGTAATTTATTGAAAAGTTGGCTACCAAGGTAGGATGGCCCTTTCTGGGCTAGTTTTAAACTAACCGAAGCCACGTGTACGTGTTTTTTATTCTAGTGTCATGCTTATGAAAGTACTCGTTTTTATGAAACAAATGACTGTACTCGGACATGAATATAAGTACTGCAAAGAGTAGGGAAGCCGCACGATTTTATCAGGCATTCCAACACTGTTTTGATTGTAACATTTGACGGATGTGTTTCTGGACCGGAGTTCCCTATATTTCAAATGGATGCTGCTGCCCATCAATATCATCCCTCAAAGTTTGTAACATCACTCCGGATACATCGTATACAAAATTATGGCCATTTATTTTCTGCTATAGTTGCTCAGAAATTATTCTAGTTCTTGTTCTGGTGAAAAATGCAGTTCAGTGTTGTAATTTAGTTAAAAATTCAGCCAAACACAATGAAGCGTTTCAAATATGACCTCTTCCTTCAAGTGACGAATAGAAAAAATAACTTTTGTGAAATGTCTTTCTTTTATTTTAGTAAATATGCTCTTTAAAACAAAATAAATTACGTTTAATATATGACACTTTACTAAAAATTAAGCCATAAAATTACGAAGAGCGGCCAATTTAAAGCCATATACTTAAATATGTATAGGAACTGTTTCCTGTGAATGGTGGTTAAAAAGAATAAATGTCATGCAATAATAGCTATCTTCCGCCAACTGTTCAAACGAGTCGCATTAACTATAAATCGACTACTACTGATCTTTCTGAACTACGTGAAAGCTTAATAACAAGCAATAAAAGTCAATATTCACAAGATAATTTATACGAACATACTTTAAAATTAACCACCAAAAATTTACTCTTATGCCAACCCTCCAGTAGGCAGGCACGTTTTAAAATTATAACAAAGCCGATTAATTTATTAGCATTCTGTCCAGAGGAAAGCTAGGCCTGTGTGTTTGTTTCTAAGTATCTCCCCAAAATCTTCTGAGTTTGTGCACCAAATGTTACCAAACTCGGTAAACTTACGGTACTTGGAATAGCAGGCTTTTTCAGTTTTCAACCATATCGAATGCTTTTTTCAAAATTGTGATAATTTTATAATTCCATACAATGTGTTGTACCACAGAACTATTCAACAGATTACAACCAAATTATTTGTGTCGGTAGTTTCCATTGTTGTGATTTAATTAAAAATATTATATCTCTATTATGCTCCAATTGAAATAGTAACACTCTTTCATAATAGCTCGGGTTTTACTCAACCGATTCCGGCTAACTTTGGCACGAAAATAGTTTTACGGTAAACTATTCTAACCATACATGAATTCTGTAGATCACTTATTTCCAAAATTGTGGCCTTAATATGTACTTTACGGTACCAGTCCACTAGAATGTGAACCGGGTTCGATTCCCTGATTTTCGCATTTACCTCCCTTGCGTTACTGCGCTGCTCCACATTCACCTCGTTTCATCCTCATCAGCTCTTAAAACTTCACTTTCAAGGGCCGCTCAAACGTCTCCACACTCACGAAACCTTCAGATATGCGTATTTCAGTCAAGCTTTATATTGTGCTTGTACCAGTTGTGATCATTAAGTACGTTTAGTCACATCTCTCTCATTCGCCTTTTTTGCATAAGATAGCGCAACGTGAAAAAACTAAAGCTCTTAAATTATATTTTACTCTAGTAGATCCTGGAACATTTCGAAGAACATGTCATTGCCCTCCCTATCATTACCACCTCCTCAAGACAAGCGGAACTACTTGACCAAATTAATCGTTCTAACTGGCAAACTGTCAGAGTTCGAAGAGACCAAAGTCCTTGCTGCAATGACATTGTATGGCAGGATGGTGCCTTTCTCTGTTGGCTCAATTAGATCCAAACATCTGTCAAGTTTTCCTTGACAACTGCCTGTACTGGCAATTTCACTAGAAGCGTTGCTAGAACGACATGGCTTACAGAATATAGGCCTACCTGTAAATATTATTTGCAGGTGAATTATACGCGAAACAAAATTAATGCGCCAGGATTATGAAAGGTTAGTATTGTAGATAGAAAATTAGGAAATGAACGAGGAAGTGAAAAAATTGTATATCAGTGCGAGGCTATTTACAAATAGCAAGATAAGTGAATAAACATATTTAGTTAATTTGGCCCGTCATGTCTAAATAAAAGTGACTGAATTTAAGCAAGATCACAGTAAACACATTACTCACAACATAGCGTACGTCAAACACAAATACCCTTTGTATAAAAACATCTTAACCTTAAAGAAACTTAATCGACAATAAATTCAAGAAACATTTCGGCGTGATGCCTACCAGCAAATATATCGTCTCTTGTAAACTGAAAATATAAACATATTACAAAAAACGTAACGCAGTATTTATCCCTTGGAAGATATAGAAATAACCAAAGCATCAATAAAAAAAATACCGTTTAATGAAAATTACTTAGAAGATATAATAAAAGGATGATGACAATTAATGAAAGACAAAGTGTGACTGTTAAATAAAATAAACAATTTTTACCACGTATTTTTCAGACACATTTTCGTATAAAAATGAAATACAGTTAATTTGAATGTCAAGAAAAATTTTCGAAATTATAAAGTGTTGAAATTCAAATGAGATTCTTATCATTTAGAATCATGCTGTTGTTGGGAATTTGTAATCAAAAATGTCTATGTTTATGAATTTTCTTAGTAAATATATTGTAAAATATCATATTAAACTTTTAATTTTACTGAATAAAAATTATATTATATACTATGGTGTTTTGCTGAACTAACGGGATAAATACCCGTTAGTTCAACCAAAATTCTATGTGAAGGATTCTCTAAAGTCATGAATCTGTTGTTCACTATGTATGCGTATGGGCGCCAAAAGTATAGGTTGATTAGTTAGTGAGTAAGAAAGGTGCGAATGTGTGCAATTATAGTCAGTGATTACACTTCAAAACCTGGTAGCAACACTTATCTTACCATGATCTCTTGGAGACTTCGGAAACTCAGAAATGATCATGCACAGGACACTCATGCATGAAACCAGAAACACTTTGAGGAATTAAACATGTAAGAAAATGAAAAACATGTAAGAAAATTAAAAACATTTTATTAATACAATAAAAGTAAAGAAAAACCATACCAAAATTTTAGTAATACTAAAAAAAAATTAAAAATTAAAAGTGTGACATATTAACTGACTTTCGGATTAGTATGTAGAGGAATTTATTTTAATTCAACGTAGAATTATGCGTAATTAAGAAAGATGAAATACCACCATCCTACAATAAGTAGTATTTAATCAATTAAAGAAAATTAGAAACTAAAAAAATAAAATAAAATATTAATTTAGTGCTGCTTTTTAAATAAACTGCGTTGTAATAAAAATCGAAATAAAATAACTCAATTCCATAAGTAGTTCTCCTCACTTATTAGAACTTTCGGAAAACTACCTAAGCTCCAAGATCATTTAGTTGCCACTGGATTCTCACTATTCAACCAAACTTCGAAAAGCGGTAATCTTCTTATTAAGTTAATAGAATACAACTCAATTTATAAATATCTTTAAGTCTATGTCCAGAAAACTAATCTGAGTTCAGAAGAATCATGTCAAATTGCTCCTTCGAACTAGCTCAGTAGTGCGAGCTGGACCACTGGTTTGAGATACCCTGTCAAAGTTATATTAACTGCAAAATTAAAGACCAAACACTTTCTTAATGCTGTAGATGCTCGAAGGATCAGAAATTGATATAATGTAGGTACAGATTTAAGCCTCCTGACTTACTGATTCGATGATATCACATGGGTATCTCAGTGACTTTACCTCCGTGAACTTGGCGCCTGGCGCCTAGCTGATCGGCGTCCTCTATACGTCGACTTGAAGACACTCCAAAAACTAGTTAATGATTTAATTCAACTCTTATATAAATAAATATAATATAATATAAATTATTGATCCAGTAACCTATCCAGAACTCCTGGGATCTTGGCCTACATCTATACTTAGGCCGATGCTGGAAATTTCCCAGATAGAAATCCCAGATAAATATCAACTAGCCGTCCATTTGAAAGGTCCCATCCAGACGCCTCGTCTTCTGGCATCTCACTCTCTAGCTAGCCAATGACGAACTACTTCCAGTAATCACCTTAAAATAAAATAAATCGAAACGTTAAATACCTTTCAAATAATAAAATAAAATATTAATTGGGCTTCAAAATTCACGAAATAATTACTGAAACAAAAATTATCATATAAATTTAATATTCGGGTAGTAAAATAATAAGTTAAAACTCAGAATAAGGTGTGAAGTTACAATAGAATAGTAAAAGTTAAAATGGATTGGTGGTTTACAAAAATTAAAAAATAACGTGATTTTAATATGTTGCAAATATTCATTTGAGGTGTGTGAAAATTATATTCAGTACAAATCATATTTAAATAAATAAACATTACAGTCCAAAATATGTCTGTATCTGATTTTCATACAATAAACATAACCTTTTTGCAGATACTATGTCGAACCACGACAATAATTATATTATGAACTTGTACATTATGTATTTAATGGTAATGAAAATGATTTTAATTTATGTTATAAACCAAACATCCCTTATCATCGTGCGTGAAGATATACAGCATTTTGTAATAGCAATGTATATAGTTTAAACATTTTAGTTATTACATATATGTATGTAGTAACTAAAATTTTTTGAACTACATATGTGCAATAACTAAAATTTTTCAATTATATACATGTAATTACAAAATACTGTATATCTTCGCCGATGATAATGGATGTTTGATTTAAATTAATATGTTTATATTTATATTCATTAAAAATGTACAAATTCATAATATAAGTATGTAATCTAATATTTGTTCAATAAAATATCAACAGTAATATTAATATAGAGTTTGTGTTGCTTGGTCATAAATTAAGAAATTATTATATATTTATAATTCTTCTATTTTGTATATTAGCTAAATTTCTTTAATACTTTGCATATTTCTTCTTTAAAATATTTCGATATGGATAAATTATTTTGTCTTAGTCGAACAAATTATCGTGTTGGTGTGCGCAGATATTCACGATTAATTAAAAATGAACTGTAATATATATATATATATATATATATATATATATATATATATATATATATATATAATTAAAAACCATGTCATGTTTTTTGCACTTTGTATGATTATTAGCTAAACAATTCGTAAACGTTTGAGATTTTTCCCTTTCGTATTACATTTCTTTATTTATTTTTATAGGCATAGTTTCCTGTTATATACAAACTAGTAATAGTATGCCTTTGAAAATATAGTATGTAAACATACTCTATGACACTTATAATGTCCGTATATCATATTATATACTAAGACCTCCTATAAGCATAGTGACTCACCACTGACGTAAGTTTTAGCCACCAAATTCATGCATTATGTAACACTCATTACCTCGACAAGACAATACGATAAATACTATCTTAAGAATTTTAATAAGCATAGTTATCAACCATTTTAGATTTGTTGATGTTATAAATGCTAAAATTATGTCATAACTACAACTATCGACTCCAAACATGCAGACATAATGCATTATACCTCAAGCCCTCTTATAATAACAATTGCCTACCATTCTGCAACCATTGGAGATACAGACACGAAATTGAGACAATAGATAATGCTTGCGACTCTGCTAACATATTTTAGTCCACAGTTAATACACCCAATACCAAACAAGACCAGTAGTCTGGTTAGATGCATACCATTTTTATAATTACAGTTTCCATCACTTTCAAAGACATTCTATACAGGGCCCTCAAACGAAGAAAGGAGGTAAACCCCGCCCTGATCTGGATGCCATTTTATGTCCTAAGCTCAACATAATTTGCGAACCATTGGATATAACAGCAAATACAGAATGTAGGATAATCCTCTGCTCCCCTCCCCAAATCTCCAATCCGACAAATCAACATAACACATTATGTTTTAAGACCTACACACAAAGTCGACTGCAATTTTATAACCATTAGGCTTAGAGCAATCAAATATGGATCGCAAGTAATCCTGCTGACCTTATACTAACCATTCATAACATCAACCATTTCTTAATCATTCCTCAGACATACCAAGCAACTATATAATTACAAGCCGACCACAACGGAAATCCATAATGATATTACCGACCATCACCAGACAAACATACTAAACACCATACAAACCAACATAACGACAAACTATACATTTTAGTATAACCCCAGGAAGCTCAGTTATACATCAATCATAATATCGACTACAATTCAGACCATCAGTACCATATGACAAACATACCTGCTATGTCATTGATGATACAGACAAAAGACAAACATATTGTATGAAAGCTACCCAACATGCCAACCATATCACCCAATATACCAACAAGGCCACATCGACAACCAAACAAACTACTCACACACCTTTATAAAATACAGAGTTTACTCCTCACAGAACCGACTCCGCACAAGGTTGAATCCACACAGAACTGACTCCATACGAAGCTGACTCCACACAGTGCTAAATCCACATGAGGCTACCTCTTCATGGGGCTGACTCCACATAAGGTTAACACCACACATGGTTAACTACACAGGATTTATTCACACCGAATAGACTCAACACAGGATTGACTCCACACAGGATTGACTCTACATTAAGCCCACATGATGCTGATTCCACATGAGTCTGACTCCATACATTAAGTTGACGCCAGGCAGGGATGACACCACATGGAGATGACTCCATACAGAGCTGTCTTTACATGGGGATAACTCCATGTGAGGCTGACTCCACACAGGACTGACTTCCCATGAGGCAGACTCCTCATGAGGTTTACGCCACACTGGGTTAACTCCACACTGGGTTGACTCCAAAACTGCACACTGAAACCACTCAGTGGTTTGCAGCATCTTCATTAAAAATAAGTCATACAGAGAGTAAATCCTGCGACTCACTCCTGGATTGACTCCTGCCGACTGACTCCTGCCGAGACTAACTCCTACCGACTTCTGTCGAGATTTTATTCGTTTGCTGGTTGAATAACAACTAACCATAAATGTATGTTTATGTTCATAAACATCCAATGTGTTAGGAAAATGTGTACAAACTCGGGCGTGTGATTCGGGACTGGAGAAGAGAAAGATTGATACAGAACACCCAAGGTATTTCGCAAATAATAAGGGCTGTAGACGCCCTTAAAAGTCGATGGCAACAAACATATTACATGGGATATTGTGCAAAGCACTTGCATTAAAAGAACACAAATTGGTATTCGGATTAATTAAACCATGAGCTTGGATAAAAGGAAGGTATAGTATGTCGTACACACTCCTGATGTAAATAAAAGAGGTTGGCACACTTTGGGTTTATGCAACATTTACACTGTGAGGTTGAATTGATTGTGAATACCATCGGATTAAGCAGGGCTGGGCGTCATTATTAACAAAAGGCCACCTATTTACAACTCTCTAGGATCCACCATTTCCATGTAAAACACAAACGACAAATGCAGTGGTAACAAGAACATGACTTGGTGAGTACGCCAAACGTCCTGCACCCAGTGGTAAACATATGTTGATGGTATGATGCAACATGTTACTCATCACAGTCAGTTACCCTTTCCCCCTCCTGAGCAGTGTAGTTTCATGCCATGTCTGCCCAAGCAGTCTGTTATTCGCTGCCAGTCACCGCTTCGATTCACTAGGTACTGCAGGCGTGAACACGAGTACACAAATTCTGAAATGATTGACATGGTCTTGGTGATTGGTGAAGTGAGAGGGCAGGTTAGGGCAGGTGGCCGTGTCTAAAGCCAAAGATACCCTGCACAATATCAGCAAGACCACCTGACATTCGCACATCTTACACAGCGACTATGGGAAACAGGTACATTTCAGCATCGGCGTGGACCTGGTCGACAGAGAACTGTCCGAACTCCACAGTTTGAAGAGGCGATCTTAGAGAATGTAGCGGAAAACACTTCGACAAGCACCCTCCCGATCGCGCCGATAATGTATGCATCTAATGGCACAGTATGGTGTGTCCTCCATGAACAGCTGCTGCGACCATACCGTATTCACAGGGTACAAGCAATGGGGAGTGCAGATTATGCCCCTCGACATGTGGGACGACTGCAACCCACATGCAACTATAACGAGGGGCTACCAACCTGCTTTGCCATCAAAACTTGGTCAGGCATAGTGGGGGACAATATTATTTGACCACACTTGCTGGCGAATCGTGTGTCAGGATTTCAATATTACGAATTCCTGCAATTCAGATTGCCACATTTACTGGAGGTTGTTCCTCTTGCACACCAGAGAACAGATGTGGCTGCAACATGTTGGTGCACCACTCCATTTCACCAGGTGCATCACCACCTGAACACAGCATATCCCATTCGCTGGATAGGACAGGATGGGCCTTGCGCTTGGCTACCAAGCTCCGCGGACCTTAATGCCATTAGACTTCTGGCTGTGGGGATTTCTGAAGGTGTGCATTTACGAGACACCCGTGGCAGCTGAAGAGGATGTGTTAGCGAGGTCATGGCTGCCTGCGATCAAGTGCGAGACACAATCGGAGTTTTTCAACATGTCTACCAGTCTCTAATATGCTGTATGAACTACAGCATTGACATAGGAGGAGCACATTAAAAAGATTTGTTGTGAAATGGGTTTTGATACTGTTACCTACACACTGTCGAATAATTGCAGTGTATGTTCTGTTGTGCTGCCAGGTAGTGCCATCAGTACCAATAATGTATGGAAACATTACGGAATGTACAAGTGTTTAAACACATTAGAAAAGAGTCATGCTACTGAACCCATTACTTCATTATCACTACTCACCTGGCCATGGTATTGATACCACTGAACACGAAGAGTGCAATTTAACCAGAGATGATAGGTCCTAGATGTTTCCAACTTGGGGGCCTTTCTTGCTAATTACAACATCCTACTTAATCCGATGGTATCTGCAATCAATTCAACCTCATGGAGTAAATATTGCAAGAAATCCAAGGGTGCCAACACCTATTATTTACATGATGGGGTATGGTACGACATACCATACCTTCCTTTCATCCAAGATCTTGGTTTAATTGATAGTTATAGAATTTAGTTTTCCTCTAATGCAAGTACTTTGCATAATATCCCACATAATATGCTTTTCACACTCCGCCCTTAATGGCTTCTACAGTCATTATTATTTGCAATGGAAAATGTGTATCCAATATCAGTTATTCTTTCCCTGTCACGAATCACATGCCCTAGTTTGTACACATGTCTCCTAAACATGTTATATATGCAGTTAGTAGTAAGCGCGCACAGGTTCTAGGACACTTTTTTTACCTTGACATTGACCTATAAGATTAACCTAGGGCCGAAATCGCTGGAAATCATAGGCCACCTGCTCCACAATTGGCACCGCTATTAGCATTGTAATTTCGGTTAACCCTGTGCTGTGATTGGTCTACACCTAGCTCTGCAGTCAGCTCTGCACCCAGCTACACATGATCCAACCCCTTCACCTACATACACACCCACCAGCCCCCCACGCATCCTTCTTCACAACAAGCTATACCAGGATTATCTACACCTGATACACCATCACCCCTATCACCTATATACACCCCCTCCCCTCATCATGATCCTCATATGTGGTTAACAATCTCCCCACACCTCCCCCATACACTCCTTTCCTGCGAGACAGACTGTCTTCAGTTGTAAACTTGACAGATAGGCAGCACTGCTGAAGCCATCTGCTGCCATATTAGATGTAGAGTTGACCACCAGGACCGCTAATGTCTCTTGATGTAGTCATCGGCTGGTAGGTATCCCATAAGTTCTCGCAATGCCTGCCAGAGAGCAGGCGAGTCACTCGTGCTCCAAGAGCCAATCTTGGCAATGTTATTAAATGTTATTATTAACTCTAAGATCTGCTGGAAGCATAAGACAACTCTCTCCATCACATTTGTAATGCATTAGTAAATATTTAAAAAACTTTGCTTTGGGCTGGTTTTGATATGGGGAACCCCATCGCCATTCTCAATACCTTTATTAACTTGACCACGAGAGTTTAGATCCCAATGGAAGTTTAAATGTTGTATTAATAAACACCACGCATACTTATTCGCGCATTTAAAACGGAATCGTAATTAAGTAATAAATCATAATTTTATAAAAACTTAGACATTTATATTAATATATGTATATTAATTTTTGGAAATTTTCAAACCTGCATGATTGAAGCGATATATTCACGAACTCGTCTTTTTAATGATATTTAATTTAGAGACTCACAATAGTCAAATATTATAAATGTAATTTTATTATTTAAAAAATATATAAATTAAAATTAATTTATTAATTACCTTTACAAAACAATCATATCCGAGTGACATATAAAAATATTTTTATTTATTAGACACTTAAGATATCGATAGAAAAATGATTGGGCAACTATAACCATCGCCATATTGAATTTAAGTAAGCATGGAAGCATTTTTTATTTTTAAATTAATTATGTAACCACTCCGAACATAAAATACAACTCATCATTTACGTTTCAACAGGTCAGTTAAGTCCTAAACCCTTCCTGACAAGGACAATTTTTGTTAAGCCCTTTTATATACATAGTCATAATATCCGATCCATTGATGCTATGGTCATTAAATTCATAACACAGAAAAAATACCCAACATTCACCATAATGCTAAGCTCATTTAAGACCTAAACCCTTTCTGACAAGGTCAATTATCCATTTGAGCCCTTTTATAATCATCGTGATTCATAATTTCCGAACCATTAATGCTATAGTAATCAAATTCGTAACATACACATCAATCCACACAACAAACAAGACTACCAGGTCAAACACAACTAAAGTCCTTTTATAAGCACAGTAACTCATAATTTCACATCTACCAAAGCTACAAACATCAAATTCTTAACATATTCATCAACTCCAAAAAGAAGACTATAAGGCCAAACACTCACAATGAATGATAATGTGTGTGTGTGTGTGTGTGGTCAACTCTCCCAATGTAAGCCTATCCTAACATAACCGATATAATTTTTTAGAGTTTCTGAAAATGTTAAGGTGTATAGATAGTAATTAAATGTGGTGTTCTTCGAGAGTTTGAGAGAGTTTGTCAGCCTTTCAGAAACAGTCTTCCTAAAACAATTTAAAATATTAAAATATTTTTGGTTATAATAGGGCATGTAAGGTAATGCATCGACTTGCATTATATAAAAATGATGTATGTTGCATAACGAGTAGTTAGCATTTGTGTTATTACACTATATTAAATTAGCATGTCTCAAGACAGATAAAAAGGACAATGATTTTAGAGGATTATTTAATATTTAATGTTTCAGATGAGTGGGTTAAAACAAATATCGTATACAGTAATTCATATATGCGTATTTGCCTTGTTGGGAAGTGAAATAAAGAATAGGTTAGTATAACTATACATGCCTGCATTTAGGTTGAAGTAGTGACTAAATCAGTATGTATGCATGATTTTTATTATTTTTCGCAGTTACATATAAACAAAATTTCAGCTTCTTGTGACATGAAAGAAGGTTTAATCGTGTAAATACTTGTTATGCAGATAAGAACTAAGTATCCTAGAAGGATTGAATCGAGTGTTAAAAAGAGCAGAGCTTAACAAACAATCCTTGACTATCGAGTGTTTATGTAATAAACATGTTTTGATTGCTATATGTAGTAAGGGATAGAACAATTTCAGTGCGATGAGTGTTTTATTTGTATATTTATTATGGTTTTAATTTACGTTATATAGTAAATTAGAAAATTATAATCTTAGTAAGGCTTTTTTCTTTTTGTATATCATTATTCTTCAGTTTAAATATGTGTGATAATGTGTATTGGAAGACAGATGATGGAGATTTGTTCTATTGTGTTGTATGATTGTTTTTTATTTATTAGTTAATTAATTAGTTTTGCTTGTAAAGTTCGATGTTAGAGGTTTTGCATATGGGTGTTATGTTGTTGGTATTATAGTTTGAGGTGGTTTCATAATATGATCGTGTTTGTTTTTGTATGCTTTTTCATTTGAGTTGTATGATATGTGGATATAGTTGTCAAGTATTTAGTTTTGATTGTAAAGTTTGATGATATGGGGTTTTGCAGTTTCCTGGTATGTTATATGCAAATGAGATGTGGAGTGTGTGTTTTGGAGTAGATTTTGCTCATTTTGGCTGAATTTTGCGTTCATTAGTGGTTCATTAGGAGCAATTCTTGGATGGAGCAGATTTGCCAATGTAAATATTTTAGGTTTTGTGTGAGTGAGTTTGTGTTATTCTGTGTCTGTATGTGTGTTTTGCTATTGCGTGATTAAATGGTTTATCAGAGTAATTAATTGGAGATACTCTCTCTGTGGGTGTTGGTATTTGATGAAGTCGTATACACGTTTTTTCCTGTTAGAGTATATTGAACTGATAGGAATAAAGCATTAAGTGTTCTCGATTGAAAATAACCTATGGACAATATGTTTATAGTAAGGCTTTAGTCTTGAGATGTTGTTTCTCGGGAGCAGACATATGTCTATCTGCATATAATGTTAATGCTTGATAAGTGTGTATAGTAAATGCTAGGATAGTGTAAGTGAAATACCTTCCACCCCTAAATAATAATAATAAATAATAATAATATTAATTATACTTACAAAATCTGAAACAAATGAAAAGGTATATGACAGTTGAAGTTTGGCTGTTTTTCTGAGAGGAAATATTACTTTGGTGAATGTTTAATTGTTAATTATTCATGTGTATACGTGCATGCATAGTAAATATTCATTGCATGTATGTGCAAGTATGAACTTTCACTATTATGTTAATTAATCGATTACATTATATAACTGCATTTCCTCCACCATTCTTGACCTTCAACAATTAACATCGAACATGTAATACATTAGTTGAGCAGTATACACCGATCAGGTAATACAATAGACATAGATCATAAATGAATGTTTAAGATTACATTTCCCAAAATGTTTTATAACTATTAAGTGAGTCGCTTGGGAATCGATCTTGGTGATCCAAAAATAGCATTACATTAATTACTACAAGCAGGAATAAAAAGTAACACACTATTTTTTGTTAAATATGGTATAAAATAATAATAGATGTTCTGACCAAGACTCTAACTTGATACTCAAAAAGTAGCATTACATTAATTACTATAAGCAGGAATACAAAGCAATCCTCAATTTTTAATAAATTTCGATATAAAATAATATTAGGTGTTCTGACCGACACTGTAACTTGATAATCCAAAACTATCATTACATTAATTCCTTTAAGGAGATATCCAACTCACAAATAAAATCTGTTTAAATCGATAATAGAATAAATATTACATGGGTAAATATGTCTTTGATGAGAATGCATTTATTATGTTTATGCATAACTATGCTTACAAAAGATTTTAAGTTGTGTTTGGCCTTGTAGTCTTCTTTGTTGTTGGGATTGGTGTGTATGCTATGAATTTTATTATTGTAGCTTTGGCAGATGGTAAATTATGAGTTAGTATGCTTATACAATGGTTTTAGGTATGTTTGACATTATAGTATTGTTTTTTTGTGGGGTTTGATGTGCATGTTTTGCATTTTTTGATTGTAGCTTTGATATAAGGGAAATATGAGTTTGTATGCCTATAAAAGGGCATTAGGCATGTTTGACCTTTTAGTCTTGTTTGTTGTTGTGGTTGATGTGTGTTATGAATTTGATGATTGTAGCATTGTTATATGGGGAATTATGAGTTAGTATGCTTATAAAAGAGATTATGGCATAATTGGCCTAGTAAGAAAGATCTCAAGGCTTAAATGAGTTTACAATAGTGTTGGATATCTTATACAATGTCTAAGTTAAGTAGCTTTGGTATTTTAGAAATTATGAGTTAGTTTGCTTATTAAAAAGAACTTATCTTGTGTATTTGACCTTGCAGCCTTTTTTGTTGTTGGGGTTTATGTGTGCGTTATGAATTTGGACACTATAGCATTAATTTTTCGGAAATTATGAGTAACTATGCTTATAAATGTGTTTAGGTGTGTTTGACCTTGTCAGAAAAGGTTTACAGATTCAATGACCTTAGCAGTATGTTGTATGCCGGGTATTATGTCTATGTTATGAATTTTATCACTATAGTATTATTGGTTCACTATAAGTAACAATGCTTATAAAATTTCTTAAATGCATAATTGACCTTGCCAGAAAGGGTTTAGGGCTTAAATGAGCTTACATTATGGTGTATGTTGGGTATGTCGTCTATGTTATTGACTTGATTACCATAGCATCAATGGATCGGAAATTATGATTAGATATGCTTATAAATGTTTTTAGTTGTGTTTGCCCTAGTCAGAAAGGGTTTAGGCTGGAAATGTCCTTGCCACTGTAATTAATGTCGGGTATGGTGTTTATGTTATGAATTTTATGTTCTTAGCATTAATGTTTCGGTAATTATGAGTAACTATGTTTATAAAAGGGCTTAACTCAAATTGAAATTTTGTCAGAAAGGGTTTAGAGGCCTAAATGACCTTTCCATTATGTTATATGTTCGGTATTATGTCTACGTTTTTTATTTGATGACCATAGCATTAATGGATCGGAAATTATGACTATGTTTATAAAAGGGCTTAACTCAAAATTATCCTTGTTAGAAAGGGTTTAGGATTTAAATGACCTGTTGAAAGGTAAATGAGATGTTGTATTATGTTATATGTTCGGTATTATGTCTACGTTTTTTATTTGATGACCATAGCATTAATGGATCTGAAATTATGACTATGTTTATGAAAGGGCTTAACTCAAAATTATCCTTGGTAGAAAGGGTTTAGGATTTAAATGACCTGTTGAAAGGTAAATGAGATGTTGTATTTGATGTTCGGAGTGGTTACATAATTAATTTAAAAATAAAAAATACTTCTATGCTTATTTAAATTCAAGATGGCGATGGTTATAGTTACTTAATCATTTTTTCTATCGATATATTCTTAAGTGTCTAACAATACGAATACTTTTATATGCCACTTCGTTATAATTGTTTTGTAAAAAAAATTAATAATTACTTTTTTTGATTGACAACTTTTTTAAAAATAAAAAATCACATTCTGAATATTTGACTGTTGTGAGTCTCAGAACTAATTCTCCTTTAAAATATGAGTTTGTGAATATTTTGCTTCATACAAGTATATTTGAAAACTTTAAAATTTAATATACATATTATATTAATATAAATTCTTAAATTTCTAATAAAATTACAATTTATTAGTTTATAACGTTTCCATTTTGAATGTCTGATTTAGCCTGCATGATACTTATATTTTAAAAACATTTAAACTTTAATTGGGATCTAAGCTCTCTTTGGGTTTAAAACCCATCCAAAAGCAAAGTTTTTTAATATGTACTATTGCATTTGCACATATGATGGAGAGAATTTTCTTAAGCTTCCAGCCGATCTCAGAGTTGATAATAACACTATTAAGATTGGCTCTTCGATCGCGAGCGACTCGCCCGCTCTCTAGCAGGCATTGCAAGAACTTGTGCACTACCGACAAGCCGACGATGGCATTAAGATACATCTATGCTCCTGGTGGTCAACTCTACAACTAATATGGCGGCAGATGGCTGCAGCAGTGCTGCCTATCTGTCAAGTTTGGAACTGAGGACAGTCTATCTCGTTAGGAAGGAGAGCATGGGGGAGGTTTCGGGAGTGTGTTAACCATATCTGAGGAGGGTGATGAGAAGATAGGATGTAGGTAGGGAGAGTGGTGATAGTGTATCAGGTGTAGATAATCCTGGTATAGCTTGTTGTGAAGAAGGATGCGTGGGGGGCTGGTGGGTGTGTATGTAGGTGAAGGGATTGGAGCATGTGTAGCCGAGTGTGGAGCTGCCTGCGTGTGTGGTACAATCACAGCACAGGATTAGCTCCGCAATTGCAGTGCTAATTGCGGAGCATGTGGCCTAGTATTTACTATGATTTCGGCCCTACGTTAATCTTATTGGACTATGTCTGCAAGGTCAAGGTCAAGGCAAAAAAAGGTGGCCTAGGACCCGTGCGCCCCTACCACTGCAGTTAACTCATCTAGTTCATTGCAAGTCACTTTTGAGAATTATAATTTGTAGGCCTTCTACCTATGCTTCTGTTATACGGCACATGTATGATGCTGTTTGACAAGCTATTGCGTAGCTAGGTCTCGAACCAGAAGAATGGATACTGAAGAACACACCATCGAAATCGCACACCAGCGAACATGCCCACAACCGACGATGTTGCACCTTTAGATCGAGGCTTGAACTGACGACACAAACAGATATCTTCGATGCCCGGCAGCAGCACGTTTCTCGTTTGTGAATCACTTACCTAAACTTGTCGCGAACCATTCATCTATTGTAAGAACTCGCCCTCATGGAACATATCATGAACCAAGATGCGAGCTACGAACAGTGTCTCAAAGCATGTTGTTAGCCACAACATGAAGCAATGCTCGAGCTATGCACAGAGAAGGTATAATTTGGCATTGGGGGAATACTTTCTTCACCACAAAAAACATGAGTCGTCATTGGTGACGATGGAGGCTATACCTATATCTTCAGCTTCATCTATGACAAAGCAGAGGTCTCGCGTTTATTTTTGTTCTAAAGTAGCTATTCGCCCATCGGACAACCGACCCTTGTCATGCATAGCTCGAGCATTGCTTCATTATGTGGCTCGCGACTTGTTTGAGATATTTCTCATATCTTCCATCTTGTCATCTTGTTTCGTGCAATGGCCCATGAGGGCGAGTTCGTAAAACATATGAATGATTCGCAACAAGTTTCGGAAATGCTTTGCATACGGGAAACATGCTGCTGCTGTACATCGAAGCTGTCTGTAAGTGTGTTGTCAGTTGGATCCCCGATCAGAATGCGCAATATCGTCCATCTTGGGCATACTCACGTGCATGTGGTGTTGATGATGATGATGATGATGATGTTTTCTCCAACGTTCATTCTTCGGGCGCAAGACTTGGCCGGGCAATACATTGCCAAACAGCATCGGTCACAGAAGCAAAGTTATGGCACCTTCAAATGTTTGATACCCAAAACGACTCGCAATGAACGTGATTAGTTCATAGCATATATTTAAATGGATATAATAATGCGTTTGAGGTTAGTTGCAATTAAACCAACAAACGAGTAAAGTCTCGGCAGGAGTTAATCCCGGCAAGAATCTGCCTCTGGATGAGTCAGTTGGCAGGAGTCAGTCAGTAGAAGAGTCAGTCGTCACCTGCTTTTTCATAGGTTGAATATTTTGACAATACTTATTATTATCCTCAAAACCTTTTTTAATTCCTCGCAGTTTCTGACATATAAAAAAAATCCACTCCTAGAGTCAATTCTCGAAGTCATATATCCCCCTTAGGAATTAAGCTAGCCTATAAGTTATATTACATATGTACACTTCATTTTCGGCAAGGGATCACCTCACGAAGTATTTCGGGGGAGTTTCCAAACAGCTTGTGCAAGACACCTTCACTTAAATGCATCACTTACTCTACAGTGACAGAACAAATGCGCTGAAGATAATTAACTATCGTAGTTCATCCCTAGTAGACAAATGCCTGGAGGGGCAGGATAATGTAATGCATAAGAGCAAATAAAAAAATAACCACCATGTAACGTCGTAAAATTGGGCCATATGCAGATTTGAATTGTTCACTTATCTATGTATTTGCAAGATTTGATCTGTTTTCACCGATATTATTTTTCATATGCACACGTCTCAAAGGAGACGAAGACACGATGAAAGTCTTAGGAAGAAGTAGGCCTAGGCCTGTTTCAGTTGCCACCCACAAATTTTTTCAGGTTAAATTAGTTGGAACTACCACGTGCGCTAATATGTGCTGGGACTGTAATGGCACTAGAGGCCGAGAGCCTGAATGGGAAGCCCACTATGAGAGATCCTGTTGCATCCAGGGGGAGGCGACTGCCGACAAGGAGATCGCCAGGAACGCCTAGAACTTCATGAATTCTTCATTTTTAAATTATAATCAGCTAAGCTCGCGAGCTACTTTATGAAGAGGCAGTGACGAAATTATTTTTTCTCAAGTTGAACTGACTACAAACTATTTTAACCGCGGGAAACCTTGGAATTAAAAAAAATATTCTGCTTAACTAGTCTGGAGCAAAGAATCAATTCAATTAATTAATTTTTCTTGAAGTTAGAAATTTTCAATGCCAAGTCTAAAGTAAATGGAACACTCAGTTACGAGAGAGGCCACTGAAGACACACATAAAATCTAGTGTGCAATTTGATTACATTATTCCTGTCACAACTAATCTTATATACAAGAAGCTAATTAAATTCCACGTTTTTCTTGCAACGTCTCTGCTGACTAATTATTTCACGTAGCAGTAGATATTATCCTGGTGATATTTTGCGCTGTTTTGCATTTGAGTTTTGTTATGCTATTTGTGAGTGTTCTTCTGTCATACACTACCGTTCCTACATATGGTGTATTAATTGGCACTACCGCTGGTTAGGTTGCATAAATCTGGCGCCGTACGCGGAGCCTGCAAAAGTACACGCATCAATAAACACAAATCTAGCTACTACTTCCGGAGGCAGCTGAGTTAGCTGTTACAACCATCTCTGCTAACAGTGCTAACATCACGAGATCGGAAGTGTGACTGAATCTTGTTATGTTTAGTACTGAATGTAAATAAAGAACTCAAATCAGCCAGTACTTGATACTTTTCCAACTGCTTTCAAATTTAATTAAAATATTGATTGCATAATATTGTAATTTTAATGAATATAGAAATAAATAAAAACATTTTGAGGGGTTATCTTTAAAACAAGTATGAAGCATTTATTATTCTCCACAGCCAATAAATTAGTTTTTGTGATGTTAGATAATATAAGAGATCTCATACTGGTTCCATTAGCATTAATCAACAAAAATTTAAATGTAAATTTAAAAAATTATATTCTGACAAGATTTAAATTATTATAATAATTTTACGTAAAGTCTTTAAAAGGAATATTAGGTCAAGACTAACCATACGTTGCCCCGATTACTACAAGACCCCAAAACATATTTTTAAGCAAAAATTATTTTCACTGTAACCAATCACATATTTACTCTTTGAATCGTAGACTAGTTTACACGATGATAATTTTTCTCCTCAGACGGCCTAAAGAATAGGGCAGCACAACTTTCAAATTGTGAAATGCTAAAAGAATGTTCGAGGGGCCATCTTTGTCAAAACCAGTTAATGAATAAAATTTTTCTCTTTCCTTTGGACGAGTGTTGGTTGACAGCACCACACAAGACGCCAGACAAAAATTTTTTTAGGGCATCTCAACAGGAAAGCCGTACGTCGCAAAGGAACACGAAAATTCACGTGCTCGTGAACCTATACAGACAAATAAATTAATGAAAGGAATACAATTTGATCAAAACGTTAACGACATCGTAACATGGGGCAATAATTCACATACTGTATCATTCCACTCACCTTTAAGCGGTAAAACTAATGATTAAACAATTCTACGATGGATATAGAAACGTTCCCAGAGGAGAAATTCACGCCATACTTGTTGTAGACGGAAATAAGAACGAATAAATTGTTTCGTTAACAAAATAGACACTGAGCTCGATATATGAACATTCGATAGGTCGCTGCGTACTGAGGGTCACAAGTAGACGTAAAATGCATTATAAAGTAATCTTGAAAATTAAGTATTACTGTTTCAACACATAGTTAACACCAACATAACAAACAGATCAAAAACACATTAAAAATGTATAATTTACTATAATTGTTTTCAATTCAGAAAACCAAACGTTCGTGGTCATATACAGTATAACAGTCCCGGAAGGACCAAAGCATTGATAGTTAAAGAGAGTCATTAAAGTTTCCGTTTCTTTTCTTGGTTGTCACATTAATCACTAAACTCATACGATATTATCATACAGATTATATGAAAAATACTTTAATGTTAGGAAATAAAGTTTTTTTTGTTGCAATTCATTAAAATAAAACATTTTTCTACTGAGACTAAGAGGAAACTGAAAAGGTATAAATATGACCCGTGACAGACCAAACTGTCACAAAAAACTCCGCAAGGCGGACGTGATTTCATGTATCTATTGTATTACGCCCAACATCATCTCCGCAGTTCCTTAATGTTAAAATAATTATTTTCAGAGTTTACCTACGTCATACATGCGGTAACCCATTATATGAGGCATTTTGACGTAGGAGCGTATGGCACGTACATCATATTTGTTTATCTTAGCACTAGCCCGAAAATTTGCTGTATGTAAAATTCATCAGGCAAATATACGCGACTTTATTTACACCGTAAGTTAGAAGCATCCGGGCGCTCACTATTTTCGAACAAGAAACAATCCATAACAGTAATAACATCACTTACGGTTTTAATCTTTCGTCGGTATTCACACTGTAACTTTTTTTGTGAACACTAATATTTTGTAGCCACCACAAAATAAAAGTTTAGTGGTTACAGAAATATAATGGTCCCAACAAAATAATTGTGTCCTCCACAAAAGAATTTGACTGGTCGAACACCAATAAAACACTTTGTGACAGCCACAATTTTTTTTCCTGTATAATTTAAATACTTTTATCCACAGTGTTTCAGCGAGTGTTTCACGAAAATGTTATTGCAGTGTTTGTGACAAAACAAATGGTCGGATTATGCCATGCTGACCAGCATCAGCACATCATATTTTTTCGTTACTTTATGACTTACAGTTCGTCCCGCATGATGACGCGACTGTTTACAACTGTCCCATGAGCTCAGTGCAAGATCATCGTCGTTTCCTGATTTGCCAAAGAAGATGAACTCGATCACGAGGGGCAGGTAATTGACTCTTGAAACCAGCCAGTGGAGAGCACGGAAAACCACGAAAAATAGCATGGAGAATGTCAGCAACTCAGCTACAAGTGGTGGACCACGCTGATATAACTGCTCCTATACTCAACATTGGTGTGAGAGTCGCGCCATTGTTCTAATCCCCAGCTTCAATTTTATGGTTGAAAAATGTAATGAGTTAAATTCTGGGTATAATTCAGTTACGCCATTGTCAATCAACTATCAAGGCTCGTAGGTACGAGTTGAGGGTGTTGCTTATCTATGAAAGGAAGTTGTCAAAACCCTCCAAAATGACTTTGTCGTAATAGTTATTTTATATTTTCAGGCCATCATTAAAATCGCGTGGATTTACATAGGCCTACACGTAAATTTCTGCGTCAGTTTCAGTACTGATAACCAAAGTAAGAGTTTGGCTATAACACTTTTGTCGATCGATGGCCATAATACACAAGCCCACCCTCTCTACCCCCCCCCCCCCCCAACGGCAGTGTTAACGTTGAGTTAACACTGCCGCTGGTGAAAATATACTACTGCAGTGCACACGCATCCTGTTTGTTTGTCTTCAAGGTCGTGAAAGTTAAATGGACTGGATGTTAGTAAAATTTTAGTTTGTTTAGAATGTACATAGAACGCGCTGCCATGGATACCTTCACTGTCATAACGTCCTACTGACGTTCGTATAATATTTTCGGGAAAATGCGTATCAAACGTATTGTACAACAAATGAAAAAAATATGTATTGGGCTGAATGTTTACGGTTTAAGAAATTTTTTTAGTAGCATCTCAGTAGATTTACGTCGAAGAAGCTGACTTTCTTGTTGCCTTGTGTTGCAGTAAAGTATTCAATTCTGATGTCAAGCCAGTGCATATTATTAGTATGTAATTTTTTTAAACCTCACAGAAAGTTTTTTTTTATAAAATTTAGAAAGGTGCTTCACAATAAACTCAAAGTTCCCCTCCCCCACAACCTATCAGCACCGCTCCCCAATAAAAGAACAATTTCCAGCGTAGCTATTCTCCATGAGCTCGGGCTCCACTCGGGCGTCCAGGACAGTCCGCTGGGCAGCACAGTACCGCGGGCGGCGTGAGGGCAGGAAGGAGGCTGTGGAAGATGTGTTCACGGGGAGATGGAGCTCAATAGCGCGGCAGAGGCTTTGTGTGGCGACGTGCCTTTACTCCGCTGGCCAGTGCCGCGCCCCGCCCTGCCGTCGCCACGAACAACCTCCAGTTACGTCGCTAGCGTCAACACGCTCGCAGGTCAACATACACGTCATAGCCTGTCTGTTCGCAGTTTCTTCCATGTATGACGTGTTTGGTTGTTTCATAAATATCTCACGTACAACAAGCGTTTTTTACTTGTGTTAACATTATATTTTCATTTATAACTAACTAGCGACCCACCCCGGCCTCACTCGGGTGTGATTTACAAATACGGCGTTTTTTAGGTCTGCAACAAGTATGTACACTAAATGCCTAACGTAACTACCATAGGATTAATACTGTGTTGTTCAAAAAGTCTTCGTAAGTGAACTTTAGAAGACAAAAATTATCACTGTGAGTCATCCTTAAAAGGGAAACATATGCTGTCACGCATTTTTGTAGACCTTTTTCAGATCTACAATTCTGTATTGTATTAATTTGGTGTATCTCTTATGGTTTAGTCACCGTAAGCCACGTAAGCGCCTTAAAAGAGGCTTCTTCCCACTTGATTAGAAATCGTCGACATTTATGTATTATCCTTACATTAAATATTAATGTATTATATACTTAAACCTCCCTCAAGAAAGTTTGTAAATAATGGTGAAAGCCGCATCAAAATCCATTGAGTAGTTTAGAAGCCTTAGCCGAATACACAGACATACGCGCCCGGGCGACTTTGTTTTATACTATGTATACCTAGACATTACAAGCGTTTTATACGTGTGTTAACATAATGTTTTCATTCATAACTAATATTAATAGATACAGATACAAAATCGGTGTGTTGGAAAATTCCTAGTAAGAAATAGTTCTTATGCAAAATATTATTATACAGAGTGCGCACGAATGCGGTGCGTTGGCGGTCTGGTGTAATTTTTCTATGCTTTGTTTATATGAGGCGGAGGTATATTCTGTAAGTAGAACTTCAGCTGGGCTTCAGAAATTGTTGGAAGTATCCGTGAATGGAATATTTACTGTCATCCTAGTATTGTGAGTAGTTCATCACTGATTAAGTAATTCTGAAAGTCCAGCTTTATTTCTTCTTTCCAAGCAGTGCGTGCTCCCACAACTTTTAAAAATTAACTTCGACATTTCCTTGAACTTTGTCGTTCAAGTTATGAACATAAAATGTTTCCATTAAACCTATTCTCAATGTGATGTTTTAAAAAATTACGAACCTGATTTTTGTTGCCACCAACGTAAACGTCACACTTTAAATAAGTACGTTAAGACGGGAAACGTCCAGTTTTGCAGGGAGTAATGTAATCAATACGGGGGATACGTTATACTTATAATGTGTCGATCAAAGATTTCTTTTCAAAAATTTGTTTTAAAAAGTGCTTAATTGTCATCTAAAAGCTATAAATAAAACTGAATAACGTTAAATAATTTAATATAAATAATATAATGAAAACATGTCTTTATAATCCACAAAAGTATTTATGAAATTAAACATTTTATTAGAAATTATTTTACCTTAAAACTCACTAAAAACAATATAATTTCTGTATAATTTATAAAAGGAATATTAGCTGTACAGTTTATTAATTTTTCGGCAGAATTGAGCGTCTTTAGACGATTAATTTAGAAAATTGGATGAGAAATAAATAATGTTTGAGACAAATTTTTGATTTCTCATCTGACAATCCAGCAAAGTCTTGATTATTGTTCGAGAAAATTCTACTTAACGAAAGAAGGGAGATTTGTATTTTGAAAGTAAATTTTGGGGAGGATTATTTCCTTTCTAGTCCAGGAATATTAGGGGTTTCACCTCGGAATGAGAGATAGTCAGCTATAAACTTGTATAAACCTTAATTTTGACAATATAGATGTACTTAATTATTTTCTACTTAAAATGTAATTAAAGTATTTCCCTTAATAACTTTATAAGTACACGAGTAGGTAAGTATTATTAAATGAATAGATACTGAATTATTGAAAAAAATTATTAATTATAACGTAATAGTTAATAAAAAATGCAAATTATTTAGAATTATATATTTATCAATAATTTATAAACTTTATTCGGCGTGTTTTTAATCGGGACTACAGGTTGACCTCGAATGATACTCTAAATAGTTAAACACTGCGCGCGCTCTGCCCTCTATCTCGAAAATGGTTCAAGATATAAAAACAATGTTTAAACAAAAGTTGTAGAGAATTTAATCCTCTACAATATTTATAGAAATAGCATAAAACCCATAGGAAACGAGATATTTGCAATAAATGTGTAAAAAATCGATCTTTTGACCTTTGACCTTGAAATATCTGTGGTCGCGGACACCCTACGATAGGTAGGTTTTGAGACAAGTTTTAGGGTGTCAAAATAAAGGTTTATACAAGTTTATAGCTGACTATCTCTCATTCCGAGATTCTTGCCCTCATTTGACTAATATTGCTGGACTATTCCGGTTATTGATATCCTGTCTGTAAGTGATTCAATGTGAACTCAAGTAGGCAGATTCCAGCAGAGCTACAGAGTTCGTGTAGTGAACAGTTGTCAGCACACACGCATACACTACTACCCAGTCCCTCCCCAGTCTCCAGGTCGGCTGCCTAAAGCCCCTGTTACACTGTCAAATTTTCGCCTTCATACTATGTGTGACAATAAAATTTGAAGACAAAATCCGGCCGTCAAATTTTTCCTTTCAACCAATTTTATCAAATAATCTTGAATGTGTTTGAAAATGTGTCACACTGTCAAATTTATTTTTTCTGGAACGACCTCATCTGAATATTTACTTAACAATTATTTTCAAAGTGAGATACTGCTGTTGTGTATCAATGCAGAACATTAAAGGAAGAAATGTAACGATTGTTGTAATTTATTTACCTTTTTTGTTTTTTTTTTACTAAATTCAAATTTCATTTATCAGAAATGTTTCTAAAAAATGAAATTTAATGTAACCGAGTTCTTAATATTATGGGCAATATCCACGTAAAAAATCATTCATGTCCAGACACGAGCTATATAGTAAACATAGAGAGGGTGACTGAGTGATTACTGCGCTCTTAGCGGAAGCCATCGGCAAACTGTCTCGCCATTTTAATGTTAGTCAAAACATTGTCAGCTGATCCTTCTTGTCATGTTGTTACCGTGAATGAGACGTGATATTTTTTGAAATATTGAAGGCAGTGGTGGTTTTTTTGTCGTGTTACGTCGAGTTCGTTACACCCACATCTGAATGACGTCTCGTTAGAGAATGTCGTCTTGAAATGTACATTTTATAGCTTCGGATATATACATATAAAATATAGTTCCAATGCCTGCTGTATGCTCAGCGTATGGCTACGCTAACCGCAGCAATAAAACATGTATATATATATATATATTATATATATATATATATATATATATATATATATATATATATATATATATATATATATATCGTATTACAAGTACGTACTAGAGGTATTCGCATATAACACTACTTATAAACGTTAGAGAAGTTGTGTTATTTTGCAATCAGTTTGAACTTTGTTATTAATATTATTCTACCTGGAGCAGTCTGTACTTGGCAATTCACAGAAATTACACAGAGACTATTGTTATTTTTTTATTATGCTGAAAGGAATCTGTCGTTTCAGATTTCCTCTGAAAAATGAAGCCTTTAAAAGTGGTATTTTTTTCTGATGACCTTAAAATTGCTAAAGTTTTTCCACTATTCACGGAAAGAGATCCTTCAGGGTAATTGTTAAGCCGAGGGGCTTTTTTGAAAAACAATTTTTTTGGGAATTTTTTATATTAATAATAAAAAAAACACGAATTTACTAGGGGCATTAATATTTCATCAATACTAACTACCAAACCGATAGTGGGAACGGCTATGAAGATCAGGGAAAATGTGGGGTAAAACGAGTGGAAAATATGTAATTCATAATAATACTTCTCATGGAAATACATGAATTGCCAAAAAGACATGACCAAACAACACAAACCAAACTAATAACAAACACCTAAATTGATAGTGGGGAAGGCAATGAAGACCAGGGAAATTGTGGGGTAAAAAAATACAAAATATGTACATTTTCATTATAAACATTTACCCCTCAATTTGCCTACAGTTCATAGCCCTCCATATCACGTGAAATACCGATGCACCGCATAAAATCTCTGTTCTGTATTAATAATAGAGTGGATTTATACCATTTACCGGATTTTTTTTTTCAAGTAAGTCCGTCTGCTTTACATTACCTCGACGATATATTTACATTTACCGGAACCTGCTTTCCGTGAGCACCCACAAAATATAATTTCCACGTCGGTCTCAATACACGAAAACAATGATTTTGATTACGAGGTCAATCCACCAACTTGTGGTTTGATGCCAGACTGTTGTAGTGTATAGATTATTTGCATTGTAGTTTAGAGCCGCAACACCATAGCCCATTGCACCTTTAATATTTCCAAGCACTCAATTAAATGGATATATAAATCGCTTACATACTCCCATGCATAGGCTTATATACTGCAATCTCAAACATGCAGGCTGGTTTGATATTAACACAATTCTTCACAAAAATAACATTCACAACACTACACTATACAACCTCCCAGGGGGTTGTTTTATGCCATCTTTAACCTTGCAGAGCAAAATCAGCGAATTACACTTTATTTCCAGCCAGCCAAGTGCGTGAAAATGTCCAATTGTATTTTATTTGTGGATTGTTTTGGGTACATTTGCGTGATATTCCTTACTGCTACACCCTACCACGGGCCTTTGTTTTGACTGAAATGAAAATGGCGGACAGAGGTTCAAGTGGCCTCAGTCCGGAAACGCTCCCGCCACTCTATGTTTACTATAATCTCGTTGCCCAGACAGCTCCTACATTAATTAATTATCTTTACAACTTATTTCGTTTCCAGCAATTTTTTGTAATTCAAAAGTTTCGTGACGTCCATTTTTGTCGTGCACGATTCTGATTGGCTGAGCGTTTACGACTTTTCGATGATGTCATAACTGTCCAACTTTATTTGACCACACTTATTGGAATCAGTTTGACGAAAAAAATTCACGGTGTGACAGGGGTTTTATGCACCCAGATCACACGATCCAACCGCCTAGGGTTTTCAACCACGCGCACTCGTCACTTCCACAGATCCGCTCTTCCACTGTTCCCAATACTCCCTACGTCTGCATGAGTCACACGACCTCGTGACGAGCGTCGTTACGCCTAAATTCGTTTTCCCTCAAGTTTTGGCGCAGCTAAACCAGGCAAAACGAAATTAGGCACATCGATGTTAGGCAATACGAAATTAGGTGAAACGAATTTAGGATACACGAAGATAGGCAAAACGAACATTTTTTATTTTAGAGAAAACGCCATTAGGGGAAACTAATTTAGGGAAAACGAATTTAAGGAAAACGACGTTAGGAAAAACTCAGTTTTGGCAAGGAGACTCAGAAAACTAAGATTTTAGTAGCGTCGCCGTTAGGCAAATATAATTTAGGCGAAACGAATTTAGGGGCAGTGGAGTGTACCCATTCTGTCGATTTACTACCCCTTCCGTAATGCGCAGTTGCATCATCATCTTTTTAGAAAATACTCCCTTTATCTTTGGGCCTTCCTTTGGAGCTTTTCAGAATTCATCTCTTCTTTTTTAATGCTGTAAGTTAGCCTCTTAGGGACCTCTCTGGCGCGCCCTGCGTAACACAACTAAACCCATGTTTTCAGACTTTTCCACAGAAGTCGTGCCTTCCATAATACCTACTTCATCCATCGCAAAGTGACAGCAGAGATAAACATTTCCAGTGACAAAAATCAAAGCCATTGGCTGGCTATTCGGTTAGCAGTATGACTGCGGTAGAAAACAGTTCCAACGGTATTTTATCATTTTTATAGTCAAACTTAGTAATTACAATAGTTCTGTGATATTAAAATTCTCCGTGAGCATATTAAAGTATGCGTTTTTGCAGCTTGGATGTATATTTTATTTATTGTTTCGTTTGGGAGTAAAAAAGTACCGAGTAACCACTGTTAAAGGCTGTTCACGATAAAGTGAGCACTTTAGAAATCAACCTTGGAAAAACATCACTGCCCCTGCCTGCATATATAATTAACGGACACACTGAGTGACATGCGCCCAGTAAAGTTTGTAATGATGGGTGGAAAATAGTTCAAAATTTTAATGTCTAATAAATAGTGTTAGGTGACCATTGTGATAACTTAAATTATTTTTTCCCTTCCTGTTTTTTTTTTAATTGTTCACCGAAGTGTAAAAATGACCAAATTTGTAACATATTTAATTTTCTGATGATTCTACAGTTGCACCGGACGGAAGCATGGCTAAAGTGGTGAGGTCCATGGCAATCTTAATTTTACATAAGGCGGAGGAATGTACAACGTACATAAAAGTAGATCTTAAGCAGGGCTTTCAGAGAAGTGCTAATTTTAACGTGAACAGCCTATACAAAAGTTGGCGGATGCGGCGGCACGGGCTAAATTCGGGTTAAATTGCCGAAATACAAGTAAATCGGACGGAAAATATTGATGATTATTGAAATCAAGATAGAGAGAAAACATTATTATAGATACGTAACTATTATAAACACCTGCTGTTTTTTATAATGTGATTCTGACAACTGACTGCTCATGACGTGTGTGGTTATGTGTATGATTGAATATTCGTGTCAAACCTCCTTAGATGCGTTCACAACCGGGAGTATTAGGTCACGTTGTAGTGAAACTGTCTTGCAATCGGAAGATCCTGAGTTCGATCGCGACCGAAAGCACGGCGGGTCATTTTTCCACACGCGGTACTCCATCCTCGTTGCGGAAAATTGCCGGTGTCTTTCCATAACACGTATCTTCCTAATTTCATACCATTTATATTTTATAGTCTGTATATACGTCGAGGCACTGACGGAATAAGGTATTTTATTTCGTAAACTCGTTTTAGTTCGCTCCCGGTAAGAAAGTGACCGGGGACGGGGATGGGAGTCACGTGTTACGCCCTGTCGCCACTTGGCCACGCCACAGTCCGCTGAAACATCGAAATTTACGTAGGTATAAACAATTGTAGGTGATAGATGTACGGCTCTCAGCATCTGCCCCCAAAGCATTTGATGTCAGATCTGAGTGAAGCCGTGTTCCAGTGGACAATTTCGTAATCTAGTAATCATTATGGTTCAATTGAAACAATGTCGGTAGTCACTTGTTTACCACTACGGTGCTATCTGTCGAGAAAATTTTTTGTCTGCAACAGTGCACTGCACTGTCTAACATGGCATTTTCATGAAACTATTATTATAAGTAAATAAATTTTCATATGAAAAAAACGCATGTATACCGTGACGTCCTTGGTTATGTTTACACTCAAATGAATCACATTCCGTAATGTGTTATTGGAATTAAATTCATGCATACAGCTGTTTACTTACACATATGTATTCAATTACGTGAATTCGTAAAAAAATTAATGCATAGTATGTGTACAATATGAAGCCATCTACGCACATTTCTTTGCCGCATTATGTTAAAACAAACATGGCGATTATTTGGGATTTGGTAAATTACAGTAGTATTTAGTTAAATTCGTTGTATACTAAAAGATAGATTCTGAACTACCAAACATGTAATCATATTAATATATAAAATCGGGTCACGTGACCGTTTAATACATCAAAACAGCCAACTGAAACACGGCTTTGGTGTGCTAAGTGTGTACATCGAGTCATATTGCTGTGTAAATGATAATCACGTTAAGCGAAGAAAGCACGGGAACATAATGAATTAGAAACGACATAAAATACGTGATTTTGAAAGTCTGTTGAGATTGTAACGGCGAAGATTCCAAAACGGCGAACCATAGTATCCATATTTGAAGTTCTGATATAAGCACAGCTAACAAATTAATGTTCATCTGACTTGTATTTACTCTTGAACGCTGTACCTGTAGAATGGTTTTCCCTTCCTCCTTATAGCGTACGCGGTAGTCGCCCGCGGCAATTCAGTGCCGACGTTAAAAGAGACGCCGGCTTGCTTGTCTCGGTGTCCGAGCTGAACTGTAAAGAAACACTCCACTCGACTGGAGGGCCCGCGTCCTCTATTGTTCCCCTGGAGAGGCTCAGCTGTGGCCCGCACTCTTCAGAACAGACCGGTAGCGCTGCCCAGCGGCGGCGTCGCGCAACACGTTCTGCCCCTCCCTGCCTCACCGGGCCTTCATAACCCCCTTAACTCTGACCAAGGTGTCTCCCTACCTCCGTGTGGCTAACAGTTTCACGCCCACCCGAGGTTCCCACATCAGCAATAGGATTGCCTACAAGAATACCTCGCGGAAAGTGTAGTGAGTACAGTAAGTGAAGAGATTTGGGCGGCTCTTAACATTAACAGTGAGTATGGAGTAGCGTTGAAATGAAAGGGATACGGAAACGGGAGATCCCCGAGAAAACCCGCCGATTAGCGGAATCGTCCGACACGATACCTCACATGCGAAAATCCTGGAGCGACCCCTACGGAAAACGAACCCGGTTCGTCTAGGTGGGAGGCGAGTAGTCTAACCACTACACCACCACGGCCCCGAAGAAAGTGTAACTTACTACTATATATTCCCACGAACTCAAAAAGTCAAAACGGTGGACTCTATGGTTACTGCTTGAAGCCGTATATTCTCGTTTATACTATAAAACATTTATTGGTGAAGCGTCTTAGTATATCATGTGAACTAATTAAGAGTTTATATAACTCACAAGACTACGAGTATAACATTACGTTGACACTAATGTAGTATTTACATTGTGCCTAACTTTCTTCTATCATTGCAATGCGCCTTTTACCTAACATCGACTTTAACCACTTATTGCTGCTTTACGTTGCACTTTTGTTAAACTATATTTATAGTGCCAGTTTCTACAAATGCAATACTCCAAAATTAACCGCACAGCTAAGTCGACTGACTGCGGTATTTCGCTGCTGAAAATTAATGTAACCCCATTTAACAGAATACGAAATCCGAACTCCAAGTGTAGTAGCAGTTTTTCAGTTTAATTTGGCTTTCCAACTGGCAACGTGCTTAGGGCCTATATAGATACAATAGTTAGCAAATTTATTAGAAAGGCACAGATAAATTTATTATTGGGTTTTACTATCAGAACTTACTTTAGGATGCAAGTGAAGACGTCGTATAAATATCATACAGTTTGCATTAGAAATTATTATAAATTAGATAAATATATACGTATAAAATATACATAATTCGCAGCATCTTAGGGATGCACCAAATGATGGCGAATTAACTTCCATTTTTAAGTTGTTTTTGCTTCTAATTTACACTATGTTAGCTTTTTAGGTATCTTCTGGTACAACAGATAGCAGCACTGAGTGTTAAACATTTGAATATGTTAGTGTTGCAATTGGAGTCACGTGGAAGGCAGATAGTAAAAAACGGAGGACAGAAGAAGTAAGGAAGGCGACCTCTTTTGTTGATGCAGTAGGGTGACGACGGCGCTGACAGCTAGTGGCAGGGGCGGCGGTGTGCTGGGCGAGCCCAGGTACCTGGCAGGCAGTTCACTTCATTATTCCCCGACCTCGCCGTCTGCAGATTATCTCCTCGGAGCAGCACAATGCGCCGTCTCTGGACAACAACCGTACATCCGCCCCGCCGAGCCACAGCACCCCTCTTCCTACAACTAGGCTCGAACGCAGGGCGCCGCAGCGTTCCTAAATGTTACTCCAAGAAGTCGTGGTGAGAGAATTGGGTGACTCTTAACAACGAAATCTTGAGACCCGATGAGGGTAAAATGAGGTGAGGATGTAGCAGCGCCGGAATTCAAGGGCGGGGAAAACTAAACATCCCCGAGAAAACCCGTCGACCAGCGGCATCGTCCGGGACGATTCCCACTTGCGAAAAGTTGGAGTGACTCGGCAGGGGATTGAAGCCGGTTCGCCTTGGTGGGAGGTGAGCAGTCTAACCACTCAGCGACCGTGGCCCCGAGTATAAAGTAACAGAGCAACAGCTGAAGAAATTAAGAGTAAACGAGGTTTTGTAACGAACATTACGTAAATGGCATGCAGTGTTTACAAATATGTACTGATTAATCAACCAACATAAATTCCAAAATATATTTAACACTTTCCGCAAATTCTTTCTTTTCCGAAATGTTAGTAATATACTTAAACAGCTTTATTTAACAAAATTCTAATCACAAACATTACGTCTAAATATCCTTTATCCAAGTTAAATTTTAAATAAAACTTAAAACCTTTGAAAGAAAACTGTTATGTTTAATAGGTTTAATCACTCGGTTTGTAATAACTCATATAAATTGTACGAGAGAGCGCATTGCAAAGTGTTGTATATTTTAAATATTGTTACATTTTATCTCAAGAAATTCAGTGGGCATAACCAAGTTCGTTAAGGGATGGAGGTGTTAATTAAATAAAAGGGTTAATTATAATTTTCTAGTTTTATTCACAGTTACTACAAACAAAAACCTCTTGACTCAACATTTTATAACAAACCAATATCACTTACTGCTTAAAATTAATTACTTAAATTAACATAATGTATAATTACCTCAAAGAAATCAATGAAATTAAATAATTAAAAATCAATCTCAATAGACTGTGTATCGAAACCTATTCTATTATTTTATGAATTATCTTTCCATATTCGAAAGTATCATTATTTACAATAAAATCCGTACTACATGTCCATTCAGTCCCACCTCAGTTTAGTCCATGTCCCGTCAGTCCGCAATGTTCCAGACTTCTCCGAGCGCCGTCGCGCACAATAGCCTGCACACCACAAACACCCCGTCCGCCGCCGTCTCGTAAGACTGCTGGCCGATGGACCGCTGCTGTTTTGATATGGTCGTAGGCCATCACCCAGAAATTTCTAAAAACGCGCGTTGCGTCGAGTCCCTAATCCCCAGAATATTCTTGCGCCTCCTATGTTTGTCGTCGCCTCAGCAGGGGGGAGGGGGGGGCTGTGACGTCAGCCAGGTCTCGCCGCTGTCAATAATTACCTGGCTTCCCTAGGTGGTGGAGGGTGAAGAGCGCGCCTGTCTTGGGGAGGAGAGGGGAGGTCACCCCCTACAGAGCCTGACTGACCGCGCGCGTTACGGGAACTCGCAGTCGGTAAGCTGCAGTGCATGGCAATATTTTCTTGAGTTATTTTGTTGACGTTTTGAACGATTCATCAGATTTTGCTTAGAATATATGTATAAAATTTCGAATTCAAAATTTTATAATACATTCATATGTAGTCATGTTAGCTGAATGTTTGATATTCAAAATCACTTTATTTTGTTGTCTTACAGCATAGTCAGCAAACAGGAAAAGTATATTTCTATCTCGCAATTATATTATTAAATGTGAAGGAAATGTCAAAAGCCTACTAGTCAATATTCATCCTTTACATTCCGTTAAGTAAACTGCTAACTTAAAGTCATGTCAGCATAGAGGAGATCTAAGTTGCAATTTTGTCGTGTCAGAGAAATAACAATGTCTTTCAAAAAGTGAGATGATAGGGAGAAGAGCCAATTATGCTAAACGAAACTCCTACCATTTAAATTTTCTTTTAATGGTTCAGTAATTTAGATTTTAATAAGCTCTCTAAATATAAATTATAATTGACTCATGTACGTATAGGTATATTGCAGCAAAACGTACGTTAGTGAAATGAAAAAAAGGTTGTTTATGTCTAGCATTTACCTGGTACGTGAACGTGTTTTAGTATTACGAGACCTCTTCGAACAGTCACTTGTACCCTCACGCATAAATTAACTTTTAGAAGCGTAATGTGTATTTCTAATTACTGTTACTTATCGTGTGGAGGTCGGATCATAGGCGCATCAATGAAAATAAATAAATAAACAGCAGATTAAAAAAGTTTTGCCTTCTGATATTTGCACACACAGTGTAAAGAAGCCGTATACAGTAATCCACTCTGATACAAAACAAAGTTTGTGATGGCAGCTTAATTCTCCTATCTACTTTCGTCATTTTCTTAATTCTATTTCCTAAGCAGCAAACTCTAGCAAGTAGAACAATGGCGAATTTGAAATTTACATTACATTTCAGTGCAAATGATTAAGCTATTTGTGTATTACTTAATGAGTAAGGTTTTTTATTTCATAACGTCGATTAAATTTCTTCAAAATCGTGCAGATAATACTGTTACGCGCTCGCATCTTTGCCCCGCGCGATCAAGTGGAAGTGAAGGACAGAGTAGTTACAATGATTTATGGACGCATGCGCTATCAGTTGCAACCAGAGACGCGGCGGCTTTTGACAAAGGAATGTTTGCAGGGCGCGTGCCACTCCCGAACTTGGGTATCGGACGTTTTGAGATATCTGAAGAATGCTCTGGATTACTGACCTTGTTTCTCTCAACTAGACTCAGGGTGCGGCGAACCTTCCAGGTCAAGGCCAGCGACTATAAAAAGCACGCTGGGCCTTCCAGCCGGCAGTTGTTGAATGGATGTGTTTGAGCGATAAACGACTAGCTAGAAGAGAAGCGCGCGGTGAGAGGAAAAATCGGCGACTGCGAACATCATCAGAGCAGTGAAGTATACGACTGCAGGCTGGACTATTGGACTGAATGTGTGAGTAAACGACATTACAAATGACGGCAAAAGATAGACTGGACGTGTGTTAATAACGAGTATGATTTAATTGACAATAATCCAAAAAAGACTTAAAGAAGGACATGTATTAGTCGAAATAGACATTAATTATTGTGCCCACAAATAAATAAAAAGTGTAATGGCGGAGATAGATAATTTAATACTGTAAAAAATAGATGTGTGAATAAATTAAAAAAATCGAATTTAGTTATATTATTTTTATTAATACCTCCATTCCTTAAAAACTCAGATAAACACCCCCCTTCCCCCAACCATCCTTCCTCCAGGCTTCTTTTTACCATACTGTAAATCGAAAATAATATTTCCAGCATTGGTAAAAAAAAATTTCAATAAAAAATGATAAATCTCTTAAATACCAGAATTTGAACATTATATGTGTTAATTTAAACACCATAGAAGATATAAATTGAAATTTTATATAGTATAAGTATTATCGTCAGAAACTCTTACATATTCTAGGAGTAATTTAGAGCCTGAGTACTGTCACGTTTTTAACAAAAGATTTTGATTTAAAAAACAAATAGGCCTACCTCAATAATTTTTAAGACTTAAATATCGTATTTCATATAAATTCGTTCAAGAATAGCAGAATTTTCCGACGAAACTCACAGTGCATGGACAGAAAGGTAATTTTACAGACTTTTTTTTTCTAGGAGAGTGGGCTAATAAACGAATTGTGCTACGAACCTTCTAGTTGATCTTCAATGATTAAAAAAAAAAATCGATTTTACTTCTTTCTGCCCAATCCTACGTAGACGATCTCTGTCTGTCTGCCTTTCTGTCCGTCTTTAATACTTCTAAGTACCTTGAAACTCAACAGAAGTTCTTCAAAATTTGCAGAGCTAATCCTCAGGGTAAAATACAGGCCAAGTTCAAATTTCAGCAAGCTCAAATTACGCAATCAATACCTTTTCCCTAGAAACTATAATTTTTTAATTACTTTTTTCCTATGAAAGATTTGTATTAATGCATAGAGAATATTGCATAGAGATATAAAGGTAATGGAATATCATTTTTGTTGTTTACTTTAAATGTCTCGCGTCAATTTTGAGTTAATTTAGTTGGGCCACAGTGGCTCAGTGGATAGAACTATATCAAGTGGGGCCTTAGTGGCTCAGTGGATAGAACTATGTTAATTGGGGCAGCAGTGGCTAAGTGGATAGAGAAATATTAAATGGGACCGCAGTCGTTTCAATGTTGAGTTCATTTCACATAATTTCATTATTACCTCTCTCTCTCTCTCTCTCTCTCTCTCTCTCTCTCTCTCTTATATATATATATATATATATATGCAATATTTTTTCAGTTTTTGTATGAGAACCAAATTTTTTAACATGGTAATTGTTCTAGCCCCGTCACGGGTCACGGGCTGGGTCCTCTAGTATATCAATATATGTATAATATTCAAGGTTGAATTAAATCTAATGAGTAGGAAACTCATAAGGTGGCCGCCTGGATAGGCCGCCGAACGGTGCACAGAGCTCCAGCAGAATAATTATCATTAAAAAACCGCCCGACGTGTTTGATTACTAATAGCATTTAAGAAACGTTACGTGTCTTTATACGTTTTCACTTCCTCCATTTCTCTCCGAATTATGTTTTTGTGATAGCGAAAATGGCTCTAACGTGTGTTTTCAGTCATATTTAGGTATGAACATTCTGGTACAAAACATTTTAAAAAATAATTGGCACGTACATCAAACCTGTATTTTTTATTAATACGTCATAAAATAGTAGGGTCTCGGCTGAAAGTCTCATAGAAGCGCGTTGACGGCAATACTGCACGCCATTTCAGTACTTTGCGCGTAGAGGCGACGAGAGAGTGAGTCAGTGAATAGAGTTGGGCAGCTCTTAAAACTGTGGTCTTGAGAGCCGATAGGGGAGATTGGGGTGAGTATGGAGCGGCGCTGGAATGAAAGGGTGGGGAAAACGGGAGATGCCCGAGTAAACCCGCCGACCAACGGCATCGTCCGGCACGATTCCCACATGCGAAAATTCGGTGACCGGACCGGGAATTGAACCAGGATCGCCTTGGTGGGAGGTGAGCAGGCTAACCGTTCAGCCACCACGGCCCCGATCAGAGAGTTGATGTGCATGTCTCGGTCGTTCCTAGCGCCCCCACGCTTTTAGGCCTCAGACGTGCAAAATTCCTTCAACCAGGCGGCCACCTTAAGCAACTGCGGAGATATGTTGGACGTAATACGACAAACCCATGAAATTACGCCTTCTTTACGGAATTTTGTATACCTAGCTGACTTTCTTAAATACGCTAGTTAATTGCAAGATTTGAATTTTACGTTTACGTTCTCTTCTTAACGGTATGAGGTTATATATTGTGAATATACGTGGAGGTGTTTTCGTTAGGCGGCATCGGAAGGTCTTAGACAATGGGCTGTAGTCGAAGCCGCATTAAGGCGAGAAACACCAGGCGATACGAAGCCAGCACAGAGAGAGTAGCAGAATGCCAGTAAGACTCCAAAGACGTCGCTCTAAGCAATTAGCTGACTTCAAGGAAGGGCCAACTTAAATATTCACTCTTACGCCAGTATTACTCTTGTCGCAAATTTAAGAGGAAAAAAAAACACGTTTTCCACCGATGCGAGCATAACACTTTTGACAATGCATTACGCTACCAATAACAACGCAATTGTGCAAGTCAGTGTTGGATTAAACAATACGTATACAAAGTAAGAAATTTCCGGAAAGTTGAGTACATCAGCGTATACGCATACCAGGACTGCGCGAATGGTTAAATTATTTTTCATACATCCATGGTAACTATCCTACATTTGTTCGAGAAAGAGTCGAATTCGTGGCGAAGTTCCTGACATCGTTTATGGTAGCGAAGTTCACGTTCTTTCCTGTATTTTCGTCCGGATATCTGGTAAGTTTTTCATTCTATATGTAGGTCAAAAAATTCCATTATAGTTCAGGAAGATTACTTCAATTTTTTTTACAGTGGAATAATTTTTTTTTTTTTTTCAGTTTAATTTTATATAAGTGTTCGGCGAAGCCCGTGTGCCGCAATAAAATATTCCGGACAAGCTCCAGTGGAAGTTTCTTCTACGCGCCTGCTAGTCCAATCTGATTGCATGCAGTTAAGGGGGATTATTAGAAGTCATATTGAATTTGTAAATTCTTTACTATTACTTATGTTTCAGATTAAATTTTACAGTAGCTATGCGACTTTGTTAGGGCGTAGGTATCTTTTGATTTTATTTTCGAGATAGTTATTGTTTAACTTCACTCACTACTCTCGCATCTATAGTCATTTTCATTAGGTAATCAATAATTAATTCCCACTTATAGTACAAGGTAAGCAAATGAAAGTACTTCATTGTTATTGCAGTTATATAATAATATAATAATTAGAGTGATATACTGTGCCTTTACCAAAAAAAATTTCAACAATGAGTGCTGAATTCATTTTGTGACTCAAAATCTGGTGTCACCACAGTGATTTATATATCTACCCCTTAATTAAAAGTTTCTATGGAATAATCTGTCACACGTCACTTACTGCCGCACAAGTAAACGCGTGTGAATTTGTTTTGATGTTACTTCTACAATTGTGGTTCTGGCGCGGACTTCGCCCACAACGTCTGCAATATCTGTAAATGCACACAGCCTATTTTTTTTTTGTGTTAACTGGAACTGTTTGTTATTAAATATACACGAATTTTTACACTTATTTTCTTTTAATGCTGTTATAGCTCCAGTAAAGCAAACTTTTGTGTTTTATATCTACTATATACTCTTATTTAATGGCCTTATTGTTGTTTCTCTAAACTAAATAAATACAATTACAAGTATCGTCAATCACTGCACTAGCCTCTCTCTCTGACTTCGGTGAAATTCGAACCTTGTAGGAAACCTTCAATCGAAAATGTCCATGAATAGGGCCAGCAGTATGCTTAGACCTTTCATAGAACAATCCATGTCAGCGGCCGTGCAATGAAGCTTGCGTGGAATTTTTCAAGAAAACTTCCGCAGCGTGGAACATGGACTTAATGGCGTTCAAGAGGTTAGAAGGTAGTACAATACGTTAGATTACAGCTCGAAATAATTGTTCATAGTATTTGAATGACAAACGTTGTTTTTCAAATGTTTTAATAATTTTATCATGTTATCATCGATATAAAAAAAAAGTGCTCGAACAGCTTAGTGCTGAGTTAAATATGAGCGAAGAATCTGGCGAAGAAAGTCTGGCAGGCGGCTTCGGACGCGCACTGAAGTCTGTTTGCGTTGTCTTCACCAAACCCTTGAAAAATCACCGCGTGTATGTCGTGTTCGGCTGTCGTATATCAAACGCGTTTAATACATGTTATAAAAGGTATGTTATTTTGGTTAAATTTAACTTCTACTTATATATTATCTATAAACTATCATATTTAATGTGTAATTAACTAGCGACCCGCCCCGACCTTGCTCGGGTGCGATTTACAAATATGGCGTTGTTAAGGTTTATAGCTGGTATATACACTAAATGCTTAACGTAACTAACATCGGATTGATACTGTGTTGTTCAAAAAGTATTCGTAAGTGAAAGACAAACATTGTTACTGTGGGTCATCCTTAATAGATAAACGTATGCTGTCGCGGACTTTTTTGTAGACCTTTTTGAGATCTACAATAATTATGCACAGTAGTATATTAATTTGGTGTAGCTCTTATATTTTAGTCAGCATAAGCTATATAAGAGCCCGAAAAGCGGCATTTTCCGAATTTATTAGAAAAGTTGACATTTCTCTAATATTCTTACATCAAATATTAATGTTTTACATACCTAAACATTCCTCAAGAAATTCACCTAAATGATGGTGAAAATCGCATCAAAATCCATCAAGTATTTCAGAAGCCTTAGCCGAATACACAGACACGCGACCGGGCGACTTTGTTTTATACTATATATAGGTACCAATAAAAACTGAAAAAAGGTGTGTTGGTAAGGTGCTTGCCCAGCAAGCGATAGTTCTCATTCAGTACTTTGTGGAAGTGAGTGCGCACGAATGCGTTGCGTCGTCCCTTTGGTGTAATTTTCTAGACTTGGTTGAGCTTTATTTGCACGAGGCGGAGGAATATCCTGGAAGCAAGAAGTTCAGCACAGTGATTCAGAAAAAGTTGGAAGTAAACGTAAATGAATGGCCTGACGAAAGCTCGGCTACAAACAGCTCTGAGCGGCTGGGAGGCAGAGCGGCACAAGTACCCCAGAGGTCGGAGACTTGGGCCGCTCGTCCCGCCAGAGCTCCGGGGCCCGGCTTTTCAGGCGCACTGACAAATTGGCATCCAGGCGGCGGCTTACTGCCGGCATGACAAAGAGCAGCGGCCGACGGCGGCAGACCCCTTCTGGCCGCCGGCACAGATCCTCGTACTGCGATACAAGTCCACACTAGCCCGAGCACAGCCGACTGACTCCCTCGCCAGACAAGCACCGCCCTCACATATAGGCTGTTCACGGTAAAGTGATCACGTTTGAAATCAACCATTGAAAAATGTCACTGCCCCAACCTGCATGATTTTAATGGGCGCATTGTGTGACATTCGCCCAATAAAGTTGGTAACGATGGATGGAAAGTAGTTCCGTATAGTTACGTCGAATAAAAAGGGTCAGGTAACCATCTATGATAAGGTAACATTATTTCTTTCGCTTTATTTTCTTTTTTAATGCATCAGAGTGTAAAAATTAGAAAATTTTTTTCAATATTACTTTCTTAGTAATTTCAGAGTTTCATTTGATCGACGCATGAATAAAGTGACGAGGCGCATGGCAATGTTAATTTTACGTAATGTGGGGGAATACACAACTGTTATAGAACTTAAGCAGGGCTTTCAAAAGTGCTCGTTTTAACGTGGACTGCTTATACTAGCAGTAATGCCAGCAGCTGTTCCGATACCGCTGACGATCACTCATATAATTTGTACATTTTAGAATAAACATTTTTGTAATTCTTCAAAAGATTTTTCTTATCACCTGGGTTTTGAAAGATTGTTCTTGTACAAGTATAATAAAAAAATTACTGTGTAGCGTGCGCATACAAGCTGCGCAGTACACAACTTCCGATTCCCGATACTGATCTGATATTTGTGCCTCCAGAGCTGTTAAAATCATCTGGGTTCTACAAACGTTAGCTCTTTGTTTCCTGCAGTTTTTTAAAGTTGTAACTTTTCTGTAGGATGTTCTCGGTAAAGTGAGCACTTTTTACTCCCTAGTTCCTTTTTTATTTCATCCTTTGTTTACCCTTTAATAACCTTTTCCAATAAATGTTGCTATGTAAGTAATAAAAACAGTGTGTAGATTCCACCGAACTCGGAAGTTAACTTATAAGTAGGGATAGCAAAATTTCGCAAGTTCAATGACCTGTAGGCTAGACTCCACAGTCTTGTGTACAATCGAGCCTCAGATATTTGTTCATAGCTGCTGCCCTAGAAAGTAGCCAGTGTTATCCCACACCTGTCAGTATGGCACAAGCAACTTGTTTCCTTTCCAGTCTTATATTGGCTTAGAGTCATCCAGGACGTGTCTAATGAACTGTGATCCATTTGCAAAGGTGACGTCAGTGTACACATGTTGGACGTCTATCTAGTCCTGAAATGAGCTCGCGAAATTTTCCTATCCCTACTTATAAGTAAAGCCCCGAATATTTCGCGGATAGAGCTGGCAGCAAGCTAGGCTTAACAGCCCTCTATACACTCGAGATATAATCGTTTGCTTGTTGGTTGCTCTGATAAAGTGAGGCTTCTGTACCGGACTATTAAACGATCACCCAATCACAACAGTAGGAGAAAAGAACAAGTGTTTGAAGTCGACCTCGCATCCCAATGAATTCGCGAAATACTCGTGGCTCTACGAGGCCAAAATAAAATATATTTATTGATTATTATTCCGAATGAGAGAGCTTTCAAAGGTGCTCACTTTACCGTGAATAGCCCTTAACTAAAATTGCCAAGATCAGAGCACCCTGTGACCCATTCTCGTCTCACTTTACCGCATATCGGAAGCCGATTTACGGCCTGGAAACAATAAGCAGGGTGTAAGTTGCCATGGCACAAGGTGCAGGTAGAGGTCGCATCCTGCCTGAATATCGTGAACTGCTACGACCGACCAGCGATGCACACGTAATTAGGCTCCCAATAAGCGGAGAAGTAAATAACGCCCCAGGACTTTCAAAGCCAGCGTTCTCATCCTACGAAGCATCCAGCAGGGAAGGAGAAGGCTCGCACAGAAGGGTTTGATTGTAGAGTGAATATGGGGTAGAGTGATAGCTCTAGCTGCGCATAACCAGTATCCTTGTTCCAACAATGGACTGCTTTTCTTCCAGTACGGCTATCATAATCGACGTGGATAGAATTCGAGCTTAGAACATTGTTTATGAAAACAGGTACTTTCAAACCAAATTTTTATGAAGTTTGATTAAATTGAAACTGGAAAATTATTTTCTTAATATAAAAGGATTTGACATTTTATAATTATGATACAGACAGACACGTGCATCACTGTTGACCTTATCTTATCTTTAGTCTATGGATTTGGGGACACATCACATTTCACTCACTTCTGGCTCTTCAAAATTTCAGCATTGATTGCTTGTCTCCTTCCGTTTCGCCAGAAGGACGCTTCTGCAAGCACGAATTCTACATTGTTCAAGAACCAACCCTGTATGGAGGATGGTTATTGAATATAAACCAAATATGTTTTTATTTCAAGTCATTACCTACGGTAATCAGTCAATATTTAACAAGCAGACGGACTGATAAACCTTCACGCTATCTTTTTATAAATTAATAGCATTACAAATCGTGATCGTATTACTCAAACACTGTCACATCATAATGCGCTTCTCGTCCAGGTCTATAATGTAGACTTTCTCACATCGGATCGGAATATAATATGCGAGTTCCATGCAAAATTGTTGTTCAAGTAAAATTTCTTCTGATTAAGTTTTAATGTATCTACGGCACTGGGGACTCTTTTTTTGTTTGGAACTCCACCAAAACATATTTAGACCCGCCTTCCAAAACAAATTAAAGAATTTTTTGCCAAAAATGTCGTAATTCCTCTGTGTGTTTCCATTCGAACGTCAATAAAACTACAGTTGAGATCACTAAGTTAGTCTTCTTATAACTAAATTCAAGTGAAATGAACTACTTAATGAGTAAAATGGAAAGCGATATATGAATGAATTGAATACTGCTCTGCAGAAACAACTACTACTGTACAACAAAATTATAAAATAGTTAATTTTCTTTAATAAATCACAGCATAGTCAAAGTATTTCATAATATATTTTCGAGTTAGTGTGTTCTGTTTTGTCGAGAACGCGCTTTTTAATGCACGATCGTTAGCTAGTTCTATTGTCAGTAAATGTGTAAGGCCCAGGAGAGAGATAAACGGCAACACGACGCCGCCAATATGCTACAAAAACTGTTCATTGCGCTGTGGGTCATGTTCTGTGCCGTGCGCACATTTTAAAATATGCAAACATAATCCGCCGAAATTTGCGGACCTTCGCCCCCCACACACCCCGCTTTTTTCTCATCACCACTTTGCTGTCTACGAGGACTTGAAGTATGTTTCCTCAGCAAGCTATCTATAAATAATTTATGGAAACAAAAGTCTGCTGATAAACAAAATGTAAAACATCTACGTAATTATTAGAACTGTTAGGAAAAGCGCGGAATACAAAATCAGCCTTCCTCATATTTATGGTTATTGTAGGCGGTGTGAGCTTTTGTCAGGGAGGGTTCACAACACAGGAAATGCGACGTCACCAAATGGAAGCTTTGGTAAACCATTACCGACTGACCCGTGATTAGAATAAATAATTGTTTGCGTAAAAAAAAAATGCTTATTTTAAACAACTCAAAATGAATGAATTTGCTTCGCGTTTGATTTGACTTCTGTTAAAATCCTACGTTATCTGTACATCGTGTGTCGCACTATTTGCAAAAATTGATATTGAAATGACAAGATCACAGAAAGTCTAGGTAAGTACAAATCAGCAGTCCGCGCCGCTTTTTACAGTAAGAACAACTCGCTTTGTTTTGTAGTAAACTGTAGAGAAAAATATCACATATAGCATCGATCATTAATGAATACAAAATACGTAATACTTTTTGTTGAGTACGTGTTAAATCACGATTAACATATTCAGTTACATGTGTAGACCTGATCTGTTCGTTAAAAACCAACAAATAATTCACTTCTGCTGTACCTACTAGGTATTTTTTTTTTTCAAATATTATTTTTAACATATTGTTTTGTGTTATAAGACTTTAAACACAATTTCGAAGGCAAATTTTTAATTTACTATAGTCGATAATTACAGACTGGTAAATATGTATTACATACTTACGTAACTTTTTACAGGCAGCTTTTTACAGGTAGAGCTTATGCTCTACGATAGCATAAATAGCTAGTTTTATATAAGTAGGTATATTAAAAATAATATTTTCTTTTATAGCCACCTTAAAGAAATAATAGTTGGGGTGGAAATATTAACGATGTTGGTAGCTTATATGCGAAACTCATTTTATTCTTAAATTTAAATAGAAAACAACAGGCGAGTCTATAAAAGACTGTCAACTCACTTGTGTTGGTTCTGTATGGTGCATGACTGTACACGAGCTAGTCTTCCAAAAACATGCAGTATAATTTGAAGCTGTCGAATGTCTACATTTTCAAGGCTTTTGTGGTCATAAGTAGCGTCTAGCGGCAAGTCTTGTGTTTTATTACGCTCTAAAACCGAAACAATTAAAACAGCTCCAAAAGAGGATTTAATTGCACATCTGTTACTTGAAACTGCTCCACTTTAATTAGTCAAATTCTATTGACAATGTTAGTTGCTTGTATTCACTGATAAATAGTGATTTCTGTTGATTCGTATTGGCTATTCGCGGTAAAATGAGCACTTTTGAAAACTCTGCTTAAGATCTACTTGTATGCACATTGTGTATTCTTCCGCCTTATGTAAGATTAACATTTCCATGGTCCTCATCACTTTATTCATGCGTCGGTCAAGTGAAACTGTAAAATTATTCAAAAATAAATATTTTACTTATTTGCTCATGTTTACACTTCGTTGCATAAAAAAAAATAAAGCGAAAGAAATAATTTAAGTTACCCCAAATGGTTACCTAACACTTTTTACTCAGCGTTAATATATGGAACTTATTCCGCTCCGTCGTTAGCAACTTTACTAAGTGTGCCCGTTAAAATATTTGCGTGATGGGGCAGTGTCTTTTTTCTACGGCTGATTTAAAAAGTGCTCACTTTATCGTGAACAGCATTTAGTAAATTTTACTGGCCTAGCAGTAAAACCTCATTGCATTCCGCTAATTCTCAGTAGATCACAGGTCATTATCTGAAGGTTCAGTAAAATAACTTCACAGATTAAATCACTGATTCAGTTTTAGAGTGTACGCAGTGAAATGGCAGCTGGTTGCTGCATACTGACGCTGTGGTATAAGATGCTAGTAACTAAAACCTAATTTAATATCCTTATCGCCTTATCATGAACTTTATGTGTTACGGGTAGTCTTGCAATTGGATAGAATTTTACTGCACACCAGCAAACTTGGGTATTTCAACACTTTCCTCAAGTATTCCGTATATAACTGTCCCCGTTCCTAGAATAGTTATGATGTTACAAATTTTTGTTATCATACAAAGACTTAAAGAAAAGACGTTAAATTAAGTCGACATTGGATATAGTTCTATCCACTGAGCTACTAAGGCCCCTCTTGGAATCGCTCTAACCACTTGGTCACTGCGGCCCCATTTGATATATCTCTATCCACTTTGCAACTGTGGTCCCACTTCATATAGTTCTATCCACTAAGCAACTGCGGCCCCACTTGATATCGCTATAGCCACTGGGTCACTAAGGTCTCACTTGATGTGAAATTAACTCAACATTGAAGCGAGACATTTAGAGTAAAAAAATAATATTCCATTACCTTCATATCTCTATACAATAATATAAGACTTTCATAGCAAAAAGTAATTAAAAAATTAGTTTTTATGGTCAAAAGTCATGATTGCGTAATCTGATCTTGTTGAAATTCGAACTTGACCTGTATTTGACCATGAGGATACGCTCTGCAAAATTTGAAGAACTTTTGTTGAGTTTCAAGGGACTTAGAAGTATTAAAGACGGATAGAGATCGTCTCCTTATATAGTAGGATTGTTTTGCATAAGAAGAACTGCATTTCTTACTAGGCATTACAAACACTGTTTTCTCCCAATTTTTATTCATACCAGCTATAAATTCATTTCCATAGGACCTATAGAATATATAATTTGTATAAAGCCCATAGAATATAAGTAAAAGTTCAATTTAACTATCAAGAAGGTACTTTCATGGTAACCTATGTATAAAAGGTTTGTAATACGTGACATATTTAGAAACAACCAAACACATCATACATGGCATGATGTTTCAAAGGTTTGATTAAATACAGTGTGATGAAACAGCGAATAGATTATACCTACGTGCAAGTTGATGCCTCTAATTCAGACACACGCGTAAGCGCACATTTCGAAGGGGAACACATGCAAGTTCACTTGGTTACGACCTCAACAGCGGAGCTATTGTAAATACAAGATTATTGTCACACTGTCATCTGTAAACAAACCTTAATAAACATCAAATGTAAAATCCTTAAATTTTTTTTTATGTTTAAGTGACACCAGGATTCTGTTCGCGAGAGCTGATGCTGTAATGTTCGCGATATTACAGGTTTACCGCTCATGACTGAATATTATGACCTTGGTAGTTTCATGGTGGTTTTATGCATCGAACAAGGAGAACTTTTGTTTAACAGTTATACGTTCTGACCATTAAAACCAAACACAAGAATTTTTGTAGTTGATATTTAGAATGGATATTTTGCTATTATTCTGTATTGTCCTCTACGTTAGTTTTGAAGTTTGTCGGCAGTAGTAGGCTATAATTTAGCTACATTCGGAGTTTTTGAAGATAGCCATTAGGCCTATTGCATAGGTTGGTTACAAAAGAGGTCTAGAATGAGAACCGGGGGGGGGGGGGGGGGATCACTCCGAAAAGAGAAAAATATTGTGCAAAATACAATCACCACACAAAAACGGCCTACAACAAAAAAATAACAAAAATAATTAATTTCTCTATTTACAGGAATCAAGGAACTGGCATGAAAATGTAAGAAAAACAATCGCCAAAGATGAAAAAAAGAGTAAAAACATACAGAAAACAGTAGGAATCTAAAGGAAAAATAGCACAATTTTTCTATCACCGTAGAATATTAGCAACGATATACATTCAAAACGAACACCTACACGACGAAAGTTATCACTATGCAGGGTCTTAGGATTTTATTTTGGGGGGTGTGCTTCACTGCTACCCCCCAATTAAAGCGGAAAATTTGGATTTTAAAGTGAAAATTGGTGCTATTTAAGTGGGTTTAGATTCTAAATATGAATATACAGCTGGCAGACATCGTAATATTTTTAAAGATCAACTTTGTAAAACTCTTGGAAGTATTTAGCGGAGGTGAGGAGGTACGGACCCGGGTGCGCCTCTCGATCACATTATACACAAAATTTGTCTGTTGAACATTAAAGCAAACTACCTGTTAATATAACAATTTTCATCAATCACATTACTAATAAAAATTTACACAAAATTTGTTTGTTCAACATTAAAATCCAAATACGTACCTAAAAATTAAACACCTTCGTGCAATCATATTACTAATAAAAATATACACAATATGAGTTCCTTGAACATTAAATTTCAAACACCCAATAATAAAACACTTTAAAGCTATGTATTACATTACCAAATACTTAAAAGGTGCACGAGTATCAATAGTAAAAATATTGTATGTAGTACATGTAAAAGTAGTGACACCTCATAGAACGTTTACAATAAGAATATTCTCCAGTTTGGTTTCCTGGCCATTACATCTAAAACTTCGTCAGCCGTGAAAGGCAATGGATAGTGAATTGACATGAGTGCCAGGCCAGATAATCGTTCGCTGCACATCGAGTTTCTTAAATATGTCTTTATCCTTTTCAATGAGCAATATGGCATCTCGACCCCAGCTGTTGATAGAGGCAAAGTTGCCAGGACACACAACAGATGGAGTATGGTTAGGAAGAAATGTTTACTACATGCATCCAAAATTGACATAATCCCAATTGTCATGTCTAGATTTTTTTCCTTTCCACTTCTCGCACCACAAAAAATATTCCGCTTCAACCGCGGCCTGATAAGTTTGCTCTTCGAAGTAGAGGCTTAGTTTTTTGAGTGTCCGCTGTACTAGAGAAAGAAACTTTCTGCGACACAAAAGTACGATGAACAACACCACAACCCAACACGTCAACATCTATACACACAATAAGCTGTGTCTATATCAGAGCTATGCGGATGTAGTAAGAACTTGGCCTTTCGCAGCTCGCGCAGGCGCACTGCAGGGTAAAAGTTACAATGTCAATGATCATGTGCACAACAAACAAACACCCCATTATCTATTACTTCTAAGTGCATTTAATTGCAATAGTTAGACCACTATAAATCTTACCATGAGTATTTTTTCCAATTTAGTTCATTATTTCGGGGGGTGTCCAGACACCCAAAACACCTCCCCCCCCCCCGGCTAAGGGCCTGCAAGGGCGTACGCAAGTGATGAGCTGACGGGTCTGGAGTCCTTCCAAAAATGTCAAAGTATAAATATAAGAAAATTTTGGAAAATTATGTGAAAATTATTTACTGAAAATGCAAACAAACAATTGCAGTAAGTTTCCGTTGAGTGTGCGTTTGAAATTAAAATACTTTTAATATTTAAAAAGGGGACTTTTTTTATTGTGGAACTTCTCACTTCAGAAATTGAGGTTCATCCCTCCCAAAATAAAATTCTGTGTACGCAACTGCTACACAATACTGTAGCCACGCAGTAAGAATCAACGACTTGAGACGCAGATCAACAAGTGTGAAGAAAGACAAATAACGACACAACAAAAAAGATGAAAAAGACACAACTAACACTACAAAGGCGATGACGACAGTAAAAAAAAGAGGAGGGAGCGGGCGATCAATTTTGTAACGTGCGGCAGGCAGGACTCACTGGCGGTTGTGCGGTTGTTGCAGCACGCGCGTGGCTGCGGCCGCCATTATGGCGGGCGGCACACGGGCGTTTAGGGCGGTAATGCGGTGCTGAAAGGCGCTGCCCGCTTACACGCCTTTGATAGCGCGCACAATAGCGCCCTGCCCTCGGGGACTTACTGACTGCCTAATGTAAATAGCGGGGCCCGCTGCCCGGGTCCGCACAACATGGCCGCTACCTGCGATGTCTCTCGCATGCCGCGGGCACAACACAACCCGCGAACTACTCTCCTCACACTTACTCTGCCATACCAAGGGCAAGGGGGCTGTCACACACTGTAGGCAGGCCCAGCTGTTTTTCGCGAAAACATTTACGCGGAGGCTAGACTTCAATAAACTATGTGCACACTTGCGATCTTCATTTGACTATTGGCCGCTTGTCTTTGGATGTTGCATGAGTAGAGACCCGAGAATTTCGCGGGTTCATTTCTAGAAAAGTTGGAATTCACACACATGTACGTTCGTGTTACGTTTGTAATTGGTTGACGTGTTTTTTACACCTCCTGGAGATAAATAAGCCAATAACAGTCCACCGCCTCTTACTAGCCTACCACAACAATCAACCAATAAACAGTTGATATCTGTATGAGAGTATATAAGACTGTGAAGTCTAGCCTACAGGTGATTGAACTCGTGAATTTCTAGGGTCTCTATGTATGAGTGAGCCAATCAGAATTATGTTTCTCCGATACTAACTAGCCGTGATAAGAAGCGTATAAAATTCAAATGATCCAACCGTGAAAATGGTTCTGGAATAAAGTGCTTTGGAACAAAATCTATCCTGAAATCTCTTCGCGAAACACATATCTATTAGCCCTGCTGAGTTCAGACACTAAAGATGAGGTAGGCCGATTTTTCGTCTTTTGCGCATGTACCCAACATTGTTATACCCCAAACCAATACATTTGCCAAACTCACATGGTCAGAAGCAATGAAAGAGCGAAGATATTTGGGTAACTCATAATATCGAGGTCTTGAGAGCCGATGAGGGTGAAGTGAACTGAGTATGGAGCAGCGCCGGAATGCAAGGGAGGGGGAAACGGGAGATCCCTTAGAAAACCCGCTGACCAGCGGCTTCCTCCGTCACTATTCGCACATGCGAAAATCCGGGAGCGACCCCGCCGCGCCGATAAACGAATCCGGTTCGCCTATGTGGGAGGCGAGCAGTCTAACCACTACACCACCCAGGACCCGTGTCAAAGTCCGTGTTTTTGAGGCGGTCGTGGCGACTGATGAAATTAAATATATCGGAATTTCGAAAAATCGATATTACAACTTGGCATCGTCGCATTTCATATGTCGTCACCGACGTTGAGCGAATCTGGTTAAATCTGTAGGGGCAGGAAAACTTATTTTATAACACACTCAATTCTTTGCTATTTTTACATAATAAAAAATTCTTCCTTTTTTTAAAGTATTAAAGGCGGCTACAAGAATTATGCATGACAGATATTTAATTAAATTAGTGCATGTTCGGGTGAAAATCTATGACAAATTCGAAGTATTTTCATGCGGAGAGAGAGCTGTCAAGTTATGTTGTCGTTTAGTGCAAATTTTTTTTAACAATTACAGTTTTCATTTCAACATTTAATATTCGTATTACGTTTTAGCTGTTTAGTGTTATGATTTACTTGTTATTCACAAAACTTGTCAGTTTTCTTCTGTCAAATTAACATCATGTTTATAGCAAATTTTCTCAGCTTGAATATCGTTATGGTTATTTGATGTGTAGTAACGGCCGTAGTTTAGACGCTACTTTGTTATTATATTTATATACATAACCCACACTGATATTAACATACACATTTCTAAAGGAATGACATTTCTAGGCAGCTGCCTTGCTGTCAGATTGAATTCAACATTCCACAGCTCGATTCTGGTATACAAATCTGCTATGAAATATCGAGTGTTCAACAATTGGTATTAAGCATTCCGATAGTGGAATAGCGTCATTTATATAGATGCATTTTTCTGATAGTTACAAAAATTGGGCCTACGTCTTAAAACTTTCCTTTTCAATTGCATTAAGTATGCAATAAAGTTTTACTCTAGGGGGACGGGTGGTGTGTTGACGACGTATCTACCACATGAAACAACTGTTTCAAGGTTAGGTGTACAGCCATAGTTAAAAAGGTTACGTGAGATAGGTGTTCTTGTATGGATGTGTGTGTGTGTGTGTACCACGGAACTGTGAAAGTACTGTCAGTTGCGCATGTCAGTTGCAAACCATCTTTACGCACATTTTCCCCCGCCTCTCGGCGTTGAACCTTTCAGATCTCCTCTCCATTTAAAATCTCCTAATGGAACCCGATACAGACATCGTTTTTTGTGCCCATTGTTTTTCAATAACATCTCGATATTTATTAACGTACACTACAACAAGTGCCTTAGCCAGATTCTTTCACGATAATTCTGCTATTTGAATAATGCAATCAGAAAAGGGCCTATGTAATGTCCTCTTTTGTTTTTACTGCAAAACAAAATGTTGTCAGACGGAAGATCACGCTACTGAGCCACTGGCAAGGGATTTAAATAAATACATATTTGTATATTTTAGATTTTACATACTATAAGATCGTTGTCCATTCATGTTTTCCACGCATGCTACCGTTCTAGGAATGCTTAACACAGTTACATAACTTTGCTTTAAGTCAGCGGGTCATCATCACATTCAAAGCACGTTTCCCCTTTATTTTTTATACCAATGAGAAATTCTCTACTGGTAGATATTCATAACATATTTATGGTACTATACCTTCTTATTTCAGCAAACATGACTTATTCCTCTTCATCTCGTATAAGCCACGTGTCTGTTACAATTCAAGACTGTATAAGCCATGCTACCCCCAGTCTTGAGATTAGCTTCCTTCTATCAGGTACCTTCACACGTAAGTAGACCTATGCCTTTCTCTAAGCTTTTTCTATAAAGGCTGTTCACTATAAACTGAGCACTTTAGAAATGAACCTTAGAAAAATGTCCCTGCCCTTCCTGCGTGTATTTTAACAGGCGCACTGAGTGACATGCCACCAGTAAAGTTGGTAACTATGGACGGAAAGTAGTTCCATATGTTAACGTCGAATAAAAGGTGCTAAGTAACCATTTGTGATAATTTAAATTATTTCTTGTGCCTCAGTGTGTAAAAACTATCAGACTTATAAAATGTTTACTATCTTAATAATTTCACAGTTTTACATGGTCGACACAGGAATAAAGTGAAGAGGTCCATAATTGTGTTAATTTTACATATGGGGAAGAATACGCAGCGTGCATACAATTAGATCTTAAACAGGGCTCATTTTACCGTTGTCAGCATATATTGTCCATATGCTGATTTCATTCTCTCACCTCAAAGTTGTCCATTCGGTGATAACTTTCGCAAGATTCTTCGATGTAGTCACGTCATTCTGCGGGTAGTACAGCAATAATAATGATTTTTCTCAGCACCCCTCACTCCGCCAGCTCTATCTAGCGAAACGTTTTGTTTCGCTTCTGTTTCGTCCACAATACGGGAATATTGTTTTTATAACTGAATTATATATTCTTGCTTTACAGTCCTGTCGGATAAGTTTTTGACCATATTGATTAATAAAAGGCAGCCTGTTCTCATTTACGGCTATTATTTGTCCGTTATTTTTTGTCGATCCCTCATCCATCCAGAGGTCGTGGTGTTGTAATGGTTAGACTTTTTTAAATTTATTTCATTAACCCTACTTAGCAGTACAGCCATTCAGGGTCTTCAATTCTATAATGACTACCACAATTTAACAAACAGTACATAAATTATATAAATTCACAATTTTTTTGTGGGAGGGCGGCTGTTCATCTGGGCGCCTTAATTTAAGCTACAAGCTACAACTTCTATTTTTATTCAAAAGCATCATTCACACTTCCTAGGAAGGGGGTGAGCTATTCTGCCCCGACCGAGACAGCTCCCCGACGGGTATCCTTTCGGCGGCCCCCCGTTTCGCCAGGTGCATGTCACCAACCCCCCACCACCTCCGATCGCAATAAAATTTTGTAGTTTATTTGTGCTCAGTTTGTGCTAATTTCTGCCGCAAATATTGGAGTTTGAGTTAATCTAGTTTCTGAGATATTATAATATCAATTAAGGGGGGGGGGGCTGGGGACATGCTAGACCCCCCACCACCTCCGATCGCAATACAATTTTGTAGTTTATTTTTGCTCAGTTTGTGCTAATTTGTACAGCAAATATTAGAGTTTGTGCTAATATAGTTACTGACATATTAGCATCTAAAAGTGGAGGGGGGGGGGGTTGGGGACATTCTAGCCCTCACCCCCTCCTCCATCGATCTCAATAAAAAATTTTGATGTATTTGTACTCAGTTTGTGCTAATTTGTGCCGAAAATATTGGCGTTTGTTCTAATCTAGTTTCTGAGATATTAGCATATCAAAGTGGGGGGGGGGGGGCTGTGGTTTGCAATAACCCCTTACCCCTTCCCCTTGAAACCAATTCCTATTATAATAAAAATTTGTAGTTTATTTGTGCTTTATGCTCAGGTAGTGCTAATTTGTAACAAGAATATTTTATTTTGTTATATTCTTGTAACTGAGATTTAGGAAATATATATTATGTCATTTTTTTGGTGGGAAAGGGAATGCGCGCGGATTCATACTAGGCCTCCACTTTCACATTTCGGAATTAAAATTATTTTTATTCAGGTTGCCCAAATTTTGCTAAAAGTATAGGACTATGCGCTATTCACTTGGGGAATAAAAATAAATTGAGTAGAGGGTTGTATTGATGCCAGCTTTCTACTTTCTTTTCTTTAATCGCATATATATGTGTTATATATAACACACACACACACACACACACACACACACACATATATATATATATATATATATATATATATATATACAATAGTGCCCAGGTTGTAGAAATTTTTTCGAAAATTATGACTTTATGCTTTCATGTATATTGAGATTTTAAAAAAAGGGGGGGCGTGGTTTCATACTGCTTCACTACTTTTGCTAATCATATTTCCCCCAATCACAATAATAAAAAAATACGTTATTTATTTTTGCTCAGGTTGTGCAAACTAGACCTTAAAATATGAGATGATGTTATAACTTGTTTAGTGATGAATCGGCGTGGTACATTATACTAGTTCCCAATGTCTCTTATCACAGTTCTAATGTAAATCATTTGTTTGTAATTTTTTGCGATAAATTGTACTGCAATTACTAGAATTTGTGTAATAAGGTTTCTTTGATGTAGGGAAATTTAGCAAATGGAATTACGAAGGGGGGGGGGGGGGTTGACGGAGTAGTATGGCTGGATTCATGCTAGCTCTCTTCTTCTACCAATCACAATAAAAGTTTTGTGTTTATTTGTCCTTAGTTTGTGTTGATTTTTGAAGTGTATGTTTGTGGGAGCTACTCACCTCTTTTTATACCATTTATCTGTATCTGTTAGTGTTATTCTATTGACTTGTTTACTTATTTACCAATATCTTGTCTTGCTGGGATGTGTCATAGAGGAACCCAAGGCATACAGCGAGAGTAAATTTGCTAATCAATGATAAGGATAAATCTTCAGTATTTTGCAGTTGGTTCTAGTTTTTGGCGTATTGATAATTCAAATGTTCTGTTATTTCGGTTTTATGGACATTATGTGCTGGCCTGCAAAGAGCGGAATGAAGGTAGTTAGATTTCGCTTGTTTCTTTCCACCCTTCATCATCCACCCAGCTCAGTAAGATATAAATTAAAATTAAGTGATTTGAGATTTGTATATGTCGAATGGTCTTACAGTCTACTACTGATTTTAGTATATCTTCACGATAACATTTTTGCACATCTGTACGTCTGTGATCACTAACAGGCTTCGGTATGCTGAAAAATAAAGTGATTTGAGATTTGTATATGTCGGATGGTCTTACAGTCTACTACTGATTTTAGTATATCTTCACGATAACATTTTTGCACATCTGTACGTCTGTGATCACTAACAGGCTTCGGTATGCTGAGTCACCCTGAACGCAACTGCGGCGGTCTGTTTTGTCTTGAGCGCAGGCTTTTAGAGGGGAATCATAAATCCATAAAACCAGCCCTAGTTTGGCTGTGGGGTCACTTGCCGATCCGCTAGCCGTTCAGGTATATCTGCGAACTTCCCTTCCAGACAGCCAGTGCAGACACCTTGACAGTCCTTTGAAGAAATCTAAGGGTTTCCAGCATTTATTCAAACTAAGTATGGCCAGCAGGAATTTGGCCAAGCCGACTGAATAGCGTGAAAAACCATGCAAAGAGAGTAGTGATGCGATTCTCTGGTCACAGTTTGTAATGTCTATTATATTTTTTATTCCGTTGTAGCATTTTTTAAACCTTTACGTCGCCTTTTTAGAGACAGTGGTTGATACATTTTTGTTACAGAATATGGGGAAATTTTTTAATTGCAATGGCTTAGAGGGTTATGACAACACCTGGATTCGGAGAACTGTTGACGGCTTGTTAATGAGATTGAAAATTATATGGGCTATTATTTCCCACATATTAAGGCCGTTATTGCTATCTACAGCGACAGTAATGAAAAGTTTTTCTAATATGACACGTGAATCGCAGAGCCTTTACTGCACTTTTAAAATGATTGCTTGAAATTTTTACTTCTGTAGATTTCGACGGAATTTTTAATGAAAAATCTCAAGTTCCAACAGCTAGTCACAATTTATTGAATTAAAGAGCACCAAAACTGGTGTACATTTCAGTGTGTAAATTTAGAGAAGGATAGAGAGCTTAGATATCGGCTACCACGTCAGTTATGCAAACCAATGTTAGTTACTTATGATTTGCATATTTTTATATCTCGTGTTTTATGCAAAGTTAGGGAATTTGTTATTTTAACTCAGTTGTCAAATATTGTTTATGTGATAAACATGTCCTTAATATGCTAAGAACTGCGTAAAACATGTCTCTTAATATTCTAAGTTGTACGATCTTCACCTCCTAATATGCCAACTCTTTCAAAACAGGCGCCCACCGAAGCAAGCATACGCTTCGAGGAAATGAAGTAGGAAATAAACTCACCATGCCTTGAAGAGAATCGTAAATTTTTTGAAATGATAATGATTTCTCATTCGAAAATAAACAAAAACCGTATTGCAACAGAAATCCGTGTGTGTATACATATATATAATCATATTTATTTTATAATTCATATATATATACAAATTTCATATATATATGAATTATATAATAAATATGATTATATATAAGGTATCATATTTAGAACCACATCTTTTGCGAAAAGATTTCACGATTAGTTATACCGCAAAACTCGTAAGTTCAACCTTACGTGTCGGGACGACTTAATTATAAGTGACACAGTCAAGTAGAACATGTCTTCTCGCACAGACACGCGGTCAATAGTCAAATAAAATTTGCAACTGAGCACATACGAAGTTGAAGTACAGCTTGATCATAAATCTTTTTGCGAAATGCAGGTGGTCCTAGTCATATTTACAGTTAAGAATTTTGAAAAGAATTTATGCACACCAAATATTTGATTTTCAGTTACTATAATATTCCAAATTAATCACCATGTTTCTGATGAGATTTTAATCGAATTACACTTCATTAACATTGAGCATATATCGTTAAGCAGCTTTAAGTATTTTCTCGTCTTATTTTGGCCTGAGTAATTTAACTTCTAAGACAGTTTATGACGCCAAGGCAAAATTGTCCACTGGCATGCAACATACTTTAAACACAAAAGTTTCGCTCATTATTATAATATCTACGTCTCGTTTAAGAACTTTATAAGCGCGCCTTGTTTGGGATTTTCCTGAAAAAAGAAAATTCGTTGTTACTGATTCCGGGCCAATTAATCGTTTGCATAACGCTTTGGATGCTGCTGAATACATGCGTACTACTAGTAACATCCTTAGTTTTCACGATTTACTACGTAAGAGCAATACAATGTTTGTCGTCTGTCTGGTGACATACCTATATTAACGTTATTCTTCAACAGGGTAAAGTTTACAGTATTTTATTTGCAATTATTTCACGAATGTTATAGGAACTACGTGTTACTCATACAAAATTATTTAAATTTTTCTTTTTAAATGTGAGTATTACATATAAACCAAATACGTCCTTTAATATAAGATATACCATTAAATGAAAGCATTCGTGGATGACCTCAAAACTTCTGGATTTTAAATTGAATTGTATTTCTTTGTAGGTAAATCAAGATATGTTATAATTGAGTTTCGTAAGATTTATTCAAATATGGGTAATGTTCTAGTAGTGTAACATCAGTTTAGAAACGTGAAGACAGCAACTACAGAGGAAAATACGTTGATTAACTGTATTCCTATTCCTTCGCTGTGTCTTTGCACACTACAAAACATCTATTATGTTCTGACCTCTTACAGAACTCATGCTGCTGAGTTGTTTTCTTTTACGTCTATTTATTGGAAATTACATTTTCTGTGCCTATCTGCTCCGGCAAGCTCGGTTCTCAAGAGGTACCAACTTTCCAGCCAACATTGTGTTAATTCGGCTGGCCGTCAGCGTACTCATCACGTGTCTAGGCCGACTGGGAGGGATTTGAGGACGGTATTTTATGACTACCTGACGTGCCGTATAGGTCCGCCCGTCTGCAAAACAGAAGCGTTGTCAGTCTTTCCATAGAAGTCGACCGCGAAGCTGTGAAAGGTGTCCACAAGCTACATTTGCGAAGACAACATGCTTACACAGTGGATACGAGGTACGTATACTTCTATTTTATTATTAAAGCAAATTCCTATTGTAATATTATTGAAAATATAATACTGGCTTCACGGCAGTGGCTTCGTCCTCACCTACTGCACGGCATACTTGTGTTTGAAATTAAATAACCCTTACATACACCACATTAGTCGTTTTCCTTTCAGATGCTAGAATTAACAATTTAATATTTATAATCTAACGTTTGGGGATATATGTTAGATAAGAATAATTTAAAGATTATCAGTAACTGTGATTATTAAGGCATTTATTATAAGTTCACTTTCGTAATTTCACGTAGCCTTATTGCAGTAGATATTGAAAATATCTTTAGTTCAATTGTGAAGTTTGAATCTATTCTTATTTATATCATAAATTTTTCAAATTTGTCTAATACATTCGAGCATATATTTTATGTAATTACAGGGGGGAACCAGTAAATCTGTGAAACTCGTTTCAACGTTGTAAAATATATTTCGTTTGTTAATCGTAATTTTTCTTGCTGTTAAAAAATTCCATACTCCTGAACTCAAGCCCCTATCACCCTTCACTAGTTGTGTTATCCACTTGTGGCCCTTGGTTACTGTATGTTATTGTTTTAAAAAGTAATAGTTTACGACTTGCAATTCTTCGTTGTTGTGTAATGCATTGATTGGAAGTTTGTAGCATTCACCCGGCAGTACAGTGTTGTTTATTCCGAGGTGTCGTTTTGCAGCATGCTCTGTATTATATCAGAAAATATTGTGTGTTGGCTATTTTTTGTTTTTCTCAGAAAATAAGCGAAATATTCTTTCAACTATATTTACTAACATCGTTGACATGAGAAAATGTTGCTCCCAATCCTCTAATGTGATTTCGATTGAATATGTGTTATCGTAAAATTACTGTAGACAGTACTTTTTCAAGTTCTAAAAAGATACTGAGAAATAGGACATACGCTTTAATTTTAGTTTAGTACAAGCAAAATTTAACATTTAAATAATAAATATTATAAACATGATCAATTGTTTTACTATATGTTTTAAGTCATAACGTGGGATTATATGTGAGTATTGGTAAGTGCAGATAAGTAAGAATAACACCTCATAATTTGATGTAGAAACTGTTTGATTAGTAATTTTTTCGAAGATATAAACAGTGTGGAAAGTCCGTTCACAGTAAAGGAAATAAACACATCGTCAGCTGGACCATATGATTCTGTTAGTAGAAAAAAAAAAAGCAGCTGGGTAATAAATGTCAGTTATATTATGTGAAATTCTTGTAGTGAGTGAATTCTTGATTTGAGGTCCCTCTATGACGTAAAATAGTTGTATAATGAGTGAATGTTATGTTTTCATGGAATAGAATAATATTGTTATTGACTTTTGATTTCTTTATTAAAAACAAGCTTTCCGCTTTAAAAAATGTTTTCCGACCGTTTATACGCTTATACGTTTATACTGCGTTATTTCTACATCACTGTAGTTATCAGAACCCACATATGACCTTGCGATTTATGTATGAACCAATAGCAACACTAAGAAATATGGGTATTCGTTTTTACAGCATTCGCTACTGCCATTTCAAATGTTGTAATTAATTGTAATACAAACTTACACTCTGCTTTAAAGTAATCGGCTGTTCAATGTTCACTTTTACAAGTTCTGCCATAGGCCTCGTCACTTTAAGCCATGTTTAAGTAAAAACGTGAAAATGTTAGCAATATAAATGTATTACTGATATGCGTATTTGTACTCTAATGTGCATAAAACATAAAACAATAAATTTAGGTGTCACAAATTTTAACATTATACTGGCAATACATCATCAAGCCTAATTATTATGGTTAACTGGAAGCTTGCACGCCAGTGTCAGTATTTACTGAGGCATATGTAATTTTGCTAAGTAATAATTTTTCATAGGTTCATTTAAAAAGTATTTGATATTACCCGAACATCGTTTAGTATAATAATACGCAGTAAATTTTTCTGTGTTAATTTTATAACACATTATTTATATGAATCTCCAATAACAGATACACACAAATGTATTGTGAGCGTTGTTGTCTCACGTTTGTGACAAAAAGTTCACAACATATATTGTGTTTTCTCCATGAGAAGTTTGAAACTATTTTCAATATATATATATATATATATATATATATATATATATATATATATATATATATATAGAGCACACACGTAAAGCTGGTTCCAGAATAGTGCGATTCGTTGCGTTGCAATGGGCGGTAGCCAATCAGTATGAAGCAGATTCCGTTGCAGCTCGTCAGTGCCGAGTGCGTTGCGCGAAATTCTTGCGTTGCGATTGTCGGCGTCAAAAGAAGAATAAATTTTTGTTTATAAGGATAATAAAAACACCTATTTTTTAAGTTTGAAAATGACGATCGCGTTTACGCTGAAGTTTTCGTATTTGTAATTTTATTATTGCTGCGCGGATGTGCAATATAGAAGACAAGGCTTCTTATATATGTGGACAATGTCATAAAATTTGTTTATTAATATCAAAATAATTATCCCTCGTCTTCTACCACTTAAAACATTCAGTTTCAACTTTTAACACGTGTCTTTTGTTACATTTGTGAGGCCTGAAAATGTAATTTCCACCCTTGAACTAGAGAGCAGCACCATCTCAGACGGCGTCTTTGGCCCACAGATCATAGCTTAGTTATGAAACAGCAAGTATAGCTGGTCGCAGCCCAACGCAGCCCAACACATTGCAACGCAACGCATATCACTATTGTGGAGCCAGCTTAAGTTATTTGCTGCCCAATTATAGAGAAAACTTCAAAAGAACACCGCAAACAATATCTGCATTGTGCTGTTAAGAGAGTTGTACATTTCTACTAGTAAGGTTCTCAAAAACGAATAAGTAAATGACTGAAGATATTTGCGTAACTCTAACATCAAGGTCTTGAGAACCGACTCAACAACGAAGTATTGCTACAAAAATAAGAAGATTGTTTCAATACTCTTTCCGATGCGAGTGAACTAAGTACTAAATATGGTAATACAAAAAATAAACATAAAACCTTGCGCCAGTTTCATATCCAGTTCACAGTGAAGTTAACAGTGAGACATTTTCAGTAGATGTTGTACATGAAAATGACTGTGGTTGGCATTTAATACCCGCAAAACCGAAAATATCTTAATGTCAAAATGTATCTGTTCAGTATAGATTACATTTTAATTGAACCACTGCTAAGTCAGTGAGAAAATAGGAGATATAAAAATATTAATAATTAAAATTCAGAATTTTAAAAGTATTCAGACTTAAAATAATTCAAAACAAAATAGGGAATAAACAAAGCAAATAAACTTAAACTTCATAACATACTCATTAGATTACGTTTAATTTGGTACTTACTCTACAATAGTTTGCGAGAGGCTCTTATGGCATCTAGAAGTATTTCAAAACTAAATATGACATTTCTACTCCCAATACTTCTTTAAATTAACTTCCAAATTAAAAAAAAATGAAATGCACATTTATGTTTTGTAACGTAAGTGGACACATGCCTGAAATATCGTACTTGCGTATCTCGTTCCCCCTTCGTTGGTCCATGAGTATATTTTAAAATCTCCCAAACTTATACTTGAAGTATATTTAACAAATAATCATTCAGCTGATAGGCCTCTGCAACGTAGTTTAATTATGCATTAAATTATTTACCGTTTCTGTAGTCCACATGTTTTCAAGTACACCTCGTTTCTAACAGTTAGTATTACCGTTGAACTAATTTTATGATATATCATTAAAAGAACTTAAGAATGCTACACCAACAGTTACAGGAATAATTTTCATTCTTTGACTTGCCTATACATTTGACATAGACTTTCGGCAGGGAAATTAAATTGATATTTGCATGAACTTTGAGATACCGTAGTAAATACGTGACGAATTGACTCTTCAGAACGTATGGCCTAAATATGTCACTAATATAGATTCACACAGATCATACTTTATCACCTCACGAATGAAAAGGGTCCATCTTTAGAACAGTTTGATGTAAATACATAACAGGCCAACACGCAGATGTTATAAGTAGCATAGAAAAGTTAAAGTAGAAAATTATGCATAAAAATGTCCTACAGTACATACGTGTAAGCTATTATAGAACCATACGTGTACGTTTCTATTGTAAGTGTTACATAGACCCTTGCAAGGTTGCGAAATTTGGAATTTTACCCGTGATTTCAAATACGTATTTAGCGTAGATTGCCGTTAATTTTACGTTATGTGTTTGAAGTTATAAATCTACAGACCATTTTTTTCACTCTCGACTTGTTATACATTCCAAGTGCATACAAAAACACAATATCAGCTATTGTTGCAATACATCTATACTAATATTATAAAGAGGTAGTGTTTGTAACTTTGTGTGTTTGTGTGTTTGGATGTAGGAGGTAATCTTCGAAACTACTCATCCGATTTTAAAAATTCTTTCACCAGTAGAATGCTACGTTATCACTGAGTGTCATAGGCTATATTTTATTTTAAAAATCAATAGGAATCCCTACTAAAACTCCAATAATATAACCCAAAGTGTAAATAAATGACCTATAAAATTCCTTACATTGCGTGCGCTGCGAAAACTATTGATGATAGAACAAAATAATGTACTACGGCTTTGCAGGACGGACAGATTCGGAAAATAAAACGTGCTGTGTGCTGCGTACGGCGCCAACCTTAGAAGCTCTACTGCCATTATGGGGGGAGTTACTTTTGTGTTTGCTGGGGATTTTCGGCAGACACTCTCTGTAGTTACAAAAGGGACGCGTGCGGATATCATCAAAGCATGTCTTAAATAATCTCCCTTATGTAGTTCTATTCAACACCTAAATTTGCGAACGAATATGAGAGCTTATCTTGGTGGAGACACGCATAAAGATTTCCCACAACAATTGCTCAGATTTGGAGAAGGAGTTTTTCCTTCTCTAGATTTGGGCACTAATTCTGCTGAAATCATTTTAAATGAGACATTAGGTCAGATAGTCCACAGTCTGCAGCATCTTATAGAAGCAGTTAATCCGGGCCTCGAAAATTTACTAGAAAGAGACTTTCACTGGTTGTGTTCCAGGGCAATAGTATCACCTAGGAACGACACTGTCAATGAAATCAACAATCTCATTATACAAAGAGTTCCCGGCCAAGTCAAAACCTATAAGTCGATTGACACAGTCACCAATGTTGACGATGTCGTCCACTTTCCTCAAGATTTTCTAAATTCGCTTAATCCTTCTGGCTTGCCACCTTACGAACTATAATTAAAAGTCGGTACTCCTATCATGCTTTTAAGGAATATAAGCCCTCCTAACATGTGTAATGGCACAATATTGCTCATTAAAGACTTAAAAGAAAATTTGATTGTCGCGACCATCCTCACCAGTCCAGCAGCCGGCCAGCTGGCAAACATCCCGAGGATTCCCATGATTCCCACGGATTTGCCAATATCTTTTAAACGGTTGCAATTTCCGGTAAAAACATCGTTCGCGATTACTATTAATAAGTCCCAGGGTCAAACTTTTTCTCTTTGGTTGGAATTGACCTACGAAAAGAGTGTTTTTCCCATGGCCAACTATATGTTGGTTTATCACGAGTTGGAAGTCCCGAGAAACAGTACATTTTGCTACCATACAATAACAGGACGTCAAACATTGTCTACATAGAATGTCTTAGCCAATAACATATTAAATACTTCTATCTCAGATAAATTGCATTGTAATATAATGTATATTAATATGAAAAATTATAAAAAAGTAAAAAAAAAATCAAATAAAAATAGCAAAAAAAACTTTAAATTATAATGTGCTTTTTTAATGCTTTAGGAGAGTTTACCCAACCTAATTAACGTCGGGTAAGCAGTTTTTTAAATCTTGATTGCACCCGTGCGAAGCCGGGGCGGGTCGCTAGTGTAAGAATAAAGAGAATGTAGAATTATTTCCTATGACTATCTTTTTTGGCAAATACAGTTTCATTTTTTACACACTCCACAGACTGTAGCGTAAAGAAAAAGCGAATTTTTTCAAGTCATGGTTACCTACTTTCTCATGTCATGTGTGGTAATCATAGCAATTAAAAGCTGTTCACGATAAAGTGAGCACTTTTGAAATCAACCTTAGAAAAATAACTGTCCCTACCTGAATATCTTTTAACAGACTTGCTGAGAGACATGCATCCAGTAAAGTTGGTAACCATTGATGGGAAGTAATTCCGTATCTTAACGCCGAATAAAAAGTGTTAGGTAACCATTTCTAATAATTTCACAGTTTCACTTCACCGTCACATGAATAAAGTGATAAGGTCCATTACAATATTAATCTTACATAAGGAGAAAAAATACACAACGTGCATGCAAGTACATCTTAAGCAGAGCTTTCAAAAGTGCTCATTTTACCTTGAATAGCCTAACGTTGACGGGGTCATAAAGGGAACGATATACATGTGTCTACATGACTTTTATCTAGCTACGCCCTGTTAGAATCTAAAAAATAATGAAGAGGAGGATGTTAACTTGGCACCAGAAACACGTCTTTAAAATTTTCTATTTATTACCACATTTATATCTGCATAAAAATAACTTTGAGACGTTACATCCATACAATGGTTAGAAAACATGATGCTTTACGATTCCACACAATTTTCGACTAACTCTTACTTATGTAATCATTGGACTAAGCTAAGATACCGGCACTTAATTTCTAGTCCCACGCCTTGGTAGTTACAAACGGGGGAACATGATCAGATGAACTTCCATGTTCCCGTCATAAACAACACTGGAAATTTTTCTCAAAACGGGAGCTCGACACCATAGACTGAAGATTAAGTAGAGCGATCTTTGCCTTTTGCACGCATGTCCCCAATATTGACTCACCCATCGCTGTCAAAATAGCATTGTCAATAGTTATAGAAGTAGATTTAAAATGCCAACTATAGACCATGACCTTAACATTTCACTATTAAAATTGTCGAATCCAAAAAAATAATATCCCAAATTTAAATCACTTTTCCTACATCATATTTTTAAAATTTCATCGCGAAAAATAATATACGGTTGTAAAATTTTAATATAAATTAATCAAGGAATTAAATAGCTTACAACTGTAAATCATAATAATACATGGAGGTAATGTTTACTAAATTAAAAGAAAGTTTAGAAGTTTGAGACAAAAGAAGTAACTGATTAAATTTCTTTTAAACGCTATAACTTTTATAAAAAAAATATATATATAGTTAAAACATGAAGCTAATAAAATGTCACATAAAGAAGCAAAATAGAAAGAAACACTCAAATTGGAGAAACAATTGCTTCAGTCGTTGTTGATTCAAAAATCCTTACGAAAAGAAAAGTTGGTGGGTAAAAATTAGTTAAATGTATAAGAAAATATATCCAATAAAAAAAAGTGAAAAGAATTATTTAGGAGTTCACTGCAGACATTATGGACGAGTTTTGCATGAGAACGAATATAAGTTGAAATACCCGTTTTTCAGAAAGGTGTCTACATTAATGCATACATATCTGAACTTCCAATTGAGTAGGGTTTTGCCAAGGATGATTAGGAAAACATGTAATATATGTACAAAACTATATGTATTACATTATTTGTAAAGTGTGCGGCATTCATGCAGTGTATCGATATATGGCCGATCGTTGCTGCGCCTTAACTATCAGGGTTTTGCTGTGAACATCGTGACATGCCTACATTTCGCCTGGTGGGGCAAAAATTACAGAACGCTCGGGGGCTGACAGATAGTTTGGTGGCTAAATCGATAAATAAGCAAAACTTATGTTTTAAAAATGTAATCCAATATGGCGGTCGCAGACAGCACCCAAATATGGGAGCTTCATGGTGACAAAATCGACAGCTCGGGTGGCGACGTAAACGATAATTAATACACTAGTGCCACCAAATCTATGGAAATATAATCCAATATATCTGCTGTCTGGCTGCTGTATCGATAAATATTACATTAGCACAACCTATGTTTTCAAATTTGGATCCAAAATGGGCACCCACAGAGAAGCAAATAAATAACGAACGACAAACAAAATGGCAGTCGAACGAATGTGAGAGACAAACTCCAACAATGTAAAAAATTACATACGAAATAGCCTATATGTATTGAGCATAGGCGAGAGAGTTAGCCAGATCGCCTTTCGCAAAAACCGATAACTAACACATTAGCATCACCTGTATGAAGTAAAGTAAACATATGAAATCCAAGATTGAAGCCTCCAGCAAAGTAAACAAATGACAAACGAAAAAGCAGGTATAGTGGACGAGGTGCACACGACTGAATGTATAAAGGACAGGTGGTTAAGGGAGAACAAGTAAATGTGGTTGATTAGAAGGGAGTTAGTCATATGGTGGATGTGGTGCGAGGAAACCTTCGAAAATTTAAGAATTTTGGTTTTTGATAATTTTTTTACCATTTTTTATGAATTTTTATTCATATTTTATATGTTATATTTTTTAAATATTTATACAAATCAATAACTAATATATTTTTGTACATTTCTTACAAATTTGCTATACATTTTTGGAACATTTGTAAATTTATAATTTTTTTTAACAATTACTTGCAATTTTCGAGGTTTAAGTTGGCGAGGTCAAGGGCAAAGACCACGGTCAAGGTCACCAACGTCCAACATGGTGGACAAGTGGGCCGCCAACCACACGGGATTTACATAATATGAACTGATTCATGCTTCACCACCAGACACCCTTTCACCGAAAGCCTAATTTCCTATCTAGTCACCAGAAATGAGTAATGCGCAATTCCCAATAATACCTTATATTTATGTTTTGAGGCATTATTTAACATAATTCAAATTAAATATTTAACCCCGTATGTTATTTTATCTAATCTAATATTTAAAAAATATCTCTACGATTACTTCCAAAAATAATTCCAGTTGTTCATATTGTTACAATTTCTCTCTAGAAATAAAGTGGGCTATACTCTCTAGGAATTAAGTGGGCTATATCAAGTTCGTTAAGGGATGGAGGTCTTATCAAATAAAATAATTAATTACAATTTCCTTATTTTATTTACAATTACTACAGCAAAATTCTCTGAACTAAAAATCTCACAATAAATTGATATCAATTACTCCAATATTATATAAAATATGTGTCCAAATGACAGTTCGAATATTTACAACAAAATCGATATTACACTTCCATTCAGTCCCACCTCAGTTAAGTCATGTCCCGCCAGTCGTAATGTTCAAGTGTCCTCCAAGCGCCCTCACGCACAGTAGGCGTCACTCGTCGGTTTCACACCCTCTCGTCCATTCACACCACGAACACCTCACCCGCCGTAATCCCGGAATCTCCTGTCGTCCACAACTGACTTGCTCGCGCGTAACAATATTTTAACAGTTAGCATGGTGCTACATGACTGGGTACTAAAATCAGACCCCTTGAAAGCTCTCCTCATACTTAACTTACGCTGAAATCCAGGAACTGCTTCTTAATGATCCTGCAGCTTACTCTGGCAAAACAAATAATTAAAAAGATAAAAGTCGACGCTATAGACTTATGAAAAATAAGTTAAAGCAAAAGGAGACAAAATGTATGGTAAGGCGTTAGCATTTTATAATTTATTTAATTCTGCATTTAATAAAAAATATGTGTATATATAACAATCTACAATATTTTATTTTAAATCTACATAAGTTTTATAATGTTTGATACTTTATATTATTGAGTGAAGAGGCGCAATGGTAAACCACTGAACTAGCATTCAGGAGGAAAAGTGTTCGTTTTCCGATTTTGCCATCCAGATTGTTGTTTTCCATCGTTTCCGAAATTCACTCCAGATGAATGTTCAGATAATTCCTCATCACAGGCCAGAATGATTCCTTTTCCGTTCCTCTTTCTTTGAATTGCACATTTAGTTTCAAATGTCGTACATTTATGTGGTAACTGTAGACAGCGGAAATTGCTCATCCCTGAGCAACTTAAACTACAATTTTAAATAATTCCGTCAACCTAATAAGGGCGCAATCTTTTTCAAACACTTTATTTTGATTTCACTAAATGAAGTTTCTCAGATTTAAATTTTGTACAATACATTGTTATATCATTACTTGAATTTTTAATTAAATTAATTTTCATAGGTCTCACATATATTGTACTCTGTTACATATTATTACATAATTCTATTGACTGGAAAATGCATGGTTTATGCAACATAAAAATGAAATGATTTATTGAATAATACTATATATTTTTATATTATATGGAATTATTTCTAATTTAATTTCACAAGTATTAAATATTATAAAATTATAAATAAATTGTATTATTTTGATTTTTCCCAATTTTATTAGGGTAGAAATATTTTTTGTAAGTGTATTTTTTTGTAAAAAGTAAGAACCCTTTTTACATGTCTATTTTTACTAACTTGTATTTATGTTATGAATTATAAATTTTTTTAAAAACTGCATTCGTTTATGTCGAATTTCTTAGTTTTTTCAATAAATTAAATTTGGTTTTTAAATAAGGAAGAATTTCATAACAGGGTAAAGTGAAACAAATACGGATGGAAACCATAATGAAGTGTAACAAAATAAATTTTTTAGTGAATTTGACGTTTGCTGGAAAATAGGACAGAAATATGCTAAGGAGTTAATTTATATCAAATTAAATCCATAATATTAAACATAAACATAAAACTAAGTTTATAAATTTAATTTGAAATTATTAATAACATACTACATTATAACCTTGCCTTCAAAGGAATATCGAAAACTTGTCGATAAATGGCAAACAATGTTAAAAATACTCTTACAATTTTTGGAATCATGAAAAAAATTACATTTCTATGTAACTGATTATACAATGAAAGATGACAATAATTGCAAGGTTAGTAATTTCTCTTTAAAAATACATTTTAAACACAATGTTTAACAATTACATAAATTATCATTTTATAGAAATTTCTTAAGTCTACTAACATGCATGAATGTAGCAGAAGGATTTCAGACAGAAGAAAGTTTATTTAATTTATTGAAATTTAAATAATACTGTATCATTCGTGATTAAATAAAATCTGTTATGAAAGTCGTCGTATATCAAAGGGTCAAAGGAAATTTGAATTAATGTTACAAATTAATACCATTTGTATTTTTTATTCTATTGAAACCACATTATGTCTCATAGAACAATATTCAAAGCAGTAACCAAAAACCAACACAGAGATGAAGAAAGCAATAAAATTAAAAATATTTCAGGCTAATGAAGATAATAAATTGTTTTCTTTTAATAAAAAAATCAAATATACCCATAAAATGGAAAAAATATAAAGGGAACATCATGGATGTTTTTATTTTAATAATAATAAACATTATTGATAAATTTGGCAATCGCCTGTTCACAATAATAAATAAATGGAAGTATTATGAGTCAAAATATCCATTAGTTGTCCAGGACAAGTTTTGTGTGTTTATTAAATTACTGTTAGTTCCAACTGAGGCATAAATATCGGAAGCATGTATTTAAAACATTTCATATTGAAGATATTTTCCTAAATGTTGTGGATTTATTTGTTTTTTAACATGGTCCATATCACATAAAATGTTATTCTTGTGTCTAAGGGCATAAATGAATCAGTCTACATCATTGATAACAGTAGTGACATGTGTATAATGAAAACTTGGAAACAGCTATTAGTTTCCAATGGAAGGAAAATAACTGATAAGAAAGACAATATTTTCTCATTCCCGTTGGGTTGCTGCCAAGTTGGATTCCGTTGATGTTATTACTCTGTAGTGCTACTGGGTTAGTGGCCACTATCTGTTTAATTTCTGGTGTCATATTCTTTATGAGCCTGTGATTAATAGTGCATCTAATTTAATCGACTACTTCTTTTGACCCCGAGATAGATATAAAAAAATTCCAAAATATATCCTTGCCAAAATAAAATAAGAGTTGTGAAATATAATAAATAAATAATAACATTTCATACAGATACAGAACTTAGATCCTTGTATACCATTGGCAAACATGCGTCACTACAGACGTACGCAATTTGGAATGATGCAGCTGTATTTATTCCATTCCGCAATTCATTTTCTGTATGAGATACGAAAATGGCCATTTATTTCCTAGCAGCATTATATTTAATATGTCGAATATACCCTATGCAAATATATAGCAATAGTTCTTAGATATAGCACTTTTTCAAAGGGAAAATTGGCTGGTCCCTTATCCCGAATATTTTTGCATCTTCAGATATCGATAACCACGAAAACCAAGAAATATACTGCAATTACTATGACGTTTGTTTCTTTATGTTCAAGAGCATGCAAATAACCACAGTTTGCAACAAATATGTTTGAAAAAACACGCAACTCATTAAGTTTTGTGGTGAATGTGTTAAGCATATACCAGGTTCCGTTTTCACGTACAAACTACGTTATATTAACTAAGTAAGGTGTGTTAAAATCCTGCGAATAAATGTCCTAACAGCAACTACGCAAAACTACAAACATAAAGAGTTGCAACTGCGCAGCGATTGAGTTAGGTATGAGATCGGGAGTGAAGAGGCACAAGCGTGAATGAGAACAGGTGTATATACACCACAGAAGCAAGTATACAAAAAAGCAAATGGCTTGCATGTCAAAACCAACTCTTTAGCTCTAATATTTCTCAGAAGATAGATCGCCATTCTAAACACTACCTAAGTGTATTTTTCGAAGATAATTCCTTTCCGAATCACATATGATGTTCATATTTTATTTTCAGCTTTAAACACTCCTAATAGCGAGACATAAAGTTATTTAAAATTTAAATAATATAAAATAGTTAAATATTTAAATAATTAACATATGCATAAGTAATTGTTGTGCATATGCGATGGATTATAAAAATCAAGAGGTTTCTTCTACATCCATGAGTGATTTTACAATTTCTTTGAATTAAACTAAGAAGGATGGGAGGAGTGAGTCAATGCTATGTGTGGTAATAGACGAATTATCGAAGTATAGCGAAATCAGTTAAGCTCAAGAGATGCGCCTGAATAAGGCGAAACTTATTGACATTACAGATAAATATTAGTTGCCTATAGATACTTCTAGTATTCACATGGTTTTGGTTAGTTTTTACAAAATATATTCGCCTCTGGAATGAGAACTAATTAGATTTACATACTTTTATTCAATAACTTCTGTTGGTAAATTTAAATACTATTTTACCATGGTATGTTCCAAACCAGTCGATGATTTTCTGTGAAAATGTATGGATTTCGAAATCTGTGTGAAGGTTGACGGAAATCTAAATCGGTTACAGTCCAAGTGTAATGACATAGTAACAATTAAATACTGTTTATAGTGGTGGTAGTGTAAGTTGAATAACAGAGAAGTAAACACAAAACCGAACGTAATAAAAGTTAAATGACAAAAGTAATATCAAAGAAAGCTGAGAAATTACATCCTCACTCTTAATTTCCAAGCCTTGACACAGTTTGTCCTATTGTAATATTGCTTGTATAACGATTCTATGTAATGCTTGTCCTCTTTATTTCAGGTACTTGTTAGAGTTTCGTCATGTCACGTCCGAGGTCATGTGCTGCCGACATTGACACAGTATTGCAAACGATAAGCAGATGCAAAGAACAAATAGTGAATGAAGATGGTAGCATTGCTAAGAAAAATAGTGATGTGTGCACTAATATATCAGAATCGCTGAATTTCGACATATCCAGCAATTATGCTTATACTATCGTTAAAATGAATAGATTCAATGTTCATGATATTTTTAATTTACCATCAAAAGTGACTGAACCACATTTAGACCAGGAACGTGAATATTTTAGTGCAGAATCAGACCAAGATGAGGATGTTTTGTCTGAAAATTCCACTAGAGAAGTTATGAATGACCAGCAATTTGTTGTAACTCTTTCTCCAGAAGAATGGTCAAGGATGAAGCCAGAATAACGCATGTACAAATGTGTGGATAAAGATAAACCCAACATGAGGAACAGGGCCTACCACATTATCCCTCCCAACAGTGACGGGACTGACACAATAAATGAGCATTTTTGAGATCACACATCACTTTCCTGTGCACTGTCATTCAAAAGGGCAAATGTTTATAAGAGTGGAACACCATTTCTGACCATTTTTGGCAGGTGCAAGAGTTGCAGCTCCGTTATTTCTGGCTCCCTACATCAGGAACCTAATGAAAATACACATGTTCTCATAAACTTTAAGTACAGGGGTCCTTTTCTTGACTGCAGCACTGGAAGCAAGCGTATTCTGAAGGGAACAAGAAGAAGATCAGCACTAGAAGAAATTGTCGAAAATAATGTTTCTACCTGCACTGTTAGAAGAGAAGAAGCTCGAAGAAGTATGCACTTGGGAGATAATGAACCCAGTCATATTCCAACATTGAACGCCTTGAGACTTGCAAAGTCCAGAGAATTGAAATCAAGACGTGTAGACGATGACCCCATTTTGGGAGTAGGCAAGCTGAAGTATTCAGCCGAATACTACAGTAGTATACGAGAAATTGCACTGGATCCATTTCACGTGTATTATTGGACACCCGCACAGTTGTGTGTGTATCAAGAATATTGTAAGAACCATCCTTTTTCAACAGTTGCCTCGGATGCGACTGGTGGAATAACTGCAAAACTTAAGCGTCCTTTTGGAAATGTTCCTGGAGTCCTTTACCTTTATTCGGTCGCTGTTCATGACCATGAAGCTGGTGTGCAGTACACTATCGCCAACATGCTTTCGGAATCTCATAATAACCTGAGAATACACCATTTCCTGGAATCATGGTTACAGAGTGGTGCACTGGTCCCTAAAGAGGCAGTTTGTGATCATTCAGTGGCCCATCTTTCTGGTTTAGTAAAAAGCTTCACTCAATTCGCTCCCCTTTCAGAGTAGTTAGAAAACTGTTACGAAAACCTATTTCATTGTAGTTCTCTCATTTCTAACTGTTTTGTGCGGTGAGATGTTGCACACACATTAAAACTAATAACCAGTTTACCCCCATTACATGGAAAACCATGAAGAGGTAGAAACTTTTATATCCGAAGTTTAGCATTAGTTGTTCATTGCCAGAATACAGTAGAAGTAAAACATATACCGGAGTGCATTTTTCTTGTTGCATTGAGTGAAACTGAAGGAACTAGCGCAAGTACAGAAGAAATTGCACAATGTGAAAAGGCAAAAAACCACATTGAAAAATTTATTTGCAACCGGATTGAACACATCTCTTCAGTCAGCAATCGACACGATTTTAGACGAGGATAACTGCCCAAAGGAGAACAGTTTTCCTGAGGGAGTGGAAAATGAAGATGAAACACCTACCGATTTCATGAAGTGGGCACATCAAATAATATCAGAGGTAAAAGATAACCTCTCAGAAGAAGAAGGAGATCATGACAATCTTCATTTTCTATCTGAAATTGTGGTTTGTATAGCCAAACTTATGGAGTTCCTGCCTCTCTGGTCTACGATAATGGTGCCTAAGTTCCCTGACGTCTTCAAGTGTGCCAGTAGAAAGCATTGTCAATGACATCAAACAACGCAATTTCCAGAATGTGCATCTGCCAACCACTGTGGATAGATTCCTAGAAACCTACTTAAGATCACTGGATGGGGAAATGAAATTGGTTGCAGCAACGTCACCAAGGAAAAAGGTTTTAATGCAAAGGGAGACAGATGCCTCTCAAGTTATCAAAAATGCTGTCACTGGATATCTCACAAAACACCACAAGAGAAGATGGAAGTGAGGTAATCGGCAACAACAAATTGAACAATTCTAAATATAAAACTGGAATTATTTCTGCCCACAACCCAAAGTGCTTTGCATGTTCCAGAGGTGATTTTCCTACTGGTGCACACACCTGCTCTGTCTGTGGCACTCCAGTTCATGCAGCATTCAGTGAGTGCTCAATCCCGTATGACAGGTCGGAAGAAGGATATGGTGAGAAACGCTTATTCGTAAAATGTGCTGATAAAGTGAGAACTGCTGGGAACAGTAGTTCTGCAAAGGATATTCAAGAAGATAGTGCTAAAGAAAACTGGAGAGGGCTCGCTTCACTTCCACCAAAGAAAAGACAGCACTACTCTTATCTGGAGCCGAGCAGCGAATTTGAAGAAACGGGTATGTCAACACCCTTAAGTACTGTGACAGTAGGCTTGCTTAAGAATGGTAACAGACTCAGTAGCCTGAAAGCGATTTCTCTATGTGGACAAAAGTTTATCCTCACCAATACCTGCTCATTTGATTCACTTGTCCAGATCTTAGCTACATCGTATACCGACAGAGTACATTACAAGGATTTCGTACAAAACAATAACAATATTACCATCTTCAAAGTTGTTGAGAGCTTGGCACGGAACAACATCACATCTGGAACATATAGACAGAGAGATGAGGTTCTGCGTCCTATATGCGAATCTTCCACTCTGTCAACTAATTTGACTCAAGTAAACTCAACATCAATGGCAAAAGCAATGGCAAGCAGACTATTAGCAGACTTTCCTTCACTAACTGAAACTTTTAAGTGCACAAACACCAAATGTGTGACGATAAATAGCATATCGAGACCTGTTGTTTCTATTGCTATAGAAATTCAGTCCCTTAGCAACCTGGAAGCATGTATAAATCAGTTCCTCGCTGAAGAAAAAATGCAGTGTTCTGAAAATTGTGATGGCCTAAAGACCATTGTGAGCAATTCTTCCAACCAACACTTGCTGATAGAAGTTACGAAATCTTCTATCGTGTCTAATCCCTCTGACATAGTTTCTCCCTTTGAAGTCCCACTCCAAGATGTCCCAAGAAAAATAACACTGAAGAAATCTGGTGACACATGTTTCGTCCGGGGCATAGTAGCAGCAACTTCATCTTCTAACTCTGGGCGATACAAGAAGACCTTGGGTATAAATTTTGTGGGCCATTATGTTGCATGTTGTCTGAGACCAGATCTGAAATGGGAAATTTATAATGATTTATGCAATTCCTCCAGCATGGCTAAACAAAACGTTACAGTCAACTGTGAATTGCTGATCCACAATATTTAATTTATTTTTATTCGTAGGGGTGTTTTTCACGAAACTGGCTACTTGAGTTACTTACTGTTCGAAAATTAAGTCAACTAGTTTTAAAATCAATATTATGTCTAATAGTTTTTATGTGTGTTCCATTATCTGCATGTCTTAGCAGAGCTGGAATACCGGTGGTTAATACTTTTAATGACAACTTAAATTACTAGCACTTGATGATTCCTATTCCTGTAATGACTCTTCACGAGTTAGGTACGTCTTGTATAGCATAATATCTTAATAGTATAACTATATTTTTACAATCATTGCCACGCATACAGTTGTAATCTGTTTGATCTAGCATCAGTTTGACTGGCATACAACAGTACACCATTCTGTAAATAATCATAACAGTTTCTCTAATCTATACTAGTCAATAACACGAAGAATAAACCGTGGAGAGTACTATATTTTACAATAAATCCATTCCTGAGTAGTTGCCGTTACTTGAATAACAATTGGCATTACCCAACTACAACTGCTTCAAACAGGTCCTTCATTAATTAACTATATAACTTGGAAAGTCAGTCAAATTATCGTAGGTTCCCTGTTGGCTGAAATCACTAATCACTGAGGTATGTCATGTGTATGGCAAAAGGACTGGACCAGTCACATTACGAGGCCAAACTCCAGTATTTCTCATATTAAGTAGCCGAAGTAGAAAACAATAGAAAGCACGATGACAAGGGGATGGGGAAGAGGAGCTCAGGCGCCAACCACCTGCTTTGAATGACATCACCAAGCCGCCATATTGAATTGGGGTGACATTTACCTTAACCCAACTTGACCTCGACCCTCTGCCATGAGCTTGGATGACCTTCAACCCAAAGAGTCCTAATTTGTTTTAAAGATATTCTAAGAAATAGCAAAAACAAAAAAAAAAAAATGGAAGAATTCTAAAAATCGAGATAAAAAAAATAGCATTAACCCACCTTCCTCATACCATGCTCACATCACCTTCTCCCTGCCACCATTCCCTCCACGATCATAAAAGTTCAAGAAAGTCATAAAAAATCGAGAAAAAAAATTAATTTTAAAATTTTAGGGGAAAATACACCGTGTTTGTTGTTGTAAGCTTTTACATATATATCATTGACTATGAACTCGAAAACAGAAAAACACAAAATAATTTTCAAAATGCAGAAGAAAAAAAAATAATATTTTGAAAAAAAAATAATGATAAGAAATATAACAGTTATAAAAAAATATTTTAAAACTTTTATTCATATCCGCAGCACCATGCCCAGTAGACGACTGACCCAAATCACATTTTTTTTTAAAATTTATTAATAGTCATTCCCTTCCCCCACCAGATCATAGCTTTTCTGGTTGTCAGGACCTCCATACCAATTACTCGTACAGCTCGATCCCTTCCATCCCCTCCACAGATTTTTATTGGCTCCTCTGTAAATTTCATTGGAGTTACATCATACCACATCCCGACCACCTGAATATTTTTATTAATTAAGCTTGCAATATTTCCACCAATCTCGCATTATTCCCATCAATCTCGAGATCTTTCTATTAATCTCGCAATATTTCCACCAATCTCGCAGTTTTTCCATAAATCTTGAAAACTTTTTATCTATATTCACATTTTTTCCGTTCATCTCGTAATCTGTCCTTCAATCTCGTAATATTTACACAAGTCTTCCAATTTTTTCATCAGTCTCACAATCTTTCCATCAAACTTTCCACCATAATCAGTACCACACACACCACAATAAGCACCACATGCATCACATTCAGCACAACACACAACACATTCGCTCCACAATCTCTCTACATGCTCCCCATTCACTCAACGATCGTTCAACATGTTATGCAATCGCTCCATATGCTCCACATTCGCTTCACATACCCCACATTCACTTCACATACCCCACATTTGCTTCACATACCCCACAATCGCTCCACATGATCCACAGTTATCTCCGCATGCTCCGAAAACAGCACCACATGCTCCACAACCAGCTACACATGATTTGCAATCAGCTCCGCATGCTCTGCAATCACTCCAAAATCCTCATCAATCCACAGCAATACTTCTCCACAATCGGAATCCTGCTGACTGTTTCCGACAGACTCTCTCCTGCTGACAGTCTCCTGCCGACAGTCTCCTGCAGACTGACTCCTGCAAACTAACTTCTGCAGACTGAATCCTGCAGATGGACTCCTACAGACAGACTCCTACAGAAACACTCCTGCAGACTGACTCCTGCAAACTGTCTCCTGCCAAGATTTTTATTTATACTTTTAGATTCATGTCTGCCAGACTCGCATTCCTTTGCAAATAATCAGGAGATCTTCTACCATACATGTTTCATGTAAAAGTATGAGAGTGTACCGTGGCAACTCACATACACCATTCGAGTGGGTACTGGTAATGATGATTGGAAAACACGCAGATGCCGAAAAAATTGTATTTTAAAAACAAACAAACTACATTAAAAGGGGAAGTAGAAAAAAAAACATACTTTGTAAATATGAAACATGGGAACACCCGGAGAAAATACATTTAACCAGCTCGCAATAGCAAGAACCGCAACACCATAATCGGCGTCTTGGATGACGTCATATTACATTTACCTTGACCTATGGTCATCATCTCGAAAGGCATATAATGCTTAAAACCAAAAAATTAATCCCAAAATAGTGGTTTGGGTTAGTAATCTGCTGGGCGTGGTGCTGGAGGTATCTCTAGTAATATAGGGTTTTTAAAATACATTTTCGAATAATTTGTTATATAATTTTATCATGCTTTAAAAATATTTCTAATTTTTTCTATTATGATTTTATTTTTATTTTTCCAGTTTTTATTAGATTTGTTATTTTTTATTTTCGAGTTCAACGTTATTGGTGTCAGTGTAAAGGCGACAAGAACCAACATGATGGTCGTAGTCGCCAATGTCATATTTTCCTCCATTTTTAGAATAATTTTTCAATTTTTTTGGTTTTCATTTAATTATTATTGTGATGCGGTGGAGGTGGGGAGGTGTTGAGGTGAGCTAAACGTGGGGTGGATTAAGACTATAACTTCGACGTCTTTTAGAATTTTTGTCGATATCTTGCGATTTTTTTTATGATTGGGTAGAGGTGGGTTTGGGAGGGAGCTGGTTTGTGGGGAGTCAGAGGAGAGTGGTGCAATGCTACATGTTCCATGATTCTTTAATTTTTATTTAGATTTTTTGCTATTTCACAACTTTTTATATAATTTGTAGCATTGTTTGGTTCAAGGTCATCCATGGTCATGGCCATGGGGTCAAGGTCAAGGTCATGATAATCCAGGTATAATATGGAGGCCGGGGGATATCATAGCGGGTGGCCGGCACCTCAGCTCCTCTTCCCTATCCCCTTGCCATTAAGTTCACTGTTTTATTTTACTCGCTCTTTTTAATCGCTGAGATCGCGTCGCAAGTCTTGCTATGCAAAACTATGTGTCATTACATCCTACCTTTTCTTTTACTTCATACTATGGTAATATATAAATTGCTAACAGGTAAATTGCAATTTAAAATTTATCAAAACTTAATCCAAAGATAACAATTTCATGTTCATAGGCTAGGTCTAACAACTATTTGCGAGTTGACTTCTGCGGCTGAGTACAGTAGCTGTCAGGCCACATCATCACCTAACTTATCATATTTGTATAGCTGGATTCTCAATAAGACTATTGCATTAACATTACCGAAATTAGATCAACTGTATTGAAGAAATGCGTGCTTCCGATATGATTGCAATTTATGAGGATATATTCAATGGACGTTGTGCATGTTAGCTGAAACCGTTCATTCAAAGAAACACGAAACATATGTATAATGGCATGAACGTTTTTATTTAATTAGTAGAATCATTACTGGAATGAGAAACAATACAATTCCGGACACTAAATAAAAATAGTTTCTTTTAATAACCAACCTTCTGGAAACGAAATTATAATAACCTCAGCGTTATCTGTTGTCACACGACAGGTACAAATGCATTGAGTTATCGAAATGGCAAGACAACTTGATGACACCACTTCGTCCCACTGTAGTAACAGTAGCACTTACAAAGCTAGTGAAACTGCAATTTTGGTTTTTTTTACCTAACCTCTTTATTTTGCAAAACAAATACGAAACAAAAATTGCAGTAAAACTCATAACTGAGTACAACAGTAGGGGGTATAGTTATCTAGCGGCAGCAACCATTATAACATGAATATCGCCGACTTTCAAATGAAATGAATAAACGCAAGAAGTAATTGTGATCATTAATTAGTGCAGTGATACTTTAATGAAAGCTGACGAAACTACACTTTATGCAGGAAAATTACGGGATATTCCATATGCTTGATTTAAATACAACAGGCGGGTTTCGGCCACTTTCGTAACAAAATATCCTTACGAAGACAAACTCATTAACATCACAGCCAGAGGAGAATGTTGTGGCGAGGTAGGCATTAGGAAACTCTTTTATATCTATGGGTAGACTAACAGTGAACAATCATAAATAAGACAGAATAAGAACTGTTAACAATATGTATTAATATGTATATAATATTTAAGTTAGTGTAGTGAAATTACTACATTTCCTAAAGCAACACTATAGTGAAAAAGAACAAATATAATGGATGATTTTGCTATGAGAATTTTTGAAACTTTGTTTCCATGCTTTATATACTTGGTAGTGTACTCTATCTTTCTGGTTTTGTTAGCGCTTAGTGTATATAACAGAAATGTGTTAATGTTGGGTTAATCAAAAGATAAAAAACTGTGTTTGCGATATGTTTGCAACAGCAGTAACACGTATTATTGCCGGATTGCTGTCCACAGAGAGTTAACTAAGAGTTTGAATTAAGTTTCAAATATAAAACAAAGTGTGGAAAAGTGTCAACTATTGAAACACGTTGCAAACAGAATGTGTTCAATGGGGCTATGTAAATATTTTAATCTACATCCTCAGGTTTTTTTGTAAATAATGCTTTAGAAGGTGCGAGGGATTGTTCAGAGCAAATAGTGTCATGTGTAATTCACACAGACAAAATGGAAAATTCTTTTCTTTTGTACGAATTTCAAACATACATATTTTTGATCATAGTTTTCATGGCTATTCTACGCTGGTTTTATAATTATGCCAGTTAACTGAGAAAACGAGTTGAGCAGTGTCTGATGTACTTTATTTACACATTTATTTTTTACTGACGTAATTTTTTTCTGGAAAAAAAGCCGTGAGATATAATTTTCTCTTTGCTTTACCGATGCAATAATCTGTCAATTTCCAACGTGAACTAATCAATTCAGTTTATAAAAATTTTGAAAAAGCCAAGCTAGTGCTGGCAACTAGCCGATAAATTCAAAGTATTCCTATGAAATATTGATATCCGTTACTTAAACTACATATTAGTGAATAACTAACAGTTTCAGTCATATAACACCAAAATTATTCTTCTTTCAATTAAATATTACTCAAATACTCTCTACTCTTCTAACTATTTATGATATGGTAGTCTCAGTATTAATTTATTCTGTGAGTTGTCTTGGTTCCACGTTTACCAGTTGTGGTCTGTGTAAACAAACAGCTGAGTTTGGCTCCTATCAGTATCTCTCGTTAGAACAATATATTTTAATGTGTGTGTTTGTGTGATTTTAGGTATTATGAAGGCGGGCAATACATTCGTATACAAGCGTGTCACAATAATACAAGGGCTTTAATTTATTCATACTAAAAGTAAATGTTTTTTAGAACAAAAAGATTTTAAAGAACCCGAAACCTTTAAATAAATGAATATTTACCATGTTTGGCATATTTTAATCGAGTTTCCGCTATTACATAGGTACGCACAACGAATTTTAATTAAGTCACGCTTCCCACGTCTGATTTTCTTTCATATTCACGACAAACAGTCAAAACGTCTAGACGTGATATTTTCGGGACAAAATCGCACAAACTAGAAATAAGCAAATTACAGAACGTTTATTAAAATCACAACTGGAGTGGATGTTAACATAACCCCAAATACCTAGCACGATATGCCAATATACCTCTATAACTAGAATAGCATAATCTCCAATATTTGCGGCACAAATTAGCTCAAACTGAACACAAATAAACTACAACATTTTATTGAGATCCCGGATGTAGAAAAAAAAGGGGGGGAGCTTGCATGTATCCAGCACGCCTCGTTCCCCCCTGCCACTCAATATATGCTAATATCTAGAGACCCAAGAAATTCGGGAGTTCAAAGCCCTGTAGGCTAGACTTCACAGTATTAAATACTCTCATACAGATATAAACTGTTTATTGGTTGATTGTCGTGGAAGTAAAAGGCGATGGTTGGGCGCACAATTTCTTGCATGTTTGTTATTGGCTCAATTATCTCCAGTAGGTGTCAAACAATACGTCGACCAATTACAAACGTAACATGAAAGGAAAAATGTGTGAATTCCAACTTGTCTAGAAATGAACTCGCGCAATTCTCGGGTCTCTACAATATTTGCGCCACAAATTAGTACAAACTGAGCATAAATATAAACTACATATTTTTATTGAGATCGGAGGCGGTGAAGGGAGGGGGCTAGTATGTCACCAGCCACCCCCCCCCCTAACTTTGATATACTAATATCTCAGTTACTAGTTTAGCACAAACTCCAATATTTCCGGCACAAGATAGCAGTAACTATGCAAAAATAATATAAGATTTTTTATTGAGATCGGTGGTGGAGAGAAAAAAAAGGGGGGGGGGGTGACTAGCATGTCCCCTGCGCCCCCCACTTTTATATGCTAATATCTCAATAACTAGATTAGCACAAACTCTAATATTTGCGGCACAAATTAGTACAAACTGAGCACAAATAAACTACAAAATGTTATTGCGATCGGAGGAGGTGGGGGAATTGGGGGGGGGGGGGGGGGGGCTGGTGACATGCACCTCGTTTCGCTGCCCCCGCCCGAACAGACCAGGGATCGGGATTCCCACGAATCCACCCGCACGACCACACGCCGTCAGGCCGGCACACAGCTAACTAGCTTTTCGGCTGATCCGTCATGGCACCCAACGGTCGAATGGCCCAGCCCACAAACCTGAAAGTCCCCACCCCCCTCCCTATCTGTATTGTTCTGTTTAGTTCTTTTCATTTTTCCCCTCGTCCACCGTTCTGCTCCAACCTAAGCATCGTCCAGGACATCGAAGTACCCCTTCTGGACACCCAGGCCTTCGTTTCCCGGCGGACGAGGGAATGAAGCTCCGCTCCTACGGGCTTCTCCCTTTTTTTTACACAGACACATGCACAAACATCAACCAAAATATTATCACAGACCACATATTTCCCTTATTTAGATTTTCTTCTCCACAGTTCCTTCCGTTCATCTTTCATCCTTTTCAGATCTTGTCTTTCTTCTTATCTTTCTTGTTGCTTCTCCTCCTCTTTTTCTCTCTTCTGTTGTTATTCTATTTTCTTTCTTTGTTCTCCTCCTCATTTTCTTTCCTCTTCTTCTTTCCTCTTCTTCTTTCCTTTCTTTCTCTTCTCTTCCTCCTTCTTGTTCTTCAATTTTTCTCCATATTTCCAAAAATTCTTCTTGCATTCATTTCGGATCTTGTGTTCTTATTTATAACTTTTTCGTGTTTGGAGTTTTTCAATTTTAAATATTTACTGAAAATTCTGTTTTTTATCTAAAAGAGAGTTATTTATAATTTTTATTTAATTTAGACAATAAAACACTAGACGAACGCAAACACTCACTCAGTAAATCACTTAGTTCCAGCACACACTCATCCGCTCCCTAGACAACACAGTTAAATCATCATTCGTAGTTTTTACAAAATAATATATTTTACTGATACTTTCATTTGTTATTTATACAATTGTCATATATAGTATATTTTCGTAATTGCCACTTGTCATTAAAAGGTTTTGATTTCAGTTCTAATTCTTTCCTTTCTTCTTTAAACATGTCACACAAGTACAGAATATGGTATTCCGTCTGAGCTCCCTTTCCACATTGACAACTGTCGTCTTCTATTTTATTTATTTTAGTTAAATATTCTTTAATTTGGCAGTGTCCTGTTATTACTTTCAACAAACTATTATTTATATTGCTTTACTTTCGTACCAATATTGTATATTTTTAATATAATTTTTAGTATTTAGACCGGTTTCTGTTGCATCGTACTCGTTTGCCAATTTATAACACTTAGTTTATAGACTTCTTTCTTTAATTTTTTTTAACTAATAGGTTGATTATTTCTATTTTTTTAAATCCAAATATTATTTTGCTCTACTACCATATTATACGTATTTTTGTTGTATTTTATTTCGTCTACTTAATTTTTTATTTGATATATCATATTTCTATCTTTTATACTATATTCTATTAGGATTTCTTTACTAGCAGTTATTGCGGATACATATGATGTCGTTGGTGTTAAATTCGTTATTTTTATCAACACATATATTTGTGATACTCTTAGTATTTTTTTAATGTGTGTATTTTCAATTTTACTTTTGTAACAAGTGCTAGCATATTGTATAATATTACGGTATAATGCCAGATATATCATTTCCTTATTTTTATTATTATAATTTTTGAAATTCCATACTGTTTGTTTTAATTTTTAAAAATATATTCTTAACTTCTTCGGTTATATATTTAACATGCGTGACAAAACTTAATCTATTATCCAAAATAATGCCCAAGTATACTATTTCCTTTTTAACTTTTATTGTTTGTTTGTCATACTTTATCACTGGCAGTCATTTATTTAATTTTCCTTTTAAAATTATGGCAACGGTTTTCTCTACTGATAATTAAAAATCTTTTCTCTTTCATCCATATTAAAGTTTTATCCATTATTTTTGTGTCAGTTCTTCTATTTCCTGTCTTGTATTACCTTCTATCAAAATTATACAATCGTCCGCGAATGCCACAACTTTTTAATCGTCATTGTTTTTTTCTTCTATGTAATCATTTGTTACTAAATTCTATAGACTTGGCCCTGTTACTGATCCTCGTGGACAGCCGTGATTTATTTCCCTTCTTAACGTTATCTGATTATCTTGTACAATTATGTTCCCATTATTCAAACAGTTAATAAAATTTTTTTCCATTTTTTTCCCTATTGGTATTTTATTAATCTGTTATTTAACGTCTTTCCATGTCACTGATGAAATTGCGTTGCTTATGTCTATTGAAATGCCAATCAAATATTTTTTGTATTTGTTTCTATTAAATTTAATACCTTATTTACTGTCTGTTTGGTTGATTTTATTTCTCTAAATCCAAATTGGTTATCGTGAAGTGTTTTTTCTATTTATAATTTAATTTTACTATATATTTTCCTTTCGTTTATTTTGCCCGATGTTGATAAGAGTCATATTGGTCTGTAGGATGAAACCTCTGTTTTTAATTTATTCTTACTTTTGTATAAAAATACTATCTTTCCTGTTTTCCATATTTCCGAATATCCGCTTAATGTATAGCATTTATTTATAATTTTTGATAGTATTGATTTAATTGTTTCCAAGCTTTTATTTATTACTTCAATTGCTATCCGATCGATTCCCGGTGTTTTTTTAAAGCTGCGTCTTTTTATTGAATTTTCAATAACTCCTTCTTTAATTTCTTCAGAATCTCTTTTTCTCTTCTTCTTCCAATGTACGTATTCCTATTTCTTCTACTGTTCCTTCAGGATTAGGCAGTAGTTTGTCCGTCATAACTTTATATGTTTCCTTAATTGTTGTTGTGTATTTTTCCCCAATTTTTATGCTACTGATGGTTTTTTTCCCTCAACTACTTCCTTGCCAGTTTATCTACTAAATTCCATGGTCCCTTTCTCGCTTCTTCTTTAACAAATTCAATCCATTCATTATTCATGTTAATCCTGATTATATTTTTATATTTCCGTCTAATTTTTTTGTAATCTTCCTTATAAATAAATTTAGCATTACATTCACAACAGCTCCTATATTTCCTGTGTTTATTTGTTACTTTATTTCTCATTATTTTTAGTTCGTTATTCCACCACCAATTTATGTTTATATTTATAGTTTTATTTGTTGTTTCTTGTTTATCACATATGTTAACTATTGCTTCCTGAAATTTATATATTGTTTCTTCAATTGTATCATCTTCCATTCTGTCATCTGTCACCTTAACAAGGTTTTTTAATTCTTCGTTAACATTTTCCCAGTTAGTAACTTTTAAATGTAATAATTTCTCTATCTGGATTTCCTGTTGAGTTCCAATTTCTATCTCAAAATTTATTTTATTTTGATCGCTAATACTATGGTTTACTATCCAATTTATAATTTTTCCATCCATATCTTTTGTAGTTGCAGTTAAATCAATATCGTCTTGTCCGTTGATGCTGTCAAATGTATATAAATTACCTTCTTCTTCGTTACAAACTATCCAATTGTTTTTGTTTATTATTTCAATTACCTCTTCTCCTCTTTTGTCTGATATTTTTGAATACCATAGTCCAGATTTCACGTTCAAGTCACCTGCAGCTATTAGTTTATTATTACCTAGTTCTAATATTATTTTATTCAATTGTTTTAATATATCGTTTATCTCCCGTTTGGTGGCAAATATATTGAAATTAATGTCAGTTCTTAATTATTATTCATAATTTTTGCTACTGCAATTTCTTTCGTTATTAGATGTTGTAAATTTAATATTTTATTTTTATTGGATATTATTATTGCTGCTAATGATTGCCCTTTCTCGTTTTTAATTATTTGGTAGTTGCTGTTAAAATTTGTATAAATATTATTAAATAAATATTGCTCTTGTATTAATGCAATTTCGTATTTATCTACTATTAATTGATTATTTAAGTCAGATTTGATTGTACCACTCTAATTCCCATTATCTATTTCCTTTTTTTAGTCTTTCTCTTCCCAAATAGTAAAATGGGCAGTCCTTATCTAATACCGCGTGGATTCTTTCTTCTCCTTTCTTTTGTCGTCATATGCAGTTTATATATTTATTATGTTCTTCTTTACACGTTCTTGTTGTATGTCCTTCTTCTCCGCATTTTACACAAATTTCTTCTTTTTGTCTGCATCGTTTTTTGGTGTGTCCATATCTGTGGCATTTTGTACATCTCATAGGCGACACAAATTCTTTAACATCGAATGCTTCCCACCCACAATATATTTTTTCTTATTCATTATTCTTTTATAAATTTTCGGGCTTGTCTCTATTACTATGTTCTTTGTTCTGTTTACCTCCCTTGTATCAAAACTGATTTTTGTTTCTTTTTTATGTTCGTCTAAGTCGAAATCTTCATTCATATTTTGATCATATATTTTTTCCAAAAATTATTCTTCATCTAATTCCGCTCTTACTCCATATACCATTATTTTTGGGTTTCTCTTCTGTAGTCTGTCAAATTTCATTTTCACCCACCAAGATGAACCTGGTTGTATTACTGCCGTGGTCGCCTCCGGATTATCGCATTTGGGAATCGTGTCCCGGTCGATGCCACTGTTCGGCGTGTTTTCCCGGGGATCTCCCGTTACCGCCCTTGCATTCCGGTGCTGTTCCATACTCACCTTGTCTACGCACAGATAATTGCAACAATGTGAGATGTCACTACTAAGAAAAGGGACTGGGCACCCTTGAGGTTGTACACTTCGTATAGACTATTCATGGTAAAGAGAGCACTTTTGGAAACCCTCTCATTTGGAATACGAGTCGATAAATATATTTTATTTTAGTCTTAGACATTAACTTCCGAGTGCAGTGGAATATAAACACTGTGTTTATTAACGGCTCTTTAACAGCGAGGTTTTGAGAGCCGATGCGGGTGGCTGAGGTGAGTATGAAGCAGCGCCGGAAAGAAAGGGATACGGGAGATCCCCGAGAAAACCCGCCGACCAATGACATCGTTCGGCACGATTCCCACATGCGAAAATCCGGTGACCCGGCCGGGGATTGAACCCGGTTCGCCTTTGTGAGAGGCGAGCGGGCTAACCGTTTGGCCCCCCTGGGCTTTGGTGAAACGAAAGGAAGTGTGGGGCTACCTTACAAAAAATTAGGCTTTTCATAGAGAATTTTGATGGCTATAACTGATACTGTTAGCATACAAAGTTAAGTTAAAATTTGTTTTGTAATTTCGTAGATAAAAAAATTCTGAGCTAATATGTTTATCTGGTCGCCATTTTAAAAATATGTGTGTCTGACACTCTCAAAGATTATCATTTTACATGGGCTGCCATAGTGGCACTTGTTTGCCAAATTTGGTAAAAATAGGTTGTTTTTTCGGAGATGTTGGGTAATTTTAATTTCTCATGTGATACTATTTTACAAAACGGCGAACAAAAGAGAGTTTGTGTGAACACATTTGATGGCTGTTATATATTCAGCCAGCATACAAAGTTTCATTGGAATTAATTACATGGTTTCGACAATATATAATACTAAACTAATATAGGCGTATGGCCGCTGTTTTGAAAATGAGTTTCTGAAATACTTAAAACATATGAGCTATCATCACCTAGCGCAGTACTACTTGTTTGCCATATTTTGTAGGAATTGGTCAATTGTTTCCGGAGATATAACAATAAAACTTGATTTATTCGTGTGGCAATATCTTACAAACTGGCGGACAAAAAGGCTCCGTGTAGACACAATTGATTTTTTTAAAGGGATATTTTAACGTCCCCCGGTATTATGCTCGAAAGCTTATCAGGGGACGGCTATCAGACTAATTGATAACCAAACTTAAATTAACACCCAAGCCTTACCCGGGATTCAAACCCAGAACCTTCCGCGCCCCAGACCGGTGGGGCACCAACCGACTGCGCCACGGGAGGTCGGGTTTGACACATTTGATGTTTTTATACATACTTCCAGCATACAAAGTTTAGCTATAAATGATAAAATGGTTTGGAATATAGCATATTATGATAAAATAGCCAGATGGCCGTTTTGAACATAAGTGTCTGGCATACTTGAAACATAATTTTACATATCAACTGCCGCAGTAATACTTGTCTGCCAAATTTGGTAGGAATCTGTCGATTGTTTCCCAAGATATTACAGAAAAACTTAATTAATTCATGTAGTGCTCTCTCACAAAATTACGGACAAACGTGGCTGTTGTTTGGTTTATATGACGATTGTAATATATACTGTCAGTGTAAAAAAATTGTTTGAAGTTGATCAAACAGTACGACAGTTACATAAAATAAACCTAAAATATTTGTATGTACGCCGTTTGGAAAATAAGTGCCAAATATAGTCCTTATACCTACCTGGCCTACCGTAGTGTTACTTACGTGCCTAATTTTGTGAAAATTGGTTTAGTCGTTTTCGATTTACAACGTAAAAGCGTTATTTGTTCATGTGGTGCTATCTTCCGAAATGGCGGACCAACAACGATATTCACCTCTGAATTCAACGCGTACTCCTTGCGCTGTCAGCATTAAAAATGTTGTTTAAATCGGTTAAATGGTTTCCAAAATATGACATTTCACACTAAATATTTAAATGGCCACCATTTTGAAGGCAAGGGCCCGACGTGGTTGAAAACTATATAAGTCAAGTGTTCTTACTTAGTAGTATATGTGTGCTGAGTTTGGTGAAATTCAGTTCACGTGTTCAAAAATTGAAAAGGGGGTACACACTCGCACTAACGCATATAAATACACACACAGAGTCATAGATAGGAAAGTGGCCTCATACGCCTTTCTGTCCTTCGAAAAGTAGGCTGAAATGGAGATTTTTTTTTTAAGAGGGTGACATTTAATCTGCTGAAACTATGATTTGGTCAAAGGAAGATAGGCGCAGCGGTATACAGGTACGTAAGGGAATTAATTAAAAAATATTTAAGGCACTTTGTGATATTTTGGCATTCAACCACGTATTTCTCACCAGTGCCTTTACTTAATAGCCTCACCTAATTTCTTCCATTATCCACCGTATTAGAAAAAATTGCAAGGTTTGTTTCCTTTTTACATTAATGACATGATATTTAAACTTCCGATACTTTAAAAAAAGTTATCAACTCAGCAAATTACAAAAGTTCTCACAAGAGATATTTTACCTAATTTTAAATATGACAAAGTTACAAGCTCTTCCGTTCTTAAAACCAATGGGGATAATACATATTACACATTGTATTTTGAAATTACTCTTCATCAATTTTTCCTTAACACGTTCCGTACCTTGTGCTTCTAACCCCCTCCCCTTTTCTGAGTCTAGTACTTTTAAATAAAATTCGTATGTGGAAGTTTATTGAACATGTTTCCCTTATTTAAAAAGGATAACTACTATTCTTGTTGTTTTTTCAATTGATATTTTAAAAGTGTCAATGTCATTATAATAAATCGTGTTATTTCCTTTGTTACATTTCCCCCCCATCCTGCAGTATTTAATTAGATATTCCATCTTGAACCTGTAATAAGTAAATCTATTTTTTATTTGTTCTGCTTAAATGTTCTTTTGACGTCTCAACGATAGACAAAATGCACCTTTTCTTCTGATGTCAGATTAATTTTACTGTCAAAGTATTATGACTGATGTATTAATCAATATCTTCTATTTGAATAGTGTCTGCGTTTATAAACGTCTACAGATTATAAGACTAAATTTGCAGATAAAATACCGTAATTATAAAAACAAGGTTACATATATGATAATTTTCTGTTTTTTTTTATGCATAAGAAATGCATTATTAAATAAAAGTGATACTATTAAAAATTATTCATGTTAATAGAGGCGTATATAGTGATGGTCTGTATTTTTCGGTATATCCAACAGCATATCTGCGGATGGTATCATACTCACGGAGTGCAAAGTAAGCGGTACACTGCGCGTCGGATATCTGCGAGTTTGAAAACGTCATATGGAAAAAAAAATGGTTCCGGAAGGGGGTAGAGGGAGGAAAGAGGGGCGGTAGGGAGTATCATTAAGTTTTATAGAATCCATTAAACAGTGTGTGAGGGATCGGTTTGTAACGTAGCAGACTATAGCCTGTTACATTATGTAAAGAATGACACAAATAATTGTCCACTACTATTGAGAGTACACAACTCATCCACTGCCTCCTTTATAAACACAACATACTAGATGTAATATTATTTCATTTACATCAAATAAAAAAATATCCATACTCGTTATAATAACCTTCCTCCAGTTTATTCACACGCTCGGTTACTAGTTTCTGGCATCATGCAACCATTTTTGACTCGGTTACCTATGTAAGGAATAATGGGGTTTCCTAGGTTTGTGTTCCTTTACGAGCTCGTATAATTATGTTTTCAGTATTTCAGTTGTAATGCTAGTATTCTCATTTTGTAGTCATTGTTATAATTCCTAATTTGTTGCATTACTTCCCGAAGCCTTCCAGTTTAATGCAGTGATATAAAGCGTTTAGCATTAAACTTACACTCCCTGAAGTAAAATTTTACAAGCTTCTCGATAACCCATTTTCGCACCTCATATTTTCACTGCCGTGGTAATCTCTCGTTGCCTGCTGATATTAACAGCCAAGCCATTTTTGCTCTCTACATGGATTGTATAATCAAACATATACACTTGTGACACGTTACAATTTATTTTACTCATAATATGATTAAAAGATTTTCTTCTGCCATATATTATTTTGCGATTTAACTTTATATGTCATATTTTTCAGTTAAGCAGACACAATTTCGTCTTCAGCCATATAAAACTCGAAAATATCTTGAAATTTTTATATTTTTTTAAGGTGAGTGGTGTATGGGTTCCTTACAGTCACCATCTGCATAATTGAAGTTCTACATTCTCTAAATTACTTCCCGCGTTTGGAGAAAACCATTTTTACATCACTATTCATTGGAGAAAAACATCAATATGTCACAAATATGAGAATTTGCAGGAGTACTGATTTCCCGATACCGTGATGGCAAAAAGTGCTCTTTCTTACTTGATAAAAAGCTTACTATTCCGTATTTTATGCAATGCTTTGCAAACAGGAAATAATGCAAAAAAAATGCAATAAGGCAATGTAAAAACCTTTGTTTTGTAATATGTACATATCGTCCTTTACTTAAGATATATAGATTTGTGTTTCCATAAAATAAGAGCCATTTTCCTAACACTAAGCTATTTTTGTGTATTTTAGCTATAATGCTCACATGCGTACACATATACACCAAACTTCGAAAACTGTGTTACCATCGCAGTGCTGAACGTAATGTAGGAGTCAATGTTTTCCTATCAGTTTACCTGCTTCACTTCTGTACCTCCTTCCGAGAGATAGTATGCCTGTTACCGCCATCCAGGCTCGCGAATTATGGTGCACAGTATAAACCCCTGCAGTTATATAAACCCACAATCGTAAGCGTTAGTGCAGTTGCCTACCTATTAGGCAGACCGTAAAGCTACTTTATAAGAGTAACAAAAAATGCGAGTGAGTAAAGAGATATGGACGGCTCTTAACAGCGAGGTCTTTAGAGTCAGTGAGGGTGATTGAGGTGTGTATGGAGCAGCGCCGGGATGAAAGGGTGGGGAAACGGGAGATCCCCGAGAAAACCCGCCGACGAACAGCATCATCCAACACGATTCCACATGCGAAAATCCGTTGTGTGCCAGCCGAGTATTGAACCCGGATCGCCTTGGTGGGAGGCGAGCAGGCCAACCGCTCAGCCACCGTAAAAATGTGAGGATATCATCTTAACAAGCATGCATAAATACAGCAGCGTGGTTATCATGGCAGTGACAAAATTAATTATTTTGAAAAAGTACTGTTAATTTTAAAATGTGCAGTGAACTTAGAAATGCTACTTAACGAAATAATTCACGAGGTTAAAATTTCCACCAGATATCCAAGCAGAACAACAGAGTGGTTCATATTTTCTGAGGAACTGAACATGTGTCAGTTAAAAATAAAGAAATAGAATTCTAAAAGATCTCAATATTGTTCTTTCATTGATCCCAGAACTCCTACAGTATAAACATTTTGCGGTTTATTATTAACTCCCCAGTTGGTTCTTCAAACATAAATTTCAAGAAGATTTTTTTAAATATTTCAATACTGAAGCCTATTTGTATAAATGAATGTTTAAGCTGACCTCCACATATTTTTTAAAATTTGTAAACGTTTAGGAAATGAACTTATATAGAGGTCTCAGTCAAGTGTGTTACTATTGTAATGCAGTTACTAAAGAGTACCATATCATTGCCACTGTCTTTAAAAACGTTAGTCAATACCCATGTAATTTTGTGATTAGTATCGCCAAACGATTAAACAATTACAGGTGATTCACGCCAAAGCTGGAAGTTTTTCGGCAATCCTACTTTATCATTGATTTATTTATTTTTAACGTAAATTTAAACTCTGTCGCTCTGTATTAAGCTCTTTCAAATCATGTGTTACATTAAACTGTTTTTAAAGAAAAAATTCAGTATTAGTTTCGTACTTAATTATGTTCCAATTAGAATATAATGAATAACATGGTTGTATGAAAAAATGTAATTATGATTATTCTACTTTACGTTAATATTCCCGTTTGTCCCGTAGATTCATGAACAAATTTTACGTAACACGTGCAGCTGTTCATCATTAGTCATAATTCCATGACTGTCGAAAACTTAAAGATCTAGGGACTAAACACAGTCCCGTGCTATCACGTATGCGGATAACTGAGGTCTTCTGAAAAGGCCTGCTCAGTTTATTCATTCAGCTTATGTTGTATCTTTCCGCCTGTCGCGTAGACTAGGGTTGTCATGGAAACCAATAATTAGTGCTCATTTTCGTTTTAACTGAAGCTATGGAGTGGTTTGAAACATTTTATTTTACTCCAATTTTTTACGGTAGTATGCATAAAACAATAATGAAGCAATATCGATATTGAAAATCTTACAGACATGGAACTGGGTTTTCTAATTGACTGTTTACATTATTGTTAAAATGCCAGTCCTTATTTATGTTGAAAAGTGTACAATTAAGGCCGAGTCGAATTCTTTCCAAGTGCGCGTGTGTGTGTGTATATATATATATATACACACACACATACGTGTGTGTGTGCGTGTCCGTATTTGGTCCTGCTTGTGACATTACCATGTCTAGACTATAGACAATACTTACTACATATGTCTATGGTATACTGCTGTGTCGACTCCACAAATGTTGATGGACATTTTTAACACTTGCAGTTAACAGCATGTAACATACATTAATAAACTTATAGTACTAAAGCTGCCTATTGGTTTCTGACAACAGTCAGTACGTGAATTCCTGCAGGAAGTATTGATATTGTCCACGCGCATTGGAACTGCATCGCTGCTGAAGAAAGTTTGTATGCGTTTTGCACGAAAACGGCGAGTCTTGAACAGTTGCAAGAACAAAACATGTTTTGTTATTAGGCCATATTGCTCAATAAACAAGCATCAAACGTTCTAAATTCCTGACGATATAAAAGTTGGCAGTTAAAAGATTATGGTCTCTCACCCTGTTCTTTTTATTACGAGGAATGAGCTCTTATGCTGAAGTTCCCGAAAACATAAAACAACGTTCGGAGAGTTTTAATTTATTTGCACTTCGTTTCTGATATTTTGCAAAATTCCTGTTTAAAATCTTGATTTTTGAGTTCTCATATTTTCCTTAAGGCCCCCGCCTACCTGGAGCGCTTTTCCCACGTTCGAGAATGAGAAGCGCGGGAATGATAAGGACGAGACTGCCAAGCACATCAAGAGGGTAGTCGCCGCTAAGCGCAAGGCTCTCAACCGGCGCGCATTGTGCTCGTCGCATTGCTTGTTCCTATGGTACTTTCAGTGCCGATCCTAATATTTTATTGGTGGAAAGTCTGTAGAAAGGTTCAGTGCAGAACTCTTGAGTAGTTTTGTGTGTATCTGATGCGTATATTTTACGATAGAGAGCTGTGAAAAAGTCGTTTATAGCCATTTTGGAGTGCTGTGAAATGGTGTTCCTAATGTACGTGACGTCTTGAAAGCACTCAACAGTCCTTGTCTGTTGTGTGTGTTCTTTTCGTAGACTAGCACATTGTACGCACACTTAATAGTTTCGTAGGAAAAAGAATATTTCAAACACACTGCAACGCATTTCAAGAGCCAGGCAGGCGGAGCCTTAACATTCAGTTTCGGTATATAGTGTCCTGTATTGCCCTCACTTGATGTGTTATATATGAGTCGCCTCACGAAGTTTGTCGGTAGAATTCCACCCTACTTTGTATATATGTAATTTCCGAATTCCCAGTATAGCACGTAGAAGCTCCCCTTTTGTCAAGTAACACGACGTTGCTTAATTTTCGGCTGTGTTTGCGTACTTGATGCTGTTACTATACGTGTTTCATTTAAATAGTGGACTTTTGTGAAGATTATATAAAACTAAATATTGAAAATAACTAATAAGTATTTGCCAAATGTGATTTAATTGTAGAAAGAAATACGTTTTGTGTCAGCAATTTTTCTCGGTCTTCTGTGAATAGCTTACGTACATAAGATTAATAATTGTACTTCCAGTTGATACTCTGAAGGTTATTTATATGCCTTCATATATGTAACAGGTAAACATGGGACTGTTCAAAATATATTTCGATGGTAATTTGTTTTATACATATCAGGGCATGTATGCACATGTACCTAAGAAATATGCATTGACAATTCCGATATAATCTATTCTCGGTTTCTTCACATTTTCAAAATCAAACATTTGAAAAATCACCCATGTACGACATGTTTGGTTTATCTTACATATTCCATGTACCACAAGCGTTTTATATCAGTGCTAATATAAAAGTTTTTTTTTTTTTATAAATTGAACATTTACATATATTTTATCTAAAATTATATTATTAAATTTATAATGAATATGAATACAAACTGTGAGATAATAGGTGTGTTGGTATTGGTAGTTCTTAAGCAAAATATTATTACACTGAGTGCGCACGAATGTGGTGCGTTGTTGGTGTAATTCTCCATACTCGATTACGATCTGTTTGCACGAGGCGGAGGGATAGCGTGAAAATAGAACTTGAGCAGGGCTTCAAACAAGTTGGAAGTAACCGTGAATATACAATAAAGCCCAAGAGCAGGGCGATTTTTTCATAGACTAAAGATGAGGTAGACCGATCTCGTTGGCTGCGCACAACGAATCTCCGTGTCCCAACATTGAACTGATTTTCTGTCTACACGTCTAGCGAAAACGGCGTGGTTTGAATTTTATGTTAGAAAACTAATTTTTAAACAAGTGCTTAGATATGTTTTTATACTTCCTCTAACCAGTTTGTAATGCTTTTTGAATTAATTCAAAATGGTAAATATACTTTATTAATATAATATTACTTGTCATTTGAAAATTAAGATGTAGACAAACACGTTCATCACTGTTGACCATGTGAATTTGACAATTGTGTAGAACTGGGGTAGGTTAATGTTGAGTATATACACAGAAGACGAATAAGCGGTCTACCTTATCTTCAGTCTATGGATTTTTGGAGGTTAGCTCCAAAAGCTCCCATTCAGCAGTGAATGAAGTAGATTGTCGTTATATGAGAATCAGTAGCTGGATGTTGCAGAGTGAGAAGTGGTCGGTGCAAGAAGCGTGCGTGTCCAGTGTTGGCGAGGTGGGCGGGGTATCGGTGGAGGCATGCAACAGGTCTCATGTAGGACCCTGCGGAGAGCAGGGTTGCGGCAGGTCATGGCCGCGGCTCAGGCCACCTCTCACCGCCCAAACCCGGCAGTGCGAGGCCAGGCTCTCGAGGCGTGGGAAACACTGCTACGTCTACCTCTGCTCCCGTGCAAAGGTTAAAGCTATTATCACTGGAGTTACACTTCGCACTGTTATACACGATGTGGTTAAGGCTGTTCACGATAAAGTGGGCACTGCTCCTATTTGCATATATTTTAACGGACGCGCTGAGTGGCATGCACCGAGTAAAGTTGGTAAAAATGTATGGAAAGTAGTTCCATATTTTAAAGTTGAATAAAAATGTTAGATAACTATTTGTGATGACTTAAATTATTTTGTTCGCTTTCTGTTTTTGTAATGCAATGAAGTGTAAAAATTACCAGGTTTGTACAATATTTACTTTTCTAATAATTCCGTGCATTCACCTGGCCGACGCACGCATAAATGTTAATTATATATAATGCGGAAGAATACATAACGGGCATACAAGTAGATCTTAAGCAGGGCTTCCAAAAGTGCACATTTGACTGTGAACAGCCTATAACTCCTCGTTACGGCTACCTCCGGAACGTGTGCATAATTAGAGGATTGTGTGATCACGGCCACTCGATACCCTCATTGCTCAGTGGCCGCTGTTATCCGTCTCCCTCCTAGGCGAACTGGGTTCGATACCCGGCGGGGTCGCTCGCGGATTTTTGCAATTTTCGCAGGTCGATTTTTCTCGTCGATTTCCCGTTTCCACTGCACTTGCATTCCGGCGCTGCACCATACTCACCTCGCTTCACCCTCATCGGCTCTCAAGGTCTGAGTGTTAATAACCGCCCAAACCACTTTACACTGAACTATCGAGGACTCTCTGGGGAAACCTAAAGCGGCCATAAAGTTTTGGGTTATGAAATTCACGCATCAATTCCTCGCATACAACTGAGTTTGCCGGAATCGTTCACGCGATCATTCTTATGATTTGAACGATGAGTGGTCCGAAAATAATAAACATTAGGCATGTCGACATTTTGTGCGGAATCAGAGTCGCAACCCCATATTTTTCTCACGAAATAATCTGCTAACATTTTTCGGCCTTATTTTTTCGTGATGAATAAGCAGGCAGAGTTTCTACATGAAGTTATGATATATGTAATACTAAACATTCTCTACTTCTAAACCATTTTATCTGCTAAGCCATCTTCAAATTCGCCAGTACCTTTACGCCGAATAAAAAGATCAATAAAAATTACGAACGAGCAGAACACAAGTGGAGTAGAGAGAATTTTGCTGATCTTAACATCTCGGTCAAGATAGCTGACGAGGGCGAAGCGAGGTGAGTATGAGAGGGACGAGAGGGCGGTGTAAACAGGAGATCCCCGAGGAAACCCCGTAGACCAGCGGCATCTTTCGGCACGATTCCCAAGTGCGAAAATACGGGAGCGACACTGCCGAGAATCGAACTCGGTTCGCCTTGGTGGACAGAATACGAACATAAATGTTATGTATTTGTAGTCAATGAGGCCTATTCTTGAATCGTTACGAGATTACTATTCGAATAGACCAACCCCAATACTTAAATTTCGAAATCATAATCTTTCTCCGAAAGGGAGCTTCTCTTCAATACAAATTCCGAAATACTGACTCGAACCTCCGTTTACAAGGAGTCGGGAAAAACGTACGAGCAATATGAAAAGCGCATTTATTCAACCCATTTAACTCACTCCGAAGAAAAAGTCGAATACACAAATACACTCCGAACGTGAATTACTGAAAATAGTTCCAGTCGATAAATTGAAAGCCTGCTAAATACTACTGTAGCAGAAATTCACTGATTTACAAGTTCGCCGTGAGCTTTCCTACGTTCATACCGTTATAAAATACACTTCATGCATTTATTTCTGAAGAAAAAATATATTAATGTAGTAAAATTCTTGTGGTGTGTTCGCTAATGTCACATTCATAATTCTTAAGTGAGTGCTCTATACTGCATGCCGACATTGAGCAGTTGACACCGTAGTTAGTTTATAACCTGTGCATGTTTGGGCGGAATGTCTATCTCAAACATCTCTGCATTTGTTTTGTAATTTAACAATAATCTAAACATATTTCGTTGATAACAACACAAACAATTTCCTATTTATATATTGTGTACAGTATATCAAAGCGTATGCCTTGCACGAGTGTATAACAGCCGAAACACATCGTGCATCGTACCTAAAGTCATGACTAAATATAACCCAAACATCGGTTCCCCCTTTGCTCGACTGAATTGTTATTTGAACAGCTTCTTAGCCGAGCAGTATTTCGCTTATTGATATCTATAATTCAATTTAGTGAGCAGAGCTCGTTTCATGACCACAATATCTTATTGTACTTGTTCTTTGTGTTTTAAGGTAAACGTATCATAAAAATAAAGTAGAAATGCAAATGTAGTGCTAAAATAAATTACAAGGTATCTAACGTGTCCTTTATCGTTATTAATTGAAAATAAATGACGGAATGTACAGATTTCCGTTGTCTTCATACGCTCTTATGCATCAGAAAACAAAACTATATCATTGCATTATTTTATTCTAAAGATCTCTGCACGTATAATTTTTTAAAAACTGTTTTAGCCCTTGCCACAATGTCAAATTTTTCCGTCAAACTGCTTCCAATAAGTTTGGTCAAATAGAGTTGGGCAGTTATGACGTCATCGAAACGTCATAAACGCCGCCATATTTGCCTGAGAATGTTGGATGGCTTCAGTTTCCATCAAAAATTTGAAGGTTGGACAGGTTCTAATATTTCTTTGATGTTTGACGGTCTCAGCCAATCAGAATCGTGCACGAAAAAAATGGACGTCAATAAACTTTAAAATAACGAACAATTGCTGGAGAAGAAGTACCTGTCGGCTATGAAGATAATTTATTTATGTAGAAGCTGCGTGGGCATGAATGCTATTTTAAGTGAATATTGCATATAACATTACAAAATCAGAGGCCTTTAATTTTATTGTGCAGGAAACATTTCTGCTAAACAAAATATGAATGTAGTAAAGAAGCAAAAAAAAATTACATTTCTTACATATCTTCCTGTTACGGACTGCATGGAAAAACAAAAGCAATATCTCACTATGAAGATAATTTAAAAATAATAATCAAATTATATTCTCCGGTAAAAAAATTTGACAGTGTGACAGTTTCAAACACATTCAAGATTATTTGATAAAATTTGTTGGAAGGGAAAAATTGATGGCCATATTTTGTCTTCAAATTTTACTGTCAAATATATTTGAAGGCAAAAATTTGATAGTGTGACAGGGGATTTAAGGCTACAACATAATTCATCCATGTTGACTGCCATTCAGGAATTACTACTAGCCAAAGAATTGTGCAAAATACTATGTCGTCAGGCTAGCAGCCAGTAAATTATGGGCTATTCACGGTAAACTGAGCACTTTTGGAAGCCCTGCATACGATCTACTTGTACGCAAGTCGTGCGTTCTTTCGCAATTTTGAAAATTTACTCTGTCATGGGCCTGATCACTTTATTCGTGCGTGGGTGAAGTAAAATGGTGAAATTGTAAGAAAAATTTTAAAAAAAGTTAAAAATTCCCTTGCTCTTACAGTTAAATGCATTTAAAAAAATGCAAAGCAAAAAAAACGATTTCAGTATTCGCACTTGTTAACCTGATAATTGTAATGCTATGCTAAGACGTGGGACTACTTTCTCACAGCGTCGTTACCAACCTTACTGAGTGCATGCCACTCAGTGAACCCTTCAAATTTATGCGGATAGGAGCAGTAATATTTTTCAAAGGTCGATTTAAAAGATGCTCGAATAACCATGAACAGCCCATATTAGCGGAATGTACGTACTTATTTGAGTTGGGAAGTGCTGGAGCCCCGAGCACGGCCCGGGCCAAACTGACCGCGAGGGGCAAGGCCACGGCAGCGCTAATAGCGCCCTGCGGCGACGAGCGTAAACACCTCCAGTTGAGAGGCGAGGCGAGGTCTTGTTTACAGCGTCATCTCTCCGCTGCTCCTGTTTTCTCTCCTGGTAACATTCCATCTACCTACCACTAGCTGGCCAGCCATCTTCGAAAAACCTTTACGTCAATTATGCTTGGTTCACATGTACGCCGATCACGCCGAACAAACAGAGCGGGAAACTAGAACAGACAATCAGAAGCCATACTCTGTTTCCGTGTGAGAGAATGGCTTCTGATTGACTGTTATAGTTTTCCGCTCTGTCTGTTCGGCGTGATCGGTGCACATGCGAACCAGGCTTTACTCTCTTTAATACAATACACTTAAAAACCAGTGGGTCGCAAAACGAAGATGTCAATATACGGAAACTGGAGTCACAAACCTTTCCATATTATGTTTGTATGATTCGACTTTGCCCATTGCCAACCATGAGACTAAATAAAAATAACACACCTACACACACATACCTACACACTATCTCACACACACACAAACACACACACACAAACACATACACTACTGCGATTGTTCATAGAGTCCAGTGTCTCACCTGAAGAAGGGGACAGATTCCAGGCCCCGAAACGTCGTCAAGACTTGTAATTATTACTGTGTTATTTTTTGTTCAACGTTCTTTGTGCTCTATGTTGGTTTATCAATTTTTACACATATCTCTGGTTTAGATTTGTGATTCCTGTGTTCTTCATAGAGTTGAATTATTTGGTTTAATAATCTGACAAGAAATACGTTTCTTGAGTTGTGTTTCATTGTGGGTTTTGTTCTCTTTTAGTGCGTGTTTTTTGTGTTTATTGTTCAGCTGTGTTCACTGATATTTTTTTTCTCATTTTTTGTTCGTCTGTTTGGCGTTTTCGTTTTCGTCATCCAGTTGTATTTTCTTTTTGGTTTTCTTTTGTTGTCGGTTCTGTTTTGTAATAAGTTGTACGTTGGTATTTTCGTCATTTTAATTATTTGTTTTCTGTTGACAAGGAAACAACTTTTCCTAATTATGTGTCTGTGGTGTTGTAAAATATTTTTTTTTTTTAGTTTTTTTTTTTTTTGTCTTGCTGAGTTATGTATGTGTGCGATTTTTATTTAGTCTCATGGTCGGCAATGTACACAGTCCAATAATACCAACATAATAACATGAACTCGCCATTTCAATTAAACTTAAAAAATACAACACTCCCCTCTTCCCCACATGTGAGCGATATTACAGGGATAGGCAGGCAACAAGCAATTTCAGTATACAATAGTACAATACTAATGCAGCCCATAGTACATGGACAAACTTATTCAGTGGCATGCAAGGCTCCACGCTTGCCTTTTCGCAAAGGAAATATTGTAAATTGTAAACGCAGCTATTGTCTCACCAGCTTTGAGGGTGAGGTTTTATATTTAACAGCTTAACGAAGCTGAAAGAAGAAGTTTTATTAGTTCGTTTTAGTTGAGGAGTAATACGTTTTGGAGGTCGAAGGCCAAATGAGTTCTTTAAACACCATATTGTTTGTTTGTACATTAAATACGTCATGTTTACGGTTACTCCACTCACACCTCTGACCAGATAAACAAGAGCACTGAAAAATGGGCGTGGGTCTGGCTAAGATCTCTAGTCAGGAAGATAGTAAATCTGCAACTGGTGAGATAAAACAAATGCTGTATTCAGTAGTGAACGTAAAATTTTTCTTTACAAGAGAAGTAAGTAATATGTACCTCTCGTGTCACAAATGTTACAGAGCAAGTTGAAGTGCGTCCAGAGAGTTGCGAAGAGATGTGCACGGTGCACGGCTGAGGCGGAGAGAGGGAGGAGGTGGTCTGAATCCCCGAACAGATGCGGCGATGTGCTCTGGTATTCAGCAGTTGACCTCGACGGCCTTGATCGGCCCGCACAAGAAACAGCTGATGAGCTCCGAATAAAGGCTGCTGCAGCCTCCGCGCCGCAGGCTATTCTCCATCTGTCGTCCGTACAGCGTGTTCCAGCCACCGGCGACTGTTCGTGACTAATTTATGTTTCCTCTGCGGCAAGAAAAAGCCCACATTTATGTGGCCTGTCTTCCCAGCTCCAGTAGGCCCTAGATGACTCTCTAAATGTGAGACGAGAGGTCTTATGAAAGCAATGCACTATTAATGGATTTTATATATCTGCACACATATTACATTTATTGTTTTCATTGGAGAATGGCTGCAACTGTATGAGTGAAATTTTGTATTTTATGTGTCTGTCATTTACTGGAGATGACTGAATAGGTACGTGATATCACAAACCAATAATATTTTTAAAAAAACCTTATTTTAACGTAAATATGTTAAAAAATTTCTAAATTAGTACACATAAAAGGAAGAGAAAGGAAATATTCTATACAAAAACAACATTTAAAAATGGGAATATAATTTATGATCTTCAAAATCGAGTTCCCCGCATGCTTAAGGCACATGGGGAGGGAAATGAAACTCAGGAACGGAGAGTTCGAAGTGTGGTTATCACATCACAACCATCACAACAACGCTAGTACACTTCTAATGTTTTAAAAATAAATCTGCTACCCCTTTAACCTGTGCACGCAGATTTATTTTTAAAGTGACTCATATTAACGTCACCTCTGACGTTTAGTTAACCATTGAAAGATAACGAAGGTTTCCTGCTTTTTGAACTTGCCAATAAATACCAAACGTGTAACCATATTGTACCTCTGGTTTGGAACTTGTAACAAACGCTTTCCTGAGCTATAATAATGAATACTATATTTATTAACATGTAATTTCTATTTTTAACGAGCTTAATATTATTTTTCACTTGATCTATTTTATTTTGTTGCAAGATTTATGTGTTTTGAAAGAGAGCCTACAATATTTATTACTTTTTAACAGTAATTCTTTGGCCCATTTATTTATATGTCTTTCTAGTTTTACGTTCTGTACGTGTACTTACAAAGCCATATGACTATATGCATTTTTGAACGTTGGGGCACTTTTCAGTGGCAGTACATATTAATTTAAATTGTAACCTTCGTGATTGTCCCGTCTTTAAAGAACATTCTTAAGTTAATTTTTAAACCTAGAAGACGGACATCTTGTTACGCGAAGTTAGGCCGCCAGCCCGGGTGGACTGTGCACTAGGGGTTAAATTTATATTTTTCATGGGGAAGTGCGAGTTCGTACCCCTAAAATAGTAGGCCGTATACTACAGACGAAAACGCGAGGTGTTTAAAAACAATAAGTAGGCCTGTATGAGCCCTCGTGAGACGCCCGTCAAGGTGCCGTTGAACTGTATGCTAGCACTGTGAGCCGTGAGCTTACATATAAGGAAGACGTCACCCAGGACTGCTGCGCATCCGGCGAGATGCTCCGTCGTTGTACCTGACATTTGACGTTTGACATTAATTGCAGCTAAGAAATTCCCAATAAGGTTTTTCTTCTAACACCGTTAGTACAGCCTTCTAGAACATTTTTCATGCTGCCATGTTGTTTTTCATAATAACACGACTATTCCGACATTTACTACGGCAAACCTGAACTGAACACTTGCTATGCCGCTAGCTAATTGCACATTTTTTAGTTAAATTAATATTCTTTGAAGGAACATTAAAGATTTTGGCGTAATTTTTTTAACATTTTCAAGTATTTCAATTCTTAACCATCGCGAGGGCACTAGTGTTTCAAAGGCCACCACACCAAGCAGAAATATTTCTATTATATGGTTGATATTTTCGGAGCCACAGATAATCTGCTTATTTGTAATGCCATCTGGATGAATTATTTTGTTTTTCTGGGAAAAGTCAAGTTATTCAGATTTCAATAAACTTCCAAATATTTTTAAAACACAGTCGCCCATTGTTGTCATTTCGTAAGCAAGACTTTCTCTTAGAGCACCTGTTTCTGTGTTTATTTTGTCCACAAGTATTTTTAGTACCAGACTGCTGTGTTGCTGGCGGGTACGAATGGTACACATTACTTCAGATTGGTAAGATAAAGTGTGTGTGTGTTTGTGCGTGTATGTATGTGTATTCCTACTTACAGTCTGGACGGGGCCGGGCAAAAGTAACTCGTCAGACTATATTCAATCCTATTCTTAGTTCTCACACTGTTTTGTGTTATCAACGAGTCAAAGGGACAATAATTCTGATTTTCAATAAGCACAACAATCAAGTACTCCATTTGGACGATCGTGACTAGGTAGCTAGGGTTTGCACTTTTCCCAAAAAATTCGTTACACGTACTACAGCTGTCGCAACGTCATCCTCACATACACAGAGCCATACAGAATCCCTTTCTCCCTCAGTTTATTATTATTTTGCATTAAGTTTAGTGTCTCACATTGTTGTATACCGTGGTGTGTGTACGAGGAAGTCGTCTCGTCTTTACGTTCCATTACACCTTACATTGACTTAGAAAGTAACAAGGTCGCAATCCTGCCTGCTGGTCCAGTGTGCTTGGTACCTGTAAGGTAGCTGGTGCAACACCATAGCAGCGAACTCGTCATCGCTGATAGGCGAGGTGAGGTGGTGCGGCTCGACTTGCAGCTGGGTTCTCAGGTCCCCCGTGGATATGTTAGCTCCAAACTGCGCAGTAGCAATCCGAAGTTAACTAATCAACTTTTGAACATTCGGAAAATAATTTTACGTGAGGTAGCGTATATTAGAACAAGGGGGCAAATCGCCTATTCACCTCCACTTCCAGAACAAGTAACACAGTAGGCCTGCAATGTTTATTTTAACTTTATATACACATTCATGCAAACATAGCAACAAATTAACACTTGTTTCAGATCCATTCATTAGCAGCATTTTAAATATTATATCTTATAAAGGTCTAATTTATGTTTCGAGTGTTATGATTACAGATATACTTACAAACGTAGCACACAAAAACCGATTTAATTAGACATAATTGTTTTCCCGATGTACCTTTCAATACATTTGTTTGTAGCTAATATGTAACTACTATGTATGAAGTTGTAAATAAATTTTAAAAGTTCGTATTTTATGCGGCAATGTTACGAAATTGACAGTGTACGGAGTGCTTTAGGAACAGGAAGTTTGGATGAGAATGTTGAAGAAAATTGGCTTTAGAGAACTTTCGTTTATAGCAATTGTTTCTGTGCTCCGACATCGGAATTGAAAGAAGACTCGTAAATACAGCACAGTGTTAGCACTGAAGAGTTTCTAGCCCATGAATTATTTTCCGAATCGTCCAGTTCAAACTTCAAAACATGACGTAGTTTATCTACCTTTAACATTATTTATTATCAAATATGTTTTCGAGTTACAATTCACTGTTCCTACTTCAAAAGTAGAAGTTTGAATTCCAGTTGTTCCGCTGTACCAAAGTACAAACACAACTACCCATGTAAGCCATATATAGTTTTATAATTAATCATGTGCAATTATTCTACGTTAATGTGGCGCATTACACCGAGCAAGTTTGCGCAATTTAACATGTGGACTCGCATTTGGAAGGACCCGGGTTTGAAGAATTATTAAGGGGTCCACCGACCTGTCGTTAAAATTGCGTTGCACCTTATTTGAACTTCAGTTTTCTTGACGAAACTGTTAAACGCGTCCGCACTATAGTTATCTACGAAAATAAAACACACCACAGTTGAGGACATAATTGTACTTGGAAGATATCCCGCTAGCTATAAGTATTATTATGGACGCCTCCAACAACATTAAAAAGGTATTTTCAGACTGCAGTGTAGTAAAACATACACCTGTACATAAACGAAACAACGATAGAAGCATGTACTGCATTTTGCCGCAGACTTCGCACCAACCAAAGGGCAACCGCTTTAACTCCCATAGGTAGACGTAGCTCGACGAGAATACTGCACGCCAGTTCAGAGCCTCGCACGTAGCAACGATGGCGCACTTGATGCGCGTAGCAATGTAGCCCTTATCGCTCCCGCGTTTATGGGCGTCAAACGCGAAAAGCAGCTCCAGGTAGACGGGCCTCTTAAATTTCACAATTACATGAAACCTCGCGCTAGTTCAGCTGCAGGTTTCTCACGACGTATCATAGCATTCTGTACAAACGTATTAGAAAACCATGACTTGCGGGTCGTTTTGTAGCACGACTTCAAACTGGGACATGTTGTGACAAAACCGCTTGGTAATGTGGTGAAGTACGGGGCACAAGCGAAATTGGGCAGTATGTCCCAAGTTGTGAAAAGTTTCGTGAAGGTTGACAGAGTCTGCAGTACGAAGAAGACAGAAGGCGCGAATCAAGGATGGGATAACGAAAACTTTCAGGCACTTGCCCGAGATTTCAGCGTTCTTAGTTCAACCATTTCCGAGCATCTTCAGCAAGTAAATACATTTGAAGGAATTAATACTAAATACTGCATCACGAACAGCAGCGGTTGACGTCTGGCTACAGCCTGTGTTTTCTTCGCCACAATGAACTAACACATGGCCGATCATACCGTGACGTTTAATGACAAGTGGACGCTTTGCATAATCAATAACGGTAGTGTTAAATCCCTAAACATGTTACAAAATGTAAGGCCCAAGCCAAACACTGATTTGCTAGCACTGGATGTTGTCCATTACAAGTTATTTCCTTCCGATGAAATTATTTCTACTGTCTGGTACTGTGCAGAAATTGACGAAATCAGGAAAATTAATTTCTCCTGTACGGTGTTCATAACAAAAAAAAATATCTTTCCACGGTGTATGCAACTTAATACTTAGTTAAATATATCAAAATTTACCAAAATATAAAACAGACGCCTTTTTGTACCACGTTGACACCAGTGTAATAGAAATACACATACGTAAATGGGTTTTCCCTGCGAGTCCTTTATAACGAAACAGATTCATTGTGCTGTTAGTTATTAATTATCTCTTATCGTAAGTTATTCTACTTGATATGTATTAAAATGCATTGAAAAACTTTTCAAAAATTAAATTTCTTTATGAAAACAAGGCTGTTTTAAATATTTTCTTTGTGCTTATGTGCCTCAACACTACAGAAGTTTTTGAACATATCACAGTTTCCTTTACTTTATTTATTCTACGCAAGACACTTAAATTTTCATTTTAATATATCTTCATATTTATATGTTTGCAACATTTTTTATAATTTTGACTTTTTGGGTGATTTAGCATGCATTTTTAACATTCTTCAATATGTTAAAGTAGTATAAAGACACCAAACACATGAATTTTTGCTACTATGTGTACTTTGAGCTATACGTTAAAGGTATAGCTGTCATGTATTTGTCGAAGACATGTTATGTTTTTGAGGACTTCTGAAAATGTGACAAAAGAAGGTAGTATTCACACATTCTTTAACTAAACCACGAGAGTGAAAAAGACTCTTGACAAATCGCATCTATTCATCTTCACATATTAAGTGTAACATACATACAAGGATGTCATTCTGTATGCTTATTACAGATGTTATCTTCAGAAAAAAATAAAACTCCAAAGTAGATCGCAATTTGATGCCCTCTTCAATTATAACATAATTTTAAAAAATTCTCCAAAAAGTTGTGGGTATTTTGAAAAGGTTTACTAGAAATCAATTGCTCGAGAAATTTTCAAGAAAAGTTTATAGCGACACTTCCATTTCTGCGATTTCGGGACGGTTTCTTGTCGTTCGAGGTCGTATGCTAACATCGTCATTTAAGTCTTCGTTCAAGGAGAAGCAGCATGTGTCGTTGCCTGTGGGATAACCACGGAGGTGTGCCGGCCATGCAGACCTTCGTGACGCAAACCCGGAAGTCATTATAATACGCAACTCAGAAAAAGGCGAGGAAAAAAGAAACGACGTCAAAAATTTGCTATGATTCCGCTTAGTGGAAAACTCGACCAACCAGTCATCTTGCGACATGGGGATGTGCTGGGTAAACGTTTACGCAAGATAATCTCCCCCCCCCCATCGGCAATTATAATAAGTAATGCTAATTACATTTGGCAAGCGTTGTCTGTAGTTTGAGCAAATTGTTTAATATTTGTTCAGGAATATTAATAAATCTAGTAGAAGTATATGAAATTAAAAGCAAATTTAGGGACGCGTAGTAATTCGTTGTGGTAAAATAAAACATCTAAACACCCCGTGGAAATGCACACAAGGGTGACAAAAATACCCCTTACTCCATGAAGTGAGGTCCACGTATGGAGCAGATATGGAATGCATTGAAAGTGGAAGCCGAACGATCCCGAGAAGAGCACACACTGAAAGTTAGTAATGCCAACGTTCGTCATGTATTCCATGAGCGAAAATGCATACGGAGATCGAAGCCGAATGCTGTAAGGGGTGACATGCGGGCTGGCCGCGCGATGTCCGATGATTTCGGCGATCGTAAGAATTGGAAACGTAATTACAAGCTCCAATAGTTTGAAAAGATAGATAAATCTGTCAGGCGTTCTTATATTTTCTTCCTCTGTCACCGGCATGGAAAAAAAAAAAAACATCAAACTAACTGTCTCAAACTTCCCCTACTCAGAGTTTCACAACTCGAAGCGCATATTAAAAAATAATTTTATATGTATGAAAATAATACAGCGTAATGTACATAAGACAATACGATTTATTCTGGAATATATGTATTATAATATTTTACGAGATTACGTTCAATATCTATTAATATGTTTTTTTTTTTTTGCGTTTGAATTTCGTCTCCGGTGAATTTCTTTCGACTTGCTACAACTTTTGTGACCTGGACAAGAGACATTTTGAAAATTGGAGTCTCTGAGCTTTACAAAAGTATGCACAGCCTTTCTTCTTATACGTGAAGTGAGTTATCCAGCACTAATGGCTGTCTTTTAGAGTATATAGTATTATTTTATATTCAAAAAATACAAAAGTTTAGCAAATTAATTCAAATAAATAACAATTAATAATATTTAGAAAACTGTAGAATTCTCGTGAAAATTTGCATTTAATGACTTCTGTACTGTATAGTTGAAAATAAAATATAGTTGTTCGCTTTTAATGATCCCGTTCTACAGATAATAATGTTTAAGATTTGGATCTCATACACATCAAATTCCACGGCCCCCAAACTACAAATTATATGTACAATGTGGCTTACAATGCGTCGTCTATTTTTCTACACTAAATCCTCTTAACGACCGTATTAAATATGAATACACGCATTAATATGCATAAAATTGATAGCGTAATGTGTTACGATTCCTATAGATCATTCACGTTTACTTCACACTTTTCCGAAGCCCTGCTAAAGCTCTACTTCCAGGATATTCCTCCGCCCCGTGTACACAAAGCTTAACCAAGTCTAGAAACTTCCATAAAAGGGACAGAGTACCGCACTGGTGCGCAATCAATGTAATGCAATTCTGCATAAGAACTATTTTTACTACGCTTTACCAACATACCTATTTTATCCCTGTTTTATTAATTTTTATTATAAATAATATATTTTATGTTATAAAAATATATAAGTAAATGTTTACTTAAAAAAATAAGGTATTTTTTTAATTTACGCAATTATAAAATACTTGTGATACACGACATATATAAGAAGGAATCAAAGATATCATGCATGGGTGATTTTTCAAAAGTTAAATTAAAAAATTATGAAGAAACCTATTTACGTTAACTTGGGTCCTATCGTCAAGAAAGGAAAAAAAGTCCGTTGCTTTTAAAGGGGAATCAAATAACTTTTCAAAGTTCAACACTCGTAAATATTATTTCTTTTCATATACATGTAGACACTTGTGCAGTTTATACAGTTAATTAACGCAAACTAGATTACTTCATAACACTTATTTTACATAAAATTAAATATTTATTTCACACATGAGGGTATGCAATATTTAGAGTACACTGGTTTTTACGACATACTATGCAGAGTTATGCACAAAGAGTTTTGTGACGGGGAATTTCTCCTTTTATTCTGCATCGAACAACTTGACTACTGACTCAATGCTTTCTTCAAATACTGAGCCGTACCATTTTTTTTATCTCGAACCCGTGATCAGTTTGACTTCCTTGCCGCTTGAACGCGACGCTATCAGTGATCACGACCGCGGATGAATTAGTATTTCTAAGTAGTTTCGCCGATGGCAAGCTGGGGGTACTAGCAGGAACTGTTGTGTAGAATACGGAGCAGCAAGGTTCCCCTGGCGACGGTGAGGTCACGGCCGGAAATGCCTCGGCGCTGACGGGAACAACTGTCAGTGAGCGGGAAGTGAAGTGGAGCACGCAGGCGGCCAACAGCGCAAGGCAAGTCAAGGCAAGGCCAGCTGCCCCTTGCCTTTAGGCCGGCCGCATGACGCCACCGCAGTGTCGCTGACAACGACGCGCCGAGCCGGACATGCCGTCTTCCGGACACTCGCCACGATCAAGTGGCGCCTTCTACCTGCAGCTATCGTCGGTGTCTGGCGTAAAGAAGAGCTGGAGAGTGGTAGAGGCTACGCCTTTTCGAGCATCAAGTGCGCCATGGCCGCTAAGCGTCAGGCTCTGAACTGGCGTGCGATGTTTACATCATGCTATGGGACTACATGTAAGGCAGAAGTACAGTAATTTCCAATTAAACACTTCTCCCGACTGAACAACGCTCGGAGTTCATTAAAAAGTAGTACACAAGCTACGAAAATTGTCGGGAAATACGTCTAGAGTTGCATACTAAGAAAGAAAGTATATGATGCATTAAACCGGTACATTTTTACTTGTATTGCCTTATTTAAATGTTTTAAATATCACGTAATAAGCGGTATTTTTAATCTAAATTTACGTGCATTTCCATTCTAGAAGCTTCAGAAGACACACTCTGCAGAAAAATGTAACAAAAAAGACTCTCATAGTAATTGTTCTTACTGTATGTAGAAAAACAAGAAAGTAATAGGAAAATAAGTAGTTGAGCGCAAGGGCGTGGGGCGTCGAAACGTCGGAGCCAGGAGTGCCATGTTGTGACGTCGCCCCGGTGGCCATATTGCATACATGTGACATTGACCTTTGACCTTGACCCCAAAAAATCCGTTCAAAAATCCAGAAAATCCTAAAATCCCAAAAAATATTGAAATTCTAAAAAATCCAAAACATTATTACTCAATTTTTTTTAATTACTAAAAAAGGACCCACAGAAATGTCTTATTTTTCTCGGAGTATGTGACCGGAATTTGCGACTCAGGTGACGGGGATCAGCGACCTAGGGTCACGAGAACTGGACTCAGGTTCCATTACCTTTGACCTAGACCTATAACCTCAAAAATTAAAAAAATTAAAAATTCCAAAATATTCCAAAATACCAAAAACTTATTATAAGAAATTATTTTTAATGTATTAAAAAAATTAATTTACTAATGTTTCCCCCTCACTCTCCTAACAAAACAAATTATTCAGTGGGCCTCCAACACCTCACCCATACCGTGTCAGCCATCGTAGCAGCCATATTAGATGCAGGCACTCTTCACCTAGACCCCACAAGCTTGAATGACCTTGAAAATAAAAACTCTAGAAAAAATCCATAAGTCAGCAAGCATATGATGTTACTACCACCATACTGTATACATGTTACCTTGACCTTGAGCACATGACCTTGAAAACGAAAAATTAAGAAAAACCTATAAAAGTCAGCAAGAATATTATGTAACTCACTACTGCGTTAATTTCTCGATTTCAGTACCAAGCAAGCTTTCGTCACTTATATTTACCTGTAATTTTCCATCCCATTAAAAAAATATATTTTTTTCCCCAATCAGCGGGATAGCTACATGTATGATATAGGACTTTGACTACATTCATAATAAATTAAATATATATTTTTATTAAAATATTTAAAGCCAATAGAAAGATACGACACACAACAATAAAGCAAAAACAATAAATTTTAATAATTATTTATTTTTATCTTGTAATTACAGTTTCAGAAGAAAGCAGTTATCACATCATCTGACATATCCCCTATCTATGGGTTCTCTAATCATTGAGATCACATCTTTCATGCTCGCGTAATCCCCGCATTTTTGAAGCTCAAACAAATATCTGAGTCTGCCTACAAGTTCATTCGGGACTTCGGTAAACATGTAGTCGGTGTTCTCGGCGTCTTCTGCCTTCTTCACATCACTTGTCGAAGGAAACTTGTTGGTGAAATGTGTGGAAACATCGAGGGAATCATCATATTCACTGCCAACACTGTCGTCATAGTCATCATATATGCTAGCTTCACGATCGTCTTCACTTCCTGTTTCATCATCAATATCAAGTTAATTTTCTTTGTGGCAGGAGTTGTATGTTTATCAGTAGTTAGAGATGATGGTCATTTATTTTAAAGTTCGTCAACGACACGTGCACGCCTACGCCTTGCAAGTGTACATTCCGCAAGAAACGACTCAATCATTCCGTCTTTAGCATTAACTGTTTCGTCATAATCGTGCGTGGAGAAAGTACCTTTCGATGTAGCAGAAGATATTGCCGGAAACACTTGCTGGCTCCCATTAGACGACCCCTTGCAGGTATCAGTTTGTTCCTTCATTGTATCACCTTGCTAAAACTGCACGAGGCTATTGTCGTAGTGCTTCATCGCGCGAAAAGATCTCTTCGTACAGACCGTTCTCTCATGCCGACGAGCATTGCAACTTTTACTGAAGGACATGTCACTGTAACAGCAACGAAGCCTTGAAGAAGTCATCGATTACAGCACTGCTATAGGTGACCCATTCGAAGAAGTCAATGGTGACATTGGTACCAAGCCCATATCAGATAACAGCGATTCTACTATAGGCAGCCCATCCAAAGAGGTCGATGGCAATGCTACTACAGGAATGCCGCTCGAAGAAGTCGATGGTACTGCTGGTACCATTCCCGAAGAAGTCGATGGAACTGCCGTAACTACCATTTGCTCTGGAGTGCCCGAAGACATCGCAGTTGCAGAATAAGACTTAGATGCAAAGATGCAGAAACTTGCTGAGACAATCCAAATTTCACGGAAGCTGCTGTCAAGCTAAGCCTCTCAGCTACCTCCATACTGCTTATATTATACGAGTATGCAAGTCCTATGACTTCATATTGACTTTGAATCAATCGTATTACACCATTAACACATAGTACGGATACCGACCAGCCAATCACCGAGTTGTCACTGAGACCTCACATGCGGGAGTCAGTATCTGAGTTCTGCCAAACCAACCTCTCACAAGACTGACCACCCCTACACACAAGTAGTAGGAGCGTACCGGTTTCATTGCACTTTTGATTAATCGGGCTATCAATTTGATATCAAATTGATTGATCGGAATAATCCTTAATCTGATCCTAATCCGATCGCAAAATGTAATCCGCTAATCTAAATCCGATCCAATTAATGGGATGAAATTGAATAGATTTATGGAATTATTTTATTTAATTAATCAATAATTTTTTTTCCTAATTTTTGAATTTGGTGTGAATTAATAAGTGTATAGATTGGAGCAAGAGTGTGTTAGGGGTCTTAATTATTTTGTAATTATTTATTTTTAGAGAGTAGCATGGTAGGTCCTCACCCTGGAGCTCTGACATATTGAAGTATGATGTGTTGGGGAAGGAGTGTATATAGGTGTTGTATAATATTAATTTTTAATGGTTCCTTCCCATTTACTGTCTGGCAGGAAACTGAGGTAATTATGTATTTCTGCGAAATGAAATTATTAGGAATAATGTAATAAAAGACGATATATTTAATTTGAAATTAAATCTAGACCACGATTTGACTAACCTGTCCTGACATGTCTGATTATACCCTGATTAGATATGCGAAATGGCGTAAATAAATATTCAAGCAAAGCAAATGAAATAAATATAAAACATTTACTTTAATCATGCGATATAAATTAATGAAATGAAAAACGACTTAAACTAAATACGTCGCACACAACAAAACTATAACGAAAGGAACACAGAATAAATATTATCGAAATATATTTCAAACAGCAGAATAAACAAAACAAGTGCTCACTCACAAACAAATTACAGAAACTAATTCGTGGTGTCATAAAGAAATCAAGTAACAAGTTAAAAGAATTATATCTACAACGAATTCAAAACACACACCAATATACAAATTACACTACTTGAATTGAACCATACGATACACACAAGCACCTCTCTCTCAGACCCTCTCATTTCTACAATGTTTAGAATATACACATACCTTACGACGTTAAATGTTTTCAAAACACGTTCGCTCGGCTGGAAGGTTGCTGCAGGAATGATTCCAGTATAGCATTTGCAGCGACTTATAAGCTGTCTGTCGGGAGCAAACACAGCATATACTAAATATTCATTTGAGAACTAACATTTTGTAATTCGTGTTCGTAAAATCCACCTTTTATAGGCTGTACATCATGGGTTTCGAATTACTCTTGTTTGTCTAACAGAATAATATGTAAATTTGGAGAAACATGCGATGGACTGTTTCATTTAAAAAAAACCAGTGTCCCTCAGAGGGTGAAAGATGTAATTATTTAAAATCTTGTCCGGATCTGAAAAAAATGTCCTGGCCTGTCTACCATATGTGTCCAAATACAAGTCTATCAGCAAGCATCGATGAAGTGTATTCACACTTTTATGAAACTTTTCCTGATTTAGCAGAATGTATAATATTACACATACCTGAATACACAAAAAAAGGAACAATCAAACAGATGAAATTACTAAAAGGAATTGAATTTCCAAGGAGAGAATGGAAAATAAATTATATAAACAGTGTTTTTGTAAACACCCAATGATGAGAAAGTATATTTTGTAAGTAAAATTAATCAAAATGAATTATTTGAAAATACTTTTGTGTTTTACTGAATTTACAAATGCATGAATTGTAATATCCACATATAATTTATTCTAAAAACAATATTATGTAAACTGTATTTACATGCATTTAGCAATCAAATCTAAATGTGTTTGCACATAAAGGTTTGTGTGTAAGATATTGACTAAATAAACATTAGTAATTTGAAACCGATTCAATACATGAATCTCTGTAAATATAATATAATTCAGATGTATTCTATTTAAAAACGAATAATGTAATTGAATTTACAATTCCTAAAATTTACCTATTGCTCACATTTTGCACTTCCTAGAATTGCCTTTAACTGTCTATAAAAGGTGTGCACCTCGCATTTTCATTATAGATTTGGAATAGTGCAGAAGAAATGATGCCTTTGCTGTGTTGCTTCTGCAGAAATCTTTTACAGGTTTGTGGAAATTTACAATGACATGAAATAACTAGCTGTGGAATTAAATATTCAAGAATACAGTTTCAATGTGATTTCTGCCAGAGACAATTTATATGGAGCGAGAATTTGATGGGACATTATAAAATTTGCAGCACTATCCTCCTCTCTCTCCTCCTCCTCAGTCTCCTCTTCCACACTTAGCTCTGCAGAGATTACAGAATCCACCTACTGCACAACACTTAGCAATTCCTGTTCCACCCACTGCATTTCCTCCAAAGAGTCGATATGATAATTTAGGGATGAAAAGTAATTAGATTTACTACTCGTCTTCATCAGTGAAGAGTTAATAATCCAATCTCAGATACGAGATACTGGCCACAGTGTTCGCCGCTAGACTAACTGATGTGCGGATAGTTGATGACTGGCTTAACACAGAGGCGGACTTTTCTAATTTTTTCTCGAGGTGCAGAGTTCCTGTGATAAATTTAGTATTGACATTATCCCAGCCTATTAGAATTAGCATAGCAGTAGCATCTAAGTACCTGAAATCTGCCATGATGGAGGAAGGCGATACAAAGACTTTCTATTTTCAGAGAAAAGCTATTCCCATCTTACATTCTTCTGATGTTAGTGTAATTTATGATGAATCAATTCAGCCTTACCTAACTACCAGACTTGAAGAATTTAGTGCTCATGGGAGAGGGTGGACTTTACAACTGATGCACAAATGGACATTCATATCTCACAATGTAGGGTATTCACCACTGGTGAGCAGTACACTCAGTAATACACATTTATTGGTGATAAGGCTTGCATTCTGGGGCTTCTCCATTATGTTCCCCACTTCACCCTCATCGGCTCTCAAGACCTCGGTTTCGAGAACCGCCAACATTTCTTAATTCACTCCAATGCACAAATATAATTTTAATTTATTTTTATACAACTGGAAATCCATAAATTTCCTGTTTCACGAAACCCAGAGCATGTGTTGATATGCTCAACTGCGAGCCTTGCCTAATGCCAGTATGAGGCGCGTGTCAAATTTCCTCTGCCCGATTTGCATCTCTTATATCACAACGCTTCATTCAGTGAGAAGGTGTATCAACTTTACCCTGTGGGGCATTATAGAATCCCTGTATAGATTTTTCTGCAACACTACACTCAATACCAAAATTAATTCAACCCTGTCATCTGCAATACCATCTACAAGTCAAATAAACTTCTAGCCATATCAAGAGAGGACCAATCAACTGACAGATAGTGGCTTAAAATAACTAAATCTCAAATACTAACAGCCAGCGAGCCAATGCCTCAACTAGAATCTGCTGTGAATAACAACTTCTCACAGATTTGAGAGTAATCAGTTTGTCTCCCTGAAACAACATCTACATATTAACAACATCGTCCCCGAGTGTGGGAATCACTACATCACCAACTTTATGACGTCAACCACGTGAAGTGTAATGCTTGAATGTCTATTTAATGAACAAAGAATTTTTGTGGTTGTAAAAAAAAGGAATATATTAAAAATATATTTCAAACTAATTGATTGTTTCTTTTTTTATTATTATTTACCTCCAAACAGTTTCTGGATCTGGAATTTTATAAAACACATATCTTATATAAATTAGTGGGTGAGTCATTGTTTACGCAAAAATAAAATAAAATGTATTACTTTATCAACCAGGGGTTATAACTTTGCACATTCTTTCTGTGAAGAACACATATTTATTCTCTGATGTGGTCTTCTTACAGATATGTCTTGAAAATTCATATCAAAACAACAAAAATTACCTGGTTAATTGATATCTTTTCATTGAGCAAAAATATTTGGTTGTGAACATAATACAAAATTTTTCTTTCACTTGGTTTAACGAGTGTGTGTTCGCAAGAGTTGGCGAATCATTTTGTCTAACCGCATTCCATATCTGCAAGCAATACTGTCTCGCTGTGAAATCAGTTTGCACAAATATCACCTATAACAGCGAAATCGTTAATATTTCACACTGTAAAGATTTTGGAGATATACAACAGAGTAAACGATATTATGCCTTAAGAGAAAACAAGAATAAATAAATCATTCTACTGATACTATATAGGGTTAAAAAACATATGTAAAATTTATTTAATGGGTATTAGCAAACAGAGATTTTCACAGAATATTTAAATCACCTAGAAATACCATTTACATTATATCTGCATTTATTGTGTAAATCAGCTAATTTAGTGCTTATTCAGAAAGCAAATGTACTTGACGTTCGTCTGCATGAAGCCTGCAGGCTTCCTACAGGTAGGACGTGCTCAGGACACATATAAAACCATAAAAGTGGTAGTAACAACCCTTGTCCCAAGCAAGACAGGTTGGCCGCTTGAAGACATTCTAGCAGGGTGGGCTATACCCCTATGACAAAGAACCAAGGTTATCGCCACCAGCGTCCTGCATCAGAGCTGAAAAGACGAACAAAGGGGAGGGGAGTATTACTGGTACCTTCCAGCCTCCACCCGCTCCACTCGCCAGCAGTTGAGAGAGAGTAGCTTAGTATCACGTTGACTCTTGCTCGAATACCAGTCGGAGACCATCCACCGCTGTTTGGAATAGTCCCTCACTGGCAGCTATAATCTAGCAGCATCTCACGCGATGGTGTGGGGGTAGTGCCCACAAAGCTACCGGGGTTTCGATCCAGCCTACAGCAGTCACCCATCCTGGTTATGGCTCCGCACCGACCCTGTGCTTCGCCTGGCTGGTACAACTACCCGCCCTGCTCGCTAGGCACTTTCTTCAAATATCTGGTCGGGCTTCAGACCTCGCTCACAGTCTTTGTATAATAACGTGCAAAATATTTTCATTACTCTTTACGGTGTTAATACAATAATTTCGGTTTTAATAATCATCTCGGAAAATTTTCGTATAAAGTACGTTTCTGAAGCTGATCTACGAGACTTTGTAGGATTTTAACCACTTTGTGTTAAGGAGTGCGTAAATTTCCGAAGCAGATCTCGCGAGACCTAAACGGAAATTTTTCGGACCGATGTACTGTGTTCACGTTTTTCTAATATTGATTGAAAATATTTTTATCGTTTTTCTTCGAGGAAGTGTCAGTAGTGTTTAATTCAAATTGTTCGGTTACATCGTGACTATGTGATATTCCCATTTTCAAGTTACGACATAATTATACCGAGATATCTTCCACTCGATATGAACCACGCTAAGCTTCAACGGAAGTTTTATTGTTTTTTAAAAAGTGAATTATTTTTAACGATAGGAACATCTATTCGCAGCGGTAAACTAGTTTTCTGGCTACGTTGTTAGATAATGCAACTGATGTGTTAAAATTGTTCGGATCGATGTATTGCGTCTACGTTTGTCTAGTATTCACTTTGAATAATTTGATCGTTTTTCTTCAACGAATTGTCTGGGCTGTTTAATTAAAATCGTGCGTAGATTTATTCATTTTGTGATTTTTTAAAAACATCCCACGTTTGGAAAAAGTGTTGCGATATTAAGACCTTCACGCGATGCGAGTCTCACTAAGCTTGGATGGAAGTTGTGTTAAAAATAATCATTAATTTTTCAATCTTGGGAATGGGGTAAGTGTTTGACTTCGTTTCAGGTATAATTCAAAAAAACATACGAAGAGTGTGACTTACGTGTTTCTCTTCTTTTGGAAATCTTTATTTGTCTGTGTTAACTGGACATTTTTAAGTGTCAAATCGTTCCGTATTAAATTATAAGCGATACTTCTAGTATTGTGATTAGCTCCCAGTGGAAATATAAACCGGTGAATTCATAAACAGGAGATTTTTATTGACGTAATTTTTAGTAATTTTGATGTCGAGCAGTTTCCGCCATAACCTAAGTTGACAGCCGCCTGAAGCAGACATAGTCTGTGTTTGCTCCCAACAGACAGCTTATAAGTCGCCGCAAATGCTATACTGGAATCATTCCTACATCAACCTTCCAGCCGAGCGAACGTGTTTTGAAAACATTTAACGTCGTAAGGTACGTGTATATTCTAAACAGTGTAGAAATGAGAGGGGATGAGGGAGAGGTGCTTGCGTGTATCGTATGGTTTAATTCAAGTAGTGAAATTTATATATTGATACGTGTTTTGAATTCGCTGCTAATATAGTTCTATTAACTCGTTACTTGATTTCTTTATGGCACCAGGAATTAGGTTCTGTAATTCGTTTGTGAGTGAGCACTTGTTTTGTTTATTCTGCTGTTTGAAATATATTTCGGTAATATTAATTTTGTGATCCTTTCGTTACAGTTTTGTCGTGTGCGGCGTATTCGGTTTAAGTCGTTTCTCATTTCATAACTTCTATTGTGTTTTGCGATTTGTACTTCTGTTGTGTGTAACGTCATCGGTTTAATTCATTTTAATTGTTTTGCCTCAAGGTGATCGCATGATTAAAGTAAATGTTTCGTATTATTTCATTTGCTTTGCTTGAATATTTATTTCTGCCGTTTCGCATATCTAATCAGGCTACAATCAGACGTGTCATTACTAACATACAGGACGAGTTAGTCAAATCACGGTCTAGATTTCATTTTAAATTAAATATATCGTCTTTCATTGCATATTTCCTAATAATTTCATTTCGCAGAAATACGCCATTACCTCAGTCGTCTGCCAGACGTGCAGATATAAAATATTCCTATACCAGAATCTGTTAAATATCCCTACATCTCGTGTATGTAATAGTTAAATATTTATATTAATTACATCGAACTGTAGTAGATGACAGTATTGTATTTTGAAGTTCTTTCAAATTTTCTAATTTTTATGAATAAATATACTTTACATATACTTCTATCAGCGTAACTAAAGCGAAAATTTCGTTTATCAAATATAACAGTTTTTTTGTTTGACGCAATGTTTAGACATCCACGATTATAATAGCTTTACACCATCATTCTCTTTTCTTTGAAAATATACATTTTCATTATGAGTGTCGTTATTTTGTTAGTCTGCCGTTAAATCCAGTTCTGAACGAGCTGATATAACCTTCGGCGGCTTGCTGAACTGGTTGTCGGCAGTTTGACGCCGGGATTTTCTTACGTTGGGTAGCTACCAACCAAGGCTCAGCAGTTCGGTCTGTCCCTGTGGATTTCCTGAGGTGTCTTTCCTTACCCTTAACGGCTACGTTCCTCTTCTCGCACGCAGTATTACGCTTTCTCACAATGACAAAGGAACGAATGCTTAGGAAAGGTGGTACTTCATGAACGCAGATCAGCAACGTACTACCCGTGTATGCTCTGATGTGTCCGGGGCTGTTTATTCGGATTTTCGCTTCCGAACTGAGAGCCGTTAGCTCTCCGGTGCCTATGGCCTGATCATTATCTAAAGACTGCTCTGAATTTTTGGATAAATAATGCATATCGAAAATAAAAACTGCAGATATGCACATGCTTCTGAAATACGCTTAAAATCTTAAAAACAAACTATTCACCCAATAACAAAGGAAACATAATAATGTGCCTGGGAAGACTCAGTTTGTTTGCTAAAATCTCTTCATTATTCGAGTAATAAATCTAAGAACGTGGCTAATGTTCCGTCGAATTATAGAAGCGCGTTCATCATCCTTCGGCAAAATAAAGAAAGTTAGAAGCAGATATGTGTTCAAAAATACTTCGATCGGACGCGAAAAGTGCCAGCAATTACACACCATACGAAAATTTTCTAGTAAGCTTCCTTAACTGTAATGGAAACACGTAATATGGAAATAATACAATATATAAGGCTGAATAAATAGGAATGCTGAGCGTTGATACTGTACAAGTTGTATAATTCCCTGTACATTTAAATCATTCCTGAGCAACCGCAGGAACGCTACCATGGATATATGGAAGAAAAAACTTAAGGATGATTTCCACTCGCCATTTTGGATTTATGGAATTTCTGCCATAGTTTCTATCATGTTTTATTTTGGAACGATAGAGCACAGAGCATTGCCTAGTGCATTGTCTTAGGTCAGTATTTCTTGTTTGCTGTTGATATCGTCACCTTTGTAAACGTTCGCAAGAAATAATCTCGCATTTCGCCTCGACAGTCACCAGCTAGAAATAAATAAATGTAACTAAGCTGTAGCAGTTCGATTAAGTTTGAGCAGCTGTTATTTAGGTTATTTTGTGCGGGAAATTCCAATACACCTTCTGAAATAGAAGCTCTGGCGAAAAATTGATGAATCCAAGATGGCGAGTGGGAAATGCGCCCTACACATTCGCGCTTTTTCACTATACTTATAGACTGGTTTGGTATATTTGCGAATCATTTTTTAGAGTGCACGCGGGAACTTGGCAGCCTGTGGTAGTCAAACGTGGCGCCACATATTCCCATGGCTCTTATTTGTTATGGGACTGACGCAGTGCTGTGGTCAGAGTTATCGTCTTCCAGATTCCCGGTGGAGTCGCGTAGGAAACGTGGCGGACGTTGCTGTTGGCTGGTGCATTTGCTCGCGGTATTCTCATTCGCCCCTTACCCATCGCACCCCGTCGCTGTTCCATCTTTAAATCGTCTCAACTCCATCGGCGCTGTAGCCACCAGTTGTTAAGCGCCGCCTAAGTATAACTAAATCTCTCTCATTCACTGTTGTTTGTTATCTGGGGGTTGATATACTTTACTCCTGAAGAATTGTTCCCCTTGCATAATTACCCTTCATTACCGAAAACTCTGCATATTTATAGATAACACCATCAAATCCTGGAAGATGGTATTTAAGGCCAGTGGTGCACAAAAGCCGTGTATTTACTTCAATTTTGGTCAAAAGTTGTTTTTCGGAGAATTTTTTCAAAATTTTTGCTACGACAAAACATAAAGAATAATTTCGAACACCTTCTTTCATTGATAGGTGTTCGCTACCATTACTATTATCGGAGCATTGATGGAAGATAAGAAAGAATATATTATTTATCATCTTCCATCAGTGCTCACAGAACAATAACGGTAGTGAATATTTAACAATGTAAGAAGTTCTTAACAATTTATATTTACGTATTATCGTGTCAAAAATTTATATAGACCCTCTAAAAAAAAACAAGTTATAACGAGAATAGAGTAAATATAACTGCTTTCGTGCACCATTTCCCTTAAGGAAAGGGAGGTTAATCATTTTAACATGTTGATCATATAGTCTGTTCGCGGTTTCTTCACACATTTATAATCAAACCTTTATAAAATAACCCCATGTATGATGTGTTTCGTTATTTCCTAAATATGTAATGTATCACAAGTGTTTTTGTAGTTGTGTTAATATAAAAGTACATACATTTATGATAAATTTAGCGATTACATATGCTTTTTCTATAAATTATAATATTTCATTTATATTGGATATGAATTTTAAAAAAGGGAGAAAATAGCTGTGTTGGTGAGACCTAGTAATAAATAGTTCTTATGTAAAATTTTATGACATGAGTGCACACTAATTAGGTGCGCTGTCCTTTGGTGTAATTTTCCAGACTCGGTTAAGCTTTGTTTGCATGAGGCGGAGGAATATCCTGCATTTAAAACTTTTGCAGGGCTTCAGAAAATCGTGAAGTAACCATGAACAGAGTATAACAAAAGCTTCAGAAAGGCTGGAATTAACCGTGAATGGACTACATCAAGCGAATCACTTAGCAGTACGACTCATCGAATGCATGCCTTATAGCGCCTTGAAGTTAGATCACCCACCTGGGACTGCAGCCGGTGGGTGGCGGATAACTGGGCGAAAGGCCGACGTCAATAATTTACGGTCGAAGTAGAGTATGTGAAGAGGCTTGGGCGACTCCTTCAGAGCCAATGAGGGTGTAGCGAGGTGAGTATAGAGCAACGCTGGAATGAAAGGGCGGGAGACCTCCTAGAAAACTCGCTGACCAGTGGCATCGTCCGCCACGATTTCTACATGCGAAAATCCGGGAGCGACCTGGTCGGAATCACGGTTCGCCCAGGTGGGAGGCAAGTATCTTAATCACTACACCACCGCGACCCTGGTCGAAGTAGAGTGGCTGGAGAACTGCGCCGGACAGTACATGTAGAGTACATTAAAAAGTGGTACACACGCTTCGGAAATTTTCAGAAATTACAATTTATGTTGCATCTAAAAATAATATACTTTGTGAGAATGAAAGTTATTTTGTAATTTTTAATTTACTTATTTAAACGAATTAACACTATTGTTATATTTAACTAAAATTTAAGCGTATTTTTATTTTTGATACTTTGTTAAATACATTTTTGAAGATAACACTCCCCTTTGGTCAAGAAAGATCATCATAGTAATTACTCTGATTGTACGTAAAAAAAATAGTAATAACGTTTACAAAATATTTTAATGGCTTGTTTTATGCACATCCGTTTCAAATGCAAAAAATGACTACTTTCACGGCTGAAATGGACTAATTATTAATATTATTTGTTTGCTTTCTGAAGCATCCAGAATGGAAAAACGCGTAAATTTCAATTAAAAATATACTCTCAATAACTTATTTTGAATCATTTCAATAAGTAAATTCTAGCAAAACGTTTTCAGTATTAGAAAATATATGCTTTCTTCTTTCACATGCAACACAAATCGTACTTTTCTGACAACATATGTAGTGAGTATACTACTCTTTAATGAACTCTTCATGTTTTACAGTCGGGTGCAGCCTACTTAAACCTTAAAGGTGCCAGCTCAGCACAGCAGAACGCAGAGGTACAGTAGTATAGTTCTCATTTAAAAATTGATCAATATTTTTAGCGACGTCTGCATACGAATAGCAATTCAGAAATATCGCATGGCAGAATGATAGTTTCCGTTTTCTGTTTGTCTGAAATACGTATTTTTCAAAAGGGGAAAAAATAGTTCATACGAGTTTTTATGTATGAAACTTCTTGAGAACTGGGACGTAAGTATCATAGGGACATGCAGCACATCTATGTCTTTATTACTAGATCATATAATGATATGGTCATCACTAATGGTTTTATGAAGCGAGTCAACGAAAGAAATAGGCGTACTGCAAGTCAGTTCAGTGGCTTACGAAGAGGCGACCAGACATTCCGCACGAGTACCTAGGTCGCCCTTAGCGTTCCCTCGGTCAGGTCTCGGACGTGCAAAGTACAGTACTTCCAGCCAGATGGCGCCCTTAAAGCTTGGCCTCATCCGCCATGTTGAATTTTCCATTTATTTGTTATAACTTCCTTTTCAGTGAAATAATCAAATATTTGTTACTTGTATAGCATTATCACAATTGGCAATCCACTTCAAATTTAGCCGTCAAACTTTATCCACATGTGATATGGTGATTGTAAAATAGCATTAATCTGTTCGTAATTCTCGAAAAAATACGGCATGACTACTTAACGAATTTTCAGAATTTATGTTTGTACTTCAGCGTAACGTATATTGTCATGATTGTATAGTAGCAGTTTCGTAATAAGTGTCGGTATACAACTGAAATAAGCTAGAACCATCCTCGTCTTCGTACACTAACGTGATACTACTTCTGATACAGACCTGACTGCACTACATACGCTATTATGCCAGTCCTAAGGTGCGAATAGCTCATATATGACCAGCACAATTGGTCTACTTTGCAGAACTTCACCCTACATATCTTTCAACAGTTCTCGGCTTCAAAAGTGGTTATTTCGGTAACGAGTGCTTCTTAAAAATATGCTCTGCCATGTTCACTGCCCCGATAACGACCCCTACTTTACTCTCGAAGTTCTTCATTCAAATTACCTTCAATTTTTTTTTTAGCTCAACTCATTGAATGCTATATGACGTCATGTGAATGTCAAAATCGAGGCAATTTTCTCTTTCAATTTCTTGAATGCCTCGCTTTCCTTCAAAATTTTCGTTTAGAACTTTTTCTATATTTTCTTGAATACAAAATTTTAATTGCCGATCACAGCTTTTCTGACAATGTTAATGGAAGTAATCTCATAATTATTTATTTGTCTTATGTACACAAAGTTGTTACAAAATAAGTAAGCATGTTTTTTTTTAAAAGAGGAAATGTAAAATATTATAGAGAACATTTCTTGTGTTTTAAACATTTATTATCGTGTCGTGTATGAATAGTCGATATTTCTAAAGATTTACTTTTAGTATTTTTAAAACAGGCTTTATTAAAAAATTTGTGAAAAATTTTCCTGTGGACACTTGAAAGCTTATTGAATGCAATTCATTCAAAGTCAAATTAGGGGATTTCTTTTAGTTCAATTAATTCAATTCAAGTAATTGAATTAAATAAATATTTGATCGTGCGAAATGGCCTTAAGCCTTCCCCTACCTACCTACCTAACTACCTTTAAACCAACAAGTCTTAGGACAAACAATTGAACATAAAAATCATCGTTAAAACTTTTTAAATTGTAGCCAACAGTAAATTTATGAATTAAAAAAAATTATAAAAATATAAATTAATAAATAAATTTCAAATTACTTTATAAATTAATTTGGTATAGCACCCTAAGTATAATTTAACGAGCTAACTAATTTTTAAATGAGTAAAGTACGTAAGTGAGCAGACTGGGCAGTATATCTCTGGTGTGCAGGTCTGCTGGTTGTGCCGACTGAATTATAAATGAGGTAACAGTAATGGAGCGGGACAGAGGGGAGGACCTGCTGGCAAGCAGGGGTTGTCTGGCTGCAATGCAGAGCGGTGGCGGCAGCTGAGCAGCATTCCAGCTCGGTGTCATGGCGCCGCAAATGTCAAGAGCAAGAGCGAGCGAGTGCCAGAGACCACGACGCCGACCAGGCCTCCGACACCCTCCAGCCGATTGAGTGCCCCATTTGCAGCAGCCGCCCCCACACAAGTGAACATGACATGGACCGACTGAGTGGAGAGATTTGGTGTGTTAAATGAGTTTGGGTTTATTATGATATGCTCTTTTACTGTAATTAAATTAGTCACTTATTTATAAGTATTACATTTAAATTAAAGGTGATGTACAGCTATATTGTGGAAATAAAAATATGGTACAAATTGATATCCGTTATCAATACATAATATAAAAGGAAGTCCCTGAATGGCGTCTGTCTGTATGACTGCGCTAATCTCGAGAACCACTGAACGGATTTCGATACTATTTTTACTGTTATGATCTGCATTTATTGAGGAAGGTTTATGTGTATTGAAAAATACCGTAGCAGTTATAGGAGCTGAGTATTAACGGTATTAGTGAATCAAGTAGGGAAAAATGAGCTGTTTTACTTCTTTCTAAGCGTGATCTACCAAAACTGCAGGGCCGATTGTTTTAATTCTTTCATTGTTATCAAGATACATTTTTACATATAGCTATAGACATATAACAAGTGGGGCCACAGAATCCCAGTGGGTAGAGTAATCTCAAGTGGAGCCGCAGTGGACCAGTGGGTACAGCGATCCCAAGTGGAGACGCAGTGGTTCAGTGGCTAGAGCACTCTCAAGTGGGGCCGCAGTGTCTCAGTGGATAGACATATATCAAGTGGGGCCGCAGAAGCCCAGTGGCTACAGCGATCCCAATTGGAGCCGCAGCGGTTCAGTGGATAGAAATATATCAAGTGGAGCCACAGTGGCCCAGTGGCTAGAGTAATCCAAAGTGAGGCCGTAGTGGCTCAGTGGCTAGAGCACTCTCAAGGGGGGCCGCAGTGGCTCAGTGGATAGAAATATATCAAGTGGGGCTGTAGAGGCCCAGTGGCTATAGCGATTCCAAGTGGGGCCGCAGTGGCTCAGTACACTGAGAAAAAGGAATTGTCGAAACAACCAAATAAATAATGTTGACATTGATTTTGATGTTTCAAACCAACTATTGTTAAATCAAACACCAGATTGTTGAAGTAAACATAATGATTTTTTTTTGTTTTGAGCAAATAATCTTGTGTTGTCTTTTTTCAAATCAAACGCATGTTTTGTTGACTATACAATATTTTTCATGTATGATATACTCAAGTATTTATCTGTATTAATTTTGCAAAAATCATTTATATTTGTTTTTTAAATGCTTATACGTGCTTGCTTTTACAAAACGATTTATTTAAATCAACTATATATTTGCCAAACTATTTTGCCATGGTAAATTTAACCATTTGAATATGCCCGTCTGAACAACGAGCTTGGTTGGTAGCGAGCGAGTGCAAGATGGCAAATCAAGAAACAAGAATGCTCGTAATTTTAATGGAGATTTGAAAAGTTAACACCTGTTTTCGAAGGTATGTGAGGTTTTGTGTCTATTTTTTGCGTTACTATTGCCAATATGGATTAATTTCAGTGATATTGCATAGTGTTTCAAAACGTTCGTGCTACACTGCCCTTGATATTAACATAACCTATACTTAAAGTAATAAAATTACTTTTATTACGTTCCCGAGGTGTGTTTCGCAATAACAGTGCCCAGATACAAGTAGGGGTAAGACATTCGTGCTAGATATTAGAAATATTGTTTAAAATAACATATTTCGAGGCGTGTTTAAAAACAGCAGTACTTAGAAACATGAGGGGGTAACGTAATGATGTTCGAAAACTGGTAGGAATTCTTAAAATTCGACAAATGAGTTTACGGCACATGAAGCAGCATTGTTCGTGCTCTTGGTGGAAGGGCATCGCACATACATTCATATTTTAAAAAAATTATATGGTTAAAAGAAGTAACACTAATAATTAAGTCGAATAAATGCGGTTCTGATTTAACTAAATGATTTGGTAAAAAAAAATCTTAGTAGCCAAGCCAAATAAATGCTCGTTTGTTTTAAAACAAGACATATATTTGGTTCAACAAAATGATTTGGTTAAATGTAATTGTCTTATTAGTCAAACCAAACATTTGCTTGGTTATTTTAACACAGACATGTTGAAGTTCAACAGAATGATTTGGTTAAAAGAGACTACTGCTGTGGTTCTGCCATACCTGTGAACTAACTTCATTCAGCAGTGTATATCGGTTATTATTACAGCAATATAACATTGTTGAAGCAACTAAATAATATCAAACAAATAATTTTGTTGCGCCAAGCAATTATCTTGATTGATTGCTAGTAGACATATCTGCCATTTGGTTGTTTCAAGCAAATTCCATTATATTCTACCAAATATTTTCTCAGTGTAGATATAAATATATCAAGTGGGGCCGCAGTGACCCAGTGACTACAGCGATCCCAATTGAGTGGCTAGAGCGATTTCAGTTTTCAAAATAAATCAATGCCCAACGAAGCGGGCGAGGGTACAGCTAGTTGTAAATAAATAGGGTATAAAATTGATCTCTTATTTAACGGGAATTGAACGTCCGTCTTATCTCGGCTACGCCCAGATATGAGCAACATTATTACAGTCAACCACACGCTGTAGCCTTGGATACTGGTTTATCAAGCTGTTCAGAAAATAATAAGGCCGCTGGGTTTTGGTAGGTGCTTCGCATGGTTGGTATCTGTTACGACACTCTTACTTGTCCAAACAACTCTTTTTAAGTTTCAAGAAGTCAACATTTGTTGCCCAGCAAGTTACTCGAGTCTTGAGAGTCAATGAGGGTGAAGCGGGATGAGTGCGGAGCGGCACCGGAATGCAAGGGCGGGGGGAAACGGCTGATTCCTGAGAAGCCTCGCTGACCAGCGGCATCGTCCGGCACGATGGCCACGTGCGAAAATCCGAGAACTATCCCGCTGGGAATCGAGCCCGGTTCACCTAGGTGGGAGGCGAGTAGTCTAGCCACTACACCACCGCGGTCCCGAGGTGGACCGAGTCTCGTCTTGTACGTATGTTCGCAAAATTGACTTGCGCATTGACAGTGCAACAGTCAAAGTCACGTGGTCAGCAGTATTCAACGTGTTGGTTTACATTCGAATTTCAAAACACGCGCCCTTTTAAAAGAAAAAAATTCGTTGACTAAGTAAAATATATATAAATTGCATTAAAAATATGGTCATTGGAAGTGTACATAAACGTAGGTCTATAGGCGGTTCACGGTAGAATGAGCACTTTTGAAAGCCTTACTTAAGATATTGTATACACGTTGTGTATTTCTCCGCCTTATGTAAAATTGACATTGACATAGGCCTCATCACTTTATTCATGCGTAGGTCAAATGAAACAGTGAAATTATTAACAAAGTAAATAATTCCGAAATCTGCTCATTTTTACACTTCGATGCATTGAAAAAACATAAACCGAAAGAAATAATTTTATGTTATCACAAATGGTTACCGAACACTTTCTATTCGACGTTAAGATATGGAACTACTTTCCATCCATCGTTACCAACTTTACTGGGTGAATGTCACTCAGTGCGCTGATTAAAATATATGCATGCAGGATCAGTGACTTTTTTCTAAGGTTCATTTCAAAAGTGCTCACTCTATCGTGAACAGCCTCTATCTTGAAACACCTACTTGCATGAACAGTGCTCCAACCTCAAATACAATCCACGTAGTTTTTGACAGTGCTATTGGCAGAAAAGTAGTGTAATGTAGGGCACATGGAATGTGGCTACTAAGCAGCTGGCATGAGCACTCTGCCCCACTTTCCTTTTGCAATCGTTCCCGCCTCCCAGACCCGCGACGACAACATAATGTTCACGCACCACTCAAACTTCTATCCCCAGAACACTTCCAGGCTTGTTAATGCCATTGGATAACTCCCAAAAAAAACTCATATTTAACATTATTTCCAACAAGACAAAAAATCCATGGTCTCTGCATAAACTTTTTAATCACATTTCTCCTATTTTTAATACAAAAATTAAACTAGCCAAACTATTTACAAAAATAAACTAATAAGTTAAAAGGTTTTTTGAGGTTCTTGGAAAATTTGTTTTGATTACTTTCAAAGAGAGTTACAGATTAAAAGTATGCAAAGAAGCTCCTTGTGTTGATTAATTTTTTAAAATATTGCAACTTTTCACTGTTTGATGATATAGATATCTCGATGAAGCCCAACAAATTCTAAATGTGAATCATTTTATTTCTGCCAATAATTTTTTTTATGATTTGTATGTTAAAAACACTACAATTGTGGTTTTAACGTGTTATTATGCAAAATATAAAGCATATCTTTTAGTTATCTTCACATAACTTCACATATTTATAATATTTTCTACCCAGCACACCTAAATACTGAGCTGAAAGCTGATAAGTTAATGGTATGCGTTAAATATTGTTGAAAGTGTTTTTACCTGTAACTGGTTCTTTGTCATCTGAGTACTCTTGAAATCAACATTTGAAAACCATCCCTGCTTATCACCACATACACACAGTATATTTTAATGTAATAACTGGTCGGAATGATTCCCGTATGGTGGCAGCAAACAGGAAATTTTGTTCGATGCATTAAAAGTGTAACGTTTAATTTTTCGGACGCCGAATTCATTTAATTCAGTTTCTGTTATTTGTGCACCTAAGAGTTAACACATTTAAAAACACATTCACATTACTCGTGAATAGTACTTAGTTGGATGAACAAATGACTGGCTCTTCTAGAAAGCCTATAATGCAGGCGAAGCCAACTGAACGTATGTAAGGAGATCCTGTTTTACAGTTTGCTGTCGAGTCTTTCGCTTTTCTATCTCACGTTTGTTTCAGCAAACTTTCGTCTGAGGCATACCAAAGCACGTTACATTCACTGACTAATCTATCAGTAAAGAAATTCACTTGCTGCTGGAATGGATCCCCATCACGGGTGGATGGTGATTTAGTTCCGCGGATACCGTGGTGGCTCAGCGGCTAGAGATCTTACCTCCCACCAAGGCGGACCGGGTTCGATTACCAGCGGAGTGACTCCCTGATTTTCGCACGTGGGAACCGTGGCGCACGATGTTGCTCGTCGGCGGGTTTTCTCGGGGATCTCCCATTTCCCCCGCCCTTGCATTTCGGCGCTGCTACATGCTCGCCTCACTTTATCCTCATCGGCTCTCAAGACCCGATGTCAACAAACCTCTCCACTCCAGTCCTACAAAGGATTTACCGGACAACAAATGTTGACGTGTTGAAACTTATTAAAAGTCGTCTGTAGAAGTCAACCACGCGAAGCACCTTGCAGCAACCAGCGGCCTTACAAAACCTCTTCCAAACAGATTAATAAACCAGCAGGTCTATTACGACCGCGACGCTAGAAAACGCAAAGCTGTTTTGCGTTCGACCACGACGCAAAACCGAATTTGCGTTCGTTACGATAACGACCGCTTAGTTCGCGAATGCAAAGTCTGCTTTGACGATAGAAATGATCGCAAACTTAACGCGGGAGACATATACTGCCCAACCTACTTTGCTTGTGGCAAAGTAAGAGATAATGGCGGACATTCTTCATGAGTAGGGACCCCTGAAGATAGTGAATAAAACTCACCAATATCGGTGCAAAAAACTTCTGAAAGAGGTGAATAAAATATAACATAGCGGTACAAAAAATTATTTTGAAAATTTTCGCTACATATAATATATTTATCACGCACTAACAATCTCAATGCCTCAATAACAAAAACAGTTGATATTTAAGAATCAGTGGATAAAAATCAATCCTGCTATGTTATAAAATTAATTTTAAAACTCTCAGAATGAACAATTTATATGAAAAGTACCTAAAATCTCAATGACTTAATAACAAATTATATTTCGCATTAAACAGTAGTAATAAAGTTAGTAAAATAAGGCCGTAACATCGTGAAAAAAACTGTTGTAATGAAATAATGGAGCTTACAAACAGTATCTTCTATATGCTAAAGTATCATTTCCCTTTCCAAAGTAGTTTAAGGTTACAGAAGAAAGTGATACTTGTGGCATGGAAAAGTGGAGAAGAATAGCCACACAGACACGAGCAGATCTACTTGTGTTCCTCATACCGATGGACCCATGATGCTAACACAAAGACACGCAAAGTATGTACGTACTTCACTCTCAGACCATTTTATGGTCAAGATACTGTGCTGTACCGATCAAGGAACCCATGTTTGTTGATCCTCCAGTGACGAAAATGTGTAAAATGTTGTTAATGTAAACTGTATTCTTCATCATTTGTAATGAGTAGTCATATAAATAAAATAGGTTATTTTTACCCTTTTTGTTAATGTATTTTGTTTCTATCTACCAAGTGAAATTATGTATTCGTACGCGGCCTCACGGCCTAAATCAAAGATTTCATTAAAAAAATTCGCGCATTTAGCATTACAATCAGAGAATGCACAATACGTATTTTCATACCAACTATACCAAGTATACCATATATTATTTACCATAAGAAATGCACTTGGGAAGATATCCACACACAGATTTAACAGTTTTAGGGTCGACTGGGGTACGTGTGGTTTGGGTAAGTGATATTTGTCTTCAAAATGAGTACGTATATTTCTAAGGCGCCGTGTGGCACAGTTGTGAGTGGCGTAGTGGATAGGGGCTCTGCCCTCATAGCTCAGGGGCAGAGTGGCCGACTTGTAATAGGAAGGTAGGGAGCTAGCGCCCCGCTGATCCCGCGGCAGATCCCCAGTTCGCATGTCGCGCACTTGTGTACTGTGAATTTGTCATCAAGTCTGCTTGAGCTCATCACACGGCAAAATACACTCACACTGTCTAACGTCAAACGTCACACACGCTATGTCCGACGGTAAATGTATCGCTCAACGAAGTCAATAACGCCAACTTAAAATAATAAAGAAAATAAAAGATATGGTATTTTGCTTACACACTAGAGGTGAAATGTTAGTGGGTTCTAATCCGGCAAGGACTTTTTTTTAAACTAATAGGCATTTATCAGTATTTTAACTAACTAGTTCTTTTTAAATTTTTCATTGCCGTGCACACAAATTACGAACACTTTTAAATATATGAAATTGATGTCCAAGTAAGCCAACGAACGCCTTTTTTCGTATTATGTACTACGTACGAGTTAAAAATACAGTAAAATGAACATAATTACAGTTTTTTATTATGTATTACAATATACAAATTGCAATGTGCTAAATTAAATACAGTTCATGGTATGGGGTATTTATTATGAACTAACACTTCAAAGAGAGAATATTCTGTTCCTTATGTTGTATTATTTGAAAGAAATTCACGTTTCCAAACGTTTTATCGTCTCAAAACACATCTTTGCTATACACTCCTAATTTTTACGTGAAATTTTATGAATAGACTACGAATATTAGCGTTTATGAGCTATCTAATTTTATACTTTTGGAAGATGTACGTTATCGTACAACTCTTATTTCAATGGTATCAGTTTTTGTATTATTGTCGAGAGTGTTAGCTTTACACTTTTAACACCACATTTTTAACATCAATTTAATAATGGAGGCTGTATTATACACGTAGAGTACAGCGAGTAGTCGGTAGGGTGGCAGACGCGGAGTGCACCTCTGTGACGGGTGGTTCCCCGACAGCGGGCGCAGCTACAAGGCGGCGCAGCTAGAGAGAGAGAGAGAGAGAGAGAGAGAGAGAGAGAGAGAGAGAGAGAGAGAGAGAGAGAGAGAGAGAGAGACAGCGTGGCCTTGAAGGGGACGTGTGGCCGGAGGTCGAGATCGCCGCGGACCGGAGGTGATCGGGTGTCGACCCCCGCCGCCTGAGCGAGGCCGTACCGACCGCCAAACTGGAGCACACCGCTCAACCTGTCCTCAGTGGCGGCGGCCCTACATTAAGGGGGCCGCCTACCTGTGGTTGTTTTCCATGTCTGTAACCGACAAATTGTATTCATTAATTTAATATAATAATATAAAATAAATACCGTAGGCTTATTCTTCTTCTTTTTCCTTTGGGGTCTTCTAGGGACCACGAGACAATTCAATGCTTTGTCCTTTGTTGTTGCTTCTTCTTCCTCCAGAGCTCCTTCATCTTCGCACGATGTATATTTTTCCTCTCCAACCATTTCGAGCCTGTTTTCTTTTCTTTCCTGCCTTGGAATCATTCCGTTTTAACACATTTTTCTTAAAAATTTCTCTCTTTGTTGCTTCTTCTTTACTTATATTGTTTCTTTCCAAATCTTTCATATCTTCCTGAATCCAGGTTGTTGTTGATTTGTTGTTCCAAAGATATTTGAAGATCCGTTTAGTTAATCTGTTGCCACCCATTTTATAAAAATGTCAAAATATATCAATCACCTCTTCCGTATTGTTTCAAATGGAAAGGTAGTTGGTATGTCTAGTAAAATATTATTATAATTATATTTTTTATTAGATCTTATATTAAATTAACGTAAAGCTATATAAGATAATAATTGAATATACCTCAAACATGGTTTGAAAACGAATGTTCATTGAAGGAAATTTTTTCTGTATTCTAACTCGTTATTTCGCCTTTCCATTCCCCATATTTGTTTTTTTTTAAATATAAACATATTTATATATTTTTTAATTAGTTATCTAAATTATATTGAATAATGCACTGTCACGTGCATCAAAAGTGCCATCGCCGCTAAGCACAACTGAACTGGCGTGCAGTGTTCTTGTCTTACTCTTATCTACCCATGCTACTTGCTCGAGGAAGAGACATAGTATCTCATTAACCGAGCTGCAAGTATGTTCCAGGTTCTGAATGGCGAACACAAAAACTCCATTGGTCACACAAGACTAAACAGTGTTATTATGGAAATTAAATATTTTAATAAGATGTGAACATATAAGTTTTTGTGAAAGGTGCATGGCAAGATTCAATGCAAGGTCCTTTAACTGATGCGTATATTTTAAGACACGTCTCTTCGAAAAAGCATTTTTTAACTGTGTTGGAGTGCTCTGATGTGGCGTTTATAAAGTGAGTGACATCTTGAAAACACTCAACAGGCCACATTTGAAGTGTGTATTCTCATCGGACACGTGTTATACTGTTTCGTTGGAAAACGTACTTTCAACGCAGTTCAACCGACAGCTGAACCAGCCCCTAAGACGACAAGGCTCCTCCTAGAGCCTCGCTGTTCCAGGAGCTTCACAAATTTGTTATTTTGTCAATAAAAATTAAAATAAATATCATTGGTCCTTCAAAATTCGAAGTTAAGTTAAATGTCACTTTAATGATACTGCGTTATTGTATAATGTTGCAATTGTGTGCGCAGACTGGATTCAATTTGAAATATCTAGCATTTACCTGGAAAATTAGCATTACGCTCACTGTGCAGACTGTCACTGGTACAATATAATCGTTCGCAAGTTCGCCACACGTAAAGATGAGCGGTGAACGCAGCTCTGTACAGAGACGGCAACTCACACTACAGCTTACACCGAGTTGAGTTCATAGTTGTATTGATAGGCGGGTGCCTCTGAAATAAATACTTGCCAAGGGCCTCGTACATTGTAGAACCGCCATGCACTAAAGATGAGGTAGAGTACTTATTCGTCTTCTGTCTATGTACCCAACATTGACCTACCCCAATCATACACAACTGTCAAAGTGACGTGGTCAACAGTGATGAAAGTGTTAGTTCATATCTTAATCTTAATTTTTAAATGACAAGCGCATTTATATGAATAAAATACTTTTACCAATTTAAATTTAACCAAATTGCATTGCAAATTAAATTGGTTAGAGGAAGTACAAAAACCTCTCAAAGCACTTGTTTACTAAACAGCATTCTAACCTCAAATCCGATCCACGCCGTTTTTGATAGTCGTGTTGGCAAAAAAGCAGTTCAACGTTGGGACATGGAGATTGGTTGTGTGCAGCTAGCGAGATCAGTCTACCTCATCTTTAGTCTATGAGAACCGCTACTGGCTGTCAGCCTAGCACAGGTCCTGCGTCCCCTAACGACGCTTCTCTGCACACGCTATCCGAGCCGACGCGCCGGCCGCCGATCTTTACAGGATGCTCTGAAATTCCTCTTGTAAACTTCTAGAACTTGTAGAGGAGACTCAGTAGACGATCTTATGAATAGGAACCCATGTTCAGAAACGTGCCGTTAACGTGCTACAACCATTTCAAATCAGGTGTATCACTCGTCCACTTCCACTGAGGGAAAGGCCGGGTTTAACTCCATTGGACTATTTCTTGTGGGGTCGTATGAAGAGTATGGTGTACGATATCCCTGTATAGACAGAGGAAGATCTGCTGGTACGAGTTATGGTCGCTCCATAACAGATTGACGGGACACCAGGTGTGATGGAGCAAGTGTATCGGAACATAATTCATAGGTACAGTATGTGCGACGACGTTGGTGGTCGCCACATCGAGCCACTGTTGTGGTAGATCAGTACCGTATGGTACACATCCTCTGCAGAAGACAAAAACCAATTTCTGCGTTTAACTGTAGACAAAAGTGATGTTGTGATAAATTAATACGTTTCTTTATTGTTCCTTTGGCATTGTTACTTAATTAATTTGATTGCTAATTAAATTACGCACGCAGAACTGGATGCGTTAAACACCTGATTTGAAATGGCTGTAGCATGGTAACGGTACTTTATAGACATAGGTTCCTGGACATTAAAGAATCTGGTTATTATGTTAGAGAAAAACACAAAAATATTTATGAAAATGTAGGGATGAACGATTCGTTCCTCCCTTCAAATATGCAACCTAAATTTGTTAATGAATATATATAGTTGAGAATTATCATATTAAAGAAAAATACAAGATATTTTATAAGAATTTAGATAGCACTAGAATAGTGCTATCTAAAAAATCACATCCAAACACAATATTTATCAATGAATCTGGATTATATTCATTAATTTTATTTTCTATAATTTTTTCATTTCCTTATAAAAAAGAATACATATAAAAATACTTATTGATGCTTGCCAATTTCACTTGCTCATAATTTCACATATAAAAATGCATTCAATTGTAGGCATAAATAATAACAAACTTATTTACAATGGCGAGCAGGTTTTTATGATTATTGATGAGGAAAAATAATCCTTGGTTTAATGGAACTGATAAAACTACACTTTTGGAATACAAAAAAGCACGAAATGCGTTGTATTATATTGTTGATAATGATGACAAAAATAAGTTTACTGATCTTAAAAGCACCCTTAAAAAAGGGATACCTTTAAACACACAACCAAATGCTATATTTATCAATGAATCGGCGCTGTATAAGTTAATATTTAGATCAAATATCCCTCTAGCTGAAAAATTTACTAAATGGGTAACTAAAAAAGTTTTACCGTCGATTATAAAATATAGCGAATATACGATTCAAAAATATATAATGTATTTATACAAAAAGCAAATAGAGCATATTTAAAAAATGAATGAATTTAAAGTCAATCATATAAATAAAACGAACGAAATTGAAGTTAATCATTTAAGAGATAAAAATAGAATTCAAGGTGAATGTGTGGAAAATTTAAGAGAGACAATTGATATGGCTTTCGATGTAATAAAGCGCAGAGATGCCGAAATCAGACAAATGGTCCCTCATGTTGTATAACAAACACAAAATCAAAATTTAAATCTAACTTTCGTTCTTTTAAGATGATATGATTATTATGTTATTTGAACTCAAAGAAAAAATGTTCAAAGACAATTGGATAGAACTGAAGATAAATATCCAAATTGTGAACAGTTATTGAGATTTGATTATTTTCCTAATTCTATCAGTTAATATAAAAGAATGAAAGAAACATATAATGGTCACGTTGTGTGTTTTCGCAACCATTTAAAAATTGCCAGAAATAACTATACTCAACAATGGTTGATTAATGATATTAATAATATTCATTGAATTAAGTAAGAAGCTAATAATGTTTTATTTTAGAATTATTATATTTTCTAGATGGCTATTAATGATTGGTAGATAAATATACTGAAAAGAAAATTATTGAACTTAAAGGCGTCCCTAAAAAAGGGACACCTTTAAACACACAGCCAAATGATATATTTATCAATGAATCTGGTCTATAGTCTTTAATTTTATTTGTCTTTAATTTTTCATTTCCTTATTAAAAAGTGTGTGTATATATATATATATATATATATATATATATATATATATATATATATATATATATATATATATATACACACACATACACAACATATTTTCCTACTTACAAGACGGCCGAATCACTAGACAAACAACGAGAGAACTTAAAACTAGAAGATAACAATAAATTGACTACAATATTTGATTTAAATAATTTATTTTTTATTACTAAGAAGGTTAAGATTGTGTTATGTGATAAAAATGAGCCCTTGTTTTGTGGTAAAGGTGTTTATGAAATTTTAGAGTATTCTAATACAAAACGAAACTTTACAAAATTATGTTCTGCCAAAATATAAAGCATTTTCATCAGAATTAGTTGGGACCCAAATTGGGTCCCAACTCGGCCATCATAGTGGCAAAGCAATTTACATAAATGAACCTGGTTTATATGAACTTATTTTTAGTTTGCGTACTGAAATTGCTGCAAATTTTAAAACATGGATATTTGAAGAATTTATTCCTTCAATAAGAAAATATGGCTCTTATCAATTACAAAAAAAAAAACATTGAGTTAAAAGACCAGCAGATTAAAATGATAGAACACAAATCTGAAGAACTCGCTATTCAAAATCAAGAATAAAAACTTAACAATTAACATCTCGCTTTAGAAAAAAAAAAACTAGAGTATTTTAACATTAATATGAAAATTTTTATAGACAAAGTTAAACAGAAAACAAATAATGGTTATATATACATTGCAACATCTAAACTATATGTTTCAATTAATAATTTTAAAATTGGTAAAACCAATAATTTAATTACTAGAAATGCAAATATCAATTCTTCGCATAGTGAACAAGATAAATGTTATATTGGTTTTTATAAGACAGTTTATGAAGTAAACAAATATAAAAGGCTATTCATGAGCAATTAGATCATTTTCGCGATAAAAAGAATAAAGAGATATTTGTTTTACATTACCCTTATTTACTTGAAATTGTAGAAATGGTAATTGAAGACACAAATAAACATTTTGATCACACCAATAATTTAACCTAAAAATCGTCTAGCAGAAATGTATTCTTTAAAACCAGTTATTCCAGAACAATTGTCTTTAAGTAACGACGATGATGAATTATCATCTAATCTGCAAACAAAACTATTTTATGTACTGGATGACTTCATTGCTGAAAATAAATTTAAAATATCGCATAAAGATTAATTAAGCAGATTAGGACTAGGCAACACAGGTAATGCAAAAATTTGGAATGAAACAAAACTATTTATATTGGAAAGACGGCAAAAAAGCAGTTACGCATAACGATACAAAAATTATAATTATTTATAATTAATGAAATGAATAGTAATTTTTAATTCGCCTGGTGTGTATGTTTTACATACACCCTTAAGCAAAAATAGTTAAGTTCACAAAACATCTCTTTTATTAATCCAAAAGTTATGAGAGTTATCAGAACCTAACCATTTTACATAAATTTTATCACCTTTTATTTTTAGGAATATTTCAACCAAATATTCATCAGGATAGATAGTTTTCATAATATCGTGTTCATAAAAACTACTCTTGATTATTTCTCCGTTTTTGTCTTTTAGTTTGTAAGTTGGCACATAATAATTTAAAACCTCGAAAATGGTAATCAATTCTGTTGTCCTACTAGGAGTATAAACATTTTCAAAAAATCGTTTATTTTTGCTCACGAGGACAATATCGCCAGCTTCATATTTCGGTTCAGTAAACGTATTCCCAAAATCTTGTTGTCTTAATTTTTTTTTCATTTTCTTACTAACTTCAATTGGTTTCATGCCAATATTTATATGTTTTGTATTGTTGCATTCCTTTACTTAATCATCTAATAAGTTTACCCATTTATAATTGCAATTTAAAGCAAATTTTTTTCCCCACATTTTGCTCTTTATTGTACGATTTTATCTTTCTACACAACTGGCTTTAAGTTCACTAAATGTAGAAAAAGGATTGATGTTATGTTTTTGCATAAATTTATTAAATATTTTGTTATAAAATTTGGACCCACGATCGCTTTGAATATTAAGTGGTTTTCTTTTCAACAATGTACATTCTAAAGCATTATCTACATTCTTGGCCGTTTTGTCTTTAATTAGAATAGCAAATACATATTTTGAAAAAACATCGATAATTGTAATAATATACATGTATCCATTATTTATATGTGATGTACCTTTTAAATTTCCGGTATCCATCTCTACAAGATCAATTTGCTATAAATCATCCATACCATATGAAATTACTTTCCTTCCTGGAAATTTTTTTTGTGCACGTTTATATAGTTCATTAATTATACCTTCGCTTACATTAAGCAGTTTTTTTTTAGGAATGTTGATCTATTAGAATTGCATATAGAACATTTACTTTTCTGAAATAATCGTCCATTTTAAGTATTTTCATTTTTATATTATTATTTTTAGTATCTTTGTTGCGCTTCAAACACCAAGTATTCTCCATTTAATAGTAGAAAAATAATAGTAAAAATATATTTAATCTTTATATTTTACGAATATCTCTATTGTAGTCACCATGTCATCACCATATTCAGATATTTTATTATTTTTATTTTAAAAAAGTTGATAATGGCACTTACTTTGACATCAAAAGGCTTGCTGTAACCTAGTTTTTTTAGATCCCATAATAACTGCCATAGTATCATTAGGTAAATTGGCATTAACAGTAATTATTTTATAAACATTACAATCCTTCAAAAAAGTAAAGTAAATTATATTATTATCTAAGACAAAAAAATTATTAGTTTTATTCCATTTTGCATGTAAATAAAATACACATGCTTTTTCTTCCTTACATTTTCCAACTTTCGAGCTTAAATTTTGCAATTTAACATCTAATTTTTTGTCATCGGAATCTTCTTTGCATTGTTCAACTTTTGTGTTAACAAGTGCATCACAATAATTCAAAACTGATTGGTTTAAATTTTGTAGTTTATCGGCTATTTCTTTATCAAAATATCTTTTATTCACTGCATCATTTATCCATTTTATATAATTGGCAATAGTATTACTGAATTGTAAATTTATATCTTCTTTTAAGGCATAATCAGCTAGTTGTTTATTAAGAAATCTTTTATTGACTTCATCTTTATCATCTCTAGGATCATCTATATTAACAACTCTATGCCCTAAAAAAGAAACATAAGATTTTGTATAATCAAAGCAAGTGCTTAGTTTGCTTTGTAGAGCAGAAACACCTGAATTGTATTGTGAATCTACGTATGTTTTTAAAGCATAAACATTAGTGTCAAAGGTTTTATTTAAAGATTTTATTAATGGTTTCCCAAATGTATCTGTCATTTAATAACAAAGAAATTATATCATTAAACTTAAAATCTTTCGAAAAAATATGTAACACAATTACAAATAAATGTCCACATATAACTGAATTAAAATTCTAAATTCGATCATCATTGTAATAAATGTTTCTATTTTTGAAGTAATTAACTAAATTAGTAGGAATATTTTCTCCAAATGCATCAAAATAGTAAACACAATTCTTTTCTTTAAAATAACAAACCCAATGAGTGCCAGGATTTGTTGAAATGTCGAAATTAACCACGGCACACTCATTTTTGAGCATTGTACTTGGTAATTCGCCAATCATATAAATATTTCTGAAGTTTTTATATTTAATATTTTTATATATTTTTCAATATCGATATTAGATAATAGGGATGTATTCAAATTTTTTGGTCGTCTTCTTTTTTTTTGCAACTTAATCACATCCTCCTTTATTTGCCATTGCTAAATTGTGTCTCTGTTGTTCTTCTATTTCTTTTTGTTTTTATTTAGTTCGTTCAACACAATAATAAATTGTGCTAGCTCCTCCAGCTAAATCACCAAGTGCATCTAAATTTAAAATTAAAATTGGTAAAAAACTGCTATAGGGAAAACAAATTCCAGATTTTTCTTTGGCCATCTTTTTGACTGTTGGCAATGATGAAAGTTATTTTGAAACTTTTTTCCTTCTTTTTTTATTTTTCTCGCAATTTGATAATTTGCTAAACATTTATCTATACGATAATACGGGAATATCGAATGTTATATTTGTTATATTCATTTATAAGTAAGAAAATATAATTAATTAAACATTTTAATGCCCCAACCTAATTTTTTTTTGTAAACATTGTTGAAGCAACAGCAGCAGATGCAATTTTTTCACCAATCGCAATGTTTTTATCTAACATAATTTCATTTGCGTCTTTTTGTAAAATTTTGTCAGCTTCATGTTTAGATTCTAAATCGTTATGGTCTCTATAAGCAATATCGTGATATTTACACACTTCATCTAGTTTATTTATGCCATTGTCACCTCTTTCTAGTCATTCATTTAATTTTGTAAATGGATCACAATAATTACAGCCAGGCAAATGCATTTCAGGCTTAATGCCCAATGTATAATACCTTTACCATGATGTCCAGAATTCCAAAATGAATGTGGAATTACGTTTGAAACTCTTAAAGAAAAGGAATTCCTTTTGGATTATCAATAACAAAATCAGAAAATTTATTCTTTAACATAGTCATTATGCTTACTTTTTCATTGTAATTGTTGTCATTTCCAGCATTTTCTTCATCATGTATAACTAACACTCTGTCTATTAATTCTCTAACATCGTCCATCCAAATATATTCTTTTGGCAAATTGTTGTATTTTTTAAAATACTTTCTCCAGATCTAGGAGTTCATAGAGAAATTTTTCTTTCATGTGTGTTTGGCACTGATTTTTATTGCCGTTTTATATGCTTTTTATAAATTGAATCATAAAATGGTTGAACTATTTTTTCGTACTTCGAACTTCTATTTACGTTTATTGTTTTTTTTTCAGAATTATATTCTTGGAATGCCACACGTTTGTGTTTATAACACTATCATTGTAATTTTCATAGTCATCCTTAGTGTATTTGCCCGCTAAATATTCAGGCCCTTTTTTTGTTGACAAACTAGAAAGGCCTTCTCTTAATTAACATTTTTATCTTTAACAAATATTTTATTATCTTTATCATTACTTTTGAATCTCCAACTTTAAAATTTTGTCCATCTACTCGTAAATCATATAATCTTATTCTTTCAGAAATTTCTTTTCCGAGATTTATAGTAGAATAAGACGTGCGCTATGTCTAATTTTTCAATGGTACACTTGCCATTCGCTCTTCAAAATTAGGAGATTTTGGGAATAATTCTCTTTCAAATGATGTTTCTAAAATTTTTACTGCTACAGGAACTAATGTATTTATTAAAATATTATTATAATCACTAACTTATTCTACTTTTTTACCAATATTTCGTAATTCGTCAATTAAAGGTAGATCTTTCTTCTTAATTTTTTCCATACTCCATTTCATGATGTTTTTGATATTTTTTGTATCTCTCAATGAGTAATTTAATTCGAGAAACGTTCTTCGAATCTTTAATTTATATATAAATTTTTTACTTATAAATGAGCTATAAAAGTATTGAGTGCTTTGATAGACAAACTTTTCTCCCAACTGATCAAACTAGGGGGGATTTAAATACTTACAATAATAAAATTGAATTTGATATGCCTATAGGAGATGGCTTTTCTTTTCCAAGTGATGTTTATGTCTATGAGCAATTTCGTTTACTAAAGAGAGATAAAGAAGGAAATGAGGCAAAATATGATAAGTTAGATAATATTGATGTTTGTACTAACTTTTTCCTTTTCAGTTTTCTGGAGTAGAAATCTCAAAACAGGGAAATATTATTGAAGCTCTCGATAATACAGGAATAACATCAGGAGTGATGAATACTTTGTTATGATATCCAGATGAACAAATTTTTTTAGAAATAAGTTGTGTTAATGATTATTATGGAGTAAAAGCTACTCATAGTATTAAACCAAATTAAATAATCTATCCTCTTAGATATCTGTCTGGTTCTATTAATGACAACAATGAAGTTTATTGGAAAGGTGGCTATAAAATTAATTTCATTCGAAATTTGTCTGATAATAATTGTTTATTTGTTTATCAAGATACGAAAGCAGATCATTCACTTGAAAGAGATTATGATGATCCATTGCTGTTCAAAAGTTAGAAATTATGTGGCCTATTGTCGAATACGAATCTAACATAGCCATTGCAATAAAAAAAATACAAAAACCCTGAAATTCCTATTAGTTTTGATTATTGGCAATTTTTAGAAAAAAAAATGTTCTGCTGGAACAACCGTTTTTAGCTTTAATATAAAAGACCAGTTTATTCATTTACAATTTGGCATGCCCGATTTTGTAATTGCAGGTTTTCAAACTAATAGAAAAAATCATGCTGATTAGGAAGTGCTCGCTTCTATATTTGATCACTGTAATGTAAGAAATATTTATGTTAATAACGGAAGAAATGGCATTTTTCCAAAAGAAAATTGGAATATAGATATTGGCAATAATTTCTGTGATAAAGTGTTTCTTGCTTATAACGATATTAGAAATTCGAAAACAAAACTATATAAAATATATAGAAATAATAAACTCAATTATAAGTCGACTATAAAATGTGATGGTAAAAAAAAAAATCATTTTGGAGCCGAAGGCCATTGTATATTGTTGATTGCTTATGTATAAAAACAACTGTAGTTAGAGAAAAAACAAATAGAAAAATTACTGTTGATTTTTATAAAGGTGTTGGAGTAGATACCATTTGTAATGTTCTTCTAGTTAGCAAAAGGAATATAACTTATGATTATTTGAAAGAAAGAATTACTAAAGATATATGCCTTTTTAAAAATTAATAAATGGAGGATATAAGTGATTTTACAGAAACAACAATTTGTTTTGATAGTTTAATACAAACTTTTAGATGTATAATTAAGTAGTATAATCGAACAAAAAATCACTTTGTTAAACCCGAATGAGATTATTTTCCTAGTGATTTTATTTGAGCATTTTTGTTCCAAAAGTGGCAAATTGCTTATGTTAAATTTTTTTTTATAAATTCCGTAGAAGTCTATTGCAGATACAAGCGAAAAACAATTAGTTAGATAAAATTCAAGCAGATCAAAGCCAAAATCTAGTAAATATCTCTTTTACTGTAAAATCTTTCAAATTGTAGCTCAAAACGGAAAAAATTTATAGCCAAAATCAAACAAATTTCAACACCTCTCGGGCACCTTGAGCAAGGTTTTTTTTAAAGCCTAATCTGCAAGCTTTATCATTTTATTATGATAAAATTTCAGCACCAATTTGTTTTCTTCCTCTTCATAATTTTTTATCTTTATAAATCAAGATAGAATCTCTCCTCCAGAAGTTGAACAATTCGTTTGAATTCACCAAACTACAAAATCTCGAAAAAGGTAAATGGTTTACTGCCACAGATTTTGAAATTTATGAATCTAATTTTGGTAAAAGATTAATTGTATTCTAGACGGTAAGTTTAAAATTTCATTACCAAAGCGATATTAAAATGGACGCACAAAATGTGTGTCATAATTTCCGAGACATGCATGCGACTCCCACAGTCATGCAAAAGGCAAAGCGAATAACATGCACCATCAGCCACAACCACAGCGACTGCTACCCCCTCCACTTCTTTTTGGAGAAGAGATAACACATATATCTCTAGACACACGTGGATCTGGTTGCGGTGACAGTGCATGTACTGGGTTAGTTCAAGCAAAAAAAGGCCGAACTGACATTCAGCTCAGCATACCAACATTTAAATATAATATGGTAAATTATCAAACTTATAACATAACACACACATAAGACATGGTTATGTAGTGAATCTACTTTTCCATATAGTTTATGGACTCAGGTTATGAATTACCATTATAACAAAGAATAAAAAAATTACTTCGGAGGGACAACAAAATGTATTATAATTCGCTTATTTTTTTTGAGTTGTTGATAAATAGGTTTCCATATCTCTAACATTGATAATATATTAAATATGCAAGTGTATTATCATAGGTTTCATTTCATCTCAGTTACCCATATAGTATTGGTAAATACATCTACATTATTGTTATTAAATTATATACTAGATTTTCTTTAAGATAGGGATCCCGAGAAAACATGTTTAAACTATTTTATTTTTGGTAATACAAGAGAAAAGTTACATGCGGCCATCTTGCCGAGCAAAGGATGTGTCAAGGACACCTTAAATAGTTATGCAAAAGATTTTTTTCTATGTCGTTTCTGAAGGTTTCTTGTCATGACCATTTAATTTCAACAAATTACGCGAATTTAAGAGAGTTCATCTCCAAAGAGTTGCATACTGATGCAGAGTCCAAAAGGTGATTTTTCAAAGGCGAGGTCTATATGTTAGTAAAATTTCATGCTTAGTAAAGTAGTATGAATTGCCTGTTCGTAGAATTCAGGCTTCGCCCACGGCCGGGACGATGCTGGGATGGCCGCAAATTACATTAGAAGGAGGATGCCGCACCTCATTGCAATACTGCGATACACAAGGAAGCACTCAAAGCTTTATGCTTAGGTCGGTAGTCGTTGACCGCTAGGACAAAGATTTAGACACAAAATAAACATAATAGTGGAAAACTGAAGCGGTGAGAAAATGAACGAAGCTGTCCTACATGGTTATCAAGTCATGAAGAAAGGAAATTGGTACTTCCGAAAGTCGTCATGGCTAAGAACCGATTCAGGAAGTCACACAATCGATATAAAACATTATAATATTATTTAATAACATATGACATTTTGGCACACTTAAAAATCTGCAAAAAGGAAAACTTCGTTAAATCTCCTTATTACACGAAATAAATAGTCATTTATCTCTCATTATACAGCACTTCCAAAATTTATACTTACATGAAATTAACTTTCGAAGATAATGACCATATGGTTGACAACAAAACTATTTCACTGAATAAGAACATGTTCTCTGCTTAATTGTTTGTTTATCAAAACGAGAAGAATTTAACAGAGCGCCAACGGGCACACAAAACTACTTAGACCTGAATTAATTATATTATTAAACATAGTCATAGATAATGAAGAAATGGTAACTTTATTGGACTCGTTTTTTGAACAGATTCAAACTTAAACATTCTCAAACAGATTCTAGAGAACTTACAGGAAATCAATAAAACATTAAATCTTACCGAATTACACAAATAAATGGATAAATAATATGACATCTCTAGCTGGATACAAGCACAAGAAATTAACGAAACAAGTACTTAATGAGGTTAAGTACACATACTCGACAAAATTACAAAATGAAAAATATTTGCTGAAAATGAATACTCAATAAAACTCAATAAAACAACTAAACAGGAACAAAATGCCATGAGATACAGGGGCTCCGCCAAAATACAGACACACACACACACACACACACACACACAAACCAAACAGAATCAAACAACTCGGAAGTTGTCGCAACAAGCAAAATAACCACTACAAATTATTCGCACCACAGGATAATAACTGAACTTGAAAGACATTTACTAAAACGACTAAATACAAGTAAATAATCAGGGATAGTAGTCAAAATAGATTTGGAAAAGCGACGGTAAAAAAAGCATACTTAACTGAAAATAACAAAATCGCTCTAATTGCAATGAATCGACAAATTTAACGTAAGTAAAATTAGGAATTCTCAGTTACACATACGAAATGCTTTAAAGTGCCAACAAAATGGATGGTGTCGCTTTCAAAGTGGCGCAGCATTATACATTTACAAGTAAATGAATTCTTAAATCTTTTAGCGTCCAATTTCTTTGTGGCGCCATCCGTCTCAAGTTTTCATACGGCATGATTCAACAGTAATATGCGTAAAAGAACACTAAGGGAAAACGAAAAGCCAATGCTGCTGAGAAAAACCTGCAGCCAGCAACGTATGTAAACATTCTGTATAATAAGCATAGTCTTGGTGCCAATTAGCAACCGCGGACATATCCCAAGGACGTGCACTGCAGTAAATAAACCGTTGCCATATTGCATCGTCAGAGCTGTGTTTTGCTTAATTACTCTTCTGTCCACAATATTACGTTACGAGCAAGCAGTAGCAGCTCCAAAACGCAAAGGGAATTTTAAATAGCTTCGTTTTTCATACATTAATACCTGAATTCAGTACCTATTATGATCTGGACTTTCTGACAACTTTACACTTTCTAATTAATACAGTGCAATACAAAATCGTGCTGGACGATGCCGTTGGCCGGTGGGTTTTCTCGGGGATCTTCCGTTTACCCGCCCTTGGATTCCGACGCTGCTCCATACATTACTTCACCCTCATCATCGGCTCTCAAGACCTCGATGTTAAGATCCGCTTAGCCTCTCCACTCCACTCCGTATAATACAAGCGACCTTAAAATCAAACTTTCCGTATAAATAACGTTATTTACAAATGATAAGAAGGGCAAGATTCGATAACTAAAGAGAATTCTAGGTGGTTCAGTCCTTCGTGCCGGCTTACTGAGCGAGAGTTTCGGGATTTGATTCCCAAAACTTCGGGAATCGATTTATGTCTGTCAAAACTGTATTGCCCGAGTCCATGGGAATCGCAAACGAATTTCTCACCGAGTGAATAATTGTTTTATACGCAGAGAAGATGACTTGTGAGAGTCAAATAGAAAGGTAGTAAGTATCCCAAGTAGCAAACAACAAGCAGATAACAGTTGGTCAACTGTTGGCACACATGGCACATGTTCGCCCACATGACTTAAAGTGTTTTCTTACGTGGTACACAATAAGACCACGTGAACAATAGTGACTGCATTTGCTTGGGAATATTTTTGACGTCGGCCATTAAACACAAAATGATTGACAGAATTTAATGTGTGGCCCACAAGCAAACATCAGTGAATCACCCACTGGCATCTTAGAACACGTGGAAAACATGTGGCTGATGTATGCCAAAGAGTATGAAAATAAGATCATTTTCCCATATAAAACCCTCACGTGGTAGACATGTTCAATTCTGATAGTTGGGCATCATCATGTGGCCAATTACGGGCCACTTATCACAAATTGATTGACAGAATCTCATATGTGTCCCACAAGCAAACATTAGTGAAATACCCACAGGCATCTTAGAATATGTAAATAACATGTGGCTGATGTATGCCAAAGAGTATGATTATAAAATCATGTTTGTCCATAAAGCCCTCGCGTGGTAGAATGGTACATGTCTGATAGCTGACATCATAATGTGGGGAATTGTGGGCCATTTAACACAAAATGACTGATGGAATTTCATATGTGGCGCACAAGCAAATGTCTGTGAAACATCCACAGGCATCTTAGAGTATGTAGAGAATGTATGGGTAATATTTGTCAAAGAGTACATAGGTTGTTGTGCAGTAGCAAATAGCATATGTGAATTCACTTGATTTTTTATTTCACGCGTATATGAAGTAAAGGTATCATGTGGCATTGCTATAAATAGGAAAAAATATTTTTAGACTGGAAACCTGCAAAACATAACACGTAAAATAATTCTTTATTTTGTATTTTAAATTCTACCTGAAAGTAGCCCGAAACTAAAATATCTAGTTTTTAAACTAAACACAGAAATTCCAGTATTGACTTTTGATACTAAAATTGCGTATATATCAAAGGTAATAATGCGTACTTATATGTGTTTAAACTATTTGTGTTTAAACTATTTAGATTAATTTCAATTTACATGAATACATGGTAGAGTAGTTGCTAGCATTCTAGACTATGAACGAGTTCCGACATAATTCTTCTAGCTAATAGGCTGGCTAGGGGATAGTGGAAGCGATGGCCTCCCAGATAGTCTCGTACATGTTCAATTGGCAATATGCACGGTGATGTCACAGGTTAAGTTATGTATCCATACCTCGCATTGCGTGTTGCACAATCACCGTGGCATGTAGCGCATTATAGTGCTGCGCAAGGTCTCCAGGAATACTCTGCGCCGCGCCGTACAAATCGTAGGAAACAAAGATGCGCGACGTTGGTAACGTATCGATGGACTGACAGTGCGCCGTTCTCAAGCACAAGACTTGGTCTTGAGTCGGAATGAATGGCGGTCCCAACAATAGCTCCAAGTGTATGGCGTACATGTGTATGCGTCTCTTGCTAAAGACTGTTCACGATAAAGTGAGCACATTTGGAATCAACCTATGAAAAACGTCACTGCCCCTGCGTGCATATATTCTAACAGGCGCACTGAGTGGCATGCGCCCAGTAAAGTTGGTAACCAAGGATGGAAAGTAGTTCCATACCTTAAAGTCGAATAAAAAGTCTAAGGTAACAATCTGTGATAACTTAAATTAATTGTTTCGCTTTCTGATAATTTTAAAGCACCGAAGTGTAAAATTGAGTGGACTTGTAAAGCGTTTACAAGGCGGAATAATACATGACGTGCACACAAGTATATCTTAAGCAGGGCTTTCAAAAGTGCTCAGTTTACAGTGAACAGCCTATACCTCTGCGGTGTCAGGTCCGGATACGACCACACCCAGAGTATAGAGTGATACCTCGGAGAGACAATGCGCCGCCATTCCTGCATCCACTCTCAACGTTCGGTGCAACACTGATAACGTGATGCCACACGGTAGTGTTGAACCAGAGGCAGTCTCTGATGAGGACGCCGAGACTTTAGTCCACCCTCGTTCAGACGTGGGTAAATAGTCCTCTAGGATATTGCACGTTCGTTATAGTGTAGGCCTCTCAGATACCAGTGCGGTGGGGTCAGCTGCTGCAGGGACCGCGGTGGTCAAGTGGTTAGACTACTAGCCTCTCACCGGGGCGAGCCGAATTCGACTCCCGGCGGGGTTGTCCCCGGATTTTCGCATGTGGGAATCGCGCGGGACGATGCCGCCGGTCGGCGGGTTTTCTCGGGGATCTCCCGTTTCCCCGGCCCTTGCATTCCGGCGCTGATCCATACCTCGCTTCACCCTCATCGGAACTTAAGACCTCAATGTTAAGAGACACCTAAATATCTTCACTCACTCACTCGGCTGCTGCACTTCTTCGGATACACCTGTCCTCACATTCTGTAGTTGAATGTACCGAATCAGAACATTTCCTCAGAGTTTAGGGCCTTCGGGTTTCCACGCCCCAATACAACGTTGTACACTTCTCATGGTACGACCCATATGAGATGCTTCTCATTGAACTGCTAAACCGTCCACATGCAGTCCTAGTGTACGACGTCATTCAAATGCCTTCAAACTGTTGACATGCTGTTCGACTGCCCGCTCTCAACGTCTTGGCATACTGCAAGGGTGAATGTACTCGATATCGTCAGCAACTGTGCCTCTGCTGCGTGTTCAGAGTTCTCTTGTCTCCGCCGGTTCTAAAACTAACGTACAGTATTTCAGTGACGCAAAGCAGACTTTTTACAATCGTTTGCCAAGCTCCTTATATGTTACATATGAACAAGTCCACCTTTCCAAAAATAAGCGTCTCATTAATCGAAATAACGTAAGTATAAGTGGTCTACCACATCACAACTCTTGTGCAAAATTTGGTGGGAATCGGTTAAGTAGTTTCCAAGAAGTCACGTTGAGGCTTAATTAATAATTTAATTTTTTTCCAAAATGCTAGGTTAATGAGAACACCAATTTCTAAATTTAACGCTATCAACACACCGATTTTGATTCAGATCGGTTGAATGGTTTTCTGAAATGTAAGAGCACCCAAAAATTTAAATAGTTAACGTTTTGAAAACAATTGTAAATGTTTAATGTCCTTGCTAGTCAAGTGTGTTGACATTCGGTACACGGGTTATAACGTTTTTACGAGGATTAATACACAATCGCTTACAAAATCATCTTTCCTTCGGAAAAAAAAGTTTATATGTTTATATAAATATATATATATATATATATATATATATATATATATGTACATACATACATACATACATACATACATGAGTGTGTATGTGATGTTATTGGGTTTCGAAGAACCTGCTTGTATATTCGGTATTCAAAATTCAGAGTTTTGCCGTAGATGTGTGTGGAATCGTTAGTGGTTCGATTGACTGACTGCATGGCCTTGGCGAGCTCGGCTGCACGGACACACGACCGGAGCATGTTTTCGTATGTAAAGAAATGCCGTGTGTAGACAATGTGGCAAGCTGTCTCACGCAGGCTGTGTGCTGTCGTCGCTGGAAGCAGGCGCCGACCTGGGGTCGCGGCCTCGCGCCTGCAGATCTCCCGAGGTGGACCGGTGTCGCCCGGCCGGCTCCTCCAAGGCGTCCTTCACATCTACAGCAGGCGCTCACTGCGTGCGACCAACGTCGCGCCGTCCACCGCACTCAGCCGTGCCACTGCGCTGTCGTCCTGACGTGAGCGCCTGCGGACAGTCATGAGCCTGGCTACTACGCATGCGCGTCAGAAAACGGCCCTCTAATTCATCTGCTATTCTATGTTAAACTGGGAGCCCGCGGTATTGTAGTGGCCAGACTACTCGCTTCCCACCTAAGCGAACCGGGTTCGATTCCCGGCGGGGTCACTCGCGGATTTTCACACGTGAGAATCGTGCCTGACGATCTCACTAGTCAGCGGTTTTTTTTGGGAGGGGGGATCTCCCACTTACCCCGCCCTTGCATTCCGGCTCTGCTCCACACCCACCTCAAGATCTGATGATAACAGCCGTCCAAATCTTGTCACTCCCAACTCCTCTACGTTAAATTAAAACGCAAACAAACACTAAGTATCTTATATAAGTTTAAGCTGTTAAAATAAACTTCCATATATTATCCTGATTTTCTTTAGGTTGTACTCTTAGGCTGTGATACTGAAAAACAATGGGTAGATAAAAACATGAGTAGTAGTGATGGCCATCCGTAAAAGCATCTGCAGTAACCACAACCCTCGTGTCCTGACGCCGTTCGACATAACACAACACACTTCACTGTCGGCGCATATTGTACAACCGCCTTTCGTAACGGTTATGAAAACTGTGCAACGAAGCATAAAATAGATTAAAGAGATGCGACTACGTGTACATGATATTTGTTTACGCGAAACCTACTGTTACTCACATGGATCAGAAATTCACGTTATGTAACAAATTTTACATTGCGGTATAAAGTCAGATTGTGTATTTGAATCTATGATTCCTACAATCTTTATATAGTCGTGATGTAGTAAGGCGGTATGTACTCAAGTATGCACACTGAACGTGTACCTGGCCTGTATTTCAGTTAGAACTCTTATTCGAGTGCTGACGATTTACTTCTGGCTGTTATGTATGGGGGAGAAGTCATGGACTTCCTAGACTTGGGAGGAAGGTGGCCGCATGTTTGAGATGTCGAGTGAGAGCAGTGCTCTAGTATTAGATAGCAGTAACGCACGCATGGCCCCGGAAAGGCTGAACTACGTGGCATATATAATCTATCCCCAACAAGGTGACTCTCAGGCTTATCGAGTGGTGCTTCAACACCCACCATCCACCGCTTGTGTTTAAGCAAATCAGATCTGCATCGAGCACTGCTTCGTGACACTTGCTATTCTCTCTATTGGGCAAGGAGGCATCTGTCTTGATGGCTTCGAGATAGAAGACACTAAGGCTCGACCACTAGGTGGTGCATTGGACTGAGTTCTCAGGCTGTTTGAGGCTCAAAGGCTGAATTTCATATCGAAAAAATTATACGAGCTATGGGCATATTCTTCGAATGATATGAGAAGTCAGTATTTGTGATTAAATGAAAAATTCTTACCGATATAAGCCGCTGTAGAGGTATGCCGTCAAGGAAAGCACAAAGGATGGCACTAAAAACGTACTCGAGAACAAGGAATACTAGATGTTGCCAACAGCTTCACCATTTATGGGAATGGACACTCCAGTGTAAAACCCACAAGTGCCATGGAAACTTAAATATGTGCCTGGACAGATAGATAGGCCTCACCAGAAGTTATCTTTGGTACCTGTTTCTTTGAGTTTTGACTCGTGCTGGCAGTGGTTCAAATCTCACTTGCTAAAAATTACCTCGTAGGTCCCCCAGTTTTTGTCGGGGAGTTCTAATGATCGCTGAGATAGCTTCGACAATATCCTAGAATTACAGTAGAGGTATGGACAGCATCTCATCTAGACCACTGGCGAATCTGAGAGTGAGGGTCTCAATGAAGATGTGGGAGGTCACCAGACGTGTGATTTGTGTCTGGTCAACTGTTGTGTTAGATGGCGTTATCTGAACTGATTGAGTGTTTTCCCATCCTTTGTTGTTAGGCCCTTCACTCATTTTACATTCAAATTAAATTGGGGAGCTGACTTGCAACCGACTTCGGAGCTGAATGACTCCCTGCACAATATGCCTGTCTCGAATGCTGCCAACATAACTTTCATATTAATTGGTTAACCGAGTACTTTCAAATTATTCCATAGGATTTTTTCTTCTTTTTCATTTGTGTATAATGTCACCACATGGTAAAGTTAAACGATGTCTAACCATGCATTTACGAAGTGACACTGCGAAACGTATGCATTATTTATTACAGTTCTTAAAAAGTGTAAAAATCTTACCAGTGTCGTTGCCAACCAATTAAAATATTACTTATAATAAAATGTTTAGGTACGGAAATGTTTTCATAATTCTCTGCCAAGATTATTGTAGATACGCCAGTGAATGTTAAAATCAATATATGAACAGTTGAGACAGTCATATTTTTCAGAGGTTTATTTCAGAAATGATGAACTGACCTACATGCCAGCTACAGAATTAAGCATACACGTCCACGTAATAAGAGTTGTTAGGCAGGAACTTGTACCACCCTACAGAGCAAAAACGATGTTGAACATTATACTGCTATAGTGGACCCAATCATACGTTTACCACCCGCTACTGTTTTAGCATCTAGTCTTCTGGCAACCTGTGGTTACATCTTGGAGCCCAATCTCAAGTGAGTGTAACAGTTTTCAATTTTATGTGCGTGTATGTATGTGTATATATATATATTATATGTAGGAATTGATCGGTATGTGCATAGTACACCCCAAAACAACACAAAAAGCTCCTGTGAACATATGTCCAAAATTCGATAATTTCCGAGTTATAGACCTTCCAGTGTGTTACTGAACGTATTCGTAATAGTCTTCCTGACACATTCCAGTTCGAGTAGCTGCAGTTATTTACGAGTACCAGCAGTGTTACGTCATTCTACAAGAAGTGCTCAAGATGTCCATCTTGTGTCAGAACGCATGCCTGAACATGCCACGTCATTGATAATCTGACACACTGAAATACTTCAGGAATTGCACATATCTGCTGACAACCTTGTTCCACTCATTGGTGAGGCATTACTTTGAGTTGCAAAAACAACGGCCTTGAGATGCCCCCACATGTAATGGTCCAGTGGATTGAGATCCGAGGAGCGTGCAGGTCAGGCGATTGGTCCTGCAGCATGGCATATCCTGTGCGAAACAGGCAATAATACTCAAACTATTCCAACTGATTACATTAACAGGCGCACCTCATAAAATGTTATTTATTACTTACATGTGGGATAGAATGTTGGAAGGTATGTAACTCGAAAATTATATATATTCGTGCTTGTGTGTGCGTGTGCGTGTGTGTGTGTGTAAACTAGCGAATACAGAATGCGGCATACGTTTCTGTGGCGAAATGTAAGGCGGAAGTACCTTCAGGTGAAATACATTAGACTTATAGTTTCTGAGACAAACGATGTGAAATGCGACGGAAGAATTTTAATGCTATTACATACACTTGCTTAACAGTCCTTTACAAACATTCACATTGGGTGTGCAAAGTTGGCTTGGCGCATTGCTAGACTTCAGACGAGGCCACAGAAGAAAGTCCAGTGGAGAGAGGTGTGGTTACCGCTGCATGCCAGACCCCAACGACCATCACTTGCTACAGCGCTGTAGGAAGAGTGGCCGCCATTCCCCCGGACACATTCTGATGTATGACAGCCTCCCAACCTGAGATTATCCTCAAACTACACTAAATGTGTAACACTGTGTCATGACTGTATCGTCACGACTGCACTGGCAACCCCCGCAGATGAGGGCTTCAACCATTCCCAAAAGGCGAAGGGACGAAGAAAAATAGGAAGGAAGGGACAATGTGATGTTATGTAGTTTACATATGTTCCAAATGCACACTTGTGGTAGTCTTCAGCTGCATAACTGCATATTCGTGTGGTGTAAATCGCAAATCTTCTGTCAGTTAAAAAGAGTCAACGTACTGCCGACCTCGGATAAAATAATTCAGTCATGTTCCCAAAACAACGATATTATAGGCTGTTCACGGTAAAATGAGCACTTTTGAAAGCCCTGCTTGAGATCTACTTGTATGCCCGTTGTGTGTTCTTCCACCTTATGTAAAATTGACACTGCAATGTGCCTTATCACTTTATTCATGCGTCAGGCGAGTGAAATTGTGAAATTGTTATAAAAATAAATAATTAACAAATATGCTCATTTTGATACTGCATTGCATTAAAATAAACGTAAAGTGAAAGTTATTACAAATGGTTGCCTAACACTTTTTGTTAAGATATGGAACTACTTTCCCTCCAACGTTACCAACTTTACTCGGCTCAAGTCACGCAGTGCGTCCATTGAAATATATACAAGGGGGAGCAGTGACTTTTTCTATGGTCGATTACAAAAGTGCTCACTTAATCGTGAACAGCATTTACTAGTAATGGTTTTGTGCCTGCGGTGTTGGTGAAGTTATCAGCCAGTGTTTACAACTCTGTAACGTTGCTATTATTTACAGCTGCCGTCTACTGCGATGAAACGGTGAAATTGTAAATAGTAAGCCAGAGCGTAACCTTGCTGTTGTTTACTCATTGTTTTGCGGGCGAAGCGTTGGGGAAGACCTGGCAAATGTTCGCGAAGACGTCGTGTAGGCCGATGATCAGTTGTGTCGGGCAGTGCGAGGGGCAGGTGCCCCTCCCCGCGGCTGTGTGAGTCAGTGTGTGGACGACTGAGCCACGGACTGGGTGTCCTTGCTGCCACATACACACCACAGCCGAGGCTGCTCCAGTCTACGCCTTCCCCACTTCTATCTACCTCGCTCTTCGCCAACGGTCTCCCGCAAGCTCGCCTCTAGGTATCGAGCGGACAATTTCCTGACATATATAATTATTTATTTGTTCCTATCATATTGACACACAAATAATTCTCACAGAGATATATCCAGAATTCATTTTATTTTCGGTGGAGGGGATGGAACTGTTCTTGCTTAGGAAAGTTATCGTTAATAGGCTATTCATGGTAAAGTGAGCACTTTTGAAAGCCCTCTGATTTGGTATAGCAGTCAAGTAATATATTTTATTATAGCTTAAGACGTTAATTTCTGAGTTCTGTGGAATATACGCTATGAGTTTATTACTTACATTGCAATATTTGTTTTAAAAGGTGGTTAAAGGATTAAATATGGCTGTAAGGAAAAGGTAACTAGGGCCTCGAATGTGTTCACTTTATCGTGAACAGCCTATAGCAAAAACATCTTCGTTTACAAAAATTGTGCAGGTTTATAATACTCTATTAATATTGACGCAGGAATTTACGCGAATGTAAATGTAAACCATTCGGATGGAAATCGGAAGTCTAGGGGCAAGGAGGCGGAACTGTTCTAAGTGCCTTTACCCGCGGAGGCCACGGTGGTGCAGTGGTCAGACTACTCTAATCCCACCAAGACGAATCGGGTTCTATTCCCGGCTGAGTCACCCGGGTTTTCGCACTTCGGAAATGTAGCCGTTGGTCGACGGGTTTTCTCGGGGCATTCCCGTTTCCCCCGACCTTGCATTCCACCTCCTCTCCATCCTCGCCTCATTTCACCAACAATGATGCCAAAGACCAAAACTTCTCCACTCCTTGCCCCTCCCTTCCCAATTCCTGGTTACACCAATGAATTTGCGAACATTTAATATATAATCCATTTTCTGAAGCCCTGCTAAATTTCTACTTCCAGGATATTCCTCCGCCTCGTACAAATTAAGCTTAACTAAGCCTAGAGAATTACACCGAAGGACGACACTCGGAATTCGTGCGCACTCAGTTGTAATGATATTTTGCATGAGGACTATTTTTCACTAAGCGCTACCAACACATATGTTTTCCCACTGTTTTTCTTCGTATTTAATTTAAATGAATTATTATAACTTATTGATTAAATAATGATAAAACTTCAATATAACGAAAAATAAGATACTTTCATGTTAACAGAGGTGCAAACCGCTTGTGATCCATTGCATATTTAGGAAATAACTTAACACGTCATACATGGGGTGATTTTTCAATGGTTTGATTAAAAAACTGTGAAGAAACCGCGAATAGACTATAAGTGGCAACTGTCAACACCGTGATTTGAAATAACAACCCCCACCTCCTCCCGGGACAATTTTTCATACTGTTACAGTACACAGCGAAATTGCTTAGGCCGGGAACACACGGCCGGGTCCGGTCCGTCCACTTTTGATGATACATGTAGAGGCATAAGGCAGCACACACGGGCACGGGCCGTACCCGGCACGGTGCAAAGTTAAAATGGCCCCGGCCGGGCGCCCGAGGACGGGTGCCGGGCGATTTCCGGTGACGTGTGTTTCCGGCCTTAGTCATCAACCCCAACTCATTCCGCCGCCGCATGGACGACGGGCACCTATGGTTCCCAACTCGAGGGTTAACCCCACCCTAGGGTGCAACCCCAGTGCGGAATGTGAGAGGCGCTGTTCCCATCTGGCTGACGTCCTTGCCGGTGCAAGCAGGACGCTGCAGTGCTGCGCGCTCTCTAGGCGAGCGGCGTGCATACCAGCTTCTTGGTCGCCCTCCCGCCTTCCCGTACGGCAACCGCCGCTATCCGCAAGTCACGACGCTCCTACGTCACTGTCCAAGGTGAAGAGCCACAGCACCGTAGCGAAACAGCTGGCAGTCCATGCTCTCGCCGCTCATGCACTGTGATGCCTGCCTGTCACCAACACGCGCCACTTCTCACGAGAATATAACTGACGCCGCGACGAAACCAGGTGATGACAAGTCTTCAATGGCTGCGGGGGAAATTGGGTAAAGAACATTTTTCAAGTCCACATTCAAACGACGCATGAACACATTTGCTGCAGGCCCAACATTTGTATTCAATATTTAGGTACGTCATATGCTATCCGTAGAGACCTGAAAAATTCGCTAGTTCAATGATCTGCAGGCTAGATTCTACAGTTTTATGTACAAATTTGTCAATGTCAACTGTCCATTGGTTGTCTGCTGTCACAGTGGAAGGCAACGATGAGGCCAGTGTTCTTCAGGAGGTGTCAAACACTGTGTGGACCTATGGCTAATGTTATATTAACACACATGTTTTGAATTTTAACTTGTCCCAAAATGAATCCGCGCAATCTCCAGGTTTCTAGTTATCCGTTAAATTAACACGCAATTTAATACAGTCATGATCACGGCGTTCAATCCATAAACCTGGTGAAGTGGCTGACCTCAAATGAAGTTATACACTGCCATTTATTATCGGGCTGTATGTAACTTTGAGAGAAACTGTTACTCAAGAATACTTTGCTGTATGTTTATGTAAAGGTTGAGTCCTTTAAAAGAGGCCCCATGGTCTGTATTTCCCCATTCCCTCGCTCCGTTACACACATGTCCCACGAGGCCTCTTTTAAAGGACTCACCCTGTACTTGAGTTCCATGCACGTCACTGCAGTTCCACTGGAGGGGTAGGTAATGCAACAAAATTCTTGCTGCAGTACTCTTAGAGTCGTTGTCCGCCACTGGTCTTGACAACAGTTGTACTTAAAATTTGCCCCCGAAATTCTCTTTTTGGTTGTTAACGTTAGCAACAATGAAGTAATGATAAAATATCGAGACCAAAGGGATTTGGAAAATTTGTACTAATGTCGCTGCCGCCGCTAGAAAAGACGCCACTGCGCTTGTCTCCCGAACAGCTAGGTGTGCGTGCAATCAGAGCTTTGAAAGATTGTCGCAGAGTTAGCACACGTTCACAAAATCACCAGGTCTATTGCGTCTGAGGTGAAAAGCGGAGACCGGGTGTGGAACTGGGATTACGACAGAAAAAACGGTTGTCGTCCGGACACCTTGCGGGGTTCTCACGATACCGCGCTGCAGCAACAGCGGCATGGAAATAAATGGAATCAGCCACTCACGATGAATTTCGCTGATGACTTTCTGGCGACTAACAACAAATTTACTGCGAGCGATGACACTGAAAAAAAAGTCAGTAGCATCTTTTTACGACAAGAATAACCCAGTCATAAATAAATAAATACACATATATATAAGTAAAGTTATTTAGCTTACTGAGATCTTCAAATTCTACAGGATGGCACAAAAGTACCGCATCATAGGAAGAACAACTTACATGCAATTTGTTCCAAATATATTGTATAATGTGTTCAATATGATTGCCTGAAACATCGAAACACAACTGCAGGCGATCATTCATGTTGCGCAGAATTGTTTTTTACCAAGATAGGCGTTATAGTACGGCACTCTACAGCAATTCGCTCATGCAAGTGGTTTTTGTCCCTGATCTTCACACTGCAAACTTTCTATTTCAGATAGCCCCATACCGCAAAATCCATTGGGTTTATATCTGGAGATCGAGGAGCCCATTCCACAGCCAATCCACTGTGGTAAGTTTCCGTCTAGTCAATGACGTACCTGAGTGCCATAATGGGGAGGTGCACCGTCCTGCATAAACCATGTCCAGGTAATTTTCACTGTATACAGTTCCTTGAAAAAAGTAAGGACCAAAGATTTGGCCTATCCACAAACCACACCAAACCATGATGCGGGCAGCTCCTTGATCTTTGTCGTCAGTTAACCAATGTTGATTTGTGTTGGACCAGTAGAGCACATTTTTTTCTGTATTTGGCGGGGCACCGTAGGGCGGGGTAAGGTATCGCCGACCGAACTGACGGAAACTTTTATTTGGGACTCTTGACGTCATCACATGTCACAAGACCAAGAAGCGACGAAATGCTGTGGTGGCGAGAAAATTAGGTTAGTACTCCGAGAAACTCCACTGGCCATCGAAAAATCAGCCACATTCCTTGCATGCGAAGAACCAGGCTGAAATCAGCTGGAGGTCGAGTCCGGCTCACCTTGGTGAAAGCCGACATGCTAATAGCACAGCTACAAAGGAATACTTTATTGTGACTGGTTAAATGTAATAAAACCTAAACGAATGAATTAGGTTAATTAAGTCATACAGACAGTTCAGATGCCACAGCCATGAGTTATTGTAAATAAAGCGTACCGATTGTTCACCAAGTAGCAAGTCAATTCTGGTAGTTGACATCGCGTACCTGTAACGTAAGAAGTGTTCATTTGTCACGTTCCTCTGTAGCCGTGCTCGAAAAATATCACGACTTGATGAAAACCGTAAGTGAGACGTGTACGTAAAAAAATTAACGTTTATATTACTATAGACTGTTCACTGTAAAATGAGCAGTTTTGAAAGCTCTGCTTAAGATCTACTTGTATGCACGCTGTGTGTTATTCCACCTTGTATAAAATTAACATTGTTGGTAAAGTGAAACTGTGAAATTATTAGAAAAGTAAATATTGTACAAAACGGCTCATTTTTACACTTCGATGCATTAAAAAAACAGAAAGCGAGAGAAATAATTTAAGTTATCACAAATGGTTACTTAACACATTTTATTCGATGTTAATATATGGAACTACTTTCCCCTCCATCGTTCCCAACATTACTGGGCAAATGTCACTCAGAGCGCCTGTTAAAATATATGCAGTTAGGGGGAGTGTCTTTTTTCTAAGGTTGAGTTCAAAAGTGCTCACTTTATCGTGAACAGCCTTTATAATAATACTATTCACACAGTTTGTGAGTGAGTGAAGAGAATTGGGCGGCTCTTAACATCGAGATCTTGCGAGCCGACATACAGTTTGTGTACTTGTGATGCAATAAGTATACCAGGTATGTGGACGTGAGATGTGTACGAAAATTTTTTTTCGAGTGTCGTTTGCATGGGGTGTTCAGCTAATCGTATTTCAGGAATAAAGAAAAACAATAAGTAATTAGTTTGTATTTATTTAATTATATATGCCTGAAAGAACTTTCCTTTGCACAGCAGAAAAGTTTGCACTGTGTTATTTACTTAAGTAACTACTTCACTAAAGTAAATAAATTTATAGTCACTTGTGGTGAGTTGTATGTAAGGCAAGTACGATCATTATGAGCGAAATTACCTCCTTTTTACGTGTAAGCACATCTCTTATGTACACGAAACTGATTTTAAACTAAGCTCAAGGCATTACTTCGGTTTGGTAAGATGACCTCAGTCCTACCTAGAATTAATTTCAGTTTATAACGTGTTGGTCTGGAGCAAACAGTTTACAATTCTCGTCACAGTCATGGAGCTGTCGCTTTTAACCGTTCTTATAAGAGTAAACTTGTGAACGTAATAAAGGAACTTAGAATTTATGTGCCAAAACCGACCACAGTAAATAACATTCTCGCCATTTAAATACATGAGTAACGTTTTACGTTATACTACGATTTTTATTTGTTATAAATGAACCATAGGCTATTAACTGTAAAGTGAGCACTTTTTAAAGCCCTCTAATATGTAATAATAACGAGTAAATATATTTTATTTTAGCCTTAGACGTTAACTTCCGAGTGCGGTGGAGTATACACACTGTGTTTATTACTTGCATGGCAATATTTATTTAAAAAGTAGGTAGAAGAATAAAAAATGGCTGAAAGGAAAAAGTAACTAGGACCTCAAAAGTGCTCACTTTATCTTTGACAGTGTTTAACATTATATATTAATAACTCGTAAAAAATAATTTCGTATAAATTGTTTTTTATTAATTTTTTCAGATGTCTATACAAAGATAAATGTCGGTAATACTGCATTAAAAAGGGTCGTGAAAGAGTGAACCCTCCCCGTGGCGACTGCAGCCATCGTCGTGTCACCGACTCAGTGTTGCGAAGCGCCTGCAGCACGCCGGGTCTGGTTCCTCCTTGTGACGTGCAGCGCCGCTGAGACCTTGGCGTTCGGGTCGCTTTCTTGACCGCAGCGATCTCAGACAAACACACCCGCGACCACACAGTAGAAACGTACACAGAGGCCATAGGGTAAGTATGGTATATCAAGAGTGGACACTGCCATGTTAACCAACGAGCCACTAAATAGGAGCTTCAAAGGCAGGCGATAATCTAATAACAAATTCGAAATTTAGAAGTAGGCTACAAGGCAACGCCATGCTCCCGTTTTGTTTCTGGTGTTATCCGCTAGGAAGTAGAGCGGTCGAGTGTCTTTGCTTATCTCGTTACCTGCTTGATGCGTCTTATCGCGCTGTTGCCTAATGGAGGCCCATTGCTTCTAGAGATGTTTAAAAGAACTCAAAAAAAAAGAAAACTGTGGGCGCGGGGATTCGGTACGGCCACCTTCGGGTCGACTAGCAACCAAAAATTTTTATCGCATAAATTTTATATATACAGGGTTTGATAATTATTAGAGTCAAATCTTACTAAAGTTTTCGATTAATAAAACCATACCTAAAAAAAAAAAAAAAAACTGCATTACCATTTTCAAAATCGTTGACCGTCACTGCCTGCAACTTAAATTGTGGGCTATTAAAACTTGAAATGAATATTAGTTTGTATTAGTGAAGATATTATTTACATACTGCTACCCGCGGCTTCACCCCCGTGCAACGGATTTAGATGGAATTTGGTACAAGGGTAGATTATATTCTGGATTAGAAAATAGGATACTTTTCATCACGGAAAATAAAACATTTCCTTAACGAATATAAAAGACCACCAACTAGCGCCTACTCAAATGGTTGGGGGCATATTTTATATATTCGATAAGAAACTGTTCGTTTCTCCGGGATGAAAAGTACCCTATGTGCTAACCCAGAATATAGTCTACCCCTGTACCAAATTTCATACAAATCCGTCAAGCTGTTACGGCGTGATTGAGTAACAAACAAATATACAATCTTTCGCATTTATAATATTATTAAGATTATCTGATTGTGTGGACTTTGTTAAAGGTTGTTCACGATAAAGTGAGCACTTTTGAAATCAAACTTAGAAAAACGACACTGCTCCAAGCTGTACATATTTTAACGGGCGCACTGAGTTTCATGCGCCCAGTAAAGTTGGTAACGATGGATGGGAAGTAGTTCCACATATTAACGTCAAAGTAAAAGTGTTATGTAACTATTTGTGATAAATGATTTTTTTCTTTTGCTCTCTCTCTCGCTCTCTCTCTCTCTCTCTCTCTCTCTCTCTCTCAATATATATATATATATATATATATATATATATATATATATATATATTCATCGAAGTGTAAAAAATGATCAGATTTGTAAAATATTTACTTTCCCAATAATTTCACAGTTTCGCTTGACCGACGCATGAATGAAGTGATGAGGTCCGTGGCAACGTGAATTTCACATAAGGCGGAATAATACACAACGTGCATACAAGTAGATCTTAAACAGGGCTTTCAAAAGTCCTCATTTTACAGTGAATAGCCTATACAATGAAAAACAATTACTTTTCTTCGATAAAACATTTTTGTTTATAATGTTGTAGGTGAGTGATTCCCTCCAAATTAGTGGTCCAGTAGGTGGCCCTATTCGGTGCTCCCCCCGCCCCCCTGCCAGTGGCGAGATGTCGAGGCCATTCCTTTGATGTCTGCGTACACTACGTGCGCGAGGCTCTGGGAGCGGGTCTTGTGTCTGATTGGCTACTGCCTGCTGCAAAAGGTCCTCCATTGACTCGGCTGACGGCTGGCAAGTAGGTTACCACGCGCTGATTGGCAAACAGTGTTCTAACGTGATACCGATGAGCGACGCCATCTTGCTGTCGTGTGTGGCTGGAGTTCGCCTTTACACCTCCGTATTGTCAAGTAAACTGTGCCAGGACCGCGTGTAGTAGCCATCTTGCCTGAGACCATTCCCAACTCTGCAAGCTCGCTGTCGCCACCCATTCTTCCTCCCGCAGTTTACTTGTGACTCTCAAAACATCGTGCAGGGACGTAGATGCACTGCGCATGAAAAAGGCATTCCGTTTAAATTTATGATGCATATAGTCAAATCACGGTTACTTTCAACTTTTCTGAAGCCCTGCTAAAGTTATACTTCTAGGATTTTCCTCCGCCTCATGCACCAAAGGGACAGCTCACAGCATTCGTGTGCACTCAGTGTAATAATATTTTTATAAGGACTATTTACTACTAGGCATTACCAGCATAACTACATATTTTCTCCCTGCAGTTAATCATATTAATAATATATCAAATATTATACTTTATGGATAAAATATAAGTAAATGTTCAATTTAACCAAAAATAACGCACTTTAATGCAAACACGAGTATAAAAGCCAAGCATGTCATACATGGGGAGATTTTTCAAAGGTTCGATTCATAAAGTGTAAAGAAACCGCGAATAGACTATAGACTGCTTTCTACGTAACCTGGAGATGGAGTAATCTAACATTCCCTTACCAAACAGCAGGCCACATCATTTTCCACCCTCCTGCCACTTCCTTCCCACCATACCTTTTCCATTCTCAACACGATGTCAGTGCGCCTGTACGCCACAAAAACGTCTATTAACACGCCTGGTATATTATCGGCGAGTTTTCTGTTTAGATTTATAACACACTTGGTTTTGTTCTAGAAGGCTAATTAGGTAGTTGTCATGACTTATCCTTGTTTCAAATCCGAAATCCCATGTTTTAAAGTTAACGGCTTAGCTACCTTGGCCATAAAGAATGAAACGATACGTACAGTATTTACACGAGGCCTGTAAATCGCAAGCACGTTCAAGGACGTTTACAAGATTTCGCTGAGAGCTACGACCGTGAGTTACTTACGCCGATAAAGTGAAATTGAGTACATGTTGCACGAGCTTGACTGGGAGTGTGGATTTCTCGCTGCTAATAAAAAAAAGTTCAAATTTCCCCTGACAATGCTACTGCTTCTCTTTACCAAAGAACACATGTCTGCACTGTACCTTCTTGCCGTAGAATAAGGGACTCACGCCGAAATTCCAGCAAAGATTATGAACGAATTTGTATTATTATAATTAAAAGTGATACTCCTTTTCCCCGGTCAATTATTGAATTTCTTATCCATCAATATTTTACCATAATTTCATGAACTTCATACAGCTTACACAGAGAGAAATATTTTGTAAAGAAAGTCATTCTTTCAAATATTTTGTGGTCACCACAAAAGTGTCAGTAGTGATAGCTGAACAACTTCATGATCTCTACAAAAAAAGTTGCCAGATGTATTCTCACAAACATTTTCTACCCTCCCGTGTATATATACCTATTCAGAAACAACCGCCAAGGCGCCTAAAAATAGTTATGTAGGCGCAAGGCAGGTGAAGTCGGATGTGGTTCCGGCCACCGCACTTTCTTGCCGTCCTCTCGTACCCACCGCATTCACCTCACGCACACAGCCAAACTACGCAGCACCATCCTGCTCTCTACTTACACGTCCTGACAACAAAAAAACTCAGACGTGTCTGCATCGCTCCTTTTATTTTTAAATTAGTAGTGACGAACGTATTTTATAAATTTTCACCTTCTCAGAGGCATCACATCACGGTGTTTCAAATTTGTACCGCAAGGAAGTCACTGAGGTATGGAAGAATTAAAGAACACACTCCCCTTCAATTTACTATTACAGGCGCTAAGTGGCGTTATAGTACAAATTACGAAACCAAATTACTACCTATGATAGTAAAAATAATGAAGGTCTCAAGATTTTCTTAGATAACTTGTAACTTGAGTGTCAAATTTATTGCAACGTAAATAACTACTAGCCTATCGGTGTATTAAAAATAACCTACCTTATATTTAAAAAATATATTTTTCATATTTGCAAGGATATTTCTTTGTTGTATATTTTCTGAGGAATTGCGAGATAAGTTTGAAACCACAAACTCATGCGCTGTTCCACACTGTTTTTCCTCGAGGTGTTTGTGGAGCCACGCAGTCTGGCGTTCACCGCCTCAGACAAACTACGACACACGGACCGTAGCAAACAGCAAACGCTTGCAGTGAAGGAACAGCGCTCTGTCAAGGCGTGCTGTGGTTCTCGCTGATTCCTGCAAGATGGAACTCTTCAACCTGAGCGTCTCGCTTTGCTTCGACATGCGCGCTATGCCACACGAGTGTCGTACCGTCCCCCAAATCCGATCGTGTTCGCGCCCACCTAGGGTTTCCGGCAGTGTAAGATGTTAGGTGGCAAGATGCTACATGTTATGTATGTCACAGCCGGAGACATGAGAAATAATTGTTCCAACGTTAATACAACCGTGATGGACACTTATCGATAGGACAAATTTGAAGGAAAGTGTAGAGATGCACATCATGTTCAGGTGACAGCAAAATATATTTCAGTGGCTTAATGTATCTCCAAGAAAATTTATGGAAAAGTAGGCACCAAATGCTAAAAAAAATGTTAAAACTATGAGTTTGGTAGTTTAATAATCTATCATATAAACTTATTATGGAAATAAAGTCAAATGATAAATATTACATTTGACTTTTAAAGTTGGTAAGTATTTTTTTTTTTTTTTTTATAATTCTTAAGTTGGTTACAGGTTCAAATTTACTATATAGGCGAATCAGCGTTGTCTCTTTTATGATTCATATTTTATTTGCAAACTTAAATTATATTTATCAATTACATTTTATATAACTTTAGTGCGTTATTAACAGGTTCCATAAACACCCTTTACATTAATTACCATTGTAAGTTATAGATTAAGTACTGCCTCGAATATATGATATTGTTATTCTTGGTGTCTAAATAACTCCTTGTTCTTATAAAAGATTTATTTTTGAGATCCATATGTAAGTGACGTATCAAGTCATTATTTTATTGACAGCGTAGTTGTTTTAAAACTGCACTATGAACAATTACAGACATTCAAACTGAACGGTCGAACAGTACGCAGTTGGTAAATATCACAGCACGCACATTATCCGCGACATGGTGTCTACGGTGACAGTCAAGCTACGAATGCAGGTGACCTGCGGCGCGATGCAGTTCCGATTATCCTGTGGAGTAAAGTTCTCGCGCCCGCTGCGTGGCTGAACGGCAATATTGCTCGGGCACCAGCAGCGTCTGGTGTCTTCACCTGCATTCCGAAGGTCTTAATTCTTCTTAAAGGCTGTTCACGTTAAAATGAGCACTTTTGAAAGCCCTGCTTGAGATCTACTTGTATGCATGTTGTGCATTCTTCCGCCTTATGTAAAATTAACATTGCTATGGGCCTCATCACTTTACTCATACGTGGTTCAAGTGAAACTTTGGAATTATTAGGAAAGTAAATATTTTACATACCTGCTCATTTTTACACATAGGTGCATTAAAAAAACACAGCTAACCAAAGAAATAATTTAGGTTATCTCAAATGGTTGCCTAACACTTTTTATTCGACGATAAGATATGGGATTACTTTCCATCCATCGTTACCAACTTTTCTGGGCAAATGTCACTCGGTGCGCCCATTAAAACATATGCAGGCAGGGGCAATGACTTTTTTCTCAGGTTCATTTCAAAAGTGCTCACTTTATCGTGAACAGCCTTTATCTGCAGATGCAGCACTAGGTCACCAGGAGGCCTCCTGTTGGTCAAGCTGTTATGAAAGTCACCCCTGTATTATTATTTTTATTTATTAATGTTACTGCTTTATGCACGTAGGCTAATCAGGTCTGGCGTGGGGCCTGTTCGGGGAGCACACTTCCACAGCTCAGCCGAGATTCGAACCCAGAGCTTCCTGGTTTGAAGATTACTCCTTAGCGACCGGAGCAAGCGGGGTCGACCGTATTGAAGACGTGATTAATATTTAAACTAATCCTGAGTGACCGACACCCACATTCCAGAAAGTAAGCCTAAAGTTGGCCAGAAGAGCAGAAGGGAATGGGCAGACAAGTAAACCAAGTCCTAACCTAACATTATAAAAAAAGAACATTATTTTAGGTTGTGTGGTACGGTCAACGTTATAATACAAATTAAAGTGTAAGTTTTGACTTGGTTGTGTTGGTTGACAATGCATATGACATCATCATCCGTTTGATTTATTTTATATTACGTTTACTGGACAGTACTTTAACGGCAGTTATCTTATACAACGACTTTATTTGAGAGAATATTGATCATACTCATAAAGGTGCAAAACTTCATGTAAATAATTTCATGCGAATATTATTGAAATACACGTCACACGAAATGACAGACATGAAAGGCACATACAGTATGTCGGCTATTCAAAGAAGACTGCTTGCTAGTAGGATGAAATGGAGAGAGCTGTGTTCAGGGGGCCTGGGGTTGGGGAGCCGCGGTGACATTCTTGGATGCCGTCATGCCGAAACCTCCTGCTCTGACGTTCCTTGTTGGCAGTGGCCATGATAGATTTCCCATTTTCCCCATTTTTCCTTTTGAAATTTCCCTTTTTACCGCCTGCTCTATCATTCCACCTCCGCTCTTCATGCCCTTGCATTCCGATTCTTTTTCCCCCTACCCTGTCATTTCGATGTTATTTTTCATCCTCTGGCATTCCTTCCTGTCTCTCTCGTCCATTCTATCCCTTGAGGGGTTTTCTCATATTCCTCCTGATATCCTTAATTTTCATTCTTATCATCCTTTCCCCTAGCGCATCCTTTTCGCGTCCTCCATCTTGGATGCCATCACCATTGTTGTCTGCAGTAGGCGGCCATCTTTAATTCCCGCCACCAGTCGTCTGCTGTAGGCGGCCATCTGTGATTCCCGCATACACCACCAGAGTGTGCTAAGCCACCTTAATTCCCACGTCTGCCGCCAGTCGGCTACTGTATGTGGTCATCTTTGATTTCCACACCTGCCACCAGAGTGTTTGAAGTTCAACAGTTCGTGGCTAGAAGCGCTGGTATCAGGGCGGTCATTTTGTGCATGTGTGTTGGTTCACTCGTAGCCCGCAGGGGCGCGCTAGCCTCGGTGAGGTGAGTAAAAACGGCGGTTGCCAGGAGTGCTGGGGATTTTTTTTTATTCTGTAGGTGTTTCGAAATTCAAAAAATGCATGGGGGGATGCGGGATCGTTCCGACACCCCTGTGGTCGCCAGTCGGGCATCTTGACCACAAGATCACAGCAAAATCGAAAAAAGGGGTGTTTAACGATGAATACCTATATAAATATTACGATCTCGGCATGTGGACAGTCCCCGGCTGTGTGTGTGTGTGTTATATATATAATATATATATATATATATATATATATATATATATATATATATATATATATATATAATATATATATATATATATATATATCGCCATTCCATGGTTAGGAGAAGAATATAGCAAATACCCGCATTGGCCTATGCACTCTTCAGACAATAAACTCATCATCATCGCATAAAGTACTGCATGCACCGCACGCGCACACTTACTTCTAATATGTGTGAAAGATATACATACATTTATAAACTAATAGCACGAAAAAATACCGTCATTCTAACATTCAGAAAAAAAATTAATTACTATATACATATAAAAAAGTTCGGGCAGGTCGCATTTCTACATAAAAGTTATATGCATTCATACAGAACCAATTATGCAGCAACGCACATGTGTCTTGATCATGCGTGCACGTCTGTCTCTCCAACTTGTCCGGGCATTCGAGAACACGCGCGCGCTGCTGTACCTTATACTTCTCTGCGCTCGCGCGGTACGGGACGTAGCCGCCATTCGCGGGCGACATGAAATATTTATTCCTTATTGTTGTGTAACAACTAGCAGTAGGATAAAAACACTAATCATACTTACACAGCCTTGTCAGTAGCAGCATGGTCGCTCTCTCACCACTCTCACAAGGATGAAGATGTTGATGAAGTTCGCAGCACCGCCCTCACAATTTACCTTCCGCATGACATAACCTTAACGGTATTAATGGCCGGGCGTCCCCTTTCATTCTGTGATCTCAACTGGGGGGGGGGGGACGCAGCTGGCATCTTAGTTATACCTATTGCTCTCGTTGGAAACACTTTTACCTTAGTGACAAGACTGGGGAACTATCGGCTGCGGGGGAATTTTTGTCGGTACTTACGTATGCGGGTCTGTGACACACTTGATTTTGTGTATATGATTTAATCACATGGCTAGTTGTTATATACACAGAAGTGCGCGCGCTCACTCATATACCTCGCTTTGCAATTGCCTCTGTAAGAACGATATGTTTCCCGCTCGCGCGCGAGTGCCGGCTGCATCCCGTACCGCTTGCGCGCAGACTATTTAGAGGCAAAGAAGTGCGTGTATGCTCTCGAATGCCCGGACAACTTGGAGAGACAGACAGATGTGTGCGCATTATCGAAACACATCTATGTTACTGAGCAATTAACTCTGTATACATGCATATAACTTTTATGTAGAGACGCCATGTGACCAAATTTTTTTATGTATATAATTACATTTTCAGAATAGTAGAATGACGGTACTTTTTTCGTGCTATTAATTTATATATTCATCTTTTATACATATGAAATGTATGTATATGCGCGCGCGCGGAATCTGAAGTCTTTTATGCGATGATGATGATGATTTTACTGTCTGGAGAGTGCGTGGGCTAATGCGGGTAGTTATTATATTTCTTCTAACCATGCACTGGGGATATATATATATATATATATATATATATATATAAATTCGGGGACTGTCATCATGCCAGGATGGTAATAACTATATATGTATTCGTCGTTAAACATCCTGGTGACACAAGGGGTGCTCGAAAAATCCCCCACCCCTCTCCTTTCCAGGCATTTTGTGAGTTCCGAAACACCTACCGACCAAAAAATATTCCCAGCGCTCCTGGCGGCCTTGAACTGTCGAACTTCAAACACCTTGGTGGCTGGTGCGGTAATCAAAGATGGCCACCTACAGCAGCCGACTGGTGGCTAGCGCGGGAATTAAAGATGGCCAAGCACACTGAGGTGGCGGATGCGGGAATCAAAGATGGGCACGTACAGCAGACGACTGGCATCAGGAATTAAAGATGATCGCCTACAGCAGACGACGATGGTGATGACATCCAAGATAGAGTACGCGAAAAGCATGAGAGGGGAAAGGACGACAAGAGAAAATAAAGGGGACAAGCAGGAATATGAGACCCCCCCCCCTCCAGGGATAGAATGGACGAGAGAGTGAGTGGCAGAATGGAATGCCAGAGCATGGGAAAAATAACATCGGAATGACAGAGCAGGATAAAAAGAATCGGTATGATAGAGCAGAAGGGGATGACGTCAACTGAGATGGGCGCCCTGCCAGGATACCAGGTGTCCCAGTTCTCATTTCCTTCTACTTGTGCTACAGCCATAAAAATTAAAATATGTGAATAAATCACACTACCGTTTCTACAATACCTAAAGTGGAAAACAACACGAATGTTTATTGCATCCTGAAGTGACGTGCAGATGAAGGTTGTTCACGGTAAATGAAGTACTTCTGAAATCAGACTTTAAAAAATATCACTGTTCGTAATCGCATGCACGCTACATTTCACACTAGCAAACAGGCTGCCAGTTAAGTTGGCAGCGAACTGATAAAACTGGTTCGTAAGACTTGGCGTTGTATTGCGAGTGAGGCGTTCAAATTTATAATCATTGTTCCTTGTTTTTCACTCATCAGAGTATGCGTTTGCATATCTGTAGAACACGTACCTTCATTCCTAACAATTCCACGGTTTCGCTTTCGCGACGCATGAATAAAGTAAGCAGGTTCGTGGCAATGTAAATTTTACATTTGACAGTTTGACTGGGGCGGTACGTCTACCACATGATGACGCAGGTGTCCTAATGCCAGCTCAGCGAGTACATAAACCTCGCTCGGAGCAAAAGGGCAAAAGTTGGCTTGATTCCAACACTCAATGTGTGTAGAGACTGAGAAAGCACGGCCAATGGATCATTTTGGCTTGATGAGTTTACAGCAAGAGGTGTCAGAAAAGTGGATGAGAATAAACGTAGGTATAAGGCCCGTTCTATAATACACGGATGCGCAATAAAATGGACATGGGACGCGTAAAGCGAATGCTCGGACGAATCGGGATGCATTTCAGCTAGTATACACGAAAACGTAACGCTCTGCAAGCTAAGAAAAAAAAAATCCTTTACAAAATACTGGCATTGTTTTTGTAACATACACGCTTAGTAAAAAAAACTTTATTTAATACTGCATAAATATTATTTCCAAGGCGTGTGCGTGTGTTTATTAAAACGAAAATGACGTAATAGCCACCTCAGATCAGCGCACTCGTTTTCTTGTAAATCACAACGGTCACAAAAACCAAAATCATCGGACAAAATACTCGACTCCTACTGGCTACACGGATTCACTGGCACGAGTTAAAAGTTTGCCAGTTGGCTTACGTTCTTCCGTATGTATCCGTTTACGCGTGTGCTCCATTGGAGATTGAACCCGGATGTTTTGCGTCAAAACCATGTAATCATTTCAACTAAACTTTGTATGCTGGCAGAAAATATTACAACTATCTACTGTATGTACATATAGCATCTTTAGTTCACCATTTTGTAAGATAAAGCCATATGAGTAAATAAATGTCCTATGTCATATCTCGATAAACAACTGCCAAATTCCTTCCAAATTTGGCAAACTAATAGTACTGCAGCAGGTGATGCAAAATGATATGTTTTATGTTGGCTAGGCACTTATATTCAAGATGTTGGCTATATTAATATTTTAGCTCACTGTATTTTACTAACGAAACAAATTAAAACATAAATTTGTATGCTGGCAGTACCTATTACAACCATCAAGTTTGTCTATACCGAGCATAACTTCTCTGCTGTAAGATAGCTCTATCAATAAAAATAATGATTTTACTTCGTATCTTGGGAAACATTCAACGCATTCTTACCAAATTTGGCGAAGATGTACTGTAGTATGCCATAATAATAAATGTATTTTTTTTAAAGGACACACTTATTTTCAGAATGGCGACTATAAAATCCCTTTCGTTTTGTGGGCGATAAATACGAAACAATGTTAACTTTACTTTGTATATTGTAGTATACAAACATCGAAATTGCTACTACGTTACTTTCTTTTCTTGTCCTCCATTTATGAAGATCGCCACATGAATATTATGGGGGTTTCTATGCTATGTCTTGAGGACCAATCAATCGATTCCCACCAAATGTTACACTGGAACATTTCAAATCAATCTGTACCATATTGTGCACACCATAAATGCCCCAGAAGGCCATGTAAACTTTCATGAATTAAATGGGCCAGACAATGATTTTCAAAATGATAAATTTAGAAATAATTTAGGCAAGGTTGACATAGTATATATTACACAATTTAACCAAATTCAACCAGAATTTGTATGTAGATAGTACACATTTGAAGCATTTTATATACATATTCTTTTTCTGGCCATTTTGTACGAAAGAGTCAAATAATAAAATGAAGTTTTTTACATCCTATCTCAAGGACCACACAACCCATTTCCATCAAATTCTTCAAGCAAGTAGCACTACAGTATGTCATGTAAACTTACATGTTTGATGTGGCTTAGTCACTTATTTTCAAAATAAAGGAGGCCCTGTACATATTTTAGCTTAGTAAACCCTAACATTCGAAACACTAGAATGATGAAATCTGAAGTTGATGCTCCGAATCAGAACTCCGTAATGCAGTGGATTGCACGCTACCTTATAGCACGACGTTTTCTTTGTCAAGTCGCGGGTATAGCATGTGTGTATTCGTAATTGTCTCGCTACTGATGCATATGTTTCTGGTTTCATTTATAAAGTTATTGCTTTCAAAGATAAGTCAAGTCGTTCCTACTAACTCAGCTTTTAAGAACCTACTTAAAACTTAACTGCACCCATGTTGAGGAAAGTAGGCTCATTAGTTATATAAGTAACTTCTTATTCCTATTAAGGTTTCTTCGATTCAGGTTAGGAAGAACACGTGATTTATTATGGGAGAGTTTGGCATATGGAAAGTTTCTGCCGCTAGGCGTGCAGTGTCCGTGAACAATAAAAGAGAAAGATTTTACATAAAAGCTGTTCACGATAAAGTGAGCACTTTAGAAATGAACCTCAGAAAGAAGTCACTGCTCTTACCTGCATATATTTTAATGGGCGTGAGTGACATTCGCACACTAAAGCTGGTAACGATGGATGAATAGTAGTTCCATATTTTAACGTCGAATAAAAAGTGTTAGGTAACCATTTGCGATAACTTAAAATTTATTCTTTCGTTTTCTGTTTTTTTTTTTTATGCATCGAAGTGTAAAAATGAGCAGATTTGCAAAGTATTCACTTTCTTAATAATTTCACAGTTTCATTTCACCGATGCATGAATAAAGTGATGATGCCAAAGGCAATGTTAATTTTACATAAGTCGGAGTAATACACAACGTGTATATAAGTAGATCTTAAGCAGGGCTGCGTTCAAAAGTGCTCATTTTACCGTGAATAGCCCATAGTTGCGCTCTCAGCATATATTTATTTTAGATTATTACAATCATACTGTTTTTTTAAAGTAGAAAATAGAGAAAATCTGCTACATTGCCGACACTAGCGCTTACCTAGTGGCGAAAATTCTAGGTTGTCAAACTTTTAATTTTGATCTTTCCAACCTGTAGTAAAAGTAAGCTTATCGCAGTGGCGTGTAGTGAGTTTTTCTACAGGATAAGCAGTTTCTACTAACAAACGCAACTTCCAACTTTGCTTAGCCTTTACATGTATTTGCCGTTTGATAATACGTAACATTAGTTATAGAAACGGAAACTAAATGAATGTAATAAAAATTTAACTGAATATTATTTTGAGGGATATTACAAATGATAGGAAAACTCCCGTTTTCCCGAACACTTTCATCCACTTCCCAAGGGAAAACGTAGGGCTGGAGAATGCAAACATAACGACTGCTTACCCTGCCGAAGGAACGCGGTTTGAGTATGTGGCGTGTTGTTGCTTGCGAGTTCGATTCATCGCTAGTCGCTCCTGTTTGTGAAAATAAATACTAGATAGCAGCACTATGCGTGTACAGTACGGGAGTTACGAAAACTCTGTTCTTCGAATGGGAAACGGGAAACTGAGAATTAAACGTGTTTAAAGTTACGGCGAAAACTATAAATTTCATTTCCAATATTTATAGGGCAGCCTGCCTTTTTAACGGATTTAATCAGTTTTTAGGGATTTTAACACCCTAGAAAAATTCAAATCAATTTTTTTTATAACGCTTTGCTCAAAATGGCGTCACTAGTGCCTACATCGATGTGTGTCAGTTTCACTGATGCATTTGTCTGCTTAATTATTCACTGGCACGGGTATACGGTTATCTATATAGTTCTGTTTCTGGTTATTTGATCACAATCAAAGACTAAGACCATTATTGAAAACAAACTTTGCCGCGAATTGATGTTTTTACGCATGCAATTCGAATTTAGTGACAGTGTTTTGCGTTTGGCATTGATATCATAATGGCGAGGAAATGAAAATTATCGCCGATACAGTCGTATAAACGAAAGTACAAGTGAGAGTGGAGAAAAGAATTAACATGCTTTGTTCATTCCAAACCAAAACAACTACATTAAATAAGTAAACATCTTTCATAAGCACTTTTTTTTTCTGTAATTTGGATTTTTTTCTAATTCCAAGGATTTTACAGGATTTGAGCAAATGATTTCAGAATTTTACAGGATTTGACCAAATGATTTCAGAATTTTACCGAATTTTTATATACAGGAACCAGGATTTCAGCTTCAGGGCTGGTGGCAGCCCTGGTATAGGGCAAGCATTGTTTACCTTGCGTTCATGAAGGTAATAGGCGATGGAGTGGCAACAGCCTATCTTCTCCACGTTTATCAAGTGAAGCCGATGCCTTGTCTGCATCTTTCAACTGCGCATGCGCAGGCAGATTGTTTACCTCACCCGCCATATTATGAGTGGCAAAAGTTACGTAGTAAGCAATGTAAAACATGCACCTTTTTTTCACTACTAGCCCTGTCCTTGTCTTTCGTTTTCGGCTTCACTTTCGTCTCGGCTTCAACTCCATAGACTAATACCTCCATGTTTGCGTATATGTATTACGCGACTGGTTTATCGATATGTTGGAGTTCCAGGGATGCGTGTGCGCGACGGGGCTCGGGAAACGGAACAGGGGGGGGGGGGGGTGCGGCGCGGCGGGCTGGCGAAGACCGTTAGCGAGAGGAGGAGAAGCAAGCGAGCGAGTGGTCCAGGGCCGCCGAGGAGCAAGGTCGCCGCCTGCCTGCTCTATATAATGTGAGAGTGGCTCGGGCACCTCCACAGTCTGCGGCTGCCTCCTCCTTCTCCGCACCACCAGCAGTGACAACATGTTCAGGCTCGTGAGTATCTGCACTCCCGCCGCCGCTACCCTCAACACACGAGCTATCGCGCTCGATGAACGCTTGTAGTCCGCCCGCATTTGTGGTGCGTCATCGCTCACATCCCTCACTGAAGCTTTCACCTGCGTGTCGTCTCTAGTTCAACGTTTACGTTTGGCTTATAGTGTATCGGCTTCAACTCCATAGACTAATACCTCCATGTTTGCGTATATGTATTACGCGACTGGCATTCGTTTTCTGTTTTTTTTTTTTATGCATCGAAGTGTAAAAATGAGCAGCTTTGCAAAGTATTCACTTTCTTAATAATTTCACAGTTTCATTTCACCGATGCATGAATAAAGTGATGATGCCCATGGCAATGTTAATTTTACATAAGTCGGAGTAATACACAACGTGTATATAAGTAGATCTTAAGCAGGGCTGCGTTCAAAAGTGCTCATTTTACCGTGAATAGCCCATAGTTGCGCGCTCAGCATATATCTGCTTTGCTTATCGGCAAACATTTACAACTTTAAAATAATCAACTTCTATAAAGTAGAAATTCTTTAAGGCCAGGCTTCGCCATGTATGCGCGTATAGGGAATCAAAAACTAAATTCCGACAAAGATGTCTCAGTCATTTTATGTGATATTATTTTCAACTTAGTTTTTTTTTGTTTAAGATTGAACGCATCTACATTTGTAAACAATTCAATTTTTATTTTTAAAATTTTAAATGCACTTCTTAATTATTTATAAAATTTTACAATTTTAGAAATAATGAAAGCGTACATTTGAAATAAAAAAATTACAATTTGGAAGGTTTACAAATCTAGTTGAGGCTATTCTCTAACAAAAGATATTTAGTTGAAAATACTACCACAAAAAAACGACTGAGAGATCCTTGTCCTAATTTACCCTATGATTCCCTATACGCCCATGCATGGTGAAGCCTGCCCTTAAGGTAGAAATATATACCGCCACAGGTTTCCTTTCTAAAATACCTGCAGTTCGCAGTGTTTGTTAGACGGATGCCATGCATATAAAACGCACTACCATAGCAAAATTTATACTAACAGAAACAATGGTTTGTTGAAAACTTATTTGCAGAAAGTTTTTATTGTAAAATTGTTAATCGATCGTCTATTTCCCGCGCACTCATCTGTATAGTCTGCATACAGCTTTAATTAGTGCCACATTTGTTCACTTTCCTTGCTCTTTAAAAGTGACATTAAGATATAGTTGCCAACTTTACAAAATATTAGAATATTACAATATAATTCAGCCAATAAATGTCTTAGCGTTAAACAGACTTAACTCACAGCTCAAATCAACACAAAATATCTATGGATTCCAAGGGATTTAAATAAGGACTGACGTGGTCCTATATTAACCTAGTTTGTAGAGAACCCTGATTCGAATGCTTCCACCGTGAAACTGGGATCAGCTGTTCTATGGTGAAAAGCTTAATTGGAAATTGTCATGTTGGCCGATCCTAATCCCAAACCTCAGATTTCGGTGCCATTCCTGCTTGTGTCTACGGAGAATACCGCGAGCGCTACACTTGTATGGTTCTTGTGGTCGATATCTCTGCTAACCGCCATCTGACAACCCGAGCGCTGATAGTGCGTGCATGTGTGTGAGAAATAGAACGAGAGGAATTTTACCCCTTGCGGTCACAGCCTTGTCAAATTTTTCAGTTCTTACCCAATGTTGTTATTGTGAAGACGCTTTGGTCACCTTAACAACGAAGTCTTGAGCGCCAGTGTGGGTGAAACGAGATGAAAATTGAAAAACGGTGGAATGCAAGAGCGGGGGAAACGGGAGCACCGAGGAAATCCGTCCACCAACGGCAAAGTCCACCACATTTCCCACATGCGAAAAATCCGGCTTACTCCGCCGGGAATCGAACCCGGTTCGCCTTGGTGGGGGGCAAGATATCTGATTACCTCACCACCAAAGTCCCGTTTATTGAAGGGTTTTCCCGACAACTTCAGAATATTCTGCCCACAGTTGATTTGTTCCCCAATATTTATAATTACGTAAAATAAGTTTAAATTAAAACATATTGCCTCTCCGTAGTAACTCGACAAGTTCAATGCTTTTTCCCTAAAATTAATAGCAGTAACTTTGAATTTTTGAATCGCTGTATAATAAGGAATAATTCATGAAACAAAAAAGATTCAGATAATTAGTTACCTAAACGACACGATTTAGTATGTTACAATTTGTACAGGTATGACAATTACTTGATCAAATAATCCTTGTCGCACACATTTGTACGGCTGCCTCGTTATATTGCGTGAACTCTCATTAGCCGATTCCAACCTTTAGACTTCAAAACTGTTCCAGCCCAATTGCATGTTGCATGTGCCTCCGCGTAACTATTTCAATGCACGCATTATGCCCAGCAAAATCCAGATTTCCGTTTCTAGCCGCGCATTCAAATCTTCAAAAATTTTTTCTATATGTTGGCTAACTTTCCCATGTAACTCTGAAAGACAATAAATTCTTTAAGGAGCTTCACTGTAGAATTCCGGGTTTGACAGCTGGACCATGAATTAGAACGAAAAATATTAAATTGGGCCATATTATGTATAGGTGATAATTTTTTTAAATTTATTTTCTTAATCGTTAATTATGCAGATTTTCCTTAAAATATTTTTGCAAGCAAATGCAGTCGCTATTAAGAAATTGTTCGTTTAAAGTTGGTATGAAGCCAATTTATTAGTTGCTATGCTTGGCAATAGTTTCAGTTTTTAAGACGACTTTTGAATACGCCATTTTGATAAGCCGAAGCACGTGCGGAATGACCGCACTGAATGTTCTAGCGGGTCGTGAGCCCCGTATATTGAGAGCCATCCTTGACTAAGGTTAATCAGCTGACTGGAGTAGCTCACCGTGGTGGCAAGGGCCCACAAAACTCCACAACACACAATGTCATTTGAGTTTCCACTTTTCGTGGATTTGAAATAATTGAACTTTTGTTTTTGTAATTCATATTTTTTTTTTTGGTTTTGTCTGAAGGAATTTTTCGTAATTTCTTCATTGAAATAACACGACGACCATAACTGTCCGGTAAATATGTGTCCTGAAAGTTCTGTAATACGAAATATGTCCAAAAGGACTCCTATGCTCTGGTCTTGTGTATAAGCACAACATTAGCGCGTAGCTTGATAGACGTTCGATCATCGAAACACTTGCACACACACTACAAGAAGTTAACACTGTATAACGTTTAAATTATGTGGTAGAAGGTATAAAGTAGTGTAACAATCGTAAGTTAATGTTTCGTCACTATACAAACTTAACATTTGCTCTTCAATTTGAGGGGGGTGGGGAGGAGACGAGAAAAACAGAATACGAACGATATTGATATACTGGCAATGTTTGACCAACCATCTTGTAGAGATTCTTTTAGAAGAACGAATTTACATGTTCAAAAAAACGATAAGGCCGATATTCTCGGACTGTTCAAGGGTGCGTAAATCCCTTTAACAGTTGTTGCACGTTATTGTTCTAAAAGACTAACCGAAGCCTCAATTTAATGTGTACTCTGAAAAGTAAAACATTCGTGAGCAGAGGGCTTCAAGAGTGCATCATTCAATGCAGTAAAATATGAAGGAGGAAAGCGTCTTAACTAAGGCTCCCACCACCTGGAGATAACTAGCGTACGCCAGGAAGCGTAAGGCTGCCCAAAGTACGGCTATCAAAGTTCTTCATCGCCTGTGTTAGCAGGGTAATGATAGATAGGTAAAGGCCGTTCGCAGTAAAGTGAGCACTCGGAAGTCCTGTTAAAGACCTACTTGTTTGCACATTCCGTATAATTACGCCAAACGTAAAATTAATGTGGCCAAAGGCCTGGTCACATTATTCATGCGTTGGTCAAGTAAAATTGTGCAATTATTAGAAAAGTAAATGTCTTACAATTTTGTTAATAATTCTTACACTTATACGTGCTAAAAAAAAGAAAGTAAAATAAATAATTTCAGTATCTCAGATGTTTTCCTAACATTTTAAATCCAGCGTTAAGACCTGGAACTACTCTCTCTCCACCGTTACCAACTTAAAAAGGCCCATATCAGCCAGTATGCCAGTAAAAATACACGCAGGAAGGGGCAGAGATGTTTTTCAAAGGTTAATTTAAAAAATGCTTGCCTTATGGTGAACGACCTTTAGGTACGTAGTTAGGGCTCAACGTCTTATCGACAGCGATGTCTGAAAAAATATTCCGTTAAACAGAAACAGGGAAGGAATCGTCCGCGTCCTGTAAGTGAGGAACAATCCCAGTATTCCTGGAGTGATTTCGGGAAACCATGGAAAACCGAAATAAAAATTGTCAGGTCGGGAATCTAACCCAGGCCCTCCTGATTGCGAGTGCAAGGGAGTACCACTGAGCCACCTTTCTCAGTCACTGGCTTACGAATTGACGTTTTGTATTTTGGTCGTTGTAACCGCGAAACGTCAAAGCAAGGGTCCTAACATTTTATTGATGCAAAGTCTATAACAAATTTCAGTGCAGTCGGTCATGCAAAGCTTATCTGTTTTCACCGAGTACGTTGCCAAGTCTGAAAAAAAAACCATCTTTGCCATTTTGAAGTAACCAAAATAAAGTTTTCACAGAGCGTTATTTTTGCAATATACCCACTTGGCAGTAAGTCATTATTTTTTTTATTTTAATGTATGAAAATGTATTTCCCCGATTCTATAACGCATCCACGTGTCCCTGCATAGTTTCTATTTCGATGCACAACTGGCAATCGTTGTGGATATTTATGCTGCACGTGCGAATTTTTTTACTAGTTCGACAGACGTTTACCCTAGCCCAAGGAGTCTTACAGTGTTCTGCATCACGAATTGTGTTTATTTTACGAAAATATGAACTACGTACCACCATACGAAAACAAAACAAATAATTTGATCTGCACTTTTGTAGGTCTGTAAATAACGCATTTCAATTATGCTTTCACTACACGATGTTTAATAAGAAAGTAATTTTTCATGGGCATAGTAAGAGCTATAGAAATAAAGTGGGATCATATATGGCGTCATTGTTTTCACGTGAATGCAATCAGTCAGAAGTAAAACGTAGCCAGTCTGCGGATCTTTCTTAATAAACAGTCTAACAAGACTAGTTGGAGTCCATGTGCCCAGTAAACGCTAGCTGACACATTCGTATAATCTCTGAAGGTATCTCATGTGCAAACCATGTCTTTGTGACCAGTGAGATCTACTCTTGCCAGCTAAGATCTACACGTTTTCCTACGTAACTTATTTTTCGGTGTCAATATTTAAAAACCATAATCCAGTCAAAGCATAGGGAACAACAGTTATTTCGAAATCGAAATTATTGTTCTTAGATTATTAGTCTTCCATCTGCAACCGTAATCAAATACTACCAAATTATTTAATAATATCAATCCCACAGTGGAAAATACAGCTATAACTAAAATCATACAAATTTCATGTAATGTCTAGCTTTGACTTTTTTTAAATGTCTGTTCATAAATATTCATTACGAATATTTGTAAGGAAAATTGAAGATGAGATAGATACTACCTCCTTAAAAGTCTTACAGTTTCGCTGGTCGACTAATAGGTCTAAATTATCATAATTCCTAAACAGTACATCATATGTCCCCGGTTCGATTTTCGGCCTGGTCGGAAATATTTCAAGTGTTGGCATTTCACTTCGTGAGTCGAGTACTCTGTTTAGAAATTTCCCTCTGCTTTCCATAATTTAGAAATAAATTGTAAACCACGACATTATTTGAGGAAATAAAAATATCAAAAGAGTGGGTCGCCACCACAGTCATCATTAAATAGTAGCAGAGACGAGTAGGTCGGTTGTGGAGCAGCTGGTAACAGGAACAAAGTGCAGTTGTGTGGGTGGGAGTTACAGAGTAGCGGTGGTGTGTTTCAGGCGGTGGTGTGTGCCCTCGTGGCAGTCTGCGTGGCGCAGTACGGCCACAACCCCAACTCGGCACAGAACGCTGCCATCCTGAGCGAGCAGCGCTACCTGTCCGGGGACGGCACGTTCGGCGCCGCCTACTCGCAGGAGGACGGCGTCGAGTTCAAGGAGGAGGCGGACCAAGACGGCAACCGCCGCGGCTCCTACAGCTACGTGGACCCGAGCGGCCAGCGCCGCACCGTCCACTACACGGCCGGCAAGGACGGCTTCCGCGCCTCGGGCGACCATCTACCCATGGCACCGCCCGCCCCCGCGCCACAACCGCAATACCAGCCGCAACCGCAGTACAACCCTCCTCCCCAGCAGTACAACCCCCTCCCCAGCAGTACAACCCTCCTCCCCAACAGTACAACCCCCTCCCCAGCAATACAATCCCCCTCCCCAGCAGTACTACAACCCCACCACCCAGGCACCACCACCGCTTCTACCCTCCCGGCAAGCTCAACCTCAACAGGACGCCCGACGGCTTCAGCTACTCCTTCAACAAGAGTTAATGATGCTCGTACTTCTCACCCAACCGACTGACTGACTGTATACTATGTATATGTACTGTGATGTGATCTGTAGCAGTGTCTAATAAAATAACTGTGTGTTTGTGTCTACATTTCAACGCCTTTTATTTCATTTTTATATTATAAACCAACCATTTTAATTGATATAGAAAAGAAACAATCTGTTTGGCTAAAAATGTAATTCATATTTTCAGGTCTCTAAAAAATTCTATCGATTTTTTAAATCCAGCTTTCATATTAAAACAGAAGTAGATGATAAAATAAAAGGTAACAAAAGCTCGCACACCAAAGCCTGTAAAGCCAATTTTTAAAGACATTCTAATAGTGTATCCTGTTTGTTTATGATTTATTCAATTTCATTAATAATTTAATGAGTTCTAATGCAAAACCATATAAATAAATTGTGAAACATAGGTGCAGTTTAAACGAAGCGTTGCACAGCTCTTAAAGGCTTACAAGGGAATTACTTGAGAGGCAGGCGAGAGAGACAAATGGCCGATCAGAAACATGTCGGCCGGCCGTTACAGTTAGAGACATGACTTTGCCACGCCCAGGAGTGTAGGGGCGTGGGGTGTGGCGGAACTGGTCCATCAAGGCCGCCTGCCTTGGGACGTGCCCCGCCAGAAGGGCAGCCGCCGGGCATTGTCGACCCTCGGCGGGCGTGGTTGCGGTGGCACCTCTGTCTCCTTCTGCACTCAACCCACTACTGACGTGTGTCCTCTAATGGTCCACCTCCACCACCCAGTTTCTGTTGTCTCCACCCACGCCCGTGATCTCTACAGACTGGAGCCTGGCGTTCTTCAACTATTGCATTGCCTTCCTTAGTAAGAGCACTCTCAAAGCTCACATGTGTGTTCGTGTTTCGTTTATCACCTTAAGGGGTTTCATGACTCCTCTTAAAGTTCATGGGTTTCTTTAAAAATTTCATAACTGGGCCACCGCGATATCTCGTACATGAAGGCGATGAAATACATTTCTGACTAGGGAAGTTGCCTTCAAATTACATAATTTGTATTCGTTCGGTATTCTACAGTCTGTCGGCAATCTAGAGCAGGCCTGGAAGAGCATCTCATTTCTGATAGCAGGCCAATACAATACGTAACGACATCAAGAAGAGGATAGTACTTCTACAGGCTCAAGGATGTTTTAAGCAAACGAGAGGTTTTAAGGGCGAGACGAAAATAGCACCAAGAACACGAACAGCATTAATCGGAACTTGTTTGTCCAGTCAGTTGTCAGGTTAGCCAGAGGAGCACTGAGATTGGGCGTACGCATTTTTCGATCCCTAGTCCTTGGGAACTCACACGTTGTGTGTCTACAGACCAAGAGCATTACGTGTATTAGGAACTGGACTTGACCGCTGGTGAACAAGAGGTGGAGCAGCGTCTGCCAAACCTATGTTTCGAAACAAAGACTACAAACCATGCTGTCTTCTTGTCTTTGCAGGAACGTGAGCTACTTGTTTGCTCTCGGCCACGAGTGCGGCGCGGTGGTTGGGGAATGCGAGCAACACGAGGGCGAAGTAAACACGTGTCGGCACGCGGGCTGGGCCGGACTTCGCCTTCACCGCCCGAGGCCACGAATGTCAGGGCTAAGTGCCCCTGCGAAGGCCAGCGGCGCCGCGGGGGGACCACAATACAGCGCAAAACTGCGTCACACGCCGCTCTTGTTTGGGCGGCAGCGCCTTGTCACGGCCATCGGCCACATCACACTACCAATCACTTCGCCACTTTATTCTGTTTTCCATTACTTACGTGCCAGCGTATAACAACCACACTTCGAGAGTCAACGTGATTCGCCACGCCACAACATTATAGCCTACTCAGCTATGTTTAATGTAAATACTTTTGAAGTTAACACACAGACTGGAACCAACCAACATACTTGTGAAATCCAAAGAACGTTACATGGATTTATATCAATCATTCTTGTTTACACCTACAGGACTTTTTTTATAATACCAACATACTTGGCGAATCCAGTACGAAACACATGACAGATAAATGTTATATTTTATTTAGACATTATATTTATCACCAATAACTGTTTTGTAATGGTAGTTCTCAAAATATAAAAATAAAACACTTACTGTCAATTATATAAAAATAAATTTAGGTATAGTCTAATCATGGTTTCTTCACGCATTTTGAATCAAACCTTTTGAAAACTACCCCATTTATGACATGTTTAGTTGTTTCCTAAATATGTGGTGCACCACAAACGTTTTATATTTCGTTAACATAAAAGAACCCCATTTTTAGTTAAATCGAACTTTGACTATTTTTTAATCTATAAATTACAATATTTAGTTTACAATTAATATCCCTGAAGTATAACTTTAGCAGGACTTCTGAAAAGAAGTAACCGTTAATGTACTATAGGTAAGGCTTAGCCTCTCGTCAATACCGAGGTCATAAGGTCATCAAGTTGCTCATAGTGTCAGGGGTGGGGAAGGGATCTAAACAGGTCTGTAATAAGGAATCACCTCATCATTCGCTTAGATTAATTTTGGAAAACCGTGGAAAACCGAAATCAGAATTGTCATATCGAGATTCGAACCCATGCTCTCCTGAATGCGAGTCCTCTCTCGGCTGCAATCACAGAGTAAGAGATGCGACTATACGTAATAAAATGCAGAAATTCAAGCAGGTTGTCCGTCACAGGCGTTTGCCATGCCATTATATTTTAACTGTTATATAATACAGTAAAATACGACTTATCTTCTTAATGAATATAAGATGTAACCTACAAGCCAAACCTTTGTTGAAATTTTATTTCGGTGACATATTTCGAAATGGTCTGTGAAGTTATGCCATATTTCATATTCTCACCCCTAACATGCTCCACTTTCTCATCGTTTAAGCCCTATGCCAGAAAAACACCAGTGATCATTTCGTATGTCGGTAGCGGGAGTGACTAAAGGCCTGTACAAGAAAAATTTAATTTATATTGAGTAATTTCTTAGGGTAAGGAATCTGTGTTACCATCGTTTTCAATGTGTGCGAATGACATGTAACACGTTTATTACAGAAAATTCTCAAGTAATTTCAATGTTTGACGTAACTTTCAGCTCTTGAAGAAACAAGAATAGCCCAGTTTTGAGGGAACGAAGTACCAAAATCTGTATAGTCCTTATTTTGTATATCTAGCCACTGTTTAGTTAACCAAAACGAAATAAAGACTTATCTAATGCTTTTAAAACACATTTTAAATAAAATAATGTATTTAGTTAGAATATAAAATAACACGTCATAAATATATAAACTTTCTAGGGTGAAATGTGATGTAACGATATTCGCAAGAACCCGTCTAACAGACTGCTTTCATACCCTGACACAAAACGATTTTATCTCCTTTGGAAAAGAGATTTGCTAAAACAAGATCAGTGATGAGTTTAAAATGGGAATATATAAATGTATTACTTTTAAGATTGCATTGTTTTATAGCTGCTACCCTCTACGGAAGAATGTAACACGAGTTACGAGTAGTGCTTACAACGCAATTAAATGCAATAACTGTCTCCAAGTCAAACTTCGAACAGGCTTCCCCCAATACTAAGTGTTTACATTCATATCACCGTGAAAATTGCTGACTGTTATACACTATCATGCATCACAAACTACACAGTCGTACTCCGATTATTTGTTATACACCAATAAACTAAATATCCCTGGCACCTTTTATTACTTCTGCTGCGTTCTTCATTAGCGTTGGCAAGCGGAAACGATCTCAGCAGCCTTAGATTTTGCATACTGCAGTTACTGGTACCGGAAGATTTTTATTCTTCCTTCATAATCAATTATGAGTGCATGTTAATTTACGTATAGTGTCACCTTAAGAATCCCTCCCACTAGGATCTCTGTGAAATTCTACATTAAGAGAAAAAGTAAAAGGAATATTTTGTCTAAATATTTAAAATTTTTTATTGAACTTTACTGTAAAATCGCAAATTACGTGTCTGATAATAAATAGCATAACTCAGAACTGTTCTTTACTTGAGTTAAGAATTTATTTGAATTAACTACACACTTTGAACACATGAACTTTACAGCTATTTTTGCGTGGTTTTCGCATTTACTGCATATAAATATAGAATATCAAATCACTCCATTGAGAAATATGAAGTGCCGTAAAAATGGGTTTCGATGCACAATAATTTTTCCATTTCCTTGAGCTGTGCAATTAGCAACATCTCATAAACACTCAGGGCGAACAGCTGAATTACTCTCTCCTGCCGTGTTTGTGAAATGGCGCTGTGGTCACCCTGCAGATAGCGCCCTGCAGTCAGACACGACTGCTGGGGTGTCGTCGTACCTTATACAGATCGTTCGTGTAATAACAGATCACATAATGGGGGAGATGAAAGATTTCATCGCATTTGACAGTGTGGCCATATCGTTGCGGACAGGCGTGTGGGGCACTCCATCTCCGAAGTCGCGCAGGCGCTGGGATTTCCTCGAGCCACCGTATCAAGAGAGAGCCGTGAGTTTCTGGACTCAGGTAAACCCATCGTCCCCAGAGACAACTGCCACGGTTTACGACGTATCGATGACAGGAGTCGCCTTCGGCTATCTCGGCTGATGACAGCCGATAACAGGCCACAGTTCAGCCATAGACTAAATATGAGGTAGACCACCGCTTATACGTCTTCTTCGCATGTACCCAACATTAACTAACCCAAAGTCTACACAACTGTCAAGGTCACATGGTCAACAGTGATGAAAGTGTTTGCTTACATCTTAATTTTCAAATGACAAGCCCCATTATATTAATAAAAGACGTTTACAAGTTTGAATGTAATCAAAAAGTATTACAAATTGATTAGAGGAAGGATGAAAACAACTCAAAAGCACTTGTTTACTAAACAGTGTTCTAACCTCAAGCCCATTACACGTCTTTTTTTGCTAGACGTGTAGGCAGAAAAGCAGTTCAATGTTGGGACACGGATAATGGTTGTGCGCAGCCAGCGAGATCGGTCAACCTCATCTTTAGTCTATGAGTGCAGCAGACTAGAGCAACCATACCATCAAGAACCATCTTCTCGCTATGGGGTAAATAAGCCGCCACCCCACTAGGGTATCTCTGTTCACCGCACGTCACAAGGATCAACGATTAACTTGGGAACATCGGACACTGGACCCATTACGCATAGGGAAAGGTCACCTGGACGGATGAGTCGAGGTACACGTTTTACAGGCTGTTCACGGTAAAATGAGCTATTTTGAAAGCCCTGCTTAAGATCTACTTGTATACACGTTGTGTATTCTTCCGTGGTATGTAAAATTAGCATCGCCACGGGCCTCATCACTTTATTCATGCGGCGGTTAAGTGAAACTGTGAAATTATTAGAAATGTAAATATGTTTAAAATATGCTCATTTTTACACTCCGATATATTAAAGAGACATAAAGTGAAAGAGATAATATAAGTTATCACAAATGATTACCCAACACTTTCTATTAGACGTTAAGATATGGAACTACTTCCCATCCATCGTTACCAACTTTACTGGACACATTCAACTCAGTCTGCCCGTTAAAATGTATGCAGGATGTAGCAGTGACTTTTTTCTAAGGTTGATTTAAAAAGTGCTCACTTTATCGTGAACAACCTTCACACGCCGATGACAAGGCACGAGTACGTCGCCAAGGACGTGAAACGATGGACCCCTCGTGTCAATATGATACAGGTCATGGCGGTGATGGTGATATCGTGTCGGTACTATTTACGTGGGATGAAATTAGAGCCCTGGTACACGCGATATCGTCCCTCATCAGCGGACGAGACAGGGACCTGCTGGCAGATTATGTGCTCCCATTTCTGCACCTATGGCACCTTGCAGGATAGCTGTCTGTACCTACGGCAAGAACATGCACCGGTCCACCGCTCTAAAATTGTGACCAAGTGGTTGGATGATCACTCCACGGACTCGAAGTTGCTTGTATGATATCTGAGGTCACCCGTCCTTGATCCTATCGAACACGTCTAGGATGCTGTCGAGAGGGATGTGTATGCTGTGGATCCTGTCCCGACCGATCTACGTGCATTGTAAAAAGCTGTGCAGGGGTGTCATGGAACGGCACTGTTACCAACCACCTCCGGTGCCTCGTGAAGTCCTTCTTGCCACGCCGCATCACAGCTTTCATCAGGACAACTATGCTACTAGGCAAGAAACTCTAATTAATTTGCTAGTGAGTGTAATATTTACTGATACAAAATTCTCGGAAAAATTACGTACTAAACTTAACATTCAACAATTGTGTTTTAAAATTATTGATTATAGTTCGTTTATGAATTAATGGTACAGTTTAGATTGTACAGACATATTTACATTGTTTAAATCTCTGTTTGTTTCAGTACTTACCTAACATTTTACATGATAATAAAGTCATTTTATGTCGAAGTTAAAAAAAAACCAGTTTGTGGAATTTAAAAGATAAAAAAGATGTATTCTAAACTTATTATTTATAAAAAAAGAAGACAGGTTCAAATCCACACACTTTAAAAACATAGTTTTTATAACAGTGTTATAAACTCAACAATTTGTTTTCAAGTAAGTAAGTTTGGCTTTTCTTGTGAAATGTTTTATTTAGGTTAGCCTATAAACTCATATTTTCTTTCAAGGAAACTTTCGCCGTTAACAGAACCATTCACTCTACTTATTTGCCTGGCTACTTACAGCTCTGTGTAACAGGTTTGTCTGGTTTGCATTATTCACTGTCATGGAAGGACAAATGACGTCCTGGAAGGGGTGGGGGGAGAACGGTAGTAATAATATGTTTAATAACCTATTTTCTTCACTGTTTGGCTAGTCAAGTGGTAACCTGTCAGAACGGGTGGAAGGGACGGGGGTCTGGCTGTTGCCGAACTGTACGGAGTGCGCCTGGTGTGAAAAAAAAAAAAAAAAAAAAAAAAACAACTCATTTGCGATCGAACTAGCAACATAAGAAATTACACTTAAACACTTTACCGTGCAACCAAACATACTGGCGCAGCGAGGGACGTAAGGGCCTCCTGGTGGCCCTTTATTGGGATTTCTTTCCATGGATGTTTTCCTTACGCGTTGCCCGGTCCACCGTGGATAGGTTCATTGCTGACATGTAAAGCCTATTTAATCCCATATTTTCCATCCCTGCCACCGTTTCGTATTCACAAAATATATTTTGACTAATTGTGTGAAATTAACAAGGTTTTACTGTGTTCAGTTCTAATTTGTTCAAAACATTTGTGTGTGCAATGAGATCGCTTTACATTAACAATTCCGAAAGTACGTTTATATCATATTAAGAATTATGCTTTGCATTGTCACTTAAATAGCAATACTATCGTATCAGTTGTGATATTATCCGTTGGCAAAATGTAAATAACAGATAATTCGTCTTTTTTTTTTTAACATTATATAAGGGAAAATAAAACGCAATGATCAATACTGAGTTCTCCCCGGATTTTACCTTCTCGAATTCGCCTTCATGTTTTATAATACATTTCTGTTTGCGAAATTCTCCGCTCTGTACCAGTGGTGTCTCGCGCTCTAAACTTCACTCACTCGTACACTTATCCAATGTATTGAACGGTATTCACACATTGCACACCTCGCATAGTAAACTGGCATTCACACCAACTGCGTCATGAAGGCTGTAATCAATTACGTATACTGTAGTTTGAATGAGACTAAGTTAGAAAAGTGTGTAGTGTTTAATAAATTTATTGAATTTTAGATCATGTATGCTTGGTCAAGTTGGATGGGTTACATGCAAATAAAGTTTAACAAATTGCTGGTAAAATAAAGGGGCTGCGGGAGGATGGAAGGGGTATAATCATCACTGAACTGGAAGTAATTATACTTATTATTTGCCACTTATTACTACTGTAACTTAAGAATGACGAAAGGCACATAACATTTCAGTGGTGGCTAGGGAGTGGAGAGGTGTGGAAGTGGAGGGAGGGTGAGGATATGTGTCCGACATATAAAGTAAGTTGTAAAGGAGGGCAGAGTATATGCAAAATAGTAAATATGCGTCTGAAACAGTTTAGGAATGTCAAAAATATTTGGAGGAGTAGTGGTTAGTAAGGCAAAGAACAGAGGAAATATAAGTAACGAAAAGTAATTTATCGAATAAACTGTGGCTAGGGAAAGAACTGTATAAACTTACAACTGTTTAAAGGATGTTCACTATAAAGTGAGCACTTTTGAAATCAACTTTAGAAAAAGTCACTACCCCTGCCTGCATATATTATAACGGACGCACTGAGTGACATGCGTCCAGTAAAGTTGGTATCGATGGATGGAAAGTAGTTCCATATCTGAACGTCGAATAAAAAGGGTTAAGGTCACCATTTGTGAAAATCTAAAATATTTCTTACCTTTTCTGTTTATTTAATGCGCCTACGTGTAAAAATGAGCAGATTTGTGAAATATATATTTTTCCAATAATTTCACAGTTTCAATTGACCGAAGCATGAATAAAGTGATGAGGCACGTGACAATGTTAATTTTACATAAGGCGGAAGAATATATTACGTGCACACAAGTAGATCATGAGCAGGGCTCTCAAAAGTGTTCATTTTTACCGTGAACAGACTATAGGAATAATTCTATAAATGTCTGTGGCAGTGTCTAACGGTGTTGGATAGGTGGAAGAGAAAAAAAAGTAAATTAATTATACGTTAACACTTTGAGGTGTGAGTATATTTACTGGCAGCCAGACCAAGTTAGAGTAAATAAGGTTATTATGGTGGCTCTTAACATCTAGGTTTTGAGAGCCGATGTGGGTGAAGCGAGGTGAATATGGAGCAGCACCGAGATGCAAGGACGGGGAAAACGGGAGATACCCGAGAAAACCCGCCGACGAGCGGCATCGTCCGGCACGGATCTCACGTGCGAGGGCGGGAGCGCCCCCGTCGGGAATCGAGCCCGGTTCGCCTTGGTGGGAGGCGAGTAGTCTGACCACTACACAACCGCGGCCCCGGGATACCTACAAGTGAGTCGTATTTACACTCCGCTATAGGAACGCTAGTTCTATTTGTTTGTGCATTTCCACTTTTCAGAGTCCTATTGGTCGAAAATACACCGGACATGCTTACGGTACTAGACTGAAAAAGTTCCTTTATTGGCGGACTTCTGGTCAATGAATAGGTGAGCTGACTGTGTTGCAAATACAATGACTTGCCGTCTGTTGTACGGTTTGGATTTTCATTATTTTCATTGTGATAACTGAAACGAAATTAAATGTTTTCTTCACAAAAAGTGCGACTGATGTTTGTTAGTGTTCGCGTAAGATAAACATAAAAATTAGCGAAGCTATGGACGCATATTCGTGCGAGTTTTGTCTTCTAAAACAAAAAAAAAACTCGTCATACTAGCGTTGCTTGAGCTGGATTCGGCCACAGGCCTTAAAATATTAACGCATATTCATACAGAAAATTTAAAAAATTAAACCTTGGGGTGAAAAGTAGGAGGTAGGAAGATGTAAAATATTATATTTTCTAGATTTTCGCAAATAATTAAAGCAAAGACCAAATTGAAAAATAAAAGTTTGTTCTACACTATCGACCAAAAAGTAATTGGGCACCTGTCCACATTGTTTGGTTGGTGGTTGTCACCCTGTTAGAATCTCGTAGGGCCATCTATTGCGGCTATAACAGCAGCCACCCTGTCTGGCATGCTCTCTACGAGTGTTTGCAGGACATTCACGAAGATTCGTCGCCATTCCTCTTGCAACCATTCCATGAGTTGAGCAATGGATTTTGGCCGCGCCTGACGAGCCCTCACCCTGCGATCCAATTCGTCCCAAAGATGTTGTACATGGTTGAGTTCGGGGCTCTGGGAAGGCCAGTCCTATCGGCAAACATTGTTGTTGGCGTACCACTGCATAGTAGCCCTTGAAATATGGCACCTGGTGTTGTTACCCTGGAAGTAACACGGGTCCATTCCGTAAAAACGCCACAATGTTGGGAGCATTTCATTATCAAGAATGTTACAATAGGCCTCTGTGTTCATGCTACCACGGACAAACACCAGCGGTTCTACGCCGAAGGCTGTGAAACACAAGTCAACTGAATTACCCATATTCACGGGTGCCCAATTAGTTTTTGGTAGATTGTGTATTTGCCGGGACAGCTTCTTTATTAAGTATAATATGTGAAGAGATAGAAGAAAAGAAGCATGTAGCCAATTATGAAGCCAGTAGACTAGACTGTTTGAAAAATCAGGGCAGAAAAGTATTTTAAAGAGGGGTAGGTGAAATAAGGAGGGTAACAAAATAACACGACAAGGTGTAACGATTTCAATTGCTGAACCTGAAGAAGTTGTATACAAAAAAAATGGCACCCGTAGTTCCAGTTGATAGGATATGTCAAGTAGTTAAACATAATACATTTAAGGTGGAGGTATAAAATTATAAAATAGAGCTCTAACAAATAAATTTGATAAGCGAGTGAAATTTTCAAGAAAAGCACTGCAAGAGCGAGCATTTCAATTCATTGACGAGAAATAAAACTAAAATTATTCCAAATCTAAATAGTGGTTCAAGCTTTTTCTGACAGAATTTCTTGCAACACTAAAATAAAATGATTCAGAAATTTCGTCTATGTAAAAACTGGATCCCTAAAAATGTAGCCTCTTTTTTAATATTTTTGTCTCTTAGGGTTTTAAAGAAGATTGAAAAATAAAAATCAAGAAACATTGTAAAAAATCTGAAGAAACTAATAGAAGTTTCAGAACATGTTACATCACTGATTCCAACACTTATGTTGATGTTGGTAACCTTGACCTTAAATCCAATGACATTAAAAACTAAAAAAATTTAAAAATTATAAAAATCGCGAGAAACAAATATAAGTTTAGGAACATAATACATCACTTACACCGGCCACATGTTCGATATTGGTGACCTTGAACCCAATGTTCTTAAACTCAAAAATGTTAGAAATTGAATAAATAAATAAAAAATCGTCGAACATATTACGCGACTGACTCCGACACCTATGTTGAATGTTGGTGACCTTAATCTTAATCCCATTGACACTGAACTCAAAAAGCCCGGGGGGGGGGGGGGAAGAACAAACAATTACATACCACTAAAGAAAAAATGTTGGATGTGTGTGAGGCTGAGGTTTCGATTCTCGTAAAGATGACACTGTCACTCCCTGGTACGGCGATCAGCATCCAAATGAACACCCAACTCTATATTCTATTGGTTATATAGCCAACCAAATTTCCAACCACAAAGCGAAATATTGACTTTACATAACACACATACCCCAACCTCCACCCATGTCCATGACATCTTCACACCTCTCGTCGCTCCACTTCCCTCATAATATACTCGCCATGGCCATGGTTAAACTGGAAAACTGACTAGTGACTATTACCAGACCGACACCTCACAAGATGATTGGCCCCTCACAAGACGACTGACCCATCACAAGACGACTGACCCATCACAAGATGACTGAACCCTCACAAAATGACTGACCTCTCCCCAAACTGACCTCTCACAAGGCTGGCCCCTCACAAGACTCACCCCTCACAAGGCTGGCCTCTCACAAGACTGACTCATAAGAAGACTTACACTTCATAAGATGACTGACCGTTCACAACACTGATCCCTCACAAGATTGGCCCCTTATAAGATGACTAACCTCTTACAAGATGACTGCCTCTTCACAAGACTGACCCCTCACAAGCCTGACTGCTCATTGCGGAGCATTCTCCTCGATCAGCACCGCATGCTCCGTAGTCCCGATGTATGAAGAATTTTTATACTACATGATTCTCGGCATCCACTTCCAACATGTAATAAGCTACCCCATCATCTGGTACGGTCATGACATCGATATTCATGTCGGCCCCCTTAAAGTTCCGTCTTTGCAATGCCAGCGACATGGCCCAACCGTACAGGTTGTTTGCATCGAGGCACTGTAAGCAGGTGGACTGCTTGTTGGGATCATATGTTTATGGCGCATAGATGTTGTTCGCCTCCAAATGTCGTCGCTCCACTTCCCTTATCATATACTTGCCATAGCACGACCTCCCCACCCTCCTCCTCAACATCCACACAAACCACCAACTCACTACCCGACTCTACTTGCCTCCAATAACTCGCTATAAGTCGTCCCCATCACCATACACCCACGCCCTCAACCAATGGAATAAAACGTCAGATCTTACCATAGCCCACCTCTCGCACACGCTGGCATAAATTTTATCTAAAACAGAATCTTGTAATCGATTGTATACACCACTGAATTAATAAAGTTTTCAGAGAAGCAGAACTGACTGTATACAAAATTAAACTCCCATTAATATGTATATACAAATTTAATTTATTTACTCACTATACACATGCTATCTTTATAATTATTTCATACATTAGATCTCTAAATTTCTCAGATGTTTGCAGATCATGGACAGTAGCCAAGAGTCTCATCTGACATAACACTGAGCCTCCAATTCGCTAATGATAGAAGATATCTCGTTAATGTGCGACCAATCCCCATCTTGTTTCAAAGCGATCAAATGTCTGAGTAAATCAACAATTTTGTTTGGATCTTCGGTAAACATATAGTCAATATTCTCAGCATCTTCTGCTTTCTACATTTCACTCGTTGCAGCAAATGAACGAGTGTTCTTGATGCCTTCTGCCTTCTTCACGCAACTTGTCGTAGGAAACTCGTTGGTGAAATGTGTGGGAACATCGAGAAAATCAGCACAATCTTCAGCACTATTACAGTCTTCATATTCATTTTCATAAATACTGTCTTCATGATCGTCTTCACCTCGTGTTTCTTCCTCAATATCAAGGTTATTTTTCTTTGTACGGGTCGCATAACCATCAGTATTTAGAAGTACATCAAGTTCACGAAAAAGTCTTGCAAGTGTATATTTCGTGCGAACAGACTCTACCACGCAATATTGTCGTAGCGATTTATCATGTGAGTTCCCTCGTTGTCCGCGAACATTTTATGTAGTGTATTAACAAGAGGAAACAAAGTCAACACATGCTGTCACGAATCAAGCAAAGGCGCGTTACCTTTACATATACTAGTGTGTCTATTTAAATGATCACTTCTACAAAATGTAACACAGTTGGTACATGATAATGATTTGGAGGATGCTCCTTTTAAAGATTATATTTTTTTATGTCGACGAGCGTGGCACCTTTTGCTGAAGATCTTTTCACTGTAGTAACCATGATTTTCATGTAATTTTCGAGCAGTGGTAGAAGGTACATCTATGTAAGTAAGCACTACAGTAGACTTCGTACAATCATTGGCTTGCATCATCTTCATGAAAAAACTATCATCCTTTCCACAGCCACAGTAGCAACATGTGTATCTACAGGGCCTCGCTATTGTTATATATATAATATATATATATATATATATATATATATATATATATATATAGAGAGAGAGAGAGAGAGAGAGAGAGAGAGAGTTATACACACATTTCATCAGTGAGAATTAAGCATTTTTGTACATCATTTCAATAAGATATCTTATCTGGTTCCTTGTTCACATTACTGTGCAGTTACATCTTCAACAGTTTCTTCCACACAAATACTTCGCTCAGCTTGAACTCATAGTCATACTTAAACCAGACAACTTGACTACTGACTACTGCCAGACCAACCCCTCACAAGACTGTCCCCTCACAAAATGACTGCCCCCTCACAAAATGACTGCCCCCTCACAAGACGACTGATCTCTCAGAAGAACACTTGACACATCACAAGACTAATGACCCCTCAAAAGATTGACTCCTCACAAGACGACTCACCACTCGCAAGACTTCCCCTTCCAAGACGACTGACCTCTTAGAAGATGACTGACCCCTCACAAGACTAACCTCCGACAAGTCAACTGACACCTCCCGAGATGACTGACCCCTCACAAGACAACGACCCCTCACAAAACTGAGACCCTCACAATTCAAACCCCTCACAACACTTACCCCTCACAAGACTGGCCACACACAAGACTGACCCCTCATAAGACAACTGAATCCTCACAAGACGACTGACCCATCTCAATATGACTGACCCATAAAAAACTGACCTCTCACAAGACTGAACCACTCGAAAGACAGATCCCTCACAAGTCCACTGACGCCTCACAAGACGACTGACACCTCACATAATATGGACCCTCACAAGACTAGCCCCTCACAACACTAATCCCTAACAAGACTGACCCCTCGCTATACTGACCCTTTAAAAGGTGGTTGACCCCGCATAACACAGACACCTCACAATACTGACTTCCCAGAAGGCTGACCCCTCTTTGAGGAGCATGCTGTGCAATCAGCACCACATGCTCGACAATCCCGATGTATGAAGGATTTTTTTTTCCATACGAGGCCCTGGGGTGAACATGGAGGCCAAGCCGTAATATTCATCTTAGTCGGATACGAAGCCAAGGCGTCATGTGTTATAAAAATTCCTTATACATCGGGGTTATGGAGCATTCGATGCTAAATGCATATCATGCTCCACAATGAACAGCCAGACTTGGGAGGTGTCAGTCCTGTAAGGGATAAGTCTTGTGAGAAGTCAGTCTTGTGAGAGGCCAGTCTTACTATGGGTAAGTTTTGTGATGGGTCAGTATTGTGAGGAGTTATTGTTTAAGAGTTCAGTGGTCTTGTGAGGGGTCAGTGTTGTAGTAATGGGTCAATCTTATGTAAGGGGTAGCTCTTTTTGTGAGGTGCCAGTCTTCTTGTGAATGGTCAGTCTTCTTGTAAGGGGTCAGTCTTCTTGTAAGGGGTCAGTCTTGTGATGGGTCAGTCTTCTTTTAAGGGGTCAGTCTGGTGAGGGATCAGTCTGTTGAGAGGTTAGTCTTGTGGGGGGAGGGGTCAGTGTTTTGAGAGGTTAGTCTTGTGAAGGGGAAGTCATCTTGTAAGAGATCAATCATTTTGGAAGGGGTCAGTCTTGTGAGGGACAATTTCATGTGGAGGATGTCATATTTTGAGGGGTCAGTTATCTTGCGAGGGACAAGTCTTGTGAGGGGTTAGTCTTGTGAGGGGTTAGTCTTGTGAAGGGTTAGTTTTGTGAGGGATCAGTCATCTTGTTAGTGGGCAGTCTTGTGAGGGGTCTGTGATGTGAGGGGTCAGTGTTGTGAGGTGTCAGTGTTGTGAGGTGTCAGTCATCTTGGGAGGGTTCAATCGTCTCGTGAGCTGTCAGTTGTCTTTTAAGGGGTCAGTCCTGTGAAGGGTCAGCCATCTTGTGAGGGGTTAGTCTTGTGATGGGCCAGGCTTGTGGGGGTCAGTCTTGTGAGTGGTCAGTCTTGTGAGGGGTTAGTGTTGTGAGGGGTCAGTGTTGTGAGTGGTCAGTCGTCTTGTGAGTGGTCAGTCGTCTTGTGAGGGGTCAGTCGTCTTGTGAGGTGTCAGTCATCTTGTTGTGAGGTCTCAGTCGTCTTGTGGGGAATGAGTCATCTTGAGAGGGGTCAGTGGTCTTGTGATGGGTCAGTGGTCTTGTGATTGGTCAGTCTTGAGAGGAGTCAGTCGGTTTGTGAGTGGTTAGTCATGTGGAGGTCGGTCTAGCAATAGTCAATAGTCAGATTTTTAGTTTATGTGTGACCACGGCGAGCATTTTATGAGGGAAGTATAGCCACGAAAGGTGTGATGGGGGCTTGGACCTGGGCGGGGGTTTGGGTACGTGTGTTATGTAAAGTCAATATTTATCTTCGGGTGTCGGAAGTTTGGTCGTCTATATATCCAATGGCATATAGAGTTGACTGTTCTTTCTGGTTGCTGATCGTCTTACCAGGGAGCAGCAGTAATATGTGTCATATTTATGAGAATTGAACCCTCCATGTCACACACATACGTGTTTTTTTTTTTTTGCTTTAGATATGTAATATTTTGTTAATTTTTTTCATTTTGTTTCCAATTTTTTTGAGATCAGTGTTAATGGTGTTAAGATTAAGTTCGCCAACATTCAACATGGCTGCCGGAGACAGTCACATAATATGCTGGACTTTTTAAAGATGTAGTCGGTGTTAGTGAAGTATTTTATTCCTTAACTTGTTTTTGTTTTTTTGCGATTGCTATATATATTTTTAAATTTTTTGTTATTAATATCATTGGGGTTAAGATCATGGTTACCAGTGTCAACATGGGTGTTGGAATTAATGATATAACAGATTCCTAAACGTTTATAAGTTTCTTTCGATTTTTACAATTTTTTCTCGATTGTGTTTTCAATGTCATTGGAATCAAGGCAAGGTCATTAGCATCCAACATGGGTGTTGTAAAGAGTGACGTAATATGTTAGTAAATTTTTAGAATAAATCTTTAGATTTTTTGCTATTATTCTCGAAATTTTATATCTTTTTAGTGAGCGTGAGGGCAGGAGGGGGGAAGGTGCTGGTTAGGGTAGTGGGGTGAGTGTAAGGTAAAATGATCTGTTCTACGATATTTAGAGAAAATTTTATAATTTTGTGCGATTTTTCTCGACTTATTGTTGGGAGGGAAGGCGAGGGGGTGTTTAGTGTGGTGCGGTGAGAGTGAGGTCAACATTATATGTATCTATGGTTTTTAGAGATTTTGTTTAATTTTTTGTGATTTTCTCTATTTTATAATAATTGCCAGGTGTGGCCGAGGAGAGAGTGAGGTGATGATGTTGGGATGAGTGTGGGGTAGAGTAAGGTAACATTTTATGTTCTTCAATTTTTATAGTTTTTTTTTAAATTTTATGTTATTTTTTATAATAATTGCGTGGCTTGTGGGGCGGGGAGAAAGTGAGGTGAATGTGAAGAAGGATGTCGACAGAGGGATATTTGGAGGTAGAGTGTGTGGATGTGGTAGGTGCAGGATTGTGGTCCAAAAAGGGGGCCATGTCCACCGATCCTCCCTAGTCCGCTGGACCTGGCTCGGTGTATCGAATCCTCTACACTGCCCTGAGGATTAAGATACTCATTCCGCTAAGAGCCTCTAATCTTCTTGCTCGCCTGAGGATTTTTCTGCTCTTGCTTCGAGGAGATTCGGATCTACTTTTCTCATTTCTTCCATTTGTTTTTCAAATTTTTGTTGAAAAAAGTGTTTATTTTTGGTGAGATAATTAATTTTGGAAGTGATTTTTGGGGTGAAACAGGCAAATTTTTTGTTAAGATGGTCGTACACGGCCGTCGGCCGCCGGCCACGACCTCCGCCTATGACGTCATGACTTGTGGCTCCTTGCGTCTGATGCATGATACCTGCGCTCGAACCACTCGCAATAAACTGGGCTTCTTTGCATTTCCTGGGGTAACTTTTAGACATTCAAAATATTTTTTGGTGCTATCTGGGAAAAGAAACAGAGAACTGCAGCGGGTATTTTTAATTTTTAAATTTATTTACCCAAATAATATCTGCTATCTATGCCTTCACCAAACAAATGAAAACCAAATCATACATATCGAGCGGTGAAAAGTTACCCAACAGCAGGTGCTAAGTAACCCTGGTTAACTGTTACTTACCCATATGAAGTTTCCTGAGAAAATAATTTTCTGAAAATTAATTATCTCAAGCTTGCCCACTACGAGAAGAGCTATAACAACCCCGTTGACAGGCTGTCATTGATATTCCGTGGAAACAGACGACCAACCTTTGCCACAATGTATATTAAAACCATCACTGTTTAAGTACCTGCGTTGTCTAATGCCATTTCTTCACAAACTGTGCCTCGTCCACTCTGTTTCTTCTGCTCTGATCCGAATAAAGCAGTGTAAACTGATAATAAATACCCCGCACAGATTAAAACATACGCAAATATTCCTTCAATCTATGGAGTTGACATATTCTCCTTAATATGAAAATAAAAAAATAATTATTTAAATAATATTTTTATTTCAGCACAAACATGAGCATGACAAGAATGATTGAGAGAAGTAGCTTCTCAATATTTTAAAACTCTTCTTAAATATCCAATGTTTGTAAGTTTACTTAGTTAAAGTTTTTAAACAAACAATTTTATTGAAAAAGTTTTAATAAATATTGTATAGTTTTACAATTCATTATTACATATCAAACAAATTGCTTATGTCTCTTCTTACGGCTATGAAATAATCAAAGTTTCATTCACCTACAGCTTCGAATGTTTTCTTCACAGTATATAATATCGCATGTATTAAAGCACATGGAAAACAATTTTTATAAAAGACAGCTGTCTTGTCTGAAGTCTTCCCTTGACTTAATAGCAAGCTTTCTTGTCTAAATTTTAAGTGCACACAATTTTCGTTGCCTTTTTATTTTTTCACTTTTTTTTAATTGTCGCCTTGATATGTTCATAATATAAAGTATCAACAAATACTTTTATATATTTTATAATCATCCCACATGATACTACGAATTCCATGTATCGTTACGGCTGAACACACGCACTTCGTACAGCTTTGAAATGCAACAACTCAATATAATATACACAAACACAGTGAAAAATATCTTCACATATAACACAATATTTGTGTCACCATGGCCACTGGTTGAGGTTAATGTTAGTTCTACAATGTAGGCCTACCAACAGCTCACGTCGATACCACGAACTTGAAGATAAGAGAGGAACCTCACACATGTACACACACATGGTATATCATGCACATCATACAGAAGAGAAATAAGGGTATTCCTAATAAAAATACTGATTTCAAAACTGACTAAAATTACTTTTCATGATTATTAAATCACAATGTGCAAGTACATGGCATTGTTCACCTTGTTCTTCCTGTATTTACATATTTGTTTCACAGAACGAGTATATCTCAGGTAAAAATACAACCTGGAAAATGTGTGGATACCTTTCATTAATAAGTACACACACACTATTGATTCAAATATGTTTCTTTTTAAATCGCACTTAAAAAATTAATGTAAACTAATTTAATTAATCATTTCTAAGCAAAATGTAATATCACATATTTTGCAAATATAGGCGTTTAAATTATAAATATTTAAGAAGCCTAGATTTATTAGGTGTTATAATAAAGTCACTATAATTTGACCCGTATGAAAGTAAAGTGACCCGTGTGTGTAATTTCGCTGTATGATTAATAACTGCCAGAAAAATGACGAAATTGTAAGAATGAAAAAGTAATATCAACGAATTAAGAAAATTATATATAAAAAAAGACAATAGAAGGAAAAAGTTGAAAATGAAACAAGCGTATGAAGAGAGAAATACATAAGAATGCATTTACGTTGAAGTGAATTTTTAAAATAATTTTGTTTACGATAAGTGATATAAAGTTAATTGTGTGACTATCTTAAAAATCATTAAAACATACCAGTACGTATGTTGGAAGAACTAGTAGGTGAGAAAATTAAGCATTATATTCTAGTTATGAAGAAAGTATAATTGTAACATTTAGGACTATAATTATACTGAGAAAATTTTGAGGAATAAATATTTGCGCACCCACTCAAAACAAAACTAAACTATGTTTGCAGTAAGTAAATAATAATATTTTATAACTAAGACATTTAGTTGGAGTAAATAAAAAATAAGGAATAAATATACCACACTTATTTTCCTGTTCCTAACAATTAACATACAAAAGTTTGTTTGGTTAATCAACTCTCTTCAAACCAACGGAGACTAGACAAAAAACAATCCCACAGAATTTCAAACACTAATTGAGAAGAAAGGGTAATAGAGAAAAGATTTATAGGAACGAGAGTAGATTGAATGATAGGAACAAGGTAAAGCAGTACTTAATAAATAAATTATTTTGGGAAGCTGAACTGGAAGTTGAATCCCGCAGAAGGCACTGGACCCCCATCAGGCTGTTGGTCGTACTGAGGCTGTGGGTTGTACTGTGCCTGGGGGTTATTTTGTTGAGGGTTGTACTGTTGCTGTGGGTTGTACTGAGGCTGAGGATTGTATTGTGGTTGTGTGTTTTGGTTGTACTGTTGAGGATTGTACTGAGGCTGAGAATTGTGCTGAGGCTGCTCGTTGTACTGAGACTGTGGGTTATACTGCTGCTGAGGGTTGTACTGTTGCTGAGGGTTGTACTGTTGCTGTGGGTTGTACTGAGGCTGAGGTGGGACAGCCTCTGGTGCGCGTGGCAGGTGGTCACCCTCCACCTGGAAGCCGTCCTTGCCCGCGCTGTATTTGACGGTGATGGTTTTGCCGCTGGGATCCACGTAGCTGTACTGGCCGCGCACATTGCCCTGTCCGTCCACACTCTCCGACCTCTGCTGGCCGTCATCCGTCTTATAATTGGTGGCTGTGAGCGGCTGGTCGAGGTCCTGTGGCACAGCGCCCTGGTATGGCTGTGCCGGTTGACCCTGGTAGGGCTGGCCTTGGTACTGGCCCTGGTACTGACCCAGCACACAGGTCATCAGAGCGCTTACGCAACTCAGCTGCAACACGACACACGCACAGAATTCACTCAAGACCTTATTGTTTATATCATAAGCACAGCTCCATCTGCGAGCTTCAACTCCTTTCACTTATTGTTTACGAATATCAACATTACTAGACTACAATTCTATTCGTTATACTCATCGACGATGGTTTAAAATACGTAGCTCTTCGATACTGATAAACTGAAGTTATTTTTTAAATCATTATATAATTACAACATTGGCACCCAAACATGTGCCTATTGGGGCACTGGAATATAATACTAAATATAACCTTATAGCATAGCAAACTTTATATAAATAGCCACAAATAGACTATCATTACAATTTTGCTAACCCATTCATTTGCACTGTTTTGTCTTTCCATATTTGTCTCACTCATCTACAAATTACACATAATTTCCCCACAATTTTAGAAAATTCATCCAGATTCAAGAAGTGAAGTGGGTACAAGAATTGCCTAAGATACCTGATGTAGCTTGTTCGAAGGAGGTCGGACTACTCGCTTGATTTGCAATTAAGTTACATTTTGTATTTCATTTTTTCATATTGAAGTGGGGTAGCAAATAATACATTCCCTCGTGGTTAATCCATTAAAAAGATTTGTAGAACAACCTGAATCGATTAGAAAATAAACTCAACATTATGAATACAGAAACCATTGGAGAGAAATTCTTACGGATTCTGTATATGTTGCAATGCGAGAAAATAAAATCAATAAAAATCGAAAACTGGGTCTTAAACATGATGTTCTATTTAAAAAATAACCTAAGTTGTTTACTTTTGACGGCATCAAAGACACTGACACTATAAAACAGATTGCTTTCGCACAAAATAAAATTCTGGGTGGAAAATACATACAAAAAACATTTTGGTAGAAATATACATCAAAGAAATGTGCGTGCTTAGTATATGATTGAGAAAACAGGTAGCACTGAAGAAAATGTCAGCACAGAGTGCAGGGGCAAGATAAAAATGTTACTCATAGCTAACTACATTAATAATATAACCCAAACATTTTTTTCTGTCAGCGATGAGGTAATGTCATGAAATACAGACAGGTCACAAGGACAAATTGCAATACATGTGGCTGAGAATGCCATAAGATTGCCAACTGAAAAAGAGGAAATGTTATCGCTTGTTGGAAGGTTAGTTAGCCATACGACCAAGGATTTTACGGTATTGATTGTTCAGAATATTATGAAGCATACTACTATTGCACATAAAAGTACCTAAAATATAGGCAAGTCATTCTGCAGCACTAACAGAAGACCGCTGATCATAATATAATGACCTTTGTCCTTAAAAGAACAAAATAACATTTCTGATAATTGTTATCTTGTTATTAAAGATTCATAACAAAACAAGGCAATAGGCACTTTCCCAGCATCTTGGAAGAAAGGTATAGCAAGATAATTTACGAGGGAGGAGACCAAACCATGTTCTCAATAGTCTTATCATTGCAGACGCTGTTAGCAGTTTTGGGTAATATATTCGAAAACTTGGTAAAAAAAAGTGCCGTTATTCGAAGCAAAAGAAACATAAGCAGAAACCAATATGGTTTTCGCAAATGGTAGATTGCAGAGTTGTACTTGATACATACGATGGATTGGTAAGGACGATGGTGCTGAAATATATAACGCGAATCATTGTTGGTAAATTAATAATTTGTTAGAGTGTAGGGCGGTTCAAGATCATCTTCCAGCACCAATAAGAGAAATTGTCTGCACTTCCCGGGCAATATTAACAAAGAATAAACTGAACAAGTGATGTGTGTGACCTATCTTAACAGAATATCCTTTCCTAAAGTGTTTTGACACTATAATTGGCTACGTATTACTATGTCCGTGGCTATGCTGATAAAGATTTCACTGTGTTGGCAGTTGGTTCCAGGCGGGAATTCAACAGGATATGTGGTGGCCCATCACTCTAGTCCGAAAAGACAATATACATGCGAGCTCCACTCCTGGCAGCAGACACTTCGGATGACGGAAAGCTGAGACATGCGCTTGCGTGTGTGCACCACTCCAACTGGTGAGGAGGATTTGCGCCCTGACTGGTGAGATAGTTCCTCACTTAAGCAGTACCACTGTGCCTGGCTGGAGGACGTTCCAAACCCCTGGCGCACCCTGGATATGGAGGCGGCCAAGCAAATCTGAGTAGTGAGTCTACCAGGCATGTCGTGTTTTTCTATGGTACACTATGTCGTGCATGCCCATACAACTAAAAAATTTTGCCAGATGCACTTGAAGATTTACTTATATGCTCTCGTTTACCCTCACACATTAGTTTCCCAGTAGTTATACATCAAGCAGAACAGAGTATGACCACTACAGAAGAATTAACCAGTGATGTGGATTTATCTACAGCAGAGAAGACAAAAGCCACGTTACTGAAGGTGAACTTGAAGAGAAGTCCAGTGACACCTTTCATGATGAGTCCCCCAGTCAAAATGATGTACAAATCTAAGTATCTAGGAACATGTTTTAAACTATAACATCAGCTTCCAGGAACGTGTTAAGTTCATATGAATAAGGCTAGGTCGTTGGAAAGTTGTAAATTGGATTTACATATTTTTACTAATGAAAGAAATCCAAGCCTTATTGTTTGTTACCAGGCTGCTTCTACGATACGCCAAAGCAGTTCGTGAACAGAAAAAAAGTTATGAAGGTGCAGAAAAACACATTACTTTTCACTAACGGATACCAAATCATATTAAGATTAAACCATGCCATTTTAGTGATTTATCAGTATTGTTCGTTGACCTTTTTGTATTAGAAAAACAATGTTGATTATGCCGACAGTCGGAAGACGCCCCATTCCAAAAAGAAACAAAACCTGAGAGCTTATATTCTTCCGAAAAGGAGGTAGTAACATTTGGATCTTTAAGAGTGTAGAAGACAGATCATCAAAATTGTATAGTTTCCAACTCTGCCCAGATACTCACAGTCCATTGAACTTCAAGGTAACTGCACAGTTTTGGTCTTGTCAGATTGCTTATCCTATTGGAATGAAGATAAAATAAACCTTTTATTCCATCATTGTGGCAAAATAATTATTTAAAAAGTGACTTCCTGCAAAGGTTTCAAGGACCTGACATATACATTATGGTAAATGAAAAGTTACACTACCTTCGGAACAGTTCAGCGACCCAAAATAACCAAATACTCGATGCTTTCAAAGACTTGCAGTCGTTGAAAAATTCCGATGACGTTTGAAGTTATTGCAGACCTTAAATTCTGATTTGAGATTACAGTGAGATGCAAGTTTTCGTAAACTTGAATGTCATAGCAATATGAACCAGTAAGCTTGAGGTTGGATAAACAAGATATAAACCATAATATGCTACATGACTTCTGCCAGCAAAGATGTAGTTATTATCTTTGACAGTGAAACGTTATCAGTCTTCGTTCAAAGGCCGCTCTCAACATGTAGGCTCACTGCTCGCTTTACTGTTCATTTCCGTCATTCAGCACATTTATTTTTATCTGTCGTAACTTACACGTTATGGACAGTCTCATAAAGTCAAAGCAATGAAAATCCGTAGAAAGTGTCAATAATAGGTAATAACCTACATATATAATATTTTTACCAATTCTAAATACAGTAAATCAAATTTTAAACGCCTACTGTTTATTTACTTAAATCGTTTTTGAAAACACGTGCCACTTTTGAAATATTTGAAATAATACCTTTATTATAGGATAACAAAGGAAAACACAGAAATTTATATTACGTAATTGACTTACTTATTTTCGGTGAATTATAGAATATACATGTGTAATACTGTAGCATAATCCTGTCTATAAACTTTAGATTACTATAGTCAAGTAAAGTTTCCTTTTTCGAGGAATTAGTTCCTTCATGTCTAGAAATTAAAACGTATTATTAAGGAGATTTGGTGACTTCAATTCGTGGTTACACACGAAACTCTGTGTTTTTTGGTAAGGAAAAAATTAATAAACTAATTATTTTAACATTCTATTTTACTTGATTCTTTTCAATCAAGACGCTGGCCTGACTTTATAATCTAGGTGATGTAAGATAAGACAAGCATACTACAATTTCTAACGTGTGTATCTCAAGCAAACTTATTGGAATTTATTTCAGCACATCTTCGCAAAAATTTTAGTATGTTTACTGGTATACTGCAAGATTTGTGTGGCAGGATATGATTTAAAACTGGATATAATTAAATTAGAATATATTAGACTGTTTATAAATTTAGTATATGGATGTGTACTATCGATCGTCACTGATTTTTAGCTCGTGTTTTAGTTAACAAAACCAAATCACAATATTCATATTGTAGCGGGCAACCAAGTGGCTTCCTGAGCCTGACTGGAAACCACTTATCAATAGTAATTAAAGCGAGCCCGCGCGAGGCGAAGAGGATGTTTCAATAACATGATTGAGCAACACCCCGCGGCGCCGACTATATAGCGCGCGCGGAGATACGAAGCGATGCCTGTCGCTAACCCGCTGCCAGACAGTCGCCACCCTGAGGACGCGAGGCGTTCCGGGACCGCCACTGTACGAGAGTGTCGTCAAACAGCGTTCGGCGTTATATTGAGGTAATATAAGTCCATGGGGATCCTCAAGAGACTATTAATTAAATATACGCAGCTGATTTTAACTGGAGTCAGTTAAGATATAACTCATTCCCCCGTTTTAGAGCAAGTATTGTATTGTATTGAATCTGTGTTTGATTGAGCTTTTAATAATATATAAAGAAGTGAGACGCCACCCTTTCGTTTCACTGAACTACACCTCGCCTTTATTATAAGCTCCTAATTGCCGCCTGAGTCACTCCAAAGTACGAATTAGGGCTGCAGCCCGTAAGCCCTAATTCGTTACAATATGTAGTGCATACAAATACTATTGCCAAGTTGTAGAGAGTCGTTGACTTAAACTACATTGTTTGTGGAGGTAGTTTCAGTCAAATGCTAAGAACACAATATCGTGAATTTATTGGGTCGCTAAAGGAAATATTTCCTGCTGTCACTGCCATCATCTATTGAGGTCACTCATAAAAAATAAGCCGCATGTGTGTGTATAAGCGTGCGCGCACATATATTCGTGCACACTGGCGTAGCCAGAAATTTCTCAAGGGAAGGGGGGATTTACCCTAACTATATTGAAAGGTGAAAGGAGGGAGGTTATTCCGACATTATAGTCCATTCGCGGTTTCTTCACACTTTTTTAATCAAACCTTTGAAAAATTACCCCATGCATGACGTATTTAGTTGTTTCCTAAATGGGATATTTATCACAAGTTTTTTTTTAGACTCGTGTTAACATAAAAGTACCTTATTTTTGGTTACATTGAAATTGCACTTGTATTTTATCTATAAATTATATTTTATTGATAATTAATATGAATACGAACAGGGAGACAATAGGCGTGTTGGCAGTACCTAGTAATAAATAGTTCTTATGCAAAATATTATTATACTGAGTGCCATGGGCGTCAGCAGGAGGGGCAAGGTTGGGGGATTGTGGAGTGGGGAGGGGGGGGGGGCACTTTCCTTCTCCTGGAAAGTGTATTTTTTCTATTAAATGTGAAATAACCATTTTTATAACGAATAAATTGCTTATTAGCGACGTTACTTTAAAATACAAGTCCCTCCTGGGAGGAACGATTGAGTTATTTCTGATTTTCAATAATTTTATTTTGATATTTATTCTGTAATTTTAATTTAATTTTATGTTGTAATATTATATAATGTTAATGATAAACAAATTTATTTTCATTACAAGTCGTGAATTTTCGTTGCATGCATTTAGGGTAAAGCCCACTTGTAAATCCCACTCTCCTCTGAAGGAAACTTTTTTAATTCCTGTGCCTCCCCTTGGAAAATATTATGGTGTCACCCATGCTGAGCGCGCACGAATGCGGTGAGCTGTCCCTTTGGTGTAATGTTCAAGGCTTGGTTCAGTTTTGTTTTCATGAGGCGGAAGAATATCCTGGAAGTAGAACTTTAGCAGGGCTTCAGAAAAGTTGAAAGTATCCGTGAATGGAGTGTAGTAGTGCTGACACACGTATAGTAAAATGAATAATTGTTTACAGCAATTACATATTTTATCACAATTAAATACTTTTTAATAACTGTAATATGAATTGTTGACAATCGTATAAATAAAACCAGGTGGGGGAATGGGATTTATAACTGGTGGGGAATGGGATTTATAACCAACCCCTGGCTATTACCCTGCTCGCGTGTATATAGCTATGTGTAGGCCTATATACATATGATATTCTTATATATATATAT